>JBBDGP010002300.1:810000-1410000 GCA_037952835.1 Lithobates septentrionalis | reverse complement strand
TTGGCCAAAACTTATGAAGAAATTTGATTCTTAAAAACATTTTTGGGGATATTTATTACAGCAAAAAGTAAAAATTATTATTTTTATTCAAAATTGTTGCTCTTTTTTTGTTTATAGCACAAAAAATAAAAACCGCAGAGGTGATCAAATACCACCAAAAGAAAGCTCTATTTGTGGGTAAAAAGGACGTAAATTTTGTTTGGGTACAACGTCGCACGACCGCGCAATTGTCAGTTAAAGCAACGCAGTGCCGAATCGCAAAAAATGGCCTAAGCAGGCAAATCGTCCAGTCTGTAAGTGGTTAACATTGTGGACGGCCTTCCCAGAAGAATTGAAGCTGTTATAGCTGCAAAGGGTGGGCCAACTCAATATTGAACCCTACGGACTAAGACTGGGATGTCATTACAGTTCATGTGTGTGTAAGGGCAGACATCCAAATACTTATGGGAATATTGTGTATATTTGTGAGCAACTAATGGGTCTGGGACTCATTATGCAAAAAGCACAAATGAATGCATAACTCCCCTCTAATGCAATTAACGGGACATGCCTATTTCCCCCCCAGGAAACCTTGACCCTAAGTCTCACACTTGGACCTTTGTGATACCAGTTTTACTCCACCAAGTAACATCCGCCACTGGTATTTACCTCTTTCTACGCTCTTACCATCTTCCATGGCGTCATTCATGGACCTATGGAGATACCAACAGCTTTCCATGTTCATTAAATCACTACCAAAGCCATTACGCTCGCTAGCAGACCTAACTCCGGTGGAGACCGCTCTCAAGCATGATCAACCATCTGAAAAACCTATCTCCTACTTCTACCAAGCCCTATTATCACTATCCTCAAAGGAGTGGCCTTCCTTTTTATCTAAATGGGAACAAGACCTACAAAATCCTCTTTTGGAAACTCAACGATCAACGATCCTCCAATTAATTAACACCTCTTCAATGTCCTCCAAAGCTGCGGAGGTAAATTATAAACTGCTGACGAGGTGGCACTACAACCCGGTGGTGCTTAACAAAGTCTATCCGACCATTTCAGCACTCTGTTGGCGGGGATGTAGACCAGCTTTATGGGGAGATAAAAAAACGATCAAGGGGTTAATATGGCGCACAATGGAGGTAGCCGAGTACATATAACTAAAAATGGTGGGGGGAAGGGGGTGGGTTGGGGGTTCCTGAGAGGGGGAACTTGATGGTGGTAGTTAATGTTTCACAACAAGTTCGGGTATTAGTCCATGTAAGGATAAAATGATGCTGAATAAATGGAAGGCAGCCAGTCTATAAAAGCTAGAAGAAGCTCTGGAACAAATAAAAAAGAAAGAAGGACGGCGCCCTCTAAGTGCAGCATGTATGTTAAAAATATTTATTACAATAGATAAAAACACTCACATTTGAGTTGCTAAAAACCAGCATGTAAAGTAGTTTCATCCGCGTGCTCTTGGGGGATGTGGGTGTCACGGGCCAGTTCAGGGGTTCCTGGGATGTGAGTCCTGTAACCTGGGTCCTGGTAGCTGTTCCGGTGGTGCCAAGGGTCCTCAGAGCCTCCGGGCGGCCAGGATATCGGTCATGGATCCTCCGTGGAGCGCCGTGCTGACCTGCGTCTTCACTTCCGGGAGCGGGGTGAGGCGGGCGGTGCTTCGCGTTCGGAGCATGCGTGCTCCTTCATCAGGCTATGCTCTGGACTTGGCACCTGCCCACACTGCCGAAAGTACCAATATCTGGTTTAATGATGATCGTGGTATCACTGTGCTTGAGCTGAAGGCCGCTATCAAAGAAACTTGGGCTTATATAACGCCTCAGCAGTGCCACAGGCTGATCGCCTCCATTGATGCAGTAATTTATGAAAAAGGAGCCCCGACCAAGTATTGAGTGCATACTATACTGTACATGGACATACTTTTCAGTAAGCCAACATTTCTGTATTAAAAATCCTTTTTTTTTTTTATTGGTCTTCTGCAATATTCAAATTTTCTGAGATACTGAATTTTGGGTTCTCACTCGCTGTAAGCCATGATCATCAAAATTAAAAGAAAGAAATGCTTGAAATATATCACTCTGTGTGTAATGAATCTATATAATATATGAGTTTCCCTTTTTGAATTGAATTACTGAAATAAATTAACTTTTTGATGATATTCAAATTTTTTGAGATGCACTTGCAAATGTGAAAAAAAAATAATGTAAAAAAAAAAAAAAGGCATGTGCAACAACAAAAAAAGTCATTGGTACACTAAATACGGTCATTACGGAAACCCTTGAGTCAAGTGCTTTATGTCTGGGCATGTAAGGGTAAAGACCCTTGGAAACTGTCAACCCCCCCCCCCTCCCACCCCACTCAATTACCCCTCTTTCATTCACTTTCTATGCCCCCCTTTTTCTACGCCATACCCCATGTCCTCCATTCCTGATCTACCCTTACCCTTTTTATATCCTAAGACCCTCTCCTCCCCCCTCCCAGGACCCAGGCTCATTCCTGAGTTCTCTCCCCTTCCCCTATTGATAGGAAAAAAATAATTCTTCTTTTTGGGTTTTTTACTTTCTCATTGAAACGTTAGGAAAAAATGTAAAAACTATAGCTAAAAAAACCCTATTTTTTTTGGGGGGGGGGGTTCTTTACTTTCTGTTTGAAAAGTTAGAGGGTCAGTGCACACCATAGAAACGCATTCCATGTGTTCCAGGTGCCTTTCTGTATGCGTGTTTTTGGCGTGTTTTTGACGCATTCCAGTGCATTTTTTGATGCAGTCCAGTGCTTCTTTTCCCCATTTTTTTCCTAAACTTAAATAAGGACTTGTGTGTTCCAGTGCGTTATTGGTGCATTTAGGTGCGTTCCGGTGTGTTTTTATTCACTATATTGTCAAAAGTATTGGGACACCTGCCTTTACACGCACATGAACTTTAATGGCATCCCAGTCTTAGTCCGTAGGGTTCAATATTGAGTTGACCCAAACTTTGCAGCTATAACAGCTTCACCTCTTCTGGGAAGGCTGTCCACAAGGTTTAGGAGTGTGCCTATGGGAAAGTTTGACCATTCTTCTAGAAGCGCATTTGTGAGGTCAGGCACCCTGTTGAACGAGAAGGCCTGGCTTGCAGTCGCCGCTCAAATTTAGCCCAAAGGTGTTCTATGGGGTTGAAGTTAGGACTCTGTGCAGGCCAGTTAAGTTCCTCCACCCCAAACTCTCTCATCCATGTCTTTATGGACCTTGCTTTTGTACTCTGGTGTGCAGCCATGTTGGAACAGGAAGGGGCCATCCCCAAACTGTTCCCACAATGTTGGGAGCATGAAATTGTCCAAAATGTCTTGGTATGCTGACGCCTTAGGAGTTCCCTTCACTGGAACTAAGGGGCCAAGCCCAACCCCTGAAAAACAGCCCCACGCCTATGGTTGCCACCTAATCCCTTTAAACCCGAACACTCATTAATTACACAGGTTCTGTGGCTGATTAAGGTGGTAATTAAACTCACTTGGTGCCTTATCTGCATTTAATTAGCCTCAGAACCTGTGTAATTCAAAGGTGTTCGGGTTTAAAGGGATGAGGTGGCAACTCTAACCACACCATAATCCCTCCTCCACCAAATGATTTGGACCAGTGCACAAAACAAGGTCCATAAAGACATGGATGGGCGAGTTTGGGGTGGAGGAACTTAACTGGCCTGCAAAAAGTCTTGACCTCAACCCGATAGAACACCTTTGGATTGAATTAGAGCGGAGACTGAGAGCCAGGTCTTCTCATCCAACATTAGTGCCTGACCTCATAACTGTGCTTCTGGAAGAATGATCAAACATTCCCATATAAAGTATATAATTGAGACAGCGCTGCATATAGTAATACAACAAAATAATATAAAATGAAAATTGTGTACAATATAAGTGCTCAAAAAAAGTCACTCTACACTGACACACCTTATCCCTTGCAGTGAGTGATTAGTTGCAGGATGGGAATGTCTGCTAGACAATAATACTTGTAGTGTGTCTGTGCTCCCTCTCCCTCTGTCTCACATTTATGCCCCGTACACACGGTCGGATTTTCCGACGGAAAATGTGTGATAGGACCTTGTTGTCGGAAATTCCGACCGTGTGTAGGCTCCATCACACATTTTCCATCGGATTTTCCGACACACAAAGTTTGAGAGCAGGCTATAAAATTTTCCGACAACAAAATCCGTTGTCGGAATTTCCGATCGTGTGTACACAAATCCGACGCACAAAGTGCCACGCATGCTCAGAATAAATAAAGAGATGAACGCTATTGGCGACTGCCCCGTTTATAGTCCCGACGTACGTGTTTTACGTCACCGCGTTCAGAATGATCGGATTTTCCGACAACTTTGTGTGACCGTGTGTATGCAAGACAAGTTTGAGCCAACATCCGTCGGAAAAAATCCTAGAATTTTGTTGTCGGAATGTCCGACCGTGTGTACGGGGCATAAGTCTGTGTGACTTTCCGTGGGTTGGTGTGGGCCCGTTCCATACTCCTTGGACAGATTACCACCTGGAAACTATATGTTTTAATTGTCTCTGGTCATGCACGATATTTCAATTTGAAGCCAATGTGGATTCAAGTTTGAAGCAGCAAAGTGGAAGGAACCTACATCTGATATAGATTACTACCTGCCCCTTGAGAGTCCAACAGAGATTGCTAAGGACCAGTGAGGTTTATTCCTGAAGGGAGAGTTGCACTGTGTGCAAGGAATGTTTTGACCCCTTGCAGGGTCTATCAAGGAGGTGAGCGAGCATTGCGTGTGGTGGCGGCAGCACTATGGCTATGAAGGTTGTTTAAAGCAAGAAAAAACATCATCTTCCTGCATGCTAGTGGAAGAAATATCACTTATTTATTATTATTATTGGACTTTTTTGGAGCACTTATATTGTACACAATTTTCATTCTATATTATTTTGTTGTATTACTATATGTAGCGCTGTCTCATTTATATATTTTATATCTTGTTTTTTTTTTTTAATTGTGGGAGCACAAAGGTGACAGTAGCAGCAACCCTATGTTCGTTTTTTTTTAGTATTGTAGCGCGCAACTACCTTACTCATGAATTGTATCAAACATTCCCATAGACACACTCCTAAACCTTGTGGACGGCCTTCCCAGAAGAGTTGAAGCTGTTATAGCTGCAAAGGGTGGGCATGAGAGAGAGATTTTTTTTTTTTTTTTATCCTTGAGCTGAGCGGTTTTGTAACTAACATAGCAACGAGTAAAAGAATCCTCTGTGTAACACAGGCATTAGGGTGCTAGAGGTTTATGCTGAAGATTGTAAAATAGAAAAAGGAGCAGGACATAAGTGCAATGATCCAGGGCTGGAAGAATCAAATGATACACCAAAAAAAACCACAAAGACCTAGCTGTGCTTCTGTGTACTTCTATGAAAGTTAAATTATTCCTAAAAAAGAAACTCAATTAGCTTATTCTTCAATTAGAACTTAGCTGTAGCTGACTACTTTACAGCAAGCAGAAACCCAAAAGAGAACTTTACGAGAGAAAAAACTAATAAGAACACTTACGTTAGTTGAAGGAATAAAAGTCTGATTTATTCCGCTGTTTGAGGAGCTCTGGCTGGTCTCTATTCTCTTTCTTGACTATTCTTCCTGTTCAGTGTTACTGAGTCTAACAGCTTGACAGCTGAAAAAAAATGCCATAAACATATACTCATTAAGCGATAAGTCCTATCAGGTGTTCCTCAGTTAACAGCCAGCTGTTAAAGTATACCTTTACTCTAAAATACATCTTTGCCCCATTGCATTCTTCCACTGTCAGTAGTCTACAAAAACACCCCCCCCCCCTATTTTTATTACCCTTTTTTTTCCCCGAATTGACCTCTGTAAGGTTTTACCCCCTTCATGACCAGACCATTTTTTGCTACTCAGCACTGCGCAATTTAACTGGCAATTGGGCGATCATGCAACGCTGTACCCAAACAAAATGTATATACCGGTACTTTCTTTCAAACAAATAGAGCTTTCTTTTGGTGGTATTTGATCACCACTGCATTTTTTTTGCTATATAAATGAAAAAGACTGAAAATTATAAAACAAAAGAAAAATTATATTTTCTACTTTTTATTATAAAACATATCCAATAAAATCAAATTTCTTCATAAATTTAGGCCAAAATGTATTCTGCTACATGTCTTCGGTAAAAAAAAAAAAAAATTACAGTAAAGCCTCGTACACATTAATGTATTGTTCGCCAACAAAACCGTGGAATTTTGTCCGAAGTGCGTTGGCCCAAACTTGTCTAGCATACACATGGCCACACAAATGTTGGCCAACAATTACCAACGTAGTGACATACTAGACGTACTACGAGCCAATAAAAAGGAAGATCACTAGTCATGCGCCACCCTTTTGGCTCCTTCTGCTAATCTCATGTTAGTAGAAGCTTGGTGAGTGTTGATTCGCGCTTTTTAGCCTCATGCTTGTCAGTTTGTTTCTGTTTTTCAGTGCGTGCTTGTCAGGCCATTTATTAGGTACCTGGTAGTAGAGCCTGACTTGTAGGAGAAGACCTCTCATTCAACGCTGGTTCAGGAGCCACTGGAGTGGGGACAGTGGTCTCCTGAGCACAGTGGGGTAGGAGTGCCTGTTGAGCAGAGGCTCTGATGCTGAAGTGATGAGAGATCCCACAGGGATGGCTGGGCTGCAGATCAGGTGGAGACTGGAGGCAGCAAGCTGGAACACTGGAGGTGCAGAGATCACTGGAGCTGAAGCTGAAGGTGCAACAGCAAGAACAACAGCAGGCACAAGCAGGGTCAGACGGTCCGGGTCAGCAGGGATATGAGACAGGCAATAACAGCAGGCAGAGGCAGAGTCGGTAGGCAGGCAGAGGTCGGCAACGGTATCAGGCAGCAGCAGTAGAGTAGTCAGGCAGGCCAGGTCAGATGGGAGCGGGACAGATGGTCAGACAAGCCGGGTCAGATAGGTAACGATCAATCAGGTGCAGATTTACAGGAATCACAGAGCTGAGACGAAGCAGCAATGTGCCAGAGGCACAGGGGAACTTTTATGTGCACTTTGGCGCCAAACCGGCGCTAACGCGAACACGCGCACGCCCGTACACGCGCACGTGCACAGGCGCGCGCACACCGGTGACCGGTGGCTGAATGTTTGGCATTGTTGTAGGAAAATTCTGCCAAGGGCAGCAGAGATACCCAATCATCCTGTGAGAAGGAAGTAAAACATCTTATGTACTGCTCAAGGGTCTGATTAGTCCTCTCCGTCTGACCATTGGTCTGGGGGTGATAGGCCGAAGACAAGGCCAGTTTTATTTTTAAAGTCTCACACAGGGCTCTCCAGAAACGTGAGGTAAATTGTACCCCTCTATCAGAGGTTATGTTTACAGGGATTCCGTGAAGTCTGATGATTTCTTTGATGGAGAAATGAGCCGTTTCAATAGCCGACGGAGTTCCTCTTAATGGAAGGAAATGGGCCATCTTGGTAAAACGGTCTACTACTACAAAGATAGCAGAACACCCCTCAGAACATGGAAGTTCTACAATTATCGGGTACCGGTAAGGGTTTTAACAGGCCCCAAGCTCGATTCCTGGATGTCTTATTCTGGGTACAGATAGGGCAGGAGCTGACATGCTTCTCGCAAAAGTCCTTTAAATTGGGCCACCAGAAAGTACGCTGAACCAATTCCAGGGTCTTACGAACCCCAAAGTGACCTGCCAGTGGGTGATCGTGAAGGAGCGCCAAGACCTTGACCCGAACCTCCTCAGGAACAAAAATTTGGCTCCCTCTCCAGAACAATCCGTCTTTGTTACTTAAGGTAATCCCTGTGGGTCTGGCTGACTCAGAGGATGCTTCCTTAATCTGAGAGAGAAGATCTGTTTGTATGAGCAGGAAATTGTTTGCAGGTAAGATGGTGTCAGGAGCAGATAAGTCCTTTGGGTTATCATGCATTCGTGATAATGCGTCTGGTTTGACATTTCTTGAGCCTGGCCGATAAGTAATGTGGAAGGAAAAGCGTGAGAAGAACAGGGCCCAGCGGGCTTGTCGAGGTTTCAGTCTTTTAGCAGATCGCAAATACTCCTGATTTTTATGGTCAGTGTAAATTAGTACTGGATGCACAGCCCCCTCCAACAGGTACCTCCACTCCTCTAATGCAGTCTTGATGGCGAGAAGCTCCCGATCACCCACATCATAGTTCCTCTCCGCAGAACCCCACAGGATGCATAGCGTCTTTACTGCCTTTTCGTTGCGAAAGTATCGCACCGACCGCTATCTCTGAAGCATCCACTTCTAAAATGAATGGCAAGGATGGTTCAGGATGACTGAGGATAGGTGCTGAGGTGAATAGCCTCTTGAGGTTCTCAAAAGCATCTTGGGCTAGGTGATTCCAGGAAAAACGGGTATTCTGTTTGTTCAACTGCGTGATAGGTACGATTATTGCAGAAAAACCCCTGATAAACTTCCTGTAAAAGTTTGCGAACCCGATAAATCGTTGAACCCCCTTTTTGTCCAGGGGTACCGGCCAGAACAGCGGAAACCTTCTGCGGGTCCATCCTGATGCCATTTGAAGAGATTATCAAGCCCAAGAATTGAATGCTCTGTTGTTCAAACTCGCATTTCTCCGCTTTTGCATAAAGTCTGTGTAAGCGAAGACGACCCAACACCTGGCAAACATGTTCTCGATGAAGATCCAGGGATTCTGAAAAGATCAAGATATCGTCCAGATATGCGATCACAAACACATCTAGGAAGTCTCTAAGAACATCATTAATTAGGTGTTGGAAGGTCGCAGGGGCATTGCAGAGTCCAAAAGGCATGACTAAATATTCATAATGCCCGAATCGGGTCCGAAAAGCTGTTTTCCTATCATGCCCAGCCCGAATGCGGATCAGATTATAGGCCCCTCTTAGATCAAGCTTAGTAAAAATGAGGGCAGTCCTTAATTTCTGGAATAGTTCGGGTATCAAGGGCAGGGGATACCGATTTTTGACCGTGATTTTATTTAGTTCTCGGTAGTCTATACATGGGCGGAGAGACTTGTCTTTTTTAGCAACAAAGAATATTCCTGCACCTGCTGGGGAGGTAGAGTGGCGAATGAATCCTTTGGCCAGGTTTTCATCTATATATGTTTTTAAAATTTCTTGTTCCTTCTCAGATAGGGGAATGATGCGTCCGAAGGGAATTTCGGATCCTGGCAGCAACTCGATGGGGCAATCGTAGGGACGATGAGGTGGAAGAGAATCTGCCCCCTTTTTACTAAAAACATCAATGTAATCATGATATTGTTTAGGAATGACCTGACAATTCTTCTGGTCGGAGTCCAGACAAAGCAGAGTGGCTGAGGAATCCGAATCTTTCGTCAAACAGTGTTCTTGGCAGTAAGATGACAGGAATTTTACTTCTCCGGAAGCCCAATGGATGTGCGGATTGTGGGCCTGCAGCCAGGGAATGCCCAGGATAATGGGAAACATAGGAGAGGTGATGGCATCAAGGATCAGCAGTTCCTTGTGTTGAGAGTAAATCGTAGTGGATAATGGCAGGGTCTCCTGCGTCACTTGTCCGGATCTGATACGGGAGCCATCGACTAGGAAGACAGAGAGTCCATGGGCTTTAGTCCGTAAAGGGATGTTGTGTTGGTTGGCAAAAGTTAAGTCAATAAAGCAGCTGCATGCCCTGGAGTCAATAATGGAGTTGACTGGGAGTATCTTTTCTTGGAGCTGTAACGAGAGAGGAATGGCAAGGTGGGTAGAATTCGTAGATAAAGCAGAGAGACTGGTATGTACAGGAGATGGACACTTACTTATTTTAACTGGGCAGTTATGGACATAGTGCCCGGTTCCTCCCCAGTAAAGACACAGGTTAAGTTGCCGACGTTGGGCATGTTCTTCGGGAGACAGGGCAGGTCGCATCAGACCTAACTGCATTGGTTCAGAGGTGTCAGGTGTGATATTGGCAGGATTCAGACTGGGTGAGGGTAGGTAGCGTGCTGCAGGAACCGGAGCTCATGCTGTCATCCAGGTTGGGCGGTTCTGTTGAACTGATCGTTCAGATCGACGTTCTCGGAGGCGACGATCGATCTGAATGGTTAAGGAGATCAAGGCCTCAAGGGTACTTGGAATACCCACTCGAGCAAGTTCATCTTTTAAACCTTCGGACAGGCCAATGCGGAACTGGTGACGCAGAACCGCGCCATTCCACTGTGTGTCCGCGCTCCAACGCCTGAAGTCAGTAACATAGTCCTCAGCGGGTCTGCGGCCTTGTTGGAGCGCGAACAGAGCTGATTCGGCTGTGGCAGTCTGTTGAGGATCCTCATATAATTGTGCCATGGCTTCAAAGAAAGCAGATAGGGATTGGGTTAGAGCAGAGTCCCCTTCAAGTAAACGGTGGGCCCAGGTCTATGGTTCCCCTTGTAGGAGGGAAATTACAAATCCCACCTTGGTGACTTCCAGTGAAAAGGTTCGGGGCTGTAGGGCAAAGAAGAGCTGGCAGGCATTGCGGAAGGCCCGAAACTTAGCCCTGTCTCCGGAGAATCTTTCGGGAATAGGGACCCGTGGTTCAGGCGGAAGCATCACAACTGAAGGAGCTGGAACAGTCTGTGTTGGAGCTGCAGCTGAAGAGGAGGCTGAAGGGTTAGACCCTGCAAGATTCTGAACTTGTCCTTCCAGTCTGTTATAGTTATCCTGAAGGGATTGCACTGCTTGAGTGAGGGCCGCCAGGTGCGTGCATATCTCCTTCATTGGAGAGGTATCTTCTGCAGGCTCAGTCATCCCCCTGATGAAGGCACGTGATCCCTGTGCCAAACACGCGTAGGGGAGGGGCCAGGACGGAGCTGTCAGCACGGAGGAGCAGAGGAGAAGGATATACCACACCGCACGCCGTACCAGTGTTCCTTTGATTGTATAACCTTGATTAGGATGGTGCACTCACGCACCCACACAATGTGAGTACCCCTATGAGGGTAAGCGCTTATTTTTCAATAAATTGTTGGATATATTGCACTATGGAGTTTCTTTTTTTCCCTGTTTTATGAATCGTGATGCTATTTGAGCAAGTTGGAGGTCAGCGTCTGCATACCTTTTAGAGCCGAGGAGTGGCTCCCATGCGTATTCAAACATAGTTTAGTTACTGTGTCACACGCTTAGAGGTGAGCGCATATGCTGTTGGGGGTCACTGGAGAGCACTGAAGCATGCTTTATACCCCTGTATACACAGTTTTGGATGAGCACGATGGATATCACTGATGATGGACATTATATCTATGCACTTTGAGTTCTGTCATTTACAAATTTTGCGTTTTATGAACTTTATGAACTTTTTATTATCACTTTATTGGAGAAGTGAACACACCTTTGATATTTTTATGAGCACTTGGACTTTATATTTATGCATGTTGCACTTTGATTATTTATCACCGATTGATAGCACTTATAAATGTCATATCTCATTTTTGTAATTTTTATGTTCATATTTGCTTTTTGCATATTTTTATTACTGATCCTTGGTTTAGCGCAGACACAATTTTTTGATTAATTTTATCACTTACACGGATATGAAATGTGGTTAGTGTTTGCTGCTTGCCTTCAATAGGATATTTACTCTAGAGGCATTAACCCATTTGTGGCTCGCAAGACCTTTCTATATTTTTCCCCTATATTAGTATGCAGGACACGTGCATGCGGCAAGCCATTACTCCTGAGCAAAGGCTTGTTGCCACCTTGCAGTACTTGGCGACGGGGAGAAGTCTCCAGGATCTGAAGTTCACAACTGGGATCTCCCCTCAGGCTCTGGGAATCATTATTCCAGAGACCTGTTCTGCCATCATCCAAGTCCTGCAGAAGGACTATATTCGGGTAAGTTTTAGCCTTTAACATCACATTCTATGTATTTAATATTTGCTAATGTATTGTATTAATTTCCTCATTCCATAATCATCATTATTGTAATATGCTGTGAATGTGCTCTTTGTTATCATGCATGCTGTAAGCTTTCAATGCTGCTTTTTTGTCCTTCAAGCATATTTGCCGTCACTAACCTCCCCAGAATGCTATCCTGGGCCCATACACACCTAGCCTAGTAACTTAACAATGTATGTGTACAAATGTTATTGTCGTCCTCAAATCAGGCGGAGTGCAAGAGGCCACTTTTTTGGGGCCCAAACTCATTTGGAACCCCTCCCCCCCAAATGCTAAGTCAATTGATACCAATAATCTGCTGACTTTGCAAAACCCATACACACTATACCTCGTTTGTGGTCATATTTCTGAATTAATTCACCAAAGCATGTAGTGCAAGGGCCTGCCTGAATACCTTCAAATGGTGCTGTTGAAAGCTTTGTCTCCTATTATCTTGATAGGTAATTTATGAATGTAAAAATGTGCTTCAATTTGGACAGTGTGTATCCATATTTTTGGATTTTGACACTTCTTACCTGTCCACTGGGCTGCCAATAGTGTAAGTAAGGAAGGGCTGGCCAAAGTATCACACATTATTTTGGCATTCAGCTCTCATGGAAGTAGAGAGGGTTACCTGTCCAAAACATCCACCCATCCCCCCCCCCCATCCCCACCATAACATTTTTAGAATGGGCCACCAGAGGGGGTGAGGAATCTGATAAGTTAACCTTATACTTTTCTCTTTAACCACTTGACCACTGGGCACTTAAACCCCCAATTTTCAGCTTTTGGTGCTCTCACATTTTGAATGACAATTACTCAGTCATGCAACACTGTATCTATATGAAATGTGTGTCCTTTTTTCACACAAATAGAGCTTTCTTTTGGTGGTGTTTAATCACCGCTGGGTTCTTTATTTTTTGCGCTATAAAAGAAAAAAGACCGAAAAATCTGTAAAAAAATGCATTTTTCTTCGTTTCTGTTATAGAATTTTGCAAATTAGTACTTTTTCTTTATATATTTTGGCCAAAATTTATACCGCTACATATCTTTGGTAAAAATAACCCAAATCTGTGGATATTATTTGGTCTTTATGAAAGTTATAGAGTCCAAAAGCTATGGTGCCAATATCTGAAAATTGATAACACCTGACATTCCAAGGTATTTATAAAGATGCATGTTGAGTTTTTTGAAGTTGTCATTTTTTCCCACAATTCTTTGCAAAATCAAGTTTCTTTTTTTTCTTTTTTTTTTTTTATCACAAAATTGTCATATTATCAGGTTATTTCTCACACACAGCATATGCATACCACAAATTACACCCCAAAACACATTCTACTATTACTCCTGAGTATGGCGATACCACGTGTGTGAGACTTTTACACAGCGTGGCCACATTTAGAGACCCAACATGCAGGGAGCACCTTCAGGCGTTCTGGAGCACCCAGGCCAATTCTGACATTTCTCTCCTACATGTAAAAATCATCATTTTTTTGCTAGAAAATTACATAGAACCCCAAAAACATTATCTATATGTTTTTTTAGCAAAGACCCTAGAGAATACAATGGCGGTCATTGCAACTTTTTATCTCACACGGTATTTGCGCAGTAAAAAACAGTAAAGTTAGCCCAATGTTTTTGCATAATGTGAAAGATGAAGTTACGCCGAGTAAACCTTTCAAAATTGCACACGCTTGTGGAATGGCGCCAAACTTCGCTACTTAAAAATCCCCATAGGCGACGCATTAAAATTTTTTACTGGTTACATGTTTTGAGTTAGAGGAGGTCTAGGGCCAAAATTATTGCTCTCGCTCTACTGATTGCAGCGATACCTCACATGTGTGGTTTGAACACTGTTTTCATATGTGGGCGGGACTTACATATGTGTTCGCTTCTGCATGCGAGCACACGGGGACAGGGGCGCTTTAAAAAAAATTAAATTTATTGTTCATTTTACTTTATTTTAGTTTGATGCTTTTTTCAAAAAAAAAAATTTTGATCACTTTTATTCCTATTACAAGGAATGTAAACATCCCTTGTAATAGGAATGTGGCATGACAGGTCCTCTTTACAGTGAGATATGGGGTCAATAAGACCCCACATCTCAATTCTAGGCTGGGAAGCCTGAAATAAAAAAAAAAAAAGATCCTGGCTTCGATCGTAGCGGTGAGTCGGTAGAAGCACCGGAGGGCGGCGGGAGAGGGGGATGTCCCCTCTCGCCTCCCGTAAGAATGATTAAGCAGTCGCTATGATCATTCTTATGGTGTAGGGAATCGCTGGCCGAAAAAGCTGATATCTGAATGATGCCTGTAGCTGCACCCATCATTCAGATATCCCCGCACAGAGTCAAGGACATCGTATGACGGCCGGCGGGCGGGAAGTGGTTAAAACACTTTTTTTTTTTTAAATAAATAGGTGTTTCACCAGACCTGCAGAAACACCGCTCAGCGCCAGGCACCCAGACAGACCCAGAGTGTAGATATAATATTTTAGATATTTAAAATCCTAGTGAACATTCAAAAGTGCATAAACGTAAATATACATCAATATGCGACTATAAATTATTCACAAACACATGAATGAGATTAAACTCCACTTTGTCTGTTTAAGCAGAGAGAAAATCTAGTAAAAGCAGCTGTCTCAAACCAAAAAATACCAATATTGAATCTGTGTTAAAAGTAATCCTAATAAGACTAAATTATCACACTAGACAGCGCTCGTGTTGAGCAATTGAAACATGTGGCCAACAACACATAAAAGGACATTCATATAACAAAAAAGTCCCTAAAAAGTCCCTTAAAAGAGAGTCCCTTATATAGGGTAGTGATGTAAAAGTTCAGGGTGTAGTTTAGATAATTAACAGGTGATCACGAAAACAGTCCTCAGCATGCACCTTCCACCGATCACTCCGAAATCCACCCGGTGACAAACACTCGCCCCCTAGGGGGTTAAACTCACCAGAAATGGGGAGTAATAAAGCCTTCAGAGTCAGCACTCTTTAACAGCAGTTTGTTCCCATCATCACTATACATAGGGTCACAGATTTGCAGGGCTCATAATGAATTATTTTTCCACCCATGGGACAGGTTTAGGTTTCTTCCCATCACTGGTATTTCCAGAACTGGTTGCAGAAGTTTTCTCTTTGAGGGGCTTGGTGCTTATAGATGTACCTCCTTTTAGAAATGCCTGCATGTTTTTTCAGTCGGGATAATGACAACTACACCTCAAAGGCGGACATGAGCAAAAAGCCCAGCCAGTCTACTCTCCGTACTGTTGTATAAATTGCCTTTTGTATAGCAGGTGAATAATCAGAGCTTACTGATCAGGTTCAGGGCAGCTCTGATTATTCACCTGCTATACAAAAGGCGTTTTATACAACAGTACGGAGAGTAGACTGGCTGGGCTTTTTGCTCATGTCCGCCTTTGAGGTGTAGTTGTCATTATCCCGACTGAAAAAACATGCAGGCATTTCTAAAAGGAGGTACATCTATAAGCACCAAGCCCCTCAAAGAGAAAACTTCTGCAACCAGTTCTGGAAATACCAGTGATGGGAAGAAACCTAAACCTGTCCCATGGGTGGAAAAATAATTCATTATGAGCCCTGCAAATCTGTGACCCTATGTATAGTGATGATGGGAACAAACTGCTGTTAAAGAGTGCTGACTCTGAAGGCTTTATTACTCCCCATTTCTGGTGAGTTTAACCCCCTAGGGGGCGAGTGTTTGTCACCGGGTGGATTTCGGAGTGATCGGTGGAAGGTGCATGCTGAGGACTGTTTTCGTGATCACCTGTTAATTATCTAAACTACACCCTGAACTTTTACATCACTACCCTATATAAGGGACTCTCTTTTAAGGGACTTTTTAGGGACTTTTTTGTTATATGAATGTCCTTTTATGTGTTGTTGGCCACATGTTTCAATTGCTCAACACGAGCGCTGTCTAGTGTGATAATTTAGTCTAATTAGGATTACTTTTAACACAGATTCAATATTACTTTTTTTTTTTAACAAAAAGTTGTCCATTTATACAATATTTCTAACACATATGCATGTACACACCAAAAATGACACCCCGAAATAGATTCTCCTACTCCTCCTGAGTACGGCGATACCACATGTGTGAGACTTCCACTGCCTCTCCACATACAAAGGCAGAGTACAGCCGAGTATGGCTGGGTATGGCCGAGTATGGCTGAGTATGACTGGGTATGGCAGAGTATGGCTGGGTATCACCGAGTATTGCAGAGTATGGCTGGGTATTGCAGAGTATGGCTGGGTATTGCAGAGTATGGCAGGGTATGGCAGAGTATTGCGGGGTATGGCAGAGTATTGCTGGGTATGGCTGGGTATGGCAGAGTATGGCTGGGTATCACCGAATATTTCAGAGTATGGCTGGGTATGCCGGGGTATGGCAGAGTATTGCGGGGTATGGCAGAGTATTGCGGGGTATGGCAGAGTATTGCGGGGTATGGCAGAGTATTGCGGGGTATTGCAGAATATTGCAGGGTATTGCAGAGTATTGCGGGGTATTGCAGAGTATTGCGGGGTATTGCAGGGTATTGCGAGGTATTGTGGGGTATTGCAGAGTATTGCAGAGTATTGCAGGGTATTGCAGAGTAATTTGGGGTATTGTACAGTATTGCGGGGTATTGCAGAGTATTTCGGGGTATTGCAGAGTATTGTGGGGTATTGCAGAGTATTGCACAGTATTGTGGGGTATTGCAGAGTAGTGCAGGGTATTGCACTACTCGCATATTGTAATGCGTTTTAACCACTTCCCGGCCGTCATACGATGTCCTTGACTTTGTGCGGGGATATCCGAATGATGGGTGCAGCTACAGGCATCATTCAGATATCAGCTTTTTCGGCCAGCGATTCCCTACACCATAAGAATGATCATAGCGACTGCTTAATCGTTCTTACAGGAGGCGAGAGGGGACATCCCCCTCTCCCGCCGCCCTCCGGTGCTTCTACCGACTCACCGCTAAGAAGAGAATGTGAGCATTGAGAGATTTCATAATTTCCCGCGTCACAAATGTGATATCTCCATTATGAACGCTAGTTTTACAAGACCAACCGCTTCCGGCTCGTCCTTGCTTCTGAGCGTGCGCGTTTGTACTTTGGACTTACGTCCGACAGACTTGTGTACACACGCTCAAAATCCGACAACACACATTTGTCCACAGAAAATTTGAAGACCTGCTAGCCAACATTTGTCCGCGGAAAGTCCAACAACAATTGTCCAGTGGAGCATACACACGGTTGGATTTACCGCCAACAGCCTGTCATCGAACATTTCCTGTCGGAAAGTCCGATCGTGTGTACACGGCTTCAGTGTATAATAATTGGTTTGTGTGAAAGTATCTACAAACTATAGTATATTCACCATATTACCAAAAGTATTGGGACCCCGGCCTTTACACACACATGAACTTTAATGGCATCCCAGTCTTAGTCCGTAGGATTCAATATTGCAGCTATAACAGTTTCAACTCTTCTGGGAAGGCTGTCCACTAGGTTTAGGAATGTGTCTATGGGAATGTTTGACCATTCTTCCAGAAGCGCATTTATGAGGTCATACACAGATGTTGGATGAGAAGGCCCGGCTTACAGTCTCTGCTCTAATTCATCCCAAAGGTGTTCTATTGGGTTGAGGTCAGGACTCTGTGCAGGCCATTCAAGTTCCTCCACCCCAAACTCACTCATCTATGTCTTCATGGACCTTGCTTTAAACACTGGTCCAAATCATTTGGTGGAGGGGGGATTATGGTGTGGGGTTGTTTTTCAGGGGTTGAGCTTAGCCCCTTAGTTCCAGTAAAGTGAACTCTTAAGGTGTCAGCATACCAAGACATTTTGAGCAATTTCATGCTCCCAACTTTGTGGGAACAGTTTGGGGATGGCCCCTTCCTGTTCCAACATGACTGGGCACCAGAGCACAAAACAAGGTCCATAAAGACATGGATGAGCGAGTTTGGGGTGGAGGAGCTTGACTAGCCTGGCCTCAACCTGATAGAACCCCTTATGGTTGAATTAAAGGAAGTTCTTCAACCATTTTAGATTGTCATTCTACATGGATGCAGCATGTCTGTTTCTCTCTCAAGAGGCTTGAGACATCATCACCTGACAACAGTGATATAAGTGGGAAGGAGACCACGGAATCGGAAAGAGGGATATCGATCGTTCAGGATTCCGGCTACTGGATCTACATACACATGCCCATTACCCCTGCAGGGGTTGGGCGTTCCGGTGAGTGAGGGCACAAGTGGGGGTTCAACCAAAGACGGATAACATCAGTCACAGTAAACCTGTCTGGGATCACTTGGATGCACACACCATTTGTTCACAGGGATTTTTTCCACACTCATAGGACAATTTCTATTGAACGATTTTTATTGGAGTATTTGGTTGCACATAGTATTATTACATAGTTTTTACTTGATTGTAAATATTCACAAAATAATTCATCAAATTTGAACATTTTTTGTTTGTTTTGTATAATTTTTGGGATTTTTCCAGCCAACATCAGAGGATTTTCAGCTGCCGTTTTTTGGTGTCACTTCATCTTGAACATTTATTATTGGGATTTTCAACGTGGATATAATTGATGTTTTATGTTTTAGTTTCATTTTTACAAGTTTTTAATTTCACTTTATATAGTTTTTTGGTGATTTGTATACCTAACATCTTATATGGCACATACATCCTAAAGGGTTTTAGCACTTTTGCAGGATTTTTCACTTAGTTTGTTGATGCATCCTGATGCACACATTCAGGGGCGTAACTACCACCATAGCGACCCATGCGGTCGCCATGGGGCCCGCAGCCGAGTGGGGCCCAGTGAGGATAAGAGCAAAGCCGGCACAGTCTCCCAGCCAGGGGAAGAGAGAGGAAAGGAAGAGGCGAGCTGTCCGTATCAGCAGAGAGCTGAATTGCCCGATGTCAGAGCTTTCATTAGAACTTCCAGTTTTCCCGGGGCTCAAGTCACATAGCTCCACCTTTTGGCCCAGTGCCTTTGATAGACAGAACGCCGATCCAATGTGGGACATGTGACGTCATCAAAGGCGTCGGGCCAAGAGGTGGGGCTATGTAACAATGAGCCCCGGGAAGACAGGAAATTCAAATTAAAGCTATAACAGCGGGCAATCCCGCTCTCTCCTGATCCGGGTGGCTTGCCTCTTCCTCTGCATAGGTGGGGCTGTATGGGGCACAGGCAGACCAGGCTGTATGGGGCACAGGTCACGCTGTATGGGGCACAGGTCACGCTGCATTGGGCACAGGTCACGCTTTATGGGGCACAGGTCACGCTGTATTGGGCACAGGTCGCGCTGTATGGGGCACAGGTCACACTGCATTGGGCACAGGTCACGCTGCATTGGGCACAGGTCACGCTGTATGTGGCACAGGTAACGCTGCATTGACACTAGGGCAGCTGTGGGGGGGGGGCTGTTTGCAGGGGGGCCCCATACAACATTTTGCTATGGAGCCCTGCTATTTCTAGTTACGCCCCTGCACACATTTCTTCACGTTGAGGTTTTAAAAAATAATAATTTTTTGTGAACAGCGCCAATTCCCCTATCAGAGTATTTTATCACTTGGACTTCACCTTGGTGTTTTCCTTTTTTGGGGGGCTGCAGTTCTTGTTGGTACTTGTCCTAAGCGCGGAATATTTGAATTTTATATCATGAGATAGCTGTGGGCCAATCACAGCATCACTATAGGAATCACATCTGTTATGAATGCAATTAATTCAACCGCTTTTTCGAAATTGTGATCACGTGATCACATCTAAACTCCCAAATAGGGCTTTAAACTTCACTACCTCACTGTCCCGTGTGACTTCAATTCTTAACTATCTAGATCTTTGGAGGTTGCAACACCAGACAGATAGAGAGTTTATCTTCTACTCTTCGCCTGATGACTCTCTAGATTGGACTATTTTCTTTGGCTCTTTCCACACTACCATTGATACAGGAAACTGAGATACATGATATTGCCATCTAAGATCATAGCTCTATCTCAGTAATCATATATGACTCACAGTCTAAAGGCAATGCCAGATTGTGGAGATTTCCCTGATACTTAGGCAACAATGAGGATTTTTCTCATACTATTAGATGGGCATGGAGTGAATATGCAATCTCTAATGCCCCGTACACACGATAGGATTTTCCGACAACAAAATCCATTTTTTTTTCCGACGGATGTTGGCTCAAACTTGTCTTGCATACACACGGTCACACAAATCTTGTCGGAAATTCCGAACGTCAAGAACGCGGTGACGTACAACTCGTACGACGAACCGAGAAAAATGAAGTTCAATAGCCAGTGCGGCTCTTTTGCTTGATTCCGAGCATGCGTGGAACTTCGTGCGTCGGAATTGTGTGCACACGATCGGAATTTACGACAACGGATTTTGTTGTCGGAAAATTTGAGGTCCAGATCTCAAATTTTGTGTGTCGGAAATTCTGATGGAAAATGTCCAATGAAGCCTACACACGGTCGGAATTTCCGACAACAAGCTCCCATTGAACATTTTCCGTCGGAAAATCCGACCGTGTGTACGGGGCACAACTGTGGTTAACCAATCCTACTTTGTTCTGGGAATCAGGCACTGCCTATCTGAGGGGCATAATTTATATCCTATACTACCCAGTTTAAGAACAACATCTTGAAACACCTTTTTTCTTGGTTACATATTGTTTATATTGCTATCCTGTTTAAAAAAAAAAAAAAGTATTTACGCACATAAATAGTTAATGTTTAAACACTCAATCCCAACAGAACCTGAGCAGATATTTTTATGTGTGATCATTTCGTTTGAGTCAGCTATGATTTAAAGGTTGCAAGTCTGAAGCATGTAAGAGGGGTATATGGAAAATATGTAAAGGAGACCGTTCCCCTAGTGGTCTCCACCAGAAAAACAGGAATGAACTCGGTACCCTGAACGGAATACACGTAGAGTAAAATTAAGATTTTTTTATTTATACAAAAATATAAAAACAATGTATTCAGATACATAGATAAAACATCAATTTCAGTTTCACATGAATTTATAAAATTTGTCTATACAAATGTTACACTGATACTTGGTATACTCCAGAATGCATACAGGAGATATAGTGAACAGAACTCCTCAACATGTTTTGCGGAAAACTACTGCTTCTTCAGGAGGAACAGAGTTGAATGAAGTCTAAAGAAGAAAGGTAACAGAAGAAAGGTAACACCCTTCTTCTTTAGACTCCATTCAACTATGTTCCTCCTGAAGAAGCGGTAGTTTTCCGCGAAACATGTTGAGGAGTTCAGTTCACTGAGGACCCAATATATCTCCTGTATTGATTCTGGAGTATACCAAGTATCAGTGTAACATTTATATAGACAAATCTTATTAATTTGTATGAAACTGAAATTTATGTCTCTATATGTATCTGGATACATTGTTTTTATATTTTTTTGTATAAATTTTATAAGGAAGTTGAATAAAAAAAACCAAATGCATCTGTATTTAATCCGAAGAATATGAGTAATGAATTTTTGGAGGCCTTTAAAGTAATGGTAGAGAAAGACATAAAATAGATTAATATTAAGCATCTACATAGACCCCCAAAATTCATAGAACAGGGAAAAAAGAAGTTAGAAAAAATAAAATAATATAGTTTAGAGAGCTGCCGACGCTGACAGCATGAGGAAGGAAGAAGAGAGCCGGTAACCAGCTTCTGTAAAAGCAACATCTACACTGATAATTAGGGTACTGATTACAAGTGTCTTGATTATCAGTGCAGTCCCAACAATGCCCCCCAGTGCTGCCAATCTGTGCCCATCAGTGTCACCTATCAGTGCTCATCAGTGCTGCCTATCAGTGCCCATCAGTGCCACCTATCAGTGGCGCCTATTAGTGCAGCCTATCCGTGCAGCCTCATCAGTGCCCATCAATGCCCATCAGTGCTGCCTATCAGTGCCCTTCAGTGCAACCTCATCACCTCATCAGTGCAGCCTGTCAGTGCCCATCAGTTCAACCACATCAGAACACATCAGTGAAGGAGAAAATTACCTGTTTGCAAAATTTTGTAACAAACTAAGAAAATTTTGTCCTTTATTCGTTTATTTTGCAAAAAAAATTAAAACCCTAGGGGTGATGAAATGCCACCAAAAGAAAGCTCTATTTGTGTGAAGAAAATGATAAAAATGTCATATGGGTACAGTGTTGCATGACTGCGTAATTGTCATTCAAAGTGTGACAGCGCTGAAAGTTGAAAATTGGCCTGGGCAGGAAGGGGGTAAAAGTGCCCGATAGGCAAGTGGTTAAAGAAAATGATTAAAAAAAGGAGAAAGGTGGGCATTTTGACTGGAAAAGAAGCTAGAGATTTAATACCTAAGAACCCTAGGATTCCCACAATATATTATCTCCCGAAAATTCATTAAAAAAAGCCCCCTGGAAGACCGATTGTCATTGGGATTGACGCCTTGTTTTCCAGAATTGGGGAATATATAGATTGTTTTTATAGGATATAGTGATGAAAAATGAGGCATTCCTTAAGGACAACGGAGAACTTATTAAAATTAAAATAGTGAGCTCTGCCTCCAATACATACATGGAGGATTGTTATCTGGTTACGGTGGATGTTAAATCTTTGTATACCAGTATAAATCAAAAAGATGCTAGGGATGCAGTCAAATGGGCTTTAGAAAAGAAATCCAATGCGTAAAAGAAAGAGAGAGAATTCATCCTTGAGTTGTTCTAATTTGCCATGACCAACAACTATTTTTGGTGTAACAACTACTATTTCCAACAACTCAAGGGTGGGGCTATGGGAGCAAAGTACGCGCTCAGTGTGGCCAATTTGGTCATGGCTAAGTGAGAAGAGCAACATATTTCCCGGAGGTGGCCAGAGATGGCGCTATACAAGCGTTATATAGATGGCATTTTGATGGTGTGGGAGGGGCCTAAGACAGGTTTGGAAGAATTTCTAAACAGCATTAACAATAATAGATAGGACCTTGGTTTCACTGGTGATCATAGTCGAGATTATATGAAATTTTTTGGGTCTCACTCTTTTTAAGGAAGATGGGAGAATATGCATAAAAACTTTTCAGAGACAGATCGTAACAGCTACATTCCCACTACCAGTTTCCAACACCAGAGATGGATTTATAATACAGAAATGTATACAAAATAATTCTGCGCTGCCAAAGTAAAAAATATATATATATATGCAGCTAACACAACCAACAAGGGCGATAACAATAAGATACAAAATGAGTGTAGCGCTATAAACATATGAAGAAGTCCAACGTGATGAACATTAAACTGACAGTCCCAAATAGAGCTGACAAAGGGGGATCTTCCTAAGGAAAATCTTCAAGGACTAGACACTTCAACTTCATATATCATCTGGAGTGGAAACATACACAGCACCACCAAAAGTGAAAAGGCTTACCGGATGGAATGGACCCGCCAGGGCATACGCCGAGAGGGGTCAGAAAGGCTTGGGTGGTGAGTGTCTGCAGACGGTCAGGAGGAGCGATGGGGTGCCTCTCACATTGCTGTACCAACCAAAACGATGCCGGAACCAGAGGATGTGGAACAGCCGACACGTGGATTAGGTCCCTCAGAGCAGTGTTGGAAACCGAATGGTAACGGTGACAAAATAAAAAAAGGAAGGAAGGGCCAAATAGTGTAAATCCTTATAAAACTGAGAATTTTATTAAAATGGGTATACACTCACATGCAAATCCATAAAAACAGCGCTGTGATAAAAGTGGCGACAGTGGGGTCCTACTTTTATCACAGCGTTAACAGGAAATTCTTTTTTTTTTTTTGCTGTTACAGTGATTATCACTGTAACAGCAATGTTTGAACTGTCATGAATAGGTTACATTCTTAACAGCTGTGATTACTACTGTGCTTTGATTGGCCCACAGCTATCATATGGTACATTTGCCCAGGTACCATGTGATAGATGTGGGCCAATCACAGCATCACTATAGCAATCACAGCTGTTATGAATGAAATTCATTCATAACAGCTTTTTCAACACTGTGATCATGTGATCACACCTAAACACCCAAATAGGGCTTTTAAGTGGTTCTAGTCAGAAGATTTTTTAACTTAACCACTTAAAGATCAGCCGCTGCAGTTGTACTGCGGCAAGTTGGCTCTCCTGGGCGAATTGCCACCATTGTACGTCGGCGGCTTTAAGACCTCAAGGGGGCGCGCCCGCGGCGCGACGCCGTAGCCGATGCACGTGGCCGGCGGCCGCAATGTCCGATGGCCACCTGTGATCGCTCCTAAAAGAGAGGCAGGACAGGAATCTGTCAATGTAAACAGACAGATCCCTGCTCTGTCAGGGGAGGAAAGACAGATCTGCTGTTCCTAGTGATTAGGAACAGCGATTTCCCTAGGAAACATTTAACCCCTTGATCGCCCCCTAGTGTTAAACCCTTCCCTGCCAGTGACATAATACAGTAATCAGTGGCTATTTGTAGCTCTGATCGCTGTATAAATGTCTCTGGTCCCAAAAAAAGTGTCCAATCTGTCCGCCGGAATGTTGCAGTTCCGCTAAAAATCGCAGATCACTGCCTTTACTAGTAATAAAAAGTAAAAAAAATACCATAAATCAATCCCCTATTTTGTAGACACTATAACTTTTTTTTTTGGGGATATTTATTATAGCAAAAAGTAAAAAATATTTTTCTTTTTTTCAAAATTGTCGGTCTTTTTTTATTTATAGCGCAAAAAATAAAAAACGCAGAGGTGGTCATTACCACCAAAAGAAAACTCTATTTGTGGGGAAAAAAAGAACATAAATTTTGTTTGGGTGCAGCGTCGCATGACCACACAATTGTCAGTTAAAGCGACGCAGTGCCGTATCGCAAAAAATGGCCTGGTCATTAACCACTTGACGACCGCCTCACGCCGATGTACGTCGGCAAAGTGGCACGGACAGGCAAAATCACGTACAGTGTACGTGATTTGCCTTCCGCGGGTGGGGGGTCCGATCGGACCCCCCCCCGGTGCCCGAGGCGGTCGTCTTTTGTCCAGCGGCGATCGGTGATGAGGGGGAGACCATCCGTTCGTGGCCCCCCCCTCGCGATCGCCGCCGGCCAATGAGAATCTTCCTTTGCTGCTGTATGCTAAACAGCAGCAAAGGAAATGATGTCATCTCCCCTCGGGTCGGTATTTTCCGTTCCGGCCCGAGGAGAGAAGACATCAATGTGAGTGCACCAACACACACACACACAGTAGAACATGCCAGGCACACAAAACACCCCGATCCCCCCCCCGATCGCCCCCCGATCCCCCCCCAATCACCCCCCCCCCCCCTGTCACAAACTGACACCAGCAGTTTTTTTTTTTTTTTTTTTTTTTTTTTCTGATTACTGCATGGTGTCAGTTTGTGACAGTTACAGTGTTGGGACAGATACTGTTACCCCCCTGTAGGTCTAGGGTACCCCCCTAACCCCCCCTAATAAAGTTTTAACCCCTTGATCACCCCCCCTCACCAGTGTCACTAAGCGATCATTTTTCTGATCGCTGTATTAGTGTCGCTGGTGACGCTAGTTAGTGAGGTAAATATTTAGGTTCGCCGTCAGCGTTTTATAGCGTCAGGGACCCCCCTATACTATCTGATAAATGTTTTAACCCCTTGATTGCCCCCTAGTTAACCCTTTCACCACTGATCACCGTATAACCGTTACGGTTAACGCTGGTTAGTTTGTTTATTTTTTATAGTGTCAGGGCACCCGCCGTTTATTACCGAATAAAGGTTTAGCCCCCCGATCGCCCGGCGGTGATATGCGTCGCCCCAGGCAGCGTCAGATTAGCGCCAGTACCGCTAACACTGACGCACGCAGCATACGCCTCCCTTAGTGGTATAGTATCTGATCGGATCAATATCTGATCCGATCAGATACTATACTAGCGTCCCCAGCAGTTTAGGGTTCCCAAAAACGCAGTGTTAGCGGGATCAGCCCAGATACCTGCTAGCACCTGCGTTTTGCGCCTCCGCCCAGCCCACCCAAGTGCAGTATCGATCGATCACTGTCACTTACAAAACACTAAACGCATAACTGCAGCGTTCGCAGAGTCAGGCCTGATCCCTGCGATCGCTAACAGTTTTTTTGGTAGCATTTTGGTGAACTGGCAAGCACCAGCCCCAGGCGTCAGGTTAGCGCCAGTACCGCTAACACCCACGCACGCAGCATACGCCTCCCTTAGTGGTATAGTATCTGAACGGATCAATATCTGATCCGATCAGATCTATACTAGCGTCCCCAGCAGTTTAGGGTTCCCAAAAACGCAGTGTTAGCGGTATCAGCCCAGATACCTGCTAGCACCTGCGTTTTGCGCCTCCGCCCGGCCCAGCCCACCCAAGTGCAGTATCGATCGATCACTGACACTTACAAAACACTAAACGCATAACTGCAGCGTTCGCAGAGTCATGCCTGATCCCTGCGATCGCTAACAGTTTTTTTGGTAGTATTTTGGTGAACTGGCAAGCACCAGCCCCAGGCAGCGTCAGATTAGCGCCAGTACCGCTAACACCCACGCACGCACCGTACACCACCCTTAGTGGTATAGTATCTGATCGCATCAATATCTGATCCGATCAGATCTATACTAGCGTCACCAGCAGTTTAGGGTTCCCAAAAACGCAGTGTTAGCGGGATCAGCCCAGATACCTGCTAGCACCTGCGTTTTGCCCCTCCGCCCGGCCCAGCCCACCCAAGTGCAGTATCGATCGATCACTGTCACTTACAAAACACTAAAAGCATAACTGCAGCGTTCGCAGAGTCAGGCCTGATCCCTGCGATCGCTAACAGTTTTTTGGTAGCGTTTTGGTGAACTGGCAAGCGCCAGCGGCCTAGTACACCCCGGTCGTAGTCAAACCAGCACTGCAGTAACACTTGGTGACGTGGCGAGTCCCATAAGTGCAGTTCAAGCTGGCGAGATGGCAAGCACAAGTAGTGTCCCGCTGCCACCAGAAAGACAAACACAGGCCCGTCGTGCCCATAATGCCCTTCCTGCTGCATTCGCCAATCCTAATTGGGAACCCACCGCTTCTGCAGCGCCCGTACTTCCCCCATTCACATCCCCAACCAAATGCAGTCGGCTGCATGAGAGGCATTTTTATGTCCTCCCGAGTACCCCTACCCAGCGAACGCCCCCAAAAAGATGTTGTGTCTGCAGCTAGCGCGGATATAGGCGTGACACCCGCTATTATTGTCCCTCCTGTCCTGACAATCCTGGTCTTTGCATTGGTGAATGTTTTGAACGCTACCATTCACTAGTTGAGTATTAGCGTAGGGTACAGCATTGCACAGACTAGGCGCACTTTCACAGGGTCTCCCAAGATGCCATCGCATTTTGAGAGACCCGAACCTGGAACCGGGTACCGTTATAAAAGTTAGTTACAAAAAAAGTGTAAAAAAAAAAAAAATATGAAATAAAAAAAAATAGTTGTTTTATTGTTCTCTCTCTCTCTATTCTCTCTCTCTATTGTTCTGCTCTTTTTTACTGTATTCTATTCTGCAATGTTTTATTGTTATTGTTATTATGTTTTATCATGTTTGTTTTTCAGGTGTGTAATTATTTACACTTTACTGTGCTTTATTGTTAACCATTGTTAACCATTTTTTTGTCTTCAGGTACGCCATTCACGACTTTGAGTGGTTATACCAGAATGATGCCTGCAGGTTTAGGTATCATCTTGGTATCATTCTTTTCAGCCAGCGGTCGGCTTTCATGTAAAAGCAATCCTAGCGGCTAATTAGCCTCTAGACTGCTTTTACAAGCCGTGGGAGGGAATGCCCCCCCCCCCCCACCGTCTTCCGTGTTTTTCTCTGGCTCTCCTGTCTCAACAGGGAACCTGAGAATGCAGCCGGTGATTCAGCCAGCTGACCATAGAGCTGATCAGAGACCAGAGTGGCTCCAAACATCTCTATGGCCTAAGAAACCGGAAGCTACGAGTATTTCATGACTTAGATTTCGCCGGATGTAAATAGCGCCATTGGGAAATTGGGGAAGCATTTTATCACACCGATCTTGGTGTGGTCAGATGCTTTGAGGGCAGAGGAGAGATCTAGGGTCTAATAGACCACAATTTTTTCAAAAAAGAGTACCTGTCACTACCTATTGCTATCATAGGGGATATTTACATTCCCCGAGATAACAATAAAAATGATTAAAAAAAAAAATATGAAAGGAACAGTTTAAAAGTAAGATTAAAAAAGCAAAAAAATAATAAAGAAAAAAAAAACAAAAAAAAAAACACCCCTGTCGCCCCCTGCTCTCGCGCTAAGGCGAACGCAAGCGGCGGTCTGTCGTCAAACGTAAACAGCAATTGCACCATGCATGTGAGGTATCACCGCGAAGGCCAGATCGAGTGCAGTAATTTTTCCAGTAGACCTCCTCTGTAAATCTAAAGTGGTAACCTGTAAAGGCTTTTGAAGGCTTTTAAACATGTATTTATTTTGTTGCCACTGCACGTTTGTGCGCAATTTTAAAGCATGTCATGTTTGGTATCCATGTACTCGGCCTAAGATCATCTTTTTTATTTCATCAAACATTTGGGCAATATAGCGTGTTTTAGTGCATTAAAATTAAAAAAAGTGTGTTTTTTCCCCAAAAAATGCGTTTGAAAAATCGCTGCGCAATTACTGTGTGAAAAAAAAAAATGAAACACCCACCATTTTAATCTGTAGGGCATTTGCTTTAAAAAAATATATAATGTTTGGGGGTTCAAAGTAATTTTTTTGCAAAAAAAAAAAACTTTTTCATGTAAACAATAAGTGTCAGAAAGGGCTTTGTCTTCAGGTGGTTAGAAGAGTGGGTGATGTGTGACATAAGCTTCTAAATGTTGTGCATAAAATGCCAGGACAGTTCAAAACCCCCCCAAATGACCCCATTTTGGAAAGTAGACACCCCAAGCTATTTGCTGAGAGGCATGTCGAGTCCATGGAATATTTTATATTGCGACACAAGTTGCGGGAAAGAGACAAATTTTTTTTTTTTTTTTTTTTTTTTGCACAAAGTTGTCACTAAATGATATATTGCTCAAACATGCCATGGAAATATGTGAAATTACACCCCAAAATACATTCTGCTGCTTCTCCTGAGTACGGGGATACCACATGCGTGAGACTTTTTGGGAGCCTAGCCGCGTACGGGACCCCGAAAACCAAGCACCGCCTTCAGGCTTTCTAAGGGCGTGAATTTTTGATTTCACTCTTCACTGCCTATCACAGTTTCGGAGGCCATGGAATGCCCAGGTGGCACAAAACCCCCCCAAATGACCCCATTTTGGAAAGTAGACACCCCAAGCTATTTGCTGAGAGGTATAGTGAGTATTTTGCAGACCTCACTTTTTGTCACAAAGTTTTGAAAATTGAAAAAAGAAAAAAAAAAATGTTTTTTCTTGTCTTTCTTCATTTTCAAAAACAAATGAGAGCTGCAAAATACTCACCATGCCTTTCAGCAAATAGCTTGGGGTGTCTACTTTCCAAAATGGGGTCATTTGGGGGGGTTTTGTGCCACCTGGGCATTCCATGGCCTCCGAAACTGTGATAGGCAGTAAAGAGTGAAATCAAAAATTTTCACCCTTAGAAATCCTGAAGGCAGTGATTGGTTTTCGGGGTCCAGTACGCGGCTAGGCTCCCAAAAAGTCCCACACATGTGGTATCCCCATACTCAGGAGAAGCAGCTAAATGTATTTTGGGGTGCAATTCCACATATGCCCATGGCCTGTGTGAGCAATATATCATTTAGTGACAACTTTATGAAAAAAAAAAAAAAATAAAAATAAAAGTGTCACTTTCCCGCAACTTGTGTCAAAATATAAAATATTCCATGGACTCAATATGCCTCTCAGCAAATAGCTTGGGGTGTCTACTTTCCAAAATGGGGTCATTTTGGGGGGTTTTGTGCCATCTTGGCATTCCATGGCCTCCGAAACTGTGATAGGCAGTGAAGAGTGAAAGCAAAAATTTACACCCTTAGAAATCCTGAAGGCGGTGATTGGTTTTCGGGGCCCCGTACGCGGCTAGGCTCCCAAAAAGTCCCACACATGTGGTATCCCCATACTCAGGAGAAGCAGCTAAATGTATTTTGGGGTGCAATTCCACATAGGCCCATGGCCTGTGTGAGCAATATATCATTTAGTGACCACTTTTTGTAAATATTTTTTTTTTTTTTTTTTTTTGTCATTTTTCAATCACTTGGGACAAAAAAAATAAATATTCAATGGGTTCAACATGCCTCTCAGCAATTTCCTTGGGGTGTCTACTTTCCAAAATGGGGTCATTTGGGGGGCTTTTGTACTGCCCTGCCATTTTAGCACCTCAAGAAATGACATAGGCAGTCATAAACTAAAAGCTGTGTAAATTCCAGAAAATGTACCCTAGTTTGTAGACGCTATAACTTTTGCGCAAACCAATAAATATACGCTTATTGACATTTTTTTTACCAAAGACATGTGGCCGAATACATTTTGGCCTAAATGTATGACTAAAATTTAGTTTATTGGATTTTTTTTAGAACAAAAAGTAGAAAATATCATTTTTTTTCAAAATTTTCGGTCTTTTTCCGTTTATAGCGCAAAAAATAAAAACCGCAGAGGTGATCAAATACCATCAAAAGAAAGCTCTATTTGTGGGAAGAAAAGGACGCAAATTTCGTTTGGGTACAGCATTGCATGACCGCGCAATTAGCAGTTAAAGCGACGCAGTGCCAAATTGGAAAAAGACCTCTGGTCCTTAGGCAGCATAAAGGTCCGGGGCTCAAGTGGTTAAGGGGATAAATCCTTCCGGTGGTTAATAGAGATAAAACACCTTCTGTGTGCAGCAGACCCCCCAAATACTTACCCGAGACCCATCTCAAACCAGTAGTGTTGCACAAGAGTCTCGGCTGGCTGGAACTCTCTCTCCTCATATATCGGGGCACCATTGGCTCTCGCTGCTGTCAATCAAAGTCAGTGAGCCAGTAAGGAGAGAGAGGGAGTGGGGCCAAGCCACAGCTCTATTTCTGAATGGATACACAGAGCAGCGGCTCGGTTTGGGTGCCCCCATAGCAAGCTGCTTGCTGTAGGGGCACTCGGCAGCAGGGAGTGGCCAGGAGCACCAGCGAGGGACTGAGAAGAGGAGGATCGGGGCTGCTCTGTGCAAAACCATCACACAGAGCAAGTAAGTATAACATGTTTGTTATTTTATAACCACTTTAGCCCCGGAAGATTTTACCCCCTTCCTGACCAGAGCACTTCTTACAATTTGGCACTGCATCGATTTAACTGACAATTGCGCGGTCTTGCACTGCTGTACCCAAACGAAATTTGCGTCCTTTTTTCCCCACAAATAGAGCTTTCTTTTGGTGGTATTTGATCACCTCTGCGGTTTTTATTTTTTGCGCTATAAACAAAAAAAGCGTCAATTTTGAAAAGAAAACATTTTTTTTTACTTTTTGCTATAATAAATATCCCCAAAAATTACTTAAAAAACTAATTTCTTCATCAGTTTAGACCATTATATATTCTTCTACATATTTTTGGTAAAAAAAAAAAAAAATTGCAATAAGCGTATATTGATTGGTTTGCGCAAAAGTTATAGCGTCTACAAACTATAAGAAAGATTTATGGCATTTTTATTATTTATTTATTTTACTAGTAATGGCGGGGATCTGCGATTTTTAGCGGTACTTGTGACAGTGCGGTGGACAGATGGGACACTTTTGACACTGATTACTGCGTAAATGTCGCTGGCAGGGAAGGGGTTAACACTAGGGGGCGATCAAGGGCTTAAATGTGTTCCCTAGTGAGTGTTTCTAACTCTGCGGGGATGGGACTGACTGGGGGAAGGAGACATATCATTGTTCCTACTTACTAGCTAGTACACACATATCCCTGACAGAACAGGACTTTGTGTGCTTAAAGGAACAACGTACCCATACGGGGTTTCGCCCAGCAGAGCCATTCTAATGACGTATATCAGCGTGAGCCAGTCAGCAAGTGGTTAAACAACAAAAAAGCAAGGTTTTACCCCCTTTCTGACCAGGGCCTATTTTGCTATTTGGCACTGCGCTACTTTAACCACTTCAGCCCCGGAAGATTTTACCCCCTTCCTGACCAGAGCACTTTTTGCGCTTCGGCACTGCGTCGCTTTAACTGACAATTGCGTGGTCGTGCGACGCTGCACCCAAACAAAACTGACGTTCTTTTTTTCCCCACAAATAGAGCTTTCTTTTGGTGGTATTTGATCACCTTTGCGGTTTTTATTATTTGCGCTATAAACAAAAAAAGAGCGACAATTTTGAAAAAAAAAAACGCATTATTTTTTTACTTCTTGCTATAATAAATATTCCCCAAAAATATATAAAAAAAACTATATTTTTCCTCAGTTTAGGCCGATATGTATTCTTCTACATATTTTTGTTAAAAAAAATCGCAATAAGCGTATATTGATTGGTTTGCACAAAAGTTATAGCGTCTACAAAATAGGGGATCGATTTATGGCATATTTATTATTATTATTTATTTTATTTTTTTTAATAGTAATGGCGGCGATCTGCGATTTTTTTTTTGGGTACTGCGACATTATGGCGGACACATCGGACAATTTTGACACATTTTTGGGACCATTGGCATTTATACAGCGATCAGTGCTATAAAATTGCATTGATTACTGTAAAAATATCACTGGCTGGGAAGGGGTTAACACCAGGGGGCGATCAAGGGGTTAATGTGTTCCCTAGTTTGTGTTCTAACTGAAGGGGACTGTGTAGGGGAGATGACAGATCGCTGTTCATACGCTGTATGAACAAACAATCAGTCTCTTCTTCCCTCAGAGAACCGGAAACTGTGTGTGTACACACGCAGATCCCGGGTTCTCTGTGTGTCAGCGGCGATCGCGGGATCCCGGCGGTGATCGTGACCGTCGGGCACTCGCATCGGCTTGGGGGGGGGGCGATGGCCGATGTTACATAACGTCGTTTCGCCCAGCCATGCCATTCTGCCGCAGTACAACTGCGGCGGATGGTCGGCAAGTGGTTAACTGGTAATTATGCGGTCATGCAACCCTATGCCCAAACAAATTTTATGTCCTTTTTTCTCCACAATAGAACTCTATTTTGGTGGTATTTGATCACCACTGGGATTTTTATTTTTTTGTGATATAAAGTAAAAAAGATCGAAAATTTTGAAAAGAAAATGATATTTTCTACTTTTTCTTATAACAAATATCCAATAAACTCAAAGTTTGTCATACATTTAGGCCAAAATGTATTCAGCTACATGTCTCTGGTAAAAAAAAAAATTCCCAATAAGCATATATTGATTGGTTTGCACAATAGTTATCGAGTCTACAAACTATGGGATATATACTGGAATTTACGCAGCTTTTACTTTCTGACTGGCTATCTGATTTCTCAAGGTGCTAAAATGCCAGGGCAGTACAAAGCCCCCCAAATTACCTCTTTTTGGAAAGTGGACACCCCAAGGATTTTGCTGAGCGGCATGTTGAGTCCATGGAATATTTTATTTTCTGACACAAGTTTCTGGAAAATTACAAAATTTTCTTTTCACAAAGTTGTAAACTATATATTGCTCACACGTGTCATGGGTTTATGCTATGATTGGTTTTTGGGGTCCTGTGCACGACTAGACTGCCAAAAAGTCTCACACATGGGGTATCCCCATACTTAGGAGAAGCAGCAGAATGTATTTTTTGCATAGGTCCCAACTGTCCCTGATTTGGAGGGACTGTCCCTGATTTGGAGCAAAGTCCCTCTGTCCCTCATTCCTCCTCATTTGTCCCTCATTTTTGATCTGATCTATATAGATGTATATAAAATTCACTTTTTATCTATCAAAAAGTTTTCCAGTGCTAAACCTTTCATCTGATCTTTAAATTGCTGCATTTGTAAATTCCAAAAGCCAAAATAAAGGAATAGTAGTGGTAAAAAAGCACTTCTGGGTTCAACCAAGCTTGTTTTTTTTTTTTGTATAATTCTCCTTTAAGGGGGCGTGGCATGGGTTGTGTCCTATGCCTGCATGCTTTTGCTGATAGGTGTCCCTCATTCCCATCTCAAAAAGTTGGGAGGTATGATTTTGGCATGTAATTTCACATATACCCATGGTACGTGTGAGCAATATATCTAAGTGACAGCTTTGTGTAAGAAAATAAAAATAAATATGTAATTTTCTAGAAACTTGTGGCAAAAAATAAAATATTTCATGGACTCAACATGCCTCTCAGCAAATAGCTTTCTACTTTCCAAAAAAGGGGTCATTTGGGCGGTGTTTGAACTGTCCTGGCTTTTTATGCCCAATATTAAAAGCTTATGCCACACATCACCCACTTTTCTAACCACTTGAAGACCAAGCCTTCCCTGACACTTTTTGTTTTGCTAGAAAACTACTTTAAACCCCCAAACATTATATATATATAAAAACGGAGGCCATACAAAATAAAATGATGAGTGTTGCAGTTTTTTTGTCACACAGTATTTGAGCAGCGATTTTCCAAATGCAATTTTTTTTGGAAAAAATACACAAAACACAATATATTGCCTGTTTGGTAAAATAGAAAAGATGATCTTACGCCAAGCACATAGATACCAAACAGGACATGCTTTAAAATTGCGCACGCCCCTGCAGCACAGACATACTACGTACACTTTTAAAAGCCTTTGGCGGCGATACCTCACATGCATGGTGCAACTGCTGTTTACATAAGACACAAGACCGATGCTTGTGTTTGATCTAGTGTGCGAGCACGGGGGGGACAGGGGTGCTTTAATTATTTTTTTTCATAATTATTTATTTTACTTTGTCCCTTTTATTTTTTATTTTTTTAAATCACTTTTGTTGTCTTCACAGGGAATGTAAATATCCCCTATTATAGCGATAGGTAGTGATAGGTACTCTTTTTTTGAAAAACTTGGGGTCTATTTGGCTCTAGATCTCTCCTGTGCCCTTAAAGCATCTGACCACACCAAGAGCCGTTCCGGTCTTCGATCAGCTCTATGGTCATCTGGCGGAACCACCAGCTGCATTCTCAAGTTCACCGGTGGGAGAGGAGAGCACGAGAAAACTGTGTGGAAGGCAGCTGGAGGGAGTAGGAGAACGTCCCCTTACATTGCTTGTAAAAACAGTCTAGCGTCTGGTTAGCTGCTAATTAGGTACAACATCTGGCGCAGAACGGCCGCCCTGCCGTAGTAAATGTACGTGGGGCGAACGCAACTGGTTATACTCCACTACCTCACTGTACCATATGACTACAATCCTTAACTATCTAGATCTTTGGAGGCTGCAACGCCCCACAGATGCAGGGTTTATCTTCTACTCCTCGCCTCATGACTCCTTTTCTAGATTGGACTATTTATTTTGGCTCTTTTTCCATACTACCATCGATATGGGAAACTAAGATACACAATATTGCCATTCAGATCATATGTCAGGAAAGTCCTGTCAGTAACAGGCGCCCTGTGCGGGCAGTTGCGCGCATGCGCAGGCGCGCATGTGTGCGCCAGGCGGGCTATTTAAGCTGAACTGTCACATGAGAATCTTGCTGTCTGCTCTACAGCGTTACATGTGTATTTCCTGAGAACCTGTTTCCCTGTACTAGACCCGGCTTGTTCCTGATTATCCTAGCTGTCTTCCTGCATCTGATCCCGGCTTGTCTCTGACCATCCCTTTCTTCTGCCTGCATCCGACCCCGGCTTGTCTGACCACTCTTCTGCCTGACCCTCTGGCTTATCTACAGTCCACTTGGCTATCGATCCGGCTTGTCTGACCTTCCAGCCCTATACACGGACTTCAGTTCCAGTCTGCTGTGTGGTTCCAGTCTGCTGCACCAGTGTTCCAGTCTGCTGTCCTGTGTGTTCCAGCTTGCTATCCAGTTCCAGTCTGCTGCACCAGTGTTCCAGTCTGCAGTCCTGTGTGTTCCAGCCTGCTATCCAGTTCCAGTCTGCTGTTGGTTCCAGTCTGCTGCACCAGTGTTCCAGTCTACCTACCAGCTCAGCCTAAGGTCCACTGCACAGTGTTTCCAGAGTTCCAGACCCACTTCCTGCTGTTGATCCTGCCAGGCACTCATGCCACTCCTGACTCTTGTGCTTCCTGTATACCCTACCAGGGCCCTCGAGTCGCAAGAGAGGCCATCCCCTGCAAGTCGGGCTCATCCACAAGGTACGTGACATCATAGCTCCATCTCAATAGTCATATACAATAGGACTCACAGTCTAAAGGCAATGCCAGATTATGGACATTTCCCTCCTACTTGGCCAACAATGAGGATTTTTATCACACTATTAGATGGACATGGAGTGTATATCTGGGATTTTCTGCATGTCCCAAAGCATTTGGGGGTGTCAGAGAGTGATGCCTGGCCCGGTTTATGGACATTCGAGAGGAATTGGAGCTGGGACGTGCCATTTACAGGGATCGAGTCCTGGTTGTAAAGGAGGGTCGGCCTACCAGGAGCCATTCGGTCTCTGTCAGAGAGGAAGGTGATAGCAGGAGGAGATTGCCGGATCCCCACTTCTATGTGTGAGGAGGACTGTTGTGCTGTGCAGCCACCACAGAAGTAGCCACAAGGACTGCAGTGTGTGTGTTTTTTCCTTTCTGACCTTTGCAGGAGCAGCTTATGCCTGCCACCCAGTGTGCCTGATAGAGGGACTGTCTAATCACGAACACTTTGGGTGTGCTGTTCCTGCCCACCTCTTTCGGAGTCTGTTGTCCGTGGAGGGGCCCCTCCTATCAGGAGCAAAAGAAGGGCTGTTCACAAATTGTACATATGTTTTGTTGTAGTTGTTCGGTTTTTAGGTTAGTAGTTCCGTTCTGACAAAACAAAACAAGAACAAATATATATGTGGTGGTGTTGATTTTCTCTGCAGGAAGGATAATAACCCCCTTTCAGTTGTGATGTACAGTGTACAGGTAGCATGTAAGTGTAGGATGTTATGAGTTTTGTCTTCTTTTAGGATCTTCAGGGATGGGACGGCTGTCCATCTCCCATCGTTCCAGAGGACAAGAATTCTGTGAGCAGAGTATTTTTCCTGCGGGAAAAATGATCTGGCTCAAAAGTGTTCCATGTGTCTAGCTGCAGGGACCTGTAGCTAGGGTTGTATATTGGTGATGTACAGTGTATATAATTGACAAAAATGTACATATTTGTTTTTGTACGTAAATGATTTGTACCATAGCCCTGTCCAAGTTGTTTCCCTTTCCCTATCCAACTAATTAATGGGATGCCCTTGCTCCTGGGCCCAGGAGCCACTTGTCTATTCTTTCCTCAGCTGGGGACCAGCTGTATTCTGGTGGGGGGTGGGTGTAGCACCCTCTACCTTAGGTAGGTAGGTTGACAGCGTAGTGTTTTTATAGGAAAAGCAAATATAATATCCTTACAAAACTTTAAGGCTATATCAGTATAACACATATACCAGGTGTAAGCCATAGAGTGTAACCAATAACCAGGTTATGATTATTTATGGACTAAGCTACCCTGTTTACCCCATTGGGAACTAATTGTAAAAAGGGTATTTATAGGAGAATAATAATACCAAAACATTTATCAATTTGGAAGCCTATACTAACTATACATGAAGCTACAGATCTACCCAGACTAATCACAAACGTAGAGGGAAAGTTTCCAGTTAACTAAGAGTGTTGGTAAAGCTCTTTCAAAAGTTAAGGGGCTTTTGGGTGAGAAATCCAGCTGAGCCAATATTTCTTAAAATTATTTATACAATTTTTTTTTTTGGGCTAGCAATAGTTTGTAATGTGCATGGGTGTTTAGTCTTGTAATGACTTCAGAAAGGTTAGGGGCCTCTGCCAATTTCCACAATTTGGTTATAGTAAGTCTTGCGGCTATAAATATGTTCGCCACTATTATTTTGTAATGAGGTGGGAAGATCTCTAGATTTATACTCCAGCCATAACTGGAGAGATTTTGATTAGGTTACCTGAGAGGGAAGCGATGAAAACAGATACAGAGTTCCAAAAGCTAGATACGTTTTTACAACTCCATAACCTATGATAGCGGGTTGCTATATGGTTATTGCATGGCCGACATAATGGGGATGCCGAGGGGAAGATTTTAGACAATTTGTAGGGTGTTAGGTACCAGCTGTTAAGTATCTTCTGGGAATTATCCCAGTGTTCTTTACAGGAGGATGCTGTGTTGTTGATTATCATGGCTTTATACCAGCACTCCTCAGAAAAGGATTGGGACAGATCTCTTTCCCATTTTAGCATATTATCGTTTTTCCCAAACTTGGGGTACTGAGAGAAGAGTTTGTAAAAGAATGCTATCCCTTTAGTTTTCAAAACTGTCTTGGAAGTTAGATACTTATAAATTCAAATCTCCCTCAGCCAGGGAGGTCACATGGCTGCTCAGCCCCTCCCGCAGTAGCCCTGGATCGGACATGTAAAGCGGCCATGATTCACGTGACCGGCCTGAAGATAGATCTACAATGGTATTTACATGCCTCGTTTTAATAAAATGCATCTACAGTGTGGTATGCCCGGCCATAATAGAGGGGCTGGCAGTGACAATTTGTCATTTTTGTCTCTAATAATAGCGGCAGGGGGGGCGGAGCCAGAGACACAGACGTGGAGCTGACAGGCAGGGAGGGAGGAGGCGAGGAGGAGAGAGGAGAGCACAGAGAAGAGCCGTGGATGATGTGGGGATGTGCGCTGACCACAGTGGTCAGGTCATAGCAGCCCTGATTATCGTGGTCAGCACAGAGAGGGGGACACAGGAAGTGGCAGGATCAGCCAGGTTTTTTTACAGTTTAGAGAGGGGCAGACTACACAGCACAAGCGCTGTGCTGTTTAATCTGTTTTAAGGCAACAGGATCTCTATTTTTTTACTTAGGTTAACAAACACTTTAAGTAGAATTTCTTTAACTGCTGAGAGATGTTCATAAAAGTCAATACCTTGATTTATCCATTTACCCATCGAAATTCGAGCCCTGCAGTAATCAAGGGCTCTCAGTGGAATAGAGATGTTATGTACTTCTCCTAAGAGATGACATTTTGAAGAGATATATTGCCATGCCTTAACAGATAGAAGTTTAGGTATAATAACTTTAGGGAACATGGTGTAAGCTATTGCTAAAGCAAACAAGTCATTACCTTTGGTGACCTCTTTTTCAATGGATAACCATAATTTATCATCAGTGGTGAGGAACCAGTAATTCATTTGGTCTAGGAGCGTGGCATGATAGTAATACTGTAAGTCAGGTAGGTTCATACCTCCTTTATAGTTATAGGATGTCAACACTGATGCCGCGTACACACGAGCGGACTTTACGGCAGACTTTGCCCGGTGGACGGGATTTGGTCGGACAATTCGATCGTGTGTGGGCTCCAGCAGACTTTGTTTTCTCAAAAGTTGGACGGACTTAGATTTAAAACATGTTTTAAATTAATCCGTCGAAATCGAGTCCGGTCGAAAAGTCCGCCGTCTGTATGCTAGTTCGACGGACATAAAGCCACGCTAGGGCAGCTATTGGCTACTGGCTATGAACTTCCTTGTTTTAGTCCGGTCGTATGTCATCACGTACGAATTCGACGGACTTTGATGGATTGTGTGTAGGCAAGTCCGTTCATTCAGAAAGTCCGTCGTAAAGTACGTCGAAAAGTCCGCCGGGCAAAGTCTGCCGTAAAGTCCGCTCGTGTGTACGCGGCATTAGAACGCAACCCTTGGTTTTTTACCATTCCAAATCAGATTTCTTAATTTAGCATTTGTTTACGTGAAGAAACACGAGGGCCATTGGCATAAGTAAGGAGCTTTTGCATCTTGAATGCGGCAATTTTCCCTAACCATGACAGTTATGTTTTTTGAAAGTTTTGTAAATCTTTTGTTATTTATTCTAAAAGGCTAGGGTAATTGACTTTGTACAATTTCTTTGTAGGAAATGTAAGGTTAATTCCCAAGATATGAAATAACCTGTGGGTCCCAGTTGTATCCCAATTTCTCACATACAGTAGAGAGGAAGTCATGTCACTTGACAAATTCATAGGTAAAGCATAACATTTATTGTGATTAATTTTATAGTATGACGTCTGTAGAGAGGGTGCAGGATTGGTTATTGACAGAATAATATCATCAGCAAAGAGACCAATTTTGTGTTTCCTCTTGCCTATTTGAATTCCTGTTATATTGATATTGGATCTAATTGTCTCCGCTAAAGGTTCAATTGCTAGGGAAAAGAATATGGGTGATAAGGGGCATCCCTGCCTAGTTCCAGTTGTTAAATTAAAGCTGTTTGATATGATGCCTGAAGTGAATACGTGTAGCGCTGGTAGATTTTTCAATATACCGCTTATAGGTAAATTTAGTGGGTTACTTGTTCATACATAGTCAGATTTGCCTCTATTCCAGTTTGGCTGTGTTGCATGTAGTTTCACACTGTGCCTGTGGGTGTCGTTGTCTCCATGGGTCGGTGTTGGAAAGGCAACACATTAAAGTGTATAAGTGCTCCTATGTCCCGGAGATAACTTGGTGGAGGTGGTCCTCCGAGTTGCATTCTGGGAGAGGGTATTTATGGTACAGACGCCATGTTTTAGAGTCTCTTTCGTTCCACCTGCTGGCCCTCCTGGCCGACAGGTATGTTTTAGGAGTACTACCTCGTGGTCCTCCGACCGGTAGGACCACGTTGCTGCAGCGTGTGGGTGGGCCCAGAAGCCTGTCTGGGGCCTACCACAGCGGCGAAGGAATGGTCCTGTGCTGTCTGTCCTGCGGGAAGAAGCTGGACAACCGAGAAGATCCCAGGGGAGGACCCGTCATGGAAGGATCATGCAGAGTGCTGGTCTGGAGAGGGGCCTGGTGACTCTGTTGGAGGATGCATCCTAAAGTTATCCTACCACATAGTGCTGCCGGGTCGGCTTGAAGGTTCTAGTGCTGTGTTTGCTATTCATCGTAAACCATTACATCCTGTGGCAGAGGATCGTACGGGTTTATATTACATTCAAGTCTGTGGCAGAGACTTTTGTTCGTGCTGCGTATCGGCTGCTAGGTTAGTGAGAGAAACCTATCCGGGCGGGCAAAGATTCAACTCTAAAAGGAGAGTACATTCATCTACAAGATTCCAATTCATAATACTACACTAAGCAAAGGTATTTGAACTTCCCTGCAACTCTTCTTCTACCTCTTTCCTGCTACTTCCTTCAGTTACTCTTTATTAAAACCTTGGAAAAGATACTCAAGTGTCCAGTGCCTACATTGTCTGGTATTAAGCTCAACGGGACCCTAGACCCGGGTCTGGTGAAATTGAGGTAACAAAGGTGACGGTAACAGCCGCTTTAAACCAGCAGCTCCACCGTGAGTTATTGCTACATACGTTTGCTGAGTGGTGTCTGTAAAGAGACATAATAGCCTCATGAATGAACCTGGAGAATCCAAATTTCCTTAATGTTTCTGAAGGATAACCCCAGTGAACTGTCGAATGCCTTCTCCGCATCTATGCCTAGGAACAGAGAAGGCATTCGACTGTTCTCTACATGGTTGATCATTCTTCCCATGCTGTCATGCGCCTGCTGTCCTTTTACAAATCCGACAAGATCTGGGTCTATCAGATAGGGGGGTAATCTCTAATAAGCGATTATCCAAAATTTTGGCATACATTTTTAGATCTAAATTAAGTAAAGAGATCGTTCTGTAACTTGAAGTGGATGTAAGGTCCTTACCTGGTTTCGGGATAGTAATTATTAATGCTTCTAGCAATTCTTTAGGAAATTTTTTAATGGCTACTGCAGCATTGAACATTTTAGTTAGATGCGGTGCTAAAATTGTGACGAACATCTTGTAGTATTCACTAGAAAAGCCGCCGTTACCTGGGGCTTTGTGTAGAGGAGTGTCAATTTTGGGTAAATTTACTTTATCTAGGAATTTTTGGGTGGGTTGAATAGTGTTTTTTATCCTCTTTTACATTATATAGTCAGTATTCTGAAAAGGCATCTGTTATTTCTAGTGGGTTTTACATTATCTTATCAGAATTATGATGGGATAGTTTATGAATCTTTTGTCTATTCTGATGTTGGTGAAGTAGAGAGGCCATCATTTTGCCTGCCTTATTACCCTGGGAATAATAGTATAATTTTAAAAATGTTTAAAGAATTTATCGTGGCTAGCCACTAAAGTAAAGTAGCTCTTATGCCACGTACACACGGGTGGACTTTTCGACAGGACTGGTCCGACAAACTTTCCAGCGGACTTTCGACGGACTTTTGACTGACTTCCGACGGACTTTCTAACGAACAGACTTGCCTACACACGATCACACCAAAGTCCGACGGATTCGTACAAGATGACGTACACCGGACTAAAATAAGGAAGTTCATAGCCAGTAGCCAATAGCTGCTCTAGCGTTGGTTTTTGTCCGTCGGACTAGCATACAGACGAGCGGATTTCTGGGTCCGGAGGAGTTACGACGTAAAGATTTGAAGCATGTTCCAAATCTAAAGTTCGTCAGATTTGCGACTGGAAAAGTCCGCTGAAGGTCCGGTGAAGCCCACACATGATCGGATTGTCCGCCTGATTTGGTCCGTCGGTGTCCGTCAGGCCAGTCCGGTCGAAAAGTCCGACCGTGTGTACGCCCCATTAGTTAGTTTCTTTTGTAATTAACTTGCTGTAGCAGATTAGCATTATTGGGAGATGCTATATGTTTTTCCTCTAGGTTGGAAATATCAGACAGGAGTCCATTGATAATTTTTAGTTTTTTCTTTTTTTCCCTAGACACCATTTGGATTAATAATCCTTTGGCGTAGGCTTTGTGAGTACACCATACATTTATAGGAGAAGTGGAGCTGCTATCATTCAGAGAGAAAAAATTCTGTGAGATTGTCCTTCATTGTAGACACGTATCTCTCCTGAGAAAAAAGGTATGTATTTTTTTCCAAAGATAACATACAAAGATACAGTAACGGTGTCAGTGAAAAGTTCCAGACAACTAGGGAAAGTCTAGGTATTCTCTTGCTTGGGCATGGTCCGGCCAGGCCACATTCTTCACCTCGAAACAGAGGGACCTGCTCTTCTACAGACTGCTTTTCATCTATGAGTGTTCCTGGTCAGGCTGTTTTCCACCAGGCTTGTTGTGAACTGTTATTTTTTTTTTTTATTATTTTTTTTTTACAACAATACAAGTTCTTTCTACTGAAACTGGACTGTGTGTAAGTTACTGCCGCCGCACCATGCTGCACTCTCCCACAAGCGAAACTCAGCATGCTGAGTCTGTCCCTAGGGTATCTTCTAACTCATTCAAAAATATATATTTTAAAGTGACTGTAAAGGGTCATTTTTGTAAAATAATAAACATGGTATACTTACAAGCTCTGTGCAATGGTTTTGCACAGAGCAGCCTTGATCATCTTCTAGAGTCCCCTGCCAGCGCTCCTGGCTTCTCTTCTCAGTGTGCCATCATAAGCTGCTTCCTATTGTGGCACACTTGCGGGTCTGGTCCCAAGCCACACTGCCCATGTCCATAGACCTAGACAGCGCAGCTCGGCCATGCCCCGTCACAAGACTTGATTGACAGCAGCAGGAGCCAATGGCTCCTGCTGTTGCCTCTCTGTCCTGTGAGGAGGGAGAGAAAGGAGAGAGCGGCTGCACAGCACTGGATCGAGATCAGGCTCAGGTGAGTATTTTTTTTTGTGTGGGGGGGAACTGCACACAGAAGTTTTTTTAACTTGATGCAGAGAATGCATTAAAGGGGTTGTAAACCCTCATGATTTTTCACCTTAATGCATTCTATGCATTAAGGTGAAAAAACCTCCTGTGGTGCTGCAGCCCCCCCCCCCCGAGCCCCCGTGTTACTGTTTTACTTACATGACCCCGATCCTTCACCGGCTGGGAACGAGCAGACCAGCTCTAGCTGGTGTCTCGTGTCCTGATTGGATAGATTGACAGTAGCGCAGCCATTGGCTCCTGCTGCCATCAATCAAATCCAATGACGCGGCACTGGGGGGCCGAGTCCTGCATTCTGTGAATGGACACAGATGCAGGACTTGGGAGCGCGCCCGCACGGGTGTCCACTAAAGGAGAGAGCTTCTCCAATGTGGACACTCGATGCAAGGAGGAGCCAGGATCGCCGCTGAGGGACCCCAGAAGAGGATGTTCGGGGCCACTCTGTGCAAAACGAACTGCACAGTGGAGGTAAGTGTGACATGTTTGTTTTTGTTTTTTTTTAAAAAGAACAAAGCTTTACAATTCCTTTAAGGTAAAAAAAAAACTTCCGCTCTTAGATCCGCTTTAAATTAGGATTCAAATGCCTATATAAAAGAGACAAATCACAAAATAAAATTTAACATTGCATGAGTTATAAGATACCTTAGTTTCCAAATGAAAGAATGGATTTTGGATATTATTATGCTAATGAAAATTCTTGTTCTGTTTTCCCATGCTTATTATGACTTAGGGCTGGTTCACACTAGTGCTATGCCAGACATCGCATGTGATTAGCACCACATTGCTGTGCAGATCACATGCGATGTCTGTGTGATGTGATTTCAGCCATACAAATTGTTCGTTTGGGTGTTCACACCTATGCGATCCAATTTCTGCACCATTTCACAGTTTGCACTGAGATCTGGGGGTGTCATTAACTTTACATTGACACCCCCAGTGGTTCTCAGATCTCAGTGTGAACCACTGTGCGATTCAGGTGCGATGCGGGAACCGGCACTAAATTGCAGGATTTCCCACATTGCACCAGTGGGAATCGGGACTTAATCACAAGAATCTGAAGGAGCCGCTGGTAAAGATTGGTACTCTGATGTTGGCCTTAACCTTCTTAAAACCTTCAGCCACTATGACACACCCGGCTGAGTACACAAACACTATCTTTCACAGGGAGATCATCAATAACACCCTAGTACACAGCAGTCTTGCTGTGTCGAAGTAATAAACACCAGCACAGTATATAACAGGAAAACTTGCATATGGAGGTCTAATAATGATTAACAATATGACATAAGTCATATGAGTGATAAGAGGATACAGACGTAAATAGCAAAAGTGAGTATGAACTCAAAATAAATGTACATGCGTACATATATACTGTGTACTGTATAGATATATTAGGTAATAACTGTTACCATGTCTCCCCAACCACCCAGGTCAGCTTAAACAGTAACAAGGTCACCCAACACGCAACAGGGTGCAGCAATAGAGTCAGATATGTCTAAACCCCTCAAGCTACTTTATATTACAGCAAAAAATTCACAGGAGTGGCTATAATAGGCCGAAGGCAGCCTGAGGAACACCACCCAGGCTTATCCAGCCCAGAGCAGATAACAGGAGGTGGTGTGAGGGCAGAATTGAGTCAAATGGGCAATCTTTGAGTTGTTTCTTCCACCATCATTCTTTGGGGCCCTTCCTGGCACTGGTGCACTTTTTGAGAATGGAGGAGGAGGACTGTGTCCAGTTGGATATATTTTGAGAACGCTGGTATAGTCCTAGATTTGGTTGTAGAATAGTCAGGAGAACAAAGATATAAGGATGATGGGTCAAATGTAAGGTCAGTCCAAAAAGAAAGAAACACAGTGTTGTCTTGGATAGGAAATTTGTGTGCTGTTATACTGCTGGTTACCTAAAGTGAGTCTATGATTTTCTGTATGTAGCTGTGTAGTTGCCACTAGTAACAGACATCCACCATATCACCCCGCTGCCAGACTCCCATACATCACTTACAGAGACAATGAAAAGTATTTTGCTGTGTTTTGTTTTTGTTTATTGTGGGGTACAACTTGGTTGGGGAAAGGGGTATATGGGATGCCCATAGAATAGATAACTTTGCCATCATATTTAGAGATTTTTCTAGATTAGCACATAGTTTGAGCCTGAAGAAATGATGCGCATATGTAATAGCTACGGTCTTTTCCCTGCATCACCATGCAGACTATTGCTCCTCCTCTGCTTAACTATTGCTTCCAGAATTTCCTCATCTATGACCATGTAAAGATGAGGACATCACCCTTGACCGTGTAAGGGTGATGTTCCCAGAAATCCTCTTCCTCATGCACAAACTTATACTGTAGTTATTAATGTCCTGCTACTAGGCCAGAGGCCTGCAGTGCCTATCCCTGGAGGCCTAGTAGTTTAAAAGCATGTTCTGGACGGAGGGCTAATGTTCCCAGCTAGCCCAGCTTGCAAATCCTGTGCCCTCAGGCCACATCGATTTGACACTACTCCTGACAGTCTCTCCTCTGATCCAGGACTCCTCATCAATGACCGTGTAATGATGAGTACTTCACTAATGACCGTGTAAAAGCGAAGTTCCCTCACAGACTTCCTGGCACATCCAGCCCTACACTCTGGTACACTCACTGACCTTTCTCTGCCCCGAGTCCTTGATGGAGAACTTAACCGGACCATACGTTCCAACAGCTTTACCTGCCCCTCTGTTCCAGGAGTTCCTCATCAATGACTGTGTAATGATGAGGACATCACTAATGAGCATCTAAAAGTGATGTTCCCTCACAGTTCTCCCTGGGCCTCCTCCTGTGATCAGCGCCCCCCCCCCCCCCCAGATGGGGGTGCCCTCCTGCTGCTGTCTGGTACTCCATTCTCCACTTCACCCGGCCAACAACTCCTCCCAGTGGCATGTTACCTCAGCTTATATAGGAGGCCTGCCCCCTGCCAATACCAGTTGGGGATTGGTAAGGTCTCCCACATGAGCTGCCTGCCACGCCAGTTCTAGGCCCTGCCCGTCTTCCAGAACATTCTCCCTGGAAGTAGGGGAGGTGCCTCAGAACCAGAGCACAGGTGGTCACACCCACTGCTACACTAACCACTCCCTGCCCCCAAATCAAAACAGACAGGCCTAGCTCAGAGCAGAGGCCTGCCTAAATTTACCTGTGCTGACAGTTTCCCTAGCAAAAATCCTATGCTAGCACCTACCTATTGGTAGAGAGTGCTACATCTAGGAGGAATGATGTTAAGCCAACTTCTGGGGAAACTCAGTTGCTGCCAACAGTGAAGATAGTGGGTTAACACCCCTCTCACCAGTCCTGCAGCACAGCATTAGTCAAAGAGGTAGATGGGGCCCCACCTCGGTCTCTCGCAAAGTCTCCACTGAACAAAACTGTGGATGATGATGATGATCTGTTTCACCAACTCTCCCTCCAGCGATAAGTGGAGTGCAGGTTTTACCCTTGGCAAGGATCCTGATGGTTGGACACACTACCATGGAGGTCCACTCTCTGTTCTATCTTGGCACCAATTGCCCCGAGCTTTCCAGGGCAGTGTGCTATGAATCCTCCAGCAATTCCTCCAAGTCCAGATGTCCCCTTGTGTCATCCATTTTTCTCCTCCCTTCCAGTCCAAGCCATCAGCTAGGACAGTGGTTCTCAACTCCAGTCCTCGGGACCCACCAACAGGCCAGATTTTAAGTATTACCTTGGGGAGTTGCAGACTAGAATACTGCAATCACTGAGCAGCAAGTGATATCACCTGTGATGTATTTCAGCTATCTTGCAAACCTGGCCTGTTGGTGGGTCCTGAGGACTGGAGTTGAGAACCACTGAGCTAGGAGAAGGTGGGGTAGAAAGAGTGAAACAATGAGAGAGTAGGCAGGTGTGACTGATACCTGCAGCTTTGTGTTGCCAGGTGTTCTTAAATACTCAGTGGGGACAAATTCCCTAGTTCCTAGCTACACTTGCAACATCTACCTCTATCCTGTTTGGTTTCTCACACACTAAAACATGGTAATCTTGGGGGTGAAATTTCTGTGCTTAGCCATTCAATATAAAAATGGAAATGCAAGCTTTAATCAACTCAACTCAACTCCAGGGGTTGGTGATTTGGAAGGAGGGGTGCATTTTGACATCTTAACCCCTTGGCATATTAACCCAGCACTGGGTGGGGTGCATTTTGGCATCCTAATCCTTTGGCATCTTAACTCAGCACTGGGTGACAGTGTCTCCATAGAGTTGCCCACTGACACTGACCTCTCCAGTAAATCCTCTGTAGTGCACCCCCTAAGGAGCCGCAGAAGAACTTGGATCTCCCACTGCACAGCCAGGCATACTGAATTTTAAAAGGCACTCACGAGTCAGAACAGTCCGTGACTTTGTATTTGTTATTTTTTGGTGGTTAATAACTTGGATACGGATGGGAGGTTATGGGATGCCCACTTGACTTCAGCAAAAACGTTGGCCACAACTTCAGGGACATCTTCCTATATACAGTCTTGAAGTCCCCTGCACACACTTGCTTGCAGACTCCAGCTGAATCACTGTTATTTGATCTGACAGGCTCTCAGTTAATGGCCCTTTACGGGCAGGGACTTGCAGCCCCTTGTTGTGTAGCAGCTATCAGTGAAACAGCTTGCACATCTCCTCCTGTGGCTACTGATCCCAGCACCACCTCTTCAGTCACTGCCAACCCAGACTTAAGCACTGACTCTTCAGGAAGAACTGGCTATATGTGCCAGTCTCCCCCCTTTTCCAGCAGTGCTGATCTACTCACACTGTCCCCTCACTTGCTCCCATGCCTCCAGGATGGCCTTCCTCCCTTGTGTTATGGCAGGATCCTTCCAGCACCCGAGCACCCAAGCCCTGGCCTAAGGTCACCCCCCCAGACTAGGGGGCACCCGTGAGGGATACTGACATCCTCCTCAGCACTGTATCTCCATCTTCCACCCGACTCCCCTGCTGGCATGGCTCGTGCCTATTTATGAGGTAAGCTCTGGCCCCTGCCAGCCCAACACTGGGGATTGGCCGAGACCTCATATATTCCAGGAAGCTCCTCCTAATCTCATGCCCGCTAGCTCTAGAACATTCTCCACTGTCCCAGAAACAGGGGGATCCAGCAGAGGAGCTGTTAGAATAAGTCATCCAGCCCTGACTCACAGTACCCTGACCCAGATTCGCAGCTCAGGGTTAGCCCTGAGCTAAGTAAATTTACCTACACTAACAGAAAAACTTATCCTACATCTAGCACACACTAAAGGATGCTACAACTCATTTCTTTTTCTTCTGCCATACCCATCACAAAATACCCAGATGGGTGGCATGTGACTTTCTCCCATCATGCAGTGTAATGGTCTGCTAAGCCTGAGCATTGTCACTTGATGGAAAAGCGAGGTCCCTTCTCTCTAGGCTTCAACACTAAGTCTCCATGCTATGCTGAGAACCATGACATTGAAGCCGGGGGAAGGGGGGGAGTGTGGTGTGGGCATCAGTTAGTCGGATCCAACACTCTTATGCCCCGTACACACGGTCGGACATTGATCGGACATTCCGACAACAAAATCCTAGGATTTTTTCCGACGGATGTTGGCTCAAACTTGCCTTGCATACACACGGTCACACAAAGTTGTCGGAAAATCCAATCATTCTGAACGCGGCGACGTAAAACACGTACGTCAGGACTAAAAACGGGGCAATAGCCAATAGCTTTCATCTCTTTATTTATTCTGAGCATGCGTGGCACTTTGTGTGTTGGATTTGTGTACACACGATCGGAAATTCCGACAACGGATTTTGTTGTCGGGAAATTTTATAGTCTGCTCTCAAACTTTGTGTGTCGGAAAATCCGATGGAAAATGTGTGATGGAGCCTACACAGGGTCGGAATTTCCGACAGCAAGGTCCTATCACACATTTTCCGTCGGAAAATCCGACCGTGTGTACAGGGCATTAAAAGTATCTCCTACTGACATAGTAGTGTGGGTGCGCTCTCGAGTCCTGCATCTGTGTCCATTCACACAGAATGCAGGACTCGGCCCCGCCCCCTGGCACCACGTCATTGAATTTGATTGACAGCAGCGGGAGCCAATGGCTGCGCTGCTATCAATCTATCCAATCATGAAACGAGACACCAGCTAGAGCTGGTATGCTCATTCCCAGGCCAAAGAATGGCAGTGTTCAGGTAAGTAAAATGGGGGGCTGGGGGGCTGCAGCACCACAGAAGGTTTTTCACCTAAATGCATTCTAAACCATGAGGGTTTAAAACCCCGTTAACTACAGTAGGGAAATGTCAGGTCACCAGGTTGGCCTTTTACTTGGCAGGGCTGTGTCAATCTCCGGACTGAAAGTTCCAAAATAAAAACCCTTTGGCACGCAAAGTGTCTTCCATATATGTATTTAAATTGTATATTTATTTGTTTCCTTGTAAAAGAACTTTAACCACTTCCGGACCAGCCACCGCAGTTTTACTGCAGCAGGTTGGCTCGGCTGGGCAAATCGACGTTCACTTACATCGCTTTTGCTTTTGGCCACTAGGGTGGTGCGCGCACCCACAGTGTTTACCCAGAGCCGATGCACCCACAATCGCCCGCCGGGCCCCCGACATCGCTCGTGACAGAGCGAGAACCGGGATCTGTGTGTGTAAACACACAAATCCCGGTTCTTTTAGGGGAGTAGAGAGAGATCGTGTGATCACAGTAAGTATGAACACCGATATCTCTCTCCTCCTAGACAGTCCCATCCCCCCTACAGTTAGAACACACACTAGGGAACACAATTAACCCCTTGATCGCCCCCTGGTGTTAACCCCTTCCCTGCCAGTGACATTTATACAGTAATCAGTGCATTTTTATAGCACTGATCGCTGTATAATTGTCAATGTGTCAAAAGTGTCTAATTTGTCCACCGCAATATTGCAGTCCCGGTAAAAAAACGCAGATTGCCATCATTACTAGTAAAAAAAAAAAATCAGCAAATCAATCTATATACGTGTATTGCAATTTTTATTATTTTTTTTAAATGTGGGATATTTATTACAGGAAAAAGTAAAATATATTGGGGGTTATTTACTAAAGACAAATGCACAGTGCACTTGGAAGTGCAGTCCCTGTAGATCTGAGGGGGACATGCAAGGAAAATAAAAAACAGCATTTTTGCTTGCACATGATTGGATAATAAAATCAGCAGAGACTCATTTCAGAACTTCCCCTCAGATCTACAGCGACTGCACTTCCAAGTGCAATTGTAGTGCACAATGAAGTTGCCTTTAGTAAATAACCCCCATTGTGTTTTTTTCAAAATTGTCGCTCTTCTTTTGTTTATAGCGCAAAAAATAAAAACCGCAGAGGTGATCAAATACCACCAAAAGAAACCTCTACTTGTGGGAAAAAAAAGGACATAAATTTTGTTTGGGTACAGCGTCCACGACCGCGCAATTGTCAATTAAAGTGACGCAGTGGCATATCGCAAAAAATGGCCTGGTCATTGAGCAGCCAAATCTTCTGGGGCTGAATTGGTTAAACTGATAGCATGTCATAAACACCAGTCATAAAGTAAGACAATTGATAAGAGCATATTGAGAGTTAATCTTAGTACACAGTAAATAGTAGGTGAGGTTGAAAAAAGACACAATTCCATCAAGTCCAACCTATGTGTATGATTATGTGTCAGTATTACATTGTATATCCCTGGATGTTGTGATCGTTCAGGTGCTTATCTAATAGTTTTTTTCAACTACTGATGCCCCTCACTGAGACCACCGCCTGTGAAATGAAATTCCACATCCTTGCCGCTCTAATGCCCCGTACACACGGTCGGATTTTCCGACGGAAAATGTGTGATAGGACCTTGTTGTCGGAAATTCCGACCGTGTGTGGGCTCCATCACACATTTTCCATCGGAATTTCCGACACACAAAGTTTGAGAGCAGGATATAAAATTTTCCGACAACAAAATTCCATTGTTGGAAATTCCGATCGTGTGTACACAAATCCGACGGACAAAGTGCCACGCATGCTCAGAATGAATTAAGACATGAAAGTTATTGGCTACTGCCCTGTTTATAGTCCCGACGTACGTGTTTTACGTCACCGCGTTCAGAACGATCAGATTTTCCGACAACTTTGTGTGACCGTGTGTATGCAAGACAAGTTTGAGCCAACATCCGTCTGAAAAAATCCTAGGATTTTGTTGTCGGAATGTCCGATCAATGTCCGACCGTGTGTACAGGGCATAACAGTAAAGAACCCTCTATGTAGTTTAAGGTTAAACCTCTTTTCTTCTAATTTTAATGAGTGGCCACGTGCCTTGTTAAACTCCCTTCAGCGAAAAAGTTTTATCCCTATTGTGGGGTCACCAGTGTAGCATTTATGAATCGAAATCATATCCCTTCTCAAGCGTCTCTTCTCCAGAGAGAATAAGTTCAGTGCTCGCAACCTTTCCTCATAACTAAGATCCTCCAGACCCTTTATTAGCTTTGTTGCCCTTCTTTGTACTCGCTTCATTTCCAGTACATCCTTCCTGAGGACTGGTGCCCAGAACTGGACAGCATACTCCAGGTGCGGCCGGACCAGAGTCTTGTAGAGCGGGAGAATTATCGTTTTATCTCTGGAGTTGATCCCCCTTTTAATGCATGCCAATATTCTGTTTGCTTTGTTAGCAGCAGCTTGGCATTGCATGCCATTGTTGAGCCTATCATCTACTAGGACCCCCAGGTCCTTTTCCATCCTAGATTTTCACAGAGGTTCTCCCCCCAGTGTATAGATTGCATTCATATTTTTGCCACCTAAATGCATTATTTTACATTTTTCTACATTAAACCTCATTTGCCATATAGTTGCCCACCCCATTAATTTGTTCAGATCTTTTTGCAAGGTTTCCACATCCTGCGGAGAAGTTATTGCCCTGCTTAGCTTTGTATCGTCTGCAAATACAGAGATTGAACTGTTTATCCCATCCTCCAGGTTGTTTATGAACAAAATAAATAGCATTGGTCTCAGCACAGAACCCTGGGGGACCCCACTACCCACCCCTGACCATTCCGAGTACTCCCCATTTATCACCACCCTCTGAACTCGCCCTTGTAGCCAGTTTTCATTCCATGTACTCACCCAATGGTCCATACCAACGCACCTTATTTTGTACAGTAAACGCTTATGGGGAATTGTGTCAAATGCTTTTGCAAAATCCAGATACACCACGTCTACGGGCCTTCCTTTATCTAGATGGCAACTCACCTCCTCATAGAAGGTTAGTAGATTAGTTTGGCAAGAACGATTCTTCATGAATCCATGCTGCTTACTGCTAATGATACAGTTCTCGTTACTAAAATCTTGTATATAGTTCCTTATCATCCCCTCCAAGAGCTTGCATACTATTGATGTTGGGCTAACTGGTCTGTAATTCCCAGGGATGTATTTTGGGCCCTTTTTAAATATTGGTGCTACATTGGCTTTTCTCCAATCACCTGGTACCATTCCATTCAGTAGACTGTCAATAAAAATTAGGAACAATGGTCTGGCAATTACTTGACTGAGTTCCGTACCCTTGGATGCAAGCCATCTGGTCCTGGTGATTTATTAATGTTAAGTTTCCCAAGTCTAATTTTAATTATGTTCTCTGTTAACCATGGAGGTGCTTCCTGTCATGAGGATAAACACTGCAGTTTTGGTTACTGAAGCCCCCCGATTCCCTCGTGAAGACTGAGGAGAAGAATAAATGCAATACCCATCTCCCAAATTTTTTGTAACCAGATGTCCTTCCTCAATCTTTATGGGGCCAATATGGTCTGTCCTCCTTTTTTTACTGTTTACATACTTAAAGAATTTCTTGGGATTTTTTTTGCCCTCCTCCGCTATGTGTCTTTCGTCTTCTATCCTAGCCGCCCTAATTGCACCCGTACATTTCTTATTGCATTCTTTATAAAGTCTGAATGCTGATGGTGATCCCTCAACCTTGTATTTTTTGAATTCCTTCTCCTTTGCTTTTTTATGCATTTTTACATTGGAGTTAAGCCAACCAGGACTTTTGTTCGCTCTTTTAAATTTATTACCTAATGGGATACATTGGCTAATGCCCTTATTTAATATGCTCTTAAAGCAAACCCATCTCTCCTCCATGTTCTTTGTTCCTAAGATTTTATCCCAATTCATGCCTTCTATTGCCCCGTACACACAGTCGGACTTTGTTCAAACATTCCGACAACAAAATCCTAGGATTTTTTCCGACAGATGTTGGCTCAAACTTGTCTTGCATACACACGGTCACACAAAGTTGTGGGAAAATCCGATCATTCTGAACGCGGTGACGTAAAACACGTACGTCGGGACTATAAATGGGGCAGTGGCCAATAGCTTTCATCTCTTTATTTATTCTGAGCATGCGTGGAACTTTGTCCGTCGGATTTGTGTACACACGATCGGAATTTCCGACAATGGATTTTGTTGTCGGAAAATTTTATATCCTGCTCTCAAACTTTGTGTGTCGGAAAATCCGATGGAAAATGTCCGATGGAGCCCACGCACGGTCGGAATTTCCGACATACGCTCTGATCAGACATTTTCCACAGGAAAATCCGACCGTGTGTACGGGGCATAACAAGGTTAGTAGTTTAGGGAAGTTGGCTCTTTTGAAATTCAGTGTCTTTGTATTCCCCTTATGTTTCCTATTTGTGTGATTTATACTGAAGTCAATTGAACTGTGATCGCTGTTTCATAAATTGCTCCTTATTTCCACATCCGTGATCAGGTCTGTATTGTTGGTAATCAGTAGATCTAGTAACGCTTTATTTCTAGTTGGTGCGTCTACCATCTGACCCATGAAATTGTCCTGCAAGACATTTAGGAACTGGCGAGCCTTAGACGAATGCGTGGTTCCCTCTGCCCAGTCTATGTCTGGATAATACCCTTGAAAGGCTGCCAGCTAATCATGAGAGCTGTTGAACCAGGTCTCTGAAATTCCCACAAAATCCAAATCCTCCTTGTACAACAGTATCTCTAGTTCACCTATCTTGTCCGCCAGGCTCCTGGCATTGGTGAACATGCCACGTAGTTTAGACCGGTCGCATACTATCCTCTTATTGAGTGTTCCAAAATTGCAACTAGGACTTGTTACTATACTTACCTTGGGTTTATGTGCTTTAGTTAACCAACCAGTAATGCTCCTAATACTACCCTCTGGAATATGTTCCGCGCTGACTATCTCTACCTCTGGGCCCTCCCCCCCATCACCTAGTTTAAAAACCCCTCTAACTTTTTGGCCATCTTTACTCCCATTTAGGTGCAGTCCATCCCTTCTATAGTACTGGTGATCGACTGAGAAGTTGGCCCAGTCCTTCAGGAACTCAAACCCCTGTGTACTACACCAGTTCTTCAGCCACTTGTTTACTTCCCTAATCTCCCTCTGCCTTTCTGGTGTGGCTCGATGTATACGGTAGTATTCCTGAGAATACTACCTTGGAGGTCCTTTTCCTCAATTTAGCTCCCAAGTCCCTAAAATCGTTCTTTAAGACACTCCATCTGCCTCTGACTTTGTCATTGTTGCCAACATGCACCATGACAGCCGGGTTTTCCCCAGCCCCTCCCAGTAATCTGTCCACAAGATCCGTGATGTGCCGAACCCGAGTCCCCGGTAGACAACATACAGTTTGGCGCTTCAGGTCTTTGTTACAGATTACCCTCTCTGTCCTTCTAAGAATTGAGTCCCCTACCACCAGAATCTGCTAGGGGAGACCCTCAGCTCCAGCAGTGCTGGTCCCTGACTGCTTTCACCAATGTCACTCAATGGAGCATACTTATTGGGATGCTCCAGCCCTGGATCGGCCTCCCTGGAACTTCCCCCTCTACCTTTCCTGACTGTCACCCATCTACTCTTTCCTAGTGCCTGCACCTCTTTGTCTCCACCCTCCTCTGTGCTGGCCCCTGCCGACACCTTCCGGGTACATTCCTGGCTCTCCTTTAGTATGGAGGGACTTCTCAGTGCTGACAGTTGCTTCCCCAGATTCAGAACCTGGGCTTCCAGGGAAACAATGTGCTTACATTTTGCACAGCAGTATTCGCCCTCGATTGGATGATCAAGGAACGCATACATGCCACAAGATGTACACCGAGTAGCATCTCCGCACCCACCGGGCATTGTATCTACTAATTTAATGTGGATTGGGGATTACAATCTGTCCAAATGACGTAACAACTAGCTTCCTGACACTAATACTCTTCAAGATAATACACAGGTACTCAACCAGACAATACACAGGCACTCGCTGACCAATGTGCACTCACTGACCAACGTGCACGCACACAATACACAAGTACTAACGATCCACACACACTACTCAGACAACACTCAGGTACTCACAATACACAGGTACTACGTGACACTCAATACAGCCCACACGCACTCGCAGCACTCATGCACTTAATACAATACACAGGTACACACTCACCCTACACAGGTACTTGACCCATGTTACAACCTCTTGTCTTCAACTCTGGTTTTTTAACTCACTACTTAGTCCAGTTCCATTAACTCTGGTTTTTTAATTCACCACTTAGTCCAGTTACAATAACACTGTTTTTTTAAAATCACCACTTAGTCCAGTTCCACTAACTCTGTGGAGGGTAGGTAAGCCAGCAGCCGTGGCTGCGTCCTAGACATCAGTGTGCCCTAGGTGGCTGCCTAGTTTGCCTAGTGGTAGCGCTGGCCCTGTTCACATCAATAGCTTCCCTTCTCATCAGAGGTCCCCCTATATGTCAGAGTCCCCCATTGCCAAGTCTGCTCATCGCATCAGAGCCCCCCATTACAGAGCCTATGGGTAGGGTGCAGCGTGTTGTGCAGCGTGTTGTGCCAGCGGAAACTAATGGACTCATAGGCCAAGGTGGATGAGAACAGTATATTGAGAGAGTTCCAATAACATGCAATCAGGCCCAGCAGGTAGGCACATCTGACCGGAGCCACTTACAAGCAGTAGCAGACGATCATGATCTTGAAATGTTGCCAACAGCAATGAGCAAGAATGTGGACTGGCTGGTCCACACCCAAATGGGAGGCTACCTATGTGGGGATGGCGTAGTCCCTGCACTGTCCCTACTGGCCCCATGCATACTTCTCAACTTTCTGAGATATAAAAGAGAGTCACCTTGTAGGTCAAAGGATGTAGGCAAAGGACGCACCCTATGACTTCTGTGTTGGCATTTTGGCCTGTTGGTGCTGCTGTCAAACTGTGCTGTCACTGTCCAATTCTTACCCACCTACCCCTGAGGGCTCTAATTTTTCTAGGAAGACAGCAGCCGGTGACTTGTTTCCAAACGTTGGTCTAACAGCATTGCTCTTAAACTGTCTTGCCACTGGCTATGTTTGTTAATCTTTATTAATGTTTATTGAATAATACACAAATTAACAACAGAAGTCTTATGCCGCGTACACACGATCGGGCTTCTCGTCGGAAAAAAGATATGACGGCTTTTCCGGCTGGATCCCGCTCAAGTTTGCCTTGCATACACACGGTCACGCAAAAGTTCGCTGAACTTACGACCGTCAAGAACGCGGTGACGTACAACACTACGACGAGCCGAGAAAATGAAGTTCAATGCCTGCGAGCATGCGTCGAATTGTTTCCGAGAATGCGTAGGAATTTTGAGCGTCGGAATTGCCACAGATGATCGCATTTTCGGATAGGAACTTTTTCCAACCGAAAAATTGAGAACATGCTCTCAATCTTTTGCTGGCTGGAATACTGCCTGCAAAAGTCCGATGGAGCATACACACGGTCGCATTTTCAGACGAAAAAAATCTCATCTGTCTGGCCGAAATTCCGATCGTGTGTATGCGGCAATAGTCGGCAGAATATACAAAAAACCCATGTAGCGGTATCCCCGCAAGAGCCGATGGAAGTTGCTTGTCCCCATTGGTTGCCCTGACCTTGTAAGCTCCCCAACACCTCTGACACTCTGGGTTCTGACATTTAAAGCAGGCAGAAAATACAAACACACTAATAGTTAGTAATGTTTGCAAGTTAACACTTTACTGGGATTTTAAGTCCAAATAGATTATAACGGACACATGTGTAACTAGGGATGTACGATATCGGTGCCGATACCAAGCATTTTCACAAGTACTAGTACTCGTGAAAATGCTCCCGATACCGAAAACCAATACTCTGCGGTGCGATTTGCGTCAATATAAAATAAATGGGCGCAAATTGCGCTGCAAAGAATCGCATGTGATTTGAACAGGAATGCAGTGCAATTCCTGTCCGAATGTGTGTGTATAGAAAGGAAAAGTGCCATCTAGTGGGCAGTTTATTAAATATGTTAGAACTCACAATAAAGGAGCTGTAAAGGCAGAAGGTTTTTTTTTATCTTAAGGCATTCAATGCCTTAAGATAAAAAAAACCTTCTGTGTGTAGCAGTAGGGAAGGGCGAATGGTTCAGGCCGAACTTTGGTTGTTCGGACGTTCGCGGGAACAACAAACATTATGCGGTGTTCGCAGGCAAATTCGAAAGCCGCAGAACCCCGTTAAAGTTTATGGGACACTAACATGAAAAAACAAGAGTGCTAATTTTAAAGGCTTATAAGTTATTGTCATAAAAAGTGTTTGGGAACCCGGGTCCTGCAGCAGGGGACATGCATCAATCGAAAAAAAAGGGGCGATGTTTTTTCGGGAGCAGTGATTTTAATATCACTTAAATAATAAATAATAATACTTAAAGTGAAACAATTAAAATGAAATATTCCTTTAAATATTGTGCCTATGGGGTGTCTATAGTATGCCTGTAAAGTGGCACAGTTTTCCCGTGTTTAGAACAATACCACAGCAAAATGACATTTCTAAAGGAAAAAAAGTAATTTAAAACTGATCGAATTGTCATGTAATGAATTGTCGGGTCTCCGCAATATAAGATAAAACTCACTGAAAAAAAATGGCATGGGTTCCCCCCCAGTCCATTACCAGGCCCTTGTGCTGGGTCCCCCCAAAATCCATACCAGGCCTTTCAGGTCTGGTATGGAAATTAAGGGGAACCCTGCGCCAAATTTTTGTATTCCTGTTAAAATTGCATGCGATTTGCACCCATTTAGTTTGTATTGACGCAAATCTCACTGCAAAGTATCGGTAGTCTATATCAGCGAGTACTTGACCGAAAGTTATCGGTACTCGCCAATAAAAAAACTGTATCAGTGCAACCCTAGGTGTAACTCAAGTTGAGAGATAATGCAGTAAAATGAATTCACAGGAACACACAAAGACATAATAATAGCAGTAAGTCAAATTGTTATAATGAATTGGTTAAAAATGGGATTTATGACCCCCAGAACAAGAGGGGGAAGAGAAGACTTTTAGTCAGTTCACTCCTCCTATGCCCTGATGCCACATGAAATAGGAGGTAAACAATGTAAAAGATCTGTGTAGGAGTTCCCCTTTAGTAAAAAGTGGTGTAATGGTTAGTAAGTTTGTTCTGATGCAAGTTCTGTAATCAGAGTCTCTTTTGAAGAAAGAAGGTCCTTGAAGTGTGGGTATCCTTGATCTACAGCTAGCTATGGTGGGGTCCAGAGATGTTACAAGGCAATGACAGTGTGATGAGGCTGAATGTAAAAGGTGTTATATTTTCCAAGCAACTGGTCAGGTGTAATGGTGTCTGCATGCAGTGTCCTTGAGAACAGTGCCCGCTGACCAATCCAGTTGATACACGGGTTCTGTGAGGCAAGAAGTCCCTGCGCGGACACTTGAATGTCCGCAGCGAGATGTAAGGCGCCCAACTGGCCACCTATGGACTTCGTAACTCAGCAATGACCACGTGGGAGTGCAGGGAATGTGGACTCAATCAGCAGTGCAGTGAATGCGGTGACAGCAACAGCCACCCTGCACCCAGCGATGCAGCCCTTAGGGTGAAAGGCCGCAGCCCTGCCTAGGCCGTAGTGCCCGTCAACAGCACCCAGAGAGAGGAGGTTCGCTCCCCCTCTTTTCCCCGCAGCCAGGCCCATTCACAAAGCACAGCTGTGGTTTCCCTTAGTCAAGATGGTGGCGCCAGCACCCAATAGCCGATTGAAAAATCGGCCCGGGTGAAGACACCGCTGGGTTCCTGGACATGTAAGTGCCCTAATATTAAAAGTCAGCAGCTACAGTATTTGTAGCTGCAGAGTTTTAATTATTTTGGTGAGTCTAGAGCTCTTTTTTAACAATCAACAATCAAGCTGGAATTGTATAATCATTCTCCAAGATCCCTTTTACCATTATAGCACCCTCTTAGTTGGCGTAGGCTGCTAGGCAATCTGAAATCAGTGGAGCAGAGATTGATTGTTCTGGTCTCCTCTGTGTTTCACAGGCTGCTGGTCTAATTGCTTCACCCTGCATTCTATAGAATTCTAGAATTACAGTGGGAGGAAGAATAGGAGGGCAGTCTGAATATTTATGTGAACCCAGCCAATCAGATCTGTCCGGTAGGTGGAAGGAGAGCCCATAAATAGTCTGGAGCAGAGGGCTTCATGGAGCCTGGGTTTAGCCTTGTCAGAGGAGTCCCGAGTCTGAGGGGCTCTCCCCCTTTGGGCAGTTTACAGGAAATGCTGCTTGGAGGTCATTGAGGTGCCAGCTATAGTTGGGGGGGTCTATTCTCTAAAGTTTGGGATTTTTCTACTACGGTCTGGAGAGCTCACTGTAGGATACCAGGTGGAGGCTGACGGGGGGAGTGTCCAGTGGTTTGGTGGTATCATGAGTCTGTGTCTTCCTCACAGAAGTTTGCCCGGTGGGTATCAGGAGGTGGCAAATGATGATTCTGCGGCATTGTCCTCATTGTCCTGTGCAGTCCTCAGCTCTACAAAGCAGCAAGTCCTAGGCATTCTCCCAACAACTAGTGAACTTTGTGAAGGCCTCGTTCAGAGTAGTAAGAAGAGAATTGTCCTCAGCTGTTTCAATCCTTGTATTCCCCCATCCAAGTTCTGCTCAGCAGTGGCGGCTGGTGTTTTTTTTTGGGGGGGGTGGCAAACAACCACCCAACCCTCCCATGGAGCAACACCCACCCTCCTAAGCGGCACCCCCCCCCCCCCTGCTGTTTGCCTGTCAGTCCGGCACTTACCCCACCGTGGCGGGTGGCAGGCAGCACGGTGCAGCGGCTCAGCTCCAAGTCCTATCCTCCATGGCTGCATCCAGCTCCTCCCGTTAGGCGTCCAATAGGATCGCCTGTCCTTTCAGCCAATCGGGTGACCAGTGTCAAAACCTGCTTCCCGATTGGCTGGGAGGAGGATCACTGTTACAACAGAGAATATTTATTTGCTGTTGTAACACACCTGGGTGGGCTCGGAGCACACTCTCTGTGACCCGATTCTGCCCTATATTAAAGCCTATTAGAGCCTCTGGCTCTAATCGGTGCTTCAAACCCCCCCCCCCCACATTGGAACCCATGCACCGGTGTCCTGAAGAGGGCCAGATGCATGGATGGGGGAAGCGGCACCCGTGTGCCCTTAATGGATGGGCTGCCCCTGCTCAGCAGTAAAAAGAAAGTACAAAAAGACACCTTAGACTGTTTAATCAAGCCAGTGAGAGAGAAGAAAAAACTGTGTGCCTGGCTGTGTGAGTAATAAGCTGGGGAAATAGGTCCATCGAGGCCAGCAGATCCTTGGAGGGTGTGCTACACTATTCTAGAAGAAAAACAACACAAATTTGTTGGTGGGACTTTGAGCACTTCAGCCCCGGAAGGTTTTACCCACTTACTGACCAGGCCATTTTGTGTGATACGGCACTTCGTTATTTGAACTGACAAATGCGACGCTGTACCCAAATAAATCTGATTTCCTTTTTTTTCCCCACAAATAGAACTTTCTTTTGGTGGTATTTGATCACCTCTGCGGCTTTTATTTTTTGCACAAAAAACGACCGACAATTTTGAGAAAAAAAAACAATATTTTTTACTTTCTGCTATAAAACACATCCAATAAAAAAATATAAAAAAATGAATTTATTCATCAATTTAGGCCAACATGTATTCTGCTACATATTTTTGTTATACGGTAATGCGTCAATCTAGGTGATAAAAAATAATAGGATAAGGGCGGGCACCATCATCCTTCATTCTTGAACTTGGAATGGTGAAAAGTGGGTGTGTCAGGGGCTACTCCAAAAAATGCCCCACGACCACAAAAATTGTTGTGGACTATCTCGGTACCCAGGGATTTAGACAAGGTAAATATAAAATATTAATTTATTTTAAAAAGAGAACATAAGTAAAGGACATTGAATGCAACAATATATAAAATGGTTATTGCATACAGTAACTGTATGCAATAACCACTTTACTTATTGTTGTATTCAATGTCCTGAGACTGTCATTCGCCCAAAAGCTGGTGATGACTTGGTATTCCTTGGACACCCTTTGGGGTTACCCAGCCCCACTGCTAGTGATAAATATTTCCATAGTTAATTGGTGACCTTGTTTGTGACTTTAAAAAATCTTGTGGCTCATTTTAACATCATCCAAGCAGCTCTTTTGTTGGCTTGTTAAATTTTAACAGTTGTTTATTGAGTGAAAACAATGAACCATCCTAAGAAATGTGATTCCCTATTAGTGAAGTGAAGCATGGCACAGTTTTTCTTAGATGACCCGTCAGATAGGAGCTCCCTGCAAAGTGGCTCCATTGCCAGGAATTTCATTTCTCTCCAACAACTCTACTTCAAGGTCATACAAGTTCTCCGCTAATTACAGTTGTATGCAAAAGTTTAGGAACCCCTGACAACTTCCATGATTGTCATTTATAAATATTTGGGTGTTTGGATCAGCAATTTCATTTTGATCTATCAAATAACTGAAGGACACAGTAATATTTTACTAGTGAAATGAGGTTTACTGGATTAACAGAAAATGCGCAATATGCATCAAAACGAAATTAGACAGGTGCATAAATGTGGGCACCCCAACAGAAAAATCACATCAATATTTAGTAGAGCCTCCTTTAGCAGAAATAACAGACCCTAGACGCTTCCTATTGCCTGTAATGAGTGTCTGGATTCTGGATGAAGTATTTTGGACCATTCCCTCCTTACAAAACATCTCCAGTTCAGTTAGGTTTGATGGTTCCCGAGCATGGACAGCCCGCTTCATATCACCCCACAGATGTTCAATGATATTCAGGTCCCGGGACTGGGATGGCCATTCCAAAACATTGTACTTGTTCCTCTGCATAAATGCCTGAGTAGGTTTTGAGTAGTGATTTGGGTCATTGTCTTGTTGAAATATCCAGACCCGGCGTAACTTCAACTTTGTGACTGATTGCTCAACATTATTCTCAAGAATCTGCTGATATTGAGTGGAATCCATGCGACCCTCAACTTTAACTAGATTCCCAGTACAGGCACTGGCCACACAGCCCCACAGCATGATGGAACCTCCACCAAATTTTACTGTGGGTAGCAAGTGTTTTTCTTGGAATGCCGTGTTCTTTTGCCGCCATGCATAACGCCCCCTGTTATGACCAAATAACTCAATCTTTTTTTCATCAGTCCACAGCACCTTATTCCAAAATGAAGCTGGCTTGTCCAAATGTGCGTTTGCAGACCTCAAGCGACTCCGTTTGTGGCATGTTTGCAGAAAAGGCTTCTTTCACATCACTCTCCCATACAGCTTCTCCCTGTGCAAAGTGCGCTGAAGGATGTACAGTGACATCATCTGCAGCAAGTTGATGTTGTAGGTCTTTGGAGGTGGTCCGTGGGCTGTTTTTGATCGTTCTCACCATCCTTCGCCTTTGCCTCTCCAATATTTTATATGGCCTGCCACTTCTGGCCTTAACAAGAACTGTGCCTGTGGTCTTCCATTTCCTCTCTATGTTCCTCACAGTGGACGCTGACAGCTTATACCCTGTTTCCCCGAAAATAAGACCTAGCGTGATTGTCGGTGATGGCTGCAATATAAGTCCTACCCCCCAAATAAGCCCTAGTTAAAGTCCTTGTAGGTCTTATATTCAGGGTAGGGCTTATTTTCGGGGAAGCAGGGTAGGGCTTATTTGGAGGGTAGGGCTTATATTGCAGCCATCACTGACAATCACGCTAGGTCTTATTTTCGGGGAAACAGGGTATCTCTGCGATAACTTTTTGTAGCCTTCCCCTAAACCATAATGTAGAACAATCTTTGTTTTCAGGTCATTTGAGAGTTGTTTTGAGGCCCCCATGTTGCCACTCTTCAGAGGAGAGTCAAAGAGAACAACAACTTGCAATTGGCCACCTTAAATACCTTTTCTCATGATTGGATGCACCTGTCTATGAAGTTCAAGGCTTAATGAGCTCACCAAACCAATTGTGTGTTCCAATCAATCAGTGCTAAGTAGTTACAGGTATTCAAATCAACAAAATGACAAGGGTGCCCAAATTTATGCCCCTGTCTAATTTAGTTTTGATGCATATTGCGCATTTTCTGTTAATCCAATAAACCTCATTTCACTACTGAAATATTACTGTGTCCTTCAGTTATTTGATAGATCAAAATGAAATTGCTGATCCAAACACCCAAATATTTATAAAACACAATCATGGAAATTGTCAGGGGTTCCTAAACTTTTGCATACAACTGTAGGTGGAGATCGCCACCATTGGGTCAGCATAAGGAGATACATTTTTAGTGCTGTTGGAATTTTTTTGGCTCACCATAAATAAAAGGATTTTGGATAGAGTAGAGAATGGATAAAACCCCTCTCAATTTCTATGCCATTTTTGCCCCACTGGAGAAATTCCCTTTACTTCCTGTTGTATAGAGAGAAGAGGAGGTGGGAGGAAATTCTCTCTTAGGTCTCTTTCACACAGGTGTTGAATATACGCAGTCGAAATGCGTTTTTACTGCTTCACAGCCGCCTCCATTTACTTCTATCAAAACGCACCACAAGCGTGCAGCAAACGCAATGTAAATGCACCTATGACATTTACAGTGTGTTTAACCACATAAGGACCGAGCCTCTTTTTGAGATTTTGGTGTTTACAAGTTTTTTGTTTTTTTTTTGCTAGAAAACTACTTAGAAACCCCAAACACTATACATTTTTTTTTAAACACTCTAGACAATAAAATGTCGGTCGTTGCAATACTTTCTGTCACACCGTATTTGCGCAGCGGTCTTACAAGCGCACTTTTTTTGGAAAAAATAAGACAACAGTAAAGTTAGCCCAATTTTTTTTTATATTGTGAAAGATAATGTTGCGTCCAGTAAATTGACACCCAACATGTCACGCTTCAAAATTGCGCCCGCTCGTGGAATGGCGACAAACTTTTACCCTTAAAAATCTCCATAGGGCGACGTTTAAAAAATTCTACAGGTGGCATGTTTTGAGTTACAGAGGAGGTTTAGGGCTAGAATTATTGCTCTCGCTCTACCGATCGGATTGATACCTCACATGTGAGGTTTGAACACCGTTTTCATATGCGGGCGCTACTCACCTATACGTTGGCTTCTGTACGCGAGCTCGGTGGGACGGAGCACGTTTCAAATTTTTACATTTTTTTTTCTTTATTTACTTTACCTTTTATTTTTTTATTTTTACACTGTTCTTTTTTTAAAAAAAATAATAATTCTGTCACTTTTATTCCTATTACAAGGAATGTAAACATCCCTTGTAATAGAAAAAAGCATGACAGGACCTCTTAAATATGAGATCTGGGGTCAAAAAGACCTCACATCTCATATTTACACTAAAATACAATAAAAAAAATATCAAAAAATGGCCCTTTAAGAGCTATGGGCGGAAGTGACATTGCTTCCGCCCTGCAATGGTATAGAGACGGGTGGGGGTCGTATTCCCCTCACTCGTCTCCATGCCAAGGATGGAGCGACATCCGATCACCTCCGTCGCTACTGACGACTCCGGGACTCCGGTAAGCGGCGGAGGGCACCGGAGTGCGGTGGAAGGGCTCCCTCCCGCCACTGATAAAAGTGATCTTGTAGCAAATCCGCCACGGAAACCACTTTTACCTGAAAGCGGACCGCCCAGCCGAAGAAGAGGATACCAGGGTTATGGCAGCTAGCGATATTCCTAGCTACCATAGTTAGGACATATATCAGCGTGCGGCGGTCCGTAAGTGATTAAGCTGCAGTTGCAAAAGTGAACATTTCCCACTTTAGCCTTGTACAGATTAACCACTTAAGGACCATCCACTCGCAATGTACTGCGGATGGGCGGTCCGTGCGGGCAAAGTGACATACTGGTATGCCGATGCCGGCCTCTGGGTTTAGGGCGTGCGTGCGCCCCCCCGCCAACACCCACTGTGATTGTTCACAGCAGGAGTCTGTCAGCAAGCACCTTAGATTGTAAGCTCCTTGAGGGCGGGGACTGATGTGAATTTGCAATATATGTTATATGTAAAGCGCTGCATATAAATAATAGTGTTATTTAAGTACCTGTAATAAATAAAATAAATAAGTCCCGGCCAATGATTCATGGCTGGGACCTGGTGATCAGCTGTGTCCAATCACAGCCCAGAGCCTGGTGTTGACCATAGGCGTGCGCACAGGGTGTGCCAGGTGGGCCTGGGCACACCCTAATCACCCCGTGTGGTGCAGATTACCCCTGTTTAGACCTCTAATATTTCACCAAAGACCCCTAAAGGCTCCTAAAAAAAATATAAGATAAAGTAAAAAATTGTAAAAAATAAAAACTACTGCAAGCAATCTCTTCCCTACTGACACCGTTCATTGCTCTGCCGACACCTTCAGTGCACATGCACACACATGCAAATGTGTTTGAGTTTTGGGGTGCACACCCTAATGCAACAGGCTGCGCACACCTATGGTGTTGACAATCAACACAGGACTTGAGAGAGAGAGAACAATCTGTTAGTAAAAATTAACACACATTACGCATCGTTAGGCACACATTTAACCCCTTGATCATCCTAGATGTTAACCCCTTCCCAGCCAGTGTCATTAGTACAGTGACAGTATAGTATTAGCACTGATCACTGGATTAATGTCACTGGTGATGTCAGTGCCATTTAGTCAGCCCCCCCCCCCCATCCATAGTTACATAGTTAGTCAGGTTGAAAAAAGACACAAGTCCATCCAGTTCAACCTTAAAAACAATAAATAAATAAAATAAAAAATATCGTACAATTCAATATACCTAATTTTATACCCTCAGTTGATCCAGAGGAAGGCAAAAAACCCCAGCAGAGCATGCTCCAATTTGCTACAGCAGGGGAAAAAATTCCTTCCTGATCCCTCAGGAGGCAATCGGATTTTCCCTGGATCAACTTTACCTAAATGTCAGTACCCAGTTATATTATGTACATTTAGGAAAGTATCCAGGCCTTTCTTAAAACAATCTACTGAACTGTCCAGAACCACCTCTGGAGGGAGTCTATTCCACATTTTCACAGCTATTAATTTGAAGAAACCTTTGCGTATTTGGAAATTAAATCTCTTTTCCTTTAGACGTAAAGAGTGCCCCCGTGTCCTCTGGGTTGACAGTAAAGAGAATAACTCAACACCAAGTTCACTATATGGACCCCTTTTATATTTAAACATGTTAATCATATCCCCCCTTATTCTCCTCTTCTCAAGAGAGAATGAATTCAGTTCCTCTAATCTTTCCTCATAGCTGAGCTACTCCATGTCTCTTATCAGTTTGGTTGCCCTTCTCTGCACTTTCTCCAGTTCCTCGATATCCTTTTTGAGAACTGGTGCCCAAAACTGAACTGCATATTCCAGATGAGGTCTTACTAATGATTTGTCCTGGGGCAAAATTATATCTCTCTCTCTGGAGGCCATAAATCTCTTATACATGAAAGGACTTTGCTCGCTTTGGAAACCGCAGCTTGGCATTGCATGCTAATATTGAGCTTATGATCTACCAAAACCCCCAGATCCTTCTCCACTATGGATTCCCCCAGTTGTACTCCCCCCAGTATATATGATGCATGCATATTCTTAGCCCCCAAGTGCATAACTTTACATTTATCAACATTAAACCTCATCTGCCACATAGTCGCCCAATTAGACAGTGCATTGAGGTTGGCTTGTAAATTGGAGACATCCTGTAAGGACGTTATTGCACTGCATAGCTTGGTGTCATCTGCAAAGACAGAAATGTTACTTTTGATCCCAGACCCAATATCATTTATAAAGATATTAAAAAGTAAGGGTCCCAGCACTGAACCTTGGGGTACACCACTGATTACCTTAGACCATTCAGAGTAAGAATCATTAAACACTACTCTCTGAATTAGGTCTTTTAGCCAGTTTTCTATCCATTTACAAACTGATCTTTCCAAACCTGTAGACTTTCCCTTACACATGAGCCGTGTGTGGGGAACTGTGTCGAACGCTTTTGCAAAATCCAAGTATACCACGTCCACAGCCACCCCTCTGTCCAAGTATACCACGTCCACAGCCACCCCTCTGTCCAAGGTTTTACTTACCTCTTCATAAAAAGAAATCAGGTTTGTCTGACAACTTCTGTCTTTCATGTATCCATGCTATCTGTTGCGTAAAATGTTTTTTTCCAGCAAGAACTCATCTATGTGGTCTCTTATTAAACGCTCCAGTATCTTCCCGACTATAGAAGTTAAACTAACAGGTCTATAGTTACTTAGTAAAGACTTTGATCCCTTTTTAAATCCAGTGTCAGTTAGTGTCAGGATGTCCCGCCTGCACTATAACAGTCCCATTATAAGCTGTTGAACCAATCAATATACACTTATTGGGTTTTCTTTTAACCCAAGACATGTAGCAGAATACATTTTGGCCTATTTCTATTGGTTATGTTTTATAGCAGAAAGTAAAAAATATTGGGTTTTTTTTTTCTCAAAATGTATGATCCACAAGCTAAAGAGACGTAGATGCTATACTCTACAGTTTCCACTATATGTCAATAGTATTACAATGCTGGGGAGATGCAAAACATAGACTATAATCTACGAGCTGCCTTTCCAGTTATAAAGAGAAGCAGCTGTTATAACTCACATTGGGGGGTTATTTACTAAAAGCAAATCCACTTTGCAGTACAAGTGCACTGCAAGTGGTCTGGAAGTGCAGTCGCTGTAGATCTGAGGGGGACATGGAAAGAAAAAAAAAAACAGCATTTTTACTTGCACATGATTGGATGATAAAATAAGCAGAGCTTCCCCTAAGATCTACAGCGAAGATAGATAGATAGATAGATAGATAGATAGATAGATAGATAGATAGATAGATAGATAGATAGATAGATAGATAGATAGATAGATAGATAGATAGATAGATAGATACATTTCCATAGACCCCTTATTCCCCTATGATAACAGTCGATGAAGGCAATTTCAAGAAGGCAGCATTTTCTACAATTTGTTTCCCTGTCACCCTGATCAAACTATATATGCAACCAGGCTGGTAGCCCAGATTTAAACTCCAAGTTTAAAATGGCATAGTAAAGATGTGCTCTCCAGGCTGTCCCCCCTCTCCATTCAAACCTCTGATCAGCATGGCTGGAACACAGGAATTGAAAAACAAGGTCAAGATGATAAAATGAAGATGTCCTCACTGGGCTGTCCCCCTTGTCCATTCAGACCTCTGATCAGCGCAGTGGCCAGCAGCCCCAGGGAAGTCTTCTTCACCCAACTTCCCATGCCGCTCAGGTGATTGTACTCAGTCAATTAGAAGCAGCTGTTGGTGGAACACTGAACCTACTGTTGAGAGTGTAGTGCACCTGGATTGGGCAGATGTTGGCACCAAGATATGCAAGTACTGCCCCGCTTCTTCTTGGATTGAGCACCCACATACCTGTCTTTATGTCTAATAAAAGACAGTTATGTGGGTGTTAAGTCAAGTTCCTCCACCCCAAACTCGCTCATCCATGTCTTTATGGATCTTGCTTTGTGCACTGGTGCGCAGTCATGTTGGAACAGGAAGGGGCCATTCCCAAACTGTTCCCACAAAGTTGGGAGCATGAAATTGTACAAAATGTCTTGGTATGCTGACGCCTTAAGAGTTACGTTCACTGGATCTAAGGGGCCAAACCCAACCCCTGAAAAACAACCCCACACCATAATCCCCCCCTCCACCAAATGATTTGGACCAGTGCACAAATCAAGTTCCATAAAGACATGGATTAGCGAGTTTGGGGTGGAGGAACTTGACTGGTCCTGACCTCAACCCAATAGAACACCCTTGAGATGAATTAGAGCGGAGAGCGGAACAGGAATTCTGTAAGAATGGTTAAACCTTCGCATGAACATACTCCTACACCATTGTGGACATTCTTCCCAGAAGAGCGGAAGCTGTTATGGCTGCAAAAGGTGGGCCAACTCAATATTGAACCCCACGGACTAAGACTGGGATGCCATTAAATTACATGTGCGTGTAAAGGTACGCGTCCCAATACTTTTGACAATATAGTGTATTTTCCAATGGGATGATATGATCCACACAACCCTCCCCATTCTAGTCAAATTCTTACCCTATTAGGAGTGACTCATGCAGATAACAAAGAGAGAGCAGACAAAAATCACACTAGGTGCTTTGTTTTGAGACAAGTACACATTATAGAAGGATATGCTTTGTTCAGTTTTCACGTCAGAGGTTTACAACCACTTTAACCTGGTAGTCCTCCCAGTAACCTGTCCTATGGTGACAACACTTGATAACCTTACTATATCTATGGAGAAGCAACCTTATCACCCTAGGACAGGGCTACAAACATCTCCCCCTCTCCTTATCTCCCTTCAATAAGAAAGCAGCACAGGCAGAGAGCTCAGGTAGTTATTAGCTTACTGGATTTTTGGCAGGAGGAACAAGATTTTTTTTACACTTATTGAACAGATATAACAAAACCTTCATTACTCAAATTAACAGACCAAATGAAGATAAGTTCATTCTTAGGGTTTGCATGTCATTTAATGAATATTGCCTATAAAATCTTCCACCAATAAGCAATATCACATTATTGGCAGATTCTACTGAATGTATAAGGTAAACCTCAATTCCCTGACCATAACATTTTTTATACGTCAGATAGAAAGATAAAACTCTATAGCTTTGTTAAAAAAAAGCACGAAAAATGAGAAAAAAATTAAGAAAATATAATTTCAAGTTTGGAAATTAATGTAGTAAAAAAACAAAGATGGTATGTAATATAAATATATAAATATAAATACATATATATATATCTATATCTATATCTATAGATATAGATATATATACAGGCAGTCTCCGAGTTACGAACGGGTTAGGGACTGCCTGTTTGTTCTGCAGTCAGAATTTGTTCGTAAGTTGGAAGCGCATGCGCAGAAAGGCAGAGACATCGTTTTCCGATGTTTTTCAATGTCGTTTTCCAATGTTTTCCGATGTTTTGCTCTGTTTTCTGTTGTTTCCGACATCGTTTTCATGCATGTATATATATATATATATATATACATTTTTTTATTCTATTTGCTTGCAATAAAAAGCATATAGACTCCAGTGCTTAGTAAAATAAGACATTACCAGAGCCAATTCTGACCTAAAGGGTTAGTTCACTTTGATCAAAAAAATACCACATGCATTCCCTAAATACCATTACATAAGCCTAAACGAATCAATTAATTTTAATGTTCCATACCTGTGGGCCATTATTCAGTAAGTAAAAGCTGCCAAAAACCTCCTAAAGCTGGCCGTAAATGAGAAGATGTTTGCACAAACGAATATAAAATAGGCATGAATATTCTTTGTACATTTAATTGTGTTTGATTTTAAGGTAGCGCTAACTCCAGCAAGGGCCACTGATTTGGTCCCAGGTTTTCTCCCACTAGAGAAAACTTGTAAATACCTCTAAATCTGGATTTTTAAGGCAATTTAAAAAGACAAAACTGTATATTAAGTAAAAGTTTATTTACACATAAATTCAATGTAATTTAAAAATTCCAAAATTTGGACGCAATACAAAACGACCTAAATGTATTGTAACGTTGCATATGCAGACATTCATGACCCCCATTCTTATTGAAGGAATGCCTTTTCCAGTAATATAATAAGTAGGGTTGTCCCGATACCGATACTAGTATCGGTATCGGCACCGATACCGAGCATTTACCCAAGTACTTGTACTCGGGCAAATGCTCCCGATGCTTCCGCGGATACTATGACAGTCAGCGGTGATCGGCGTGTGGGGGAGTTACAAGATTCCCCCCGCGGCTTTCAGTGACATACAGCGGTGATCGGTGCTTGTAACTTCCCCACGCGATCACCGCTGACTGTCACTGCATCCTTCTCCATGCCCCCTCTGTTCCTCTGTCCCCCTCTCCTCTGTCTCCCTCCGTTCCGTTCCTCCGTCCCCCTCTCCTTCTCTGTCCCCTCCGTTCCGTTCCTCCGTTCCTCTGCCTCTCCGCTGTCCCCTCCGTTCCGTTCCTCTGTCCCCCTCTCCTTCTCTGTCCCCCTCCGTTCCGTTCCTCCGTTCCTCTGCCTCTCCGCTGTCCCCTCCGTTCCGTTCCTCTGTCCCCCTCTCCTTATCTGTCCCCCTCCGTTCCATTCCTCCGTTCCTCTGCCTCTCCGCTGTCCCCTCCGTTCCGTTCCTCCGTCCCCCTCTCCTTCTCTGTCCCCCTCCGTTCCGTTCCTCCGTTCCTCTGCCTCTCCGCTGTCCCCTCCGGTCCGCCGTCCCCCTCCTCCTTCCTTTGTGAATGGACAGAGTCAGGTGACTCTGTCCATTCATATAACTGATACATTGTAATCTCCTGTGATTACAATGTGTCAGTTTATGAATGGAGAGGAGCTGCTGACTTCTCTCCATTCATTCTCAGTGCAGCTGACGCTGCAGAGAAAGGGACTGGGGAATCTCTATCCTCAGTCTATTTCTCTGTCTCAAGGGGGAGATATCAGAGGTCTGTTAAGACCCCTGATATCTCACCAAAGCCCCCCAACAGGGCTGATTTAAAAAAAAAAAAATATTGCAAAAATGAATAAAAAAATTATTATTGTAAAAAATAAAAATTGTTAATTAAAAAAAAAACACACAGACACCGTTCACCCCCCCCCCCCCCCCCCGAAAAAAAAGAAAGCATTGTTAAAAAAAAAAAAAACTGTCACGTGACATAAAAAAAAAGTATCGGTAATCGGTATCGGCGAGTACTTGAAAAAAAGTATCGGTACTTGTACTCGGTCCTAAAAAAGTGGTATCGGGACAACCCTAATAATAAGAGATGTAAGTTTGATACTTTGAAAATGCTTTGTACGAGAATCATTTATTTGGATTCTAAATTGCATTTATATTCTGTATTTTCAGAAGTGGTAATAGTCCCCGAAGAAGAATATAGTTTATATACATTTTGAAACGCGTTGGGTGTCCCCACTACCCATCAGCATCTGTAACATGCATGAATGGTGTATTCGCAAGTAGTTGGGAAATACCACTTCAGGACGATCATTTGTGCAATGTTATAATACATTTATATGCTTTTGTATTGCTTCCAAATTTTGAAATTTTGAAATTACATTGAATTTATGTGTAAATAAACATTTTTAACCACTTCAGCCCCCGGAAGATTTGGCTGCTCAATGAACCAGGCCATTTTTTGCTTCGCTTTAACTGACAATTGCGCGGTCCTGTGGCACTGTACCCAAACAAAATTGACGTCCTTTTTTCCCCACAAATAGAGCTTTCTTTTGGTGGTATTTAATCATCTCTGTGGTTTTTATTTTTTGCGCTATAAAAAAATAAAGAGAGACAATTTTGGGGAAAAAAAACACAATATTTTGTACATTTTGCTATAATAAATACCCCCAATTTTTTTAAAAAGCTAATTTTTTTCTCAGTTTAGGCCGATATGTATTCTTCTACATATACAAATCGCAATAAGCGTATATTGATTGGTTTGCGCAAAAGTTATAGCGTCTACAAAATAAGGGATAGATTTATGGCTTTTTTATTATTATTTTTTTTTTTACTAGTAATGACGGCGATCTGCGATTTTTTTATCGGGACTGCGATATTGCGGCAGACAAATTGGACACTTTTGACACATTTTTGGGACTATTGACAATTATACAGCGATAAAAATGCACTGATTACTGTATACATGTCACTGGTAGGGAAGGGGTTAACACTAGGGGGCGATCAAAGGGTTAACTGTTTTCCCTAGTCTGTGTTCTAACTGTAGGGGGGATGGGACTGACTAGGAGGAGAGAGAGATCGGTGTTCATACTTAGTATGAACACCGATCTCTCTCTCTACTCCCCTGAAAGAACCGGGATTTGTGTGTTTACACACACAGTTCCCGGTTCTCGCTCTGTCACGAGTGATCGCGGGTGCCTGGCGGTCATCGCACCCGCCGGGCACTCGCATCGGCTCCGGGCACACGCTGCGGGCGCGCCCCTAGTGGCCAAAGGTAACATTGTTTCAACCAGCCGTGCCATTCTGCCGCAGTAAAGCAGTTAAATAATATACAGTTTTTTTTATTTTTAAATTGCCTTAAAAATCCAGATTTAGAAGTATTTACAATGTTTCATCTATACAGGGATGACTGCAATTTACACGCCAAGCTACATTAGTCTTTAAATATTTTGTCTTCTCCCACCAGAGTAGCAGCAGCCATGCAAACTGCAACATTTGCTTTTCTGGCTCAGTAAACGGTCTAGGGCACATGTCTCAAACACAAGGCCCATAGGCCGAAATTCGACCCGCCAGGCTGTTTCATGTGGCCCTCATATCTCTTTTGCAGCTGCGGCACCCCCTCGTCTCTCCCCCCACCTTGCCCCAGCAGTCAGCATCAGAGATGAGGACGCAAATCCCCTGTCAAATCCTGTGCTTCTCTGTGCAGCCATGGAGAGGCTCGGCTTTACCACCTCCCCATCTCAGCAGTTGGCAGCAAAGAGGAGGACATAACTCCTTCTACAGATCCTGCATCTCTTTGTGCTGCACCCCCGTCTCTGCCTCCCCTGGTGTCAGCATTCAGAAGACTCTGGAAGCTGACTCCACCCCTCCCCTGGTCCTCCTCTAGACCCTTCACTTTCTGCTTTTCATCTCCTCCCCCAGCTTCTTTCAAAGCAAGGGGAGTGCACTGTGATGTAAGGGAGGGTGGGGGACTCTTGAGACTCTTGACTTCTTCTGATGGTGGGGACTTAATGAGACTAGCAGGATCTTCAGCTGGACTGCCAGGATGGGCAGCAGCCCTTCTGGCTGGAACCTCTCCTTCTGGGAAAGAACACTGCTCTTTGAGGCTTCAAACTATTTATTCACGTCCCAACCATCATCTGGGCCCACCTCCCCAGGGATTGGCTGGGGCCCCATAAATATTCAGGCTGCTCATTTGACTCCACCACCCACTATATTCTGGAAGCCTCCAGAAGACGGGGGGAAGCAATCAAACTCACAGAAAATAAAAAAAGTTTGGCGCAAACTCAAAAAACCATCTACAACGTCATTTCCGGTACTCGTGGTTCCGACTCCCGGTGTTTTGGAACGCACACCGTAATTTGCAGAAACGTCGCTTTCTACTCTGCTGGCTGTACATGTTGGTACTGACTTATCAGCACCTTAAAATGTAAGTGGCCATTTATTATATACTTGCTGGGATACGTGTTACGATAAACTTGTTGCGCTATGATATACATTCTGCTTCTCCCCAGATTCTTTGGTATACTGATCTAAGGAGATACCTCTTGAGCTGAGTTTGAGCTGAGGATCACCCTCTCCAGACATATATATGGATACCCAAGGAAGCTGATTATTACAAGGCTCATTTTATTTAGTTATCTGGTGAGTTTGCATCCCTCTGACACGAGTGATGGTGGAGCACGGATAACAAAGACTATTTGTCACTGCACATTTTGTCCTTTTTCCACGGCCTCTGGATTTTTTTTGAGGACTTTTTTTTTCATGATTCATCAATTCATGTATTCATTTATTGTGGAAAACTATTATGCACTAAATGATATATAGAGTTGTCATTGATATATGGTTTTGGAGTTAGCGCCAAACTTTTTTATTTTCTGAAATTAATTTAGAAAGTGATTTCACTTGAAAAGGGGCAGCTGAACTCACACGTGTTTTGTACGCATAAAATATATATATATATATATATATTATATATATATATATATATATATATATATATATATATATATATAGTATATAATAATAATTATATATATATATATATATATATATATATATATTATATATATATATATATATATATATATATATATATATATATATATATATATATAATTATTATTATTATATATATATGTATAAAATGATATAATATATATATGTAGCACTAACTCTCGGTGGAGCTGCTGGTTTAAAGCGGGCTGTTACCTTCACTCTTGATACCTCTGTTTCACCGGCACCGGGTCTAGGGTCTTGTTGAGTTTACCTCTGGACGACGTAGACACTAACACTTGAGTAGATTTTTCAATGCTTTAATGAACAAATAATAAAGGAAGTAGCAGTAAAGAGGCAGAAGGAAAGTTGCAGGGAAGCTCAAATACCTTTCCCTAATATTCTTTAGAACATTCTCTGGAATTGAACACTTGCGGTTGAATGGTTGAATGCGCTCCCCCTTGTGGGACCCAATCTTTGCCCGTCTGGATAGGCCTCTCTCACTTGCCTTGCAGCCAGTACGCAGCACAAACAAAAGTCTCTGCCACAGACTTGTTTGGAATAAAACCCGTACGATCCTCTGCCACAGGATGTATTGGTTTGCGATGAATGTCAGACACAGTACTTGAACCTTTAAGCCAACCCGGCAGTACTATGCAGTAAGATTACTTCAGGATACGTCCTCCAACCGAGTCACCAGGCCCCTCTCCAGACCAGCACTCTGCATGATCCTTCCATGACGGGTCCTCCCCTGGGATCTCCTCGGTTGTCCAGCTTCTTCACTCAGGATAGACAGCTCAGGACCATTCCTCGGCTGCTGTGGTAGGCCCCAGACAGGCTTCTGGGCCCACCCACACGCCGCAGCGGTGCGGGCCTCCGGAATGGAGGAGCACAAGGTGGTACTCTTAACGCATACCTGTCGGCCAGGAGGGCCAGCAGGTGGCTGAAAACGAACCCCTAAACATGGCGTCTATCCCATAAATACCCTCTCCTAGAATGCAACTCGGAGGACCACCTCCACCGAGTTGTTCCCGGGACAGAGGAGCACTCATACGCTTCAACACATTGCTTTTCCAACACCAGCCCATGGTGAAAACGACACCCACCGGCACAATGTGGAAACACATGCAACTCAGCCAAGCTGGAACAGAGGCAAATCTAACTTCCTCTAACAAGTAACCCACAAGATTAACCTATCAGCGGTAGATTAAAAAAATCTACCAGCGATATATATATATATATATATATATATATATATATATATATATATATATATATATATATATATATATATATATATATATATATATATATATATAATTTTTTTTTTTAAGTGATATATTTACTTGAAAAGGGGGGCAGCTGAACTCACATTGTTTTGCATGCATTTTATATATATATATATATATATATATATATATATATATATATATATATATATATATATATATATATATATATATATAAAAAAAACAGAAAAGGAGAACAAAAGCGGGACTTTGCATGAGACATGTCAGCGCATAAATAACAATTAATTGATTGGTCAGGCTCAAATAGGGTTGGCCTGTATCCAATGCAAATATATAATCCAGGAGTTAATAATAATAAGGAACAATGGGCGTAATCACAAAGGATTTACATCTGGTATTCATGAAAAATATCATTTTAATTCATCATTCGACATAGAAGAATTAATTTAAAAACAATCAATAGACCGCGCTGGCGGCAGAGCCACTCGCGATAGCTATTCGGGCACACCCTGGAATTATGGGACTTGGGAGAGGGATAGGTGACGGAAAAGATCAGCATGTAAGCGGATGACACGCTCCTATATCTAGATGACTCAGACAATTCTCTACCGTTAACTTTAGACCTAATTAAACAGTTCGGTAAGTTTTCTGGCCTTCGAATAAATTGGGACAAGTCACAGATACTCCCCCTGGACAGTTTCCCGCCACCTAGGAATAGAGCCATATTACCTTTACAGAGGGTAGATACTATTAAATACTTGGGGGTAAGGCTGACTAGAGACCCAGCAGACTATATACCACTAAATATAGACCCACTATATGAAATGATCAGACAGAAGACTCAGATATGGGCTCGTCTTCCTTTGGGAGTAATGGGCCGTATAAACCAAAAATGGTCCTTTTACCCAAAATTTTATACATGGTGTGGCACTCGCCGGTATATTTAATTCTTAGACATTTTAAGGTAATAGAAGCTATTCTAAAACCATTTATATGGGGCAATAATAGGCACAAACTGTCCTGGCATAAATTGAAGAATCCCACTGATCTAGCTGGTATGGCCCTCCCGGACTTCAATATGTACTATTTGGCAGCCCAACTGGCACAAATTTTTTATGTTGATAAGGTGGATAGGGAGAGATTCCTCAGTTTTCTATGTCCAGAGTGGTCTCGGCAGACCCAGGATTCAATGGTGATGATAACAGGGGGAGTAAGAAGGGTGGCGAGGATGGATAACCGTAGATCACTTTTGTACCAATATAGGAAGATTTGGAAGCTAGCTTCTGATAAGTTGAGCATACCAGCAATACATGATTTTACCACTTTATGGCACAATCCAGATCTGTCTGAGTTCACTCTGATCCCGGACAGTGAGGTGTGGAGCTCAAGGGGGATATTTTATTTGTCCCATATTGTCAGTAATGGAAAATTGAAGAGCTTTGACAGGTTAAAATCTGAGTTTATGCTTCCAAACCAATTATTCTTCAGATACCTACAACTCCGCCATGCCTTTCGGTCGCAATTTCCATCAGATGATCTTGTCTCGGTCCATATATCCTCTCATGGAATCTGTGAAATACCCAGACCCCAAAAAACTGATCTTCCAATTGTACCTTATGCTGACAACACCATCAGCAACCAAAATAGCATATGCATTGAAACCTAGGTGGGAGAGAGAGGTGGAGGTGGGTAATATGGAAGATGATGAATGGAGTGATGCTCTTAATGCTTGCAAAATGGTATCCCCTAAACTATCGGATCGGTTGACTCAGATTTTTATATTGCACAGATCCTACCTCACACCTTATAGAATTTCTAGATATAAACAGAGTCAATCTGCAACATGTATAATGTGCAATCAAGCAGTAGGCACTTTCTTTCACTTAATATGGCATTGCCCGCTGATTCAGGCTTTCTGGACCCAGGTAGTGAGATTCTTACATGATACAATGGGCTCCCCTGTCACATTACAGCCCAAAATGTGCATTTTGGGAATTTTCCCAGACACAGAGATTAACAAATTTCAAAAAATATTTCTTCATGAAACACTCTTCTCTGCAAGAAAAGTTATAGCTAGGCTTTGAATGAGGCCTGATCCTCCAGAGCTCACACAATGGATTACAGAAGTAAATACAGTATTACCCTATAAGAAACTCATATATACACATAGAAGGTGTCCTACTAAGTATGAAAAAATCTGGGGAAAGTGGCTCAAAGCACCTGAAACCTGTATATGACACTGAAAACTAAAAAGGGTGTTACAATAGGACACATAGACCAATAACTTCTTTGTCAAAAATGTATGTCGGAGAGAGAAGCGTTTAATAGAGGGACACGATGTGCGCAGTATTGGAAGATATCTCGAATGTTGATGGTGATATAACATATAACAAATAGCGTTTCTCAATATTTATAATTTGGGGGAAGATATAGCGAATTGTCTGTTAATATACATTGTATTGCTTGAAGTTGTTTTTTTGTTTTTTTTTTGATATAAGAAATGTATGGATGTATATGTATCTAATATATTTTCAATAAAAAAACGTGTTTAATGGAAAAAAAAAACAATCACTAATGAGTTAACAACTTATGGATGCCTACATTTTAGAAACTATCAGTACTGTAACTGTATTTTTTGTACTTGTTATGTCTATTGATTGTTTTTACTTTAATTCATCTATGTCGAATGATGAATTAAAATGATATTTTTCATGAATACCAGATGTAAATCCTTTGTGATTACGCACATTGTTCCTTATTATCATTGACTCCTGGATTATATATTTGCATTGGATACAGGCCAACCCTATTTGAGCCTGACCAATTATTGTTATTTATGCGCTGACATGTCTCATGCAAAGTCCCGCTTTTGTTCTCCTTTTCTGTTTTCTATACCAATTAGGATGGAGACATGTCAGCGTTCTAAATAATGGTATGGACAGGTCACACCCCCCTTTTCTTTGCATATATATAATTTTCTTTTTTTTTTTCTTTGGTGCCACTATTTGTTATTTAATTACACACAATTCAAATTCACAGCCTGAATATCCCAGAGCAGCCCAAAGTAAATCCATATACTGCTTTGATGATTACAGGAGAGCAACAGAACTAAATTTGCCTAACCAAACCTAGCAGCCTATCAGGGAGGGTGCTTCATTAACATTTTGGATGTAATGTCCCGAATAATATCAACAATCGCTGATAAAAATGTGTTCTTTCGAGAAAAAAATTTCCATCCTTCTTCTACGGATTTTCTCATAATGGTTGAAAACTAATGTCAAATTGAACCCGCTAATAATTAGGAAATAGAACGGATGTTCCTTAACCACTTCAATACCGGGCATTTTCCCCCCCTTTAATGCCCAGGCCAATTTTCAGTTTTCAGCGCTGTTGCACTTTGAATGACAATTGCGTGGTCATGCAACAGTGTACCCAAATGACATTTTTGTAATTTTTTTTCCCCCACAAATAGAGCTTTCTTTTGGTGGTATTTGATCACCTCTGCGTTTTTTATTTATTGCGCTATAAACAAAAGAAGAGTGACGAGTTTGAAAAAAGCACAATATTTTTTACTTTTTGCTATAATAAATATCCCAATTTAAAAAAAAAAAAAATTTTTTCTCGGTTTAGGCCGATATGTATTCTTCAACATATTTTTGGTAAAAAAAATCGCAATAAGCATATATTGATTGGTTTGCGCAAAAGTTATAGCATCTACAATATAGGTGATAGATTTATGGCATTTTTATTTATTTATTTATTTATTTTACTAGTAATGGCGGCGATCTGCGATTTTTATCAGGACTGTGACTGGGACATTTTGAGACCATTCACATTTATACAGCGATCAATGTCATAAAAATGCACTGATTACTGTATAATTGTCACTGGCAGGGAAGGGGTTAACACTAGGGGGGCGATCAAGGGGTTAAATGGGTTACCTAGGGCAGTGATGGTGAACCTTGGCACCCCAGATGTTTTGGAACTACATTTTCCATGATGCTCAACTACACTGCAGAATGCATGAGCATCATGGGAAATGTAGTTCCAAAACATCTGGGGTGCCAAGGTTCGCCATCACTGGCCTAGGGAGTGATTCTAACTGTAGGGGGAGGGGACTCACAAGGGGAGGAGACTGATCGTTGTTCCTCTGTACTGGGAACACACGATCGGTCGTGTTTACACATACAGATCTGCGTCCCGGCTCTGTTACCAGCAATCGCGAGTACCCGGTGGATATCGCGGCTGGAAGGCACGCACATTGGCTCCCGAGCGACGTGGCGGGAGCGAGCGCCCCCTAGATGGCTGGGAAACCCAGGACATCATATGATGCCGGCCCAGGATGAGAGATCCCTCCTGCGAACGTCATTTGACTATAGGCGGGAAGGAAGTGGTTAAACAAAAAATTTGTAATGAATGTAGCAATACCCCCGCAAGGGCTGCTGGTAACTGGCTCCCCTATTTCTGCACAGCCAGGCAACACGCATTTTGTACTTGCATCCGGACACAAGAAATCAGTGGGAATAGCGACTTGGATGGGGTAGAGGGGTTATGGGATGCCCAACTTGACTCAAACAACAGATAGGGACAACTTCCTTCATATGTACAGAGAAAAGATCCTGGACTGTTCTCCTTCCTAGACATAATCAGTCTTTAAGGGTCAGAAGCAAAAGTCCCCTTTGGAAGATATCACAAAATGTTGCAAAACTCTATGGTTACCATAGGGGCACTCACACACACTTCATACACACCCCACTTTTTTAGCTGTTGGTTTTCCATCCAAGAAACTTTTAGCACATTTGATATCACTCATTTATTTTATTTATTCACAGCACTACATCTATGTCCCGGGTAGGTTCACCTCCAGCCCTGAGGCCGTGCTATGGCTATCGGGTCCGCTCCCTGGCTGCTGGGTCCCATGGCCCTCCATCCGGTCTACCCGGTCTGTCCGGGAGGATTTTGAGGGTGGAGTGAGGAGGAGGGGGTCTTCTGCCTCAAACCCGGACGAGATAGTTCACTCCAAGCCATCTCCTTTCCACCCTAGGAGCTGTTGGGTCACACCTATGAGGTATCCCATAGGTAAAGTATCAATCGCTAGATTTTGCTTCTCTTTTTTCATCTTGAAAGCATAACATATTAGATGCTTTTCATTTACCCATTCATCCATTTATTTATTTTGTAGCTAAATTCATACATCCTACTCCTGATGATTGGCTTTAAACGCCATGAAACGCGTTGAGTCTACACTCAAGGGTGCCAAGCTAAGCTTGTCTACAATCATTATTATTATTATTTATTATTATTTAAGGTACTTATATAGCGCCATCAATTTTTGCAGCGCTTTACATATACATTCACATCATTAATTTGTCTTCCCTTTACATTATGTATTGTTTGTATTTATCATGATAATTATATTTTAATTGATTCATATGTTTATCATATTCATTGCCGTTGTTTGTACCAATCATGTCCATTTATGATCAATATTAAATATGTTATCATTATTAATTATGGTTTGCTTCGTATACCTTATGTATTATATATATTTTTATATTATGTATTTTATATCATATTTTTATTAATCCAATATAGTATAATCTTGGACTGCCCATCAGGGACTGGGATATTAAATCCATTCATATTTAGTTTACTCATCAATTTTCACCAACAAAGACATGCCTCATACACAGTCCCGTATTCCTTTCTGTTCTACGTGCGCTTCTGGTTGCTTGTCTACCAGGCCTCAGAGCTGCCCTGAAGATCTCCCTGGGCAAGGGGTAAAAGGGTTAGGCACAGCGATGTCCTTCTGAAAGCTACTTGCCACATGTGGAAGTCACTCCCTTTGTGAATCTCCGGGTGTGCTGATGTACTCACTCTGTCCTCTGTGCTTCCTGCTGCTCTTTAGGCAAGATTCCTTCTCAAACCTTTCTGCTGAAAGGATCATCAGAAGCCAGGCCAAGCCCAGCCTGGAGACAGAGTCCCCCCCCCCCCTCAGACCCAGGGGTTCCCTCCAAGGCCACCAACAGACTCCTAGGCACTCCATCTTCCACCTGACTCTCTTGCTAGAATGGCCCCACCACTTGCCTACTGTTGCACTTTGGATGACAATTGCGCGGTCATGCAACACTGTACCCATATAACATTTTTTTAATTTTTCTTTTTTACACAAATAGAGCTGTCTTTTGGTGGCATTTAATCATCACCACTGGGTTTTTTTTATTTTTTGCTAAGCAAATGAAAAAAACCCATAAATTTTGATAAAAAGGTTTTTATTTTATAACATTTTTCAAACAGGTAATTTTTATCCTTCACTGATGTGCGCTGATGGGCACTAATAGGCTGCACTGATGGGCGTTGATAGGGTGCACTGATGGGCGGCACTGATGGGCACTGATAGGCAGTACTGATGGGCACTAATAGTCAGCACTAAAGGACACTGATAGGCGGAACTGATGGGCACTGATAGGTGGCACTGACGAGGAGGTGCTGATTGGCATCATTGGTTGGCACTGATATGTGGCACTGATTTACAGCACTGATGGAAACTGATAGGCAGCAATGATGGGCACTGATGAGGCAGCACTGGTGGTCACTGATGAGGAGGCACTGAAGAGACTGCACTGATATGTGGCACTGATGGGCACAAATAGGCAACACTGAAGGACACTGATAGACGGCACTATCGAGGATGCACTGATTGACACAATTGATTGGCACTGATAGGCAGCACTGATGGGCACTGTTGGGGCTGCACTGATCATCAGTACACTGATGATCAGTGCCCTAATTATCAGTGCAGATGTCCCCTTCACCACTAGCCGGTTGCCGGCCCTGTCATCTCCTCCTGCTGTGACAGTGTGTGAGGAAAGGAATGCCGATTACCGGCAAGTGTGTTTACATCGTGATCAGCTGTAATTTAACATAGCTGATCACATTGTAAAGAGCTGCGATTGTCTCTTTATCCCAATCTGTGATCAGCTGTCTCTGAAGGACACGGGTGCACACCGCAGTAGGTGCGCAGAGGACGCAATCACGGGAGGACATCATATGATGCCATCCCAGAACTGGGTGACCGCGCTGTAGCAGTCATTTTGCTATAGCATCATCGGCAAGTGGTTAAGGGCTGGTCCATCCACCCTGCCAGGACATTTTGGATTGGTCAGACTCCCTCAAGTATGCAGATCAGGACCTCCTGGCCTCCGCCCACTAACTTCCAGAAGCTTCTACAAGCTTCCGGATGTGAGGGGGAGGTACCAGAGACCTGCATCTGTGATTTCAGACTTACTTAACTTCCATGAGTCATAAACTTAAATTTGCCTACACTAGCAGCACACTGGAGGGTGCTACATGAAATGTTAATAGTGTATAACCAGCTTTATAGGTTTCTCAGCTCTGTTCTCTCTTCTTTCTAGGACAGATCAGCAACCCATACTGGTACAGGAGCAAACATCATCCCTCTCCCGTGCCCCGCACGTGCGCAGCGTGCTCTCCTTTTGATGTAGATGAGCTCAGCGCCTGAGTCCGGAAAGACAGCGCACTGCCCATGTGAGAAGGACGGCATTTTCTCCTGTACTGCTAGGGGGCGCTTGTCCTAACGGCTTATCTGTCTTAGAAAGAACACAGGCAGGAGCTCGAAAAACTGTTAGGCCCCATTCACACAGACCAGATCTGGTTTTGCTCAGTAGGAAATACCCTGTTTAGCTGAACGGAGAGGCCAGAAGACAGGTCCGTGTCCACTCTGCTTATGCAAAGCGGACACGGATACAGCCCGCTCTGCTGTATGGGCAGCTTGATGTAAACAGACCGGCTGTCCATTTACACCCAACTGCCCTCCAATCCGATTCGGGCAGATGGAGGGGAACGGATCCCCCCTCCCTTTTTTATTATTGCCATCTCAGATCAGACCCGGAGGTAGCCGGGTGTAAATGGGCACAAGTCTGTTTATATCCGACTGCCTATAGAGGAGAATGGAGGATCCGATTGGGTCGGGCTGAGAAACGGAAAGTTGGGCCCAATTGAACCTCTTGTGTGAAAGGGGCCTTTAAGAGGTTTTGCGGCAGGCAACACTTGCAGGATAATGGCCTACAGGTATGGAAATGGTGTTAAGGCATATTTTTAATGCTGATTCATTTAGGATTATGGAATGGTATTCATGGACTGTATAGGGTATTTTTTGATAAATACATTTATCAAAATTTCAACTCTTTACTTTTCATTTCTGTTACTATATATATTTAGAAGGTTATTTTTAGAGACCCTTGAATTTATTTTTCTCTTGAACTAAATAATAGATTTTGATACATAAGTTCAGAGTATTTCAAATAAACAATTGATGTAAAGATAGGCTGATTACAAAGCCATCTTGTTGGTTTCGCTAGTATAATACTCTATCATTAAATTCAATTATATACAGTTATATTTTTATATGATACTCATGTACAAATGTTAGTATGATTGTACAAATGCTATATTTTAACATCAATAAAAGCTTATTGTTTAAAAAAAAAGAAAAAAAAAAATTCCAACTCTGTTTTCCTCATTGCCCCTATGGAAAGAACTATGAAGATATTGAACCCCCCTCCCGAGGGAGAGGACATATTATCCATCCACCTCAAGCTTTAAAGTGAGGCCATCCAGTAATGAGGTTGTAGAGGCGATTTCCGGGACAGCTTGTGCTCATCACGTTTCGGTGTCCCTTCAAGACATAATTGCTTTTGATGAAGTTCTTGGCCACCCCACAAGCAATAAGCTGTTTGGCTGCATTCAGGGCTGCATTGTTGGGAACACGACCTGTATTGGGTAGACAAAGAAAGTAATCGGTATTTAACCACTTCAATACCGGGGACTTTTACCCCCTTCCTGCCCAGGTCTAATTTTCAGCTTTCAGCGCTGTCACACTTTGAATGACAATTGCGCGGACATGCAACGCTGTACCCATATGGTATTTGGGTATGGTACCCAAATGGAGTTTTCTTTTGGTGATATTTAATCTCCACTGGATTTTTTATTTTTTGCTAGATAAACAAAAAAACAAAAAAAAAAACAAGTTTTTCTTTGTTTCTGTTATAAAATTTTGCAAATAAATAATCTTTCTTCATAGATTTAGGCCAAAATGTATTCTGCTACATTTTTTTGTGTGAAAATAACCCAAATCAGTGTATATTATTTAGTCTATAGGAAAGTTATAGAGTCCACAAACTATGGGATATACAGTATATCTGAAAATTGATCAGTTCTGATGTACTGACTGATCTCATTTTTTGAGGTCCAAAAATGCCAGGACAGTACAAACACCCCCCCAAATTACCCCTTTTTTGCAAAGTAGACATTCAAAGGTATTTAGTAAGAGGCATGGCAAGTTTTTTGAAGTTGTAATTTTTTGTCGCAATTTTTTTGAAAATTAAGAGATTAAAAAAAGGTTGTTTTTTTTTCCGCAATTTATTTATTTTTTGCATACTGTCACCAGTGCATCATCATATAACTGGTGTGGTGGTCACCAGGTGACAGTATGTAAAAAAAAATAATAAAATAAGTAACTACAAAAAAAAAGTTAGTTTTCTTACTTTTTTTACATTTTTTTTTTTAACACACTGTACTACTCTAGGGAAGTGATCAGGATTTTTTTTTTTTTTTTTTACACATTATGATTGCTTATAGCAGTGAATGTCACTGGTATAAGCAACCATTTTTACTGAATAAAACTGATTCATTCTGTGTGTATTGTTGTGATTAGCTGTGACTGGCCAAAGCTAATCACATCTACAGATGGGCTGTGATTGGCCCTCTCTGTACCATGTGATCACTATGACCGATCACAGCTAGCAACTAAATTTACACAATGAATGGCATGAAAGGAAGCCATCTACTGTTTACAAGTGTCATGTGATCTGCTGTGACTGGTTACAGTGATCACATGGTACCTGCAGCGTGCTGGTACGCTGCCGGTGATGCCTCATGCGTGGTGCGTTCCGGGAGGACATCATATGACGTCCACCCTGAACAACAAATGTCCCGCCCAGCCCTCATTTGACAATAGGCTGAGCGGGAAGTCGTTAATGAATAAATGAACAACTTTTGTAGCTAAAGGAAAATAAGATGATTTCTATAAACAAACTGGTGTTGGATGGAGCTAACGAGCATAGGAGATAATCATATTACAAACAATACAGTGATAATGAATTGTGCATGTGCGAATGCTGAAGACATGTGCACAGCAAATACTTTTATACATAGAGCCCTTAGTATATTCACCTAGAAGGTTTGGCCCACTTACTTGTGAAGGACCCAAAGAAGGCGATACCAATAGAGATGGGGTTAACAGGTGTAGCATGAGCACCAATAGTTGTCCAACCACGACCTTCATACACAACGCCGTCCTCACCAATAAGGAAGCTGTGAATGCAATATTGGAAGATGAACACCAGAATCAGAATATTGTGCTTCTGTGCAACAGAATATAACAAAAATAAAGTCTATTAAAGTTGCTTAGACTTTTTTGAGCTAACAGAACATGTCTTTTTTCCTAGTAGGATAACAATTCACCATAGTCTTCCCTTGCTGATAACAGGTACATTTTCCTTTATTCCCTTCTCTTCCCTGGTGCTGATGTGTTGGTGTGTAGTTGCGCCATCTGCTGGAAGGTAGTTAGCACTGACGCAATTTAGCCACTGGACTGCTTTCACGAGCAGAGGGACCCACAGCCTTCAGTGGATTTAAAGGGATTGGATTTGCCTCGGTCTCACAGTGATCTCCCTCCCCTAGCCGGTGTAGTGTTCCCGGGCTTCGGTAAGAGCAGTAGAGCCCGAGAACCATGGGAGGAGAGGGGGTCACTGGCAGGAGGGGATTGAGACACCGCACTGCTGGCTCTGTGAAAGTAATTGGCAGCTATGGAGCTGCCACATCACTTCTACTTTCAAGCTGGGAGTCGGCTAAAAAGAAAAAACCCACACAAGCTGACGGCTGCTACTGCAGTCACCAGCTTGTGATTAAAGGTTCACTACGTGCGTTCAAAGAGCCGAACTTGGTAAATAAGCTCTGCCTGAACCAAGATGGCTGCTAGAGTCGCATGGGACGGTTTCCAATTGGATAGCTTCCCCCGTGAGCCAGGAAACCATAGAGGTACCATGTTCTTGACTTCCTCTCCAACTGCAGTGCCGCTGCGGAAAAGCGCCACCTTCAGTGGAGCAAGTAGAGTGTACCTCCCTACAAGCTATCTGCAGAGGAACATCTGTTCTATGAGGGGTTCTGAAGACCATATCCTTTACCTCAATGAGAGCCTTCTGATGTCTCCTGGTGACACAGAGGCTCTCCTTTAATCCATGATGTAGAACTAGACATTTTCTTTTCCCCCTTGCCTACTAATAGACTTTATCTCTTCTGCATTCTACAAGTTGCTTATCTGCCTTACCGCCATTGTACAGTGAGCCACGCACGCGGGAGTAATGCCACCCCTGCCCGGTCAATGAAAGCGATCAAGACCCAGAAGCCAGCCTTTCAAAGATATCATCAGCTAGACGGGGAGCTCCGGGACGTTGCATCTCTGGAGCCAAGGTGAACATAGTTGCATTTTAACTCTACTGCTTTACTTGACAAGGAAATTGCAGGTTTATTTTCTTCCTCACTTGTATCCGATGTCACACCATTTCCGGGTATTCATGTGATAGTTCTGTATGTTCCTGGCTTGGGCGCTGCATGTAGCTCTGGTGTTACAGAAGGACCCTTCAGTGTGGTGGATGATGACATCCGGGACTGGAGTAGACATCGTTCTGCATGTGGGGGTCTTGCCTCCCCATTGTGCCCGGCTTATAATAGTTGGACAATCTGTGAACAATGATATGGCTATTAGAAATCTGATCTTTAAGAAGTTTGCAAAGGAAGGACGAATCATTGAGAATTGAGTTTACTTCTTTTTTTTTTTGGTAAAAAAGGCAATCACGATGCCTACGTTTTTGTGCTTCTATCATTTCTTAAAAGGGAATGTTGTCTTTTCAGTAATTTATTAATTACAGTGGAACCTCGGTTTGCGAGCAACATGGTTAACGAGCGTTTCGCAAAACGAGCACTGTATTTCTAAAAATCCTAACTCGGTTTGAGAGTGTTGTCTCGCAACACGAGCAGGATTCAGGCCAAAAAGTGGTGTGCAGTACCGCTTTTGGCCTGAGGTGGGGGGGGGGCGCCGGAGCCGAACAGCGCCGACCGTCGGCGTTCGGAAATGCACGGAAAGGCCCGAGGACAGTTCGGCTGACCTCGGCAAACCTCGGAAAGGCTCGTGAGCGGAGTCTTTCCGAGGTTTGCCGAGGTCCGCCGAAGTGTCCCTCGGGCCTTTTCGGCCGTTTGCATCCCATTGAAGTCGATGCGGAACTAATTATTTTCGTTTCTATTGACTTAAATGGGAAAACTCGCTTTGATATGCGAGTACTTTGGATTACGAGCATTCTCCTGGAACGGATTATGCTCGTAATCCAAGGTTCCACTGTATATACTTAAAAAAAAAAAATCAGCTTACTTTCAATAAATATTAAAAAATATGCAAAGATAAAACTCAACATTAACAGCGCTAATACATATCTAAAATGAATATGTGCAGTAATAGAGCATACAGTGGGCTATGAACATTGCACACACATCAAGTGAGCTAAGCAAAAAGTCCATGCAAAAATCTTAAAGTAGGGTGAGGTGCCGCATGTCATCAGAAATATGAAACAGCAAAAGTTCCTATCCTGAATCCCGTCACCAATCCACCTCGTGAGCACCCCTTTGGTGATGCACTCACCGCAATGATGGAAAAGATGAGCCTGATATCTCCAAAAAGTAAATGGAACACTCTTCCAAGGGTTACCAGAGATGAAGCCTGTACCAGCTCAGCTCAATAGTTTCAACATAAAAAACACAAGGGAACGCTCTGCATAGCGTAATACTGTAATTTATTTGGAGACTCAACCCCCGCATACAAGATGTACTTACAAAATAAATGAATAAAAACAGTGTATCTGAATAAAGCCTGTGCAACAGTCCGTAACATCAGCTCACCGCTTCCTGGAATTTCCCAGATTTGCTGACCGCTCCCAGGGTGACGTACGTTGTGATTGAAATGAGAGCCACGTGGTCACGCCCTAACACGTTTCGTCATCACGTCTTCGTAATAGCTGCTGCAGTGCACTTTTATCTATTGAGCCCTGGGATTGGTCATACTTGTTGTGACTGATATTGTTTATTACTTTCAATAAAATTATCATTATGTGTTAATGTTTTAGATCCGCATAATATACACTATATTGTCAAATGTATTGGGACGCCTGCCTTTACACACAAATGAACTTTAATGGCATCCCAGTCTTATGCCCCGTACACACGGTCGGACATTGATCGGACATTCCGACAACAAAATCCTAGGATTTTTTCCGACGGATGTTGGCTCAAACTTGTCTTGCATACACACGGTCACACAAAGTTGTCGGAAAATCCGATCATTCTGAACGCGGTGACGTAAAACACGTACGTCGGGACTATAAACGGGGCAGTAGCCAATAGCTTTCATCTCTTTATTTATTCTGAGCATGTGTGGCACTTTGTGCTTCGGATTTGTGTACACACGATCGGAAATTCCGACAACGGATTTTGTTGTCGGAAAATTTTATAGCCTGCTCTCAAACTTTGTGTTTTGGAAAATACGATCCGTAGGGTTCAATATTGAGTTGGCCCACCCTTTGCAGCTATAACAGCTTCAACTCTTCTGGGAAGGCCGTCCACAAGGTTTAGTAGTGTGTCTATGGGAATGTTTGACCATTCTTCCAGAAGAGCATTTGTGAGGTCAGGCACTGATGTTGGGCGAGAAGGCCTGGCTCACAGTCTCTGCTAGAATTTACCCCAAAGGTGTTCTATCGGGTTGAGGTCAGGACTCTGTGCTGGCCAGTTAAGTTCCTCCACCCCAAACTCGCTGATCCGTGTCTTACCCTTCCCAATTCTATAACAAATAGTGTTTTTTTTTTTTTTTTTGTCCATGTCCCTTTTGGAGAGATTCTGCTTACATCGGATCATGGTGATCATAAAGGAAGTTAGGGGAGATCTTCCCAGCAGAAGAACGGATGGAGGGAAGAAAAATCCTGCGAGACACAACGATCTTATGCCAAAAGACTATCACTACTTAGCTGCATGCGTAGATCACGTCTCATATATTGTGCAAATGATCCAAAAGAAAGAATACGCTGTGCTAGAGTGTAATATATCAATCAGTATCAGTATTAAATTTATAAAACAATATCACACCATAGAGTTATTTTTTCTTATATATATCTTTGGAACCGCATTGGAGCCTGGTGATCAGCACTGAGCCCTGGGGTGGCTCCTAAGCGTGTATTGACACGCTCTAAAGTGAGCATAATAATTAAACATTGTTTAATTAGGACTGTTTATCACGTCAATTGTGGGGCACTAAGCACTTTTTGAATTTTTGTATGCACCTTAATGTATTTCTTTCATTGTTCTATGCACGTTGCACTTTAGTGTGTTTGTTTTATACTCTATTGATATATTTATAATTTTTTTAAGGTTACGTATTTATATATTTATATATTTTTGATTTATCATTTTGGATTTATCACTTTTTGATTCACCCAGAGGGGTTATTCGTCACATATATGTTATAAGTGTTTTTGTACACAATTTTTATATTGGTATTCAGGGGCGGACTGACAACTCATGGGGCCCCCGGGCAATAGGAGATCATGGGGCCCCCAGGCAATCAGAGATTATGGGGCCACATAGTATACACACATACAGTATACACATACATGTACACACAGTATACACAGACATGTTTCTATTGGCTGTCCCTGGTCCATACTGTCTATTGGCTGTCCCTGGTCCATACTGTCTATTGGCTGTCCCTGGTCCATACTGTCTATTGGCTGTCCCTGGTCCATACTGTCTATTGGCTGTCCCTGGTCCATACTGTCTATTGGCTGTCCCTGGTCCATACTATCTATTGGCTGTCCCTGGTCCATACTGTCTATTGGCTGTCCCTGGTCCATACTATCCCTGGTTTTACTGAGGCTGGCAACCCTGATGGGGCCCCCTAGTGGCCCAGGGCCCCCGGGCAGTGCCCGAGTAGCTCAATGGTCAGTCCGTCCCTGTTGGTATTTTGAGTAGATCCTATATTTATATACTGATTGATATATTACACTCTAGTGCAGCGTATTCTTTCTTTTAGAAGAACGGATGGCCATAAGATTTTCCACCCATTGCTGTCTGTGGGTGCACAGACAGCAATAAAAACCTAACAAGGGTACTAACTTCCCATCACTCTATTGAAAATGTCAAAGAATGAAACATAGTTTTGGCTTTCGATAGACTTCAAAGATCGTTGGTGGGAGTTGGGACATCAGCGGGAATTCTACAAAGTCTGGTGGGTTCCATTCTTGTGTTGCACATCTTCCATGTTTTTCCTATTTTGGTACAAAAAAATTTACCAAGGAACAACAGGGTTTCAGGAAATAAGACTCTCTCAGAACAGATTATTAAAACTGAAAAAAAAAAAATATTGAGCACTTACCCTGAGCATTCACAGCGGCACAGAGCACTAACAACAGGACAGCAAAATGAATCATGATGATACCAGGACACGGAGATCCAATTATTTCTATTAGAAGAAAAGGATGTTCAAAAACAATAACTGATCCACAAGTGTAATATATAGAGAATATTAAAGAGGACCTCCCTCCTCCGCTTTTATAGAAAATACATGAAGGCGACCTAAAACATGAATAAGTAACACCTACCTCCATGATGCCTTTTGTTCTTTTTTTTACCTATTCATAGTGCCTCTCTGCTACCAGTCCCCTTGCTCCTGCCACCATTTTGAAAATTCTTTCCTGGGCCATCTCCCAATATAGTCCTAATGTGCATGCGCAAGATGATCCAGATGACCATCTTAAGAGCATTATAGGCCCCCGGGCAATACAGTGCACTGGGGCCCTGTCTACACAATCACGCATGAGAATAAAAATGCAAATTATCAATAATGATATATTTATTGGTACTTCCAACAAAATCAGTGTTTAAACATTAACACAACATTTGGACAATATAACACGAGCTTGAATAGCAAGGAATTGAAAAACAAGAAATGACAGATTGAAATGGGACAGTACAAAAGCACTAATTACTTCCTCGAACTAGTTGCAACTCTAAGATTGATATAAAAGGGGGACACATAAGGTATTACGGTCAAAACTTGGGGGGGCCCGGGCACTAATAACTTTAACCACTAAATCATACAACTAAAAAAAACTAAATAAATATATACCGTATTTATCGGCGTATAACACGCACTTTTTTCCCCCTGAAAACAGAGGGTAAATCGTGCCTGCGCGATATACGCCAATATTTTTTTTTTCCAATGGGGGGGGGGGCGGGGATCGGGCGGTCCGCCTCATTGGGAGGGTGTCGGGCCGGCCTCCCCGCCATTCCTGGCCCTGGTTCAGAAAATAACACTGCCAGCCCCCTCCCACACACCGCCCCCCGTCGCGTCACCCCCAATGCCTGTACCTTGTAAACAGGAGCCTAAGCAACGCCGCTCGTTTTGGCCGCTCTCCTCCTCCCCCTCCGCCTCCTCCTCGATTGTAGCTTTTGATTGGAGGAGGAGAGCGGTCATGTGACCATCAATGAAACAGAAGAGGAGAGTCACATGACCGGCTCCACGAGAGAGCGGCGTTAATTGAGGCACACAGAAGCCCCCATCCACAATGAGCGTGACACAAGAGGAGCTTCTCAACCCCTAAAGGTATGCTGGCAGCGCTGTGCCAGGAGGCTTGTACTGTGCAGGGATGCTGTGTGCTGTGCAGGGATACTGTGTACTGGGCAGGGATGCTGTGTGCTGTGCAGGGATGCTGTGTGCTGTGCAGGGATGATTTGTGCTGTGCAGGGATGCTGTGTGCTGTGCAGGGATGATCTGTGCTGTGCAGGGATGCTGTGTGCTGTGTAGGGATGCTGTGTGCTGTGTAGGGATGCTGTGTGCTGTGCAGGGATGCTGTGTGCTGTGCAGGGATGCTGTGTGCTGTGCAGGGATGCTGTGTGCTGTGCAGGGATGCTGTGTACTGGGCAGGGATGCTGTGTGCTGTGCAGGGATGCTGTGTGCTGTGCAGGGATGCTGTGTGCTGTGCAGGGATGCTGTGTGCTGTGCAGGGATGCTGTGTGCTGTGCAGGGAGTCCATATGCTGTGCAAAGTTTTTTTTCCCGAAACTTCCCTCTTAAAATCAGGGTGCGTGTTATACGCTGGTGCGTGTTATACGCCGATAAATACAAAATGTACACACTCACACTCTGGTGCTGCTGGTGCTGGTGGGTAATAATGCTGGCGTGTGTGCTGCTGCCTGGCTCCTCTGAGACGCGGAATTGTGACAGGAAGCATGCGGCTGCAGTAGAGAGCAGAGCTGATGCTTCCTGTATCTGTCACAGGCGGAGTTCATTTCATATCACTCCACCTGTGAAGAGCCGGAACTACACAGAAAGCATCGGCTCCGTTCTTCACAGTGACAGCTGACTTACACTTGCACGCCGCTGAGTCGATTACTGATATCGGGACTGATTACGCGGCACTCTGTCTCTATGAAGGAGCCGCACCGCACAGCACTGGCACAATGCGGCAGCGAACTTTCTGATATCTGAATGATGATCCATACCTCCCAACTTTTGAACTTCAGAATGAGGGACACTTATGGGTGGAAGCGACCGACGGCGTGCTACGTGCACTGTGGCAAAAAGAAAGATTCTCACTGATGCGTACAAAAACCCCAGCACAGTCATATAAAAAAATAAGAATAAAGCTTCCATTACAAATGATTTTGCATAAACTATGGAAGTGGGCGTTACACAAAGTGTGGAAGGATTCAGGAGTGCATTATGTACAGAGTTCAGGGCTCGGGAGAGTGCTATATACAGAGTGCAGGGTTTTGGCGTGTGTTATGTACAGAGTGCAGGAGAGTGTTAGGCACAGTGCATGGTTCTGGAGTGCATTACATACAAAGTCCAAGGGTTCAAGAGCGCTAGGTACAGAGTGCAGTCATCTATCCACATCTCACTGTTGAGATGGGTGTAGTATTTCACAATTTATGTGTCTATTATATGCATTTTGGATAATCAATAAATGATATTTAGCATTTCACCGGTCTGTCCTCCTTGAAGAATCTCTTTGGGCTCTTCCCATGTTTTTCTATATGCTGTCATTTATATTCAGAGGACAACCACCCCTAGAGGTTTCCAATCGAATTATTGGATACCTCAGGCTGACGGTGTAAATGGATCCTTGTATTGGGTGAGGCTAAGTTTGGCCTATTTTTTAAGCATATCGGATCTGCGCTAATTTTGGATGAGCTTTATGTCCTTTCCTTTTGTTTTTTATGCACCACATCTCACTGTTGCCCTTCTCCTCAACTATAACCTCTGAACCCCCCTACCTACACACACACATATATAACACACACCACACCACATACACACACATACATAACACACACATACCACACACCACACATAAAACATACACCACACCACACACACACCACAAACCACACACACATAACACACACCACACACACACACATACATACCACACACACACATAAATAACACACACACATACATACCACACACACACATACGTACCACATACATTACACACACACACACACATACATACCACACACACACATGAATAACACACACACCACACACACACATACATTACACACACACACACACATAAATACCACACACACACACACACATAAATACCACACACACACACATAAATAACACACACATACATTACACACACACACATATACATTGCTAATTTTGGATGATCTTTATGTCCTTTCCTTTTGTTTTTTATGCACCACATCTCACTGTCGCCCTTCTCCTCAACTATAACCTCTGAACCCCCTACCTACACACACACACATATAACACACACCACACCACATACACACACATACATAACACACACATACCACACACCACACATAAAACACACACCACACCACACACACACATAACACACACACACACCACACACCACACACACATAACACACACACACACACACACCACACACACACATAAATAACACACACACATACATACCACACACACACCACACACACATACATACCACACACACACATAAATAACACACACACATACGTACCACATACATTACACACACACACACACACATACATACCACACACACACATGAATAACGCACACACCACACACACATACATTACACACACACACACACACACATAAATAACACACACATACATTACACACACACACATATACATTACACACACACCACACACTTTTGTAAAAGTAGCACCTTTCTGTAGATGTCTTCTATCCAGTGCAGCCACAGCTTCCTTCTCCTTTCAGTGCACTGCGTATTTTCAGCTCCTTGACTCCTGGAGCAGGAGGGAGATAAGGATTAGGATGCAGCTCACCCCCCTCCTGGAACATACACTTCACTTGTCCTCTAGTGCAGAGCAGACAGGTTGTTGACAGAGCTGAGCTGTTACTTTCACTTTCAACTACAGAAGCCAGGCTTCTGTGTTTAAAGTGGTGTTCCACCCTAAAAAAAATTTAAATAAAAAGAAAATCCCCCCTTTTCACATTCTTTTTTATTGTTTGCCAGGGGGGCTTCTTTCTTGGTGTCCTCTGAGCCTCTCAGGCTTTGATAAGGACCTGTTTTTTGGGTTTCATATCCACTTCAAATTTTCATTTAATTTTGTAAGTCATTGTGCTTGTATATCATGATGTAATGTAAATGTGCACATGTTATTATCTATGTTTCAGACTATATCCCCCTGATGAAAATCAATTGAATAGAAACGTGTTGGGGTTAACTGCTATTTGTAACAGTTTGGTGTATTGTTGGTATATTGTATCGGCCCGTGACGGTCATTTTATAATTATATATGTGTTTTTATTTCTCTTATTTTATTTATGTTTTTAAATTTTTTTTGTTTACAAACGATTTTTATTTTTGTAAAAGGTCAAAATTTGGTACAGGTATGTAAAAGAAGCATATGCGTTTTTAAAAGTACTATGTTGAATATGGTTGATTTTATATACTTTTTTTGAGTGCCTAAAAAAATTCCATTTACACATTATTTTTAAATATATATTTCTTTACACACTTGCTGACCACCCTATAACAGTTTTACTGCCACAGTGTGGCAGTTGTATATACGTGATCCCACACTTCCGGGTAGGGGGGCAAATGCTCGCTGCCGGTGGCTCGCTCGCACTGTGATTATACACAGCGGGAGGCAATCAGCGAGTACCGCAGACTCAATGTCTGCCGACACCCGCCAATCATTCTACAGACAGGGAGAACGGCAGTCTGTAAACAAGGCAGATCGTCGTTCTGACAGGAGGGAAGGCAAAGATCCTGTGTCTCTGCAAAGCAGGGACATGGATCCATGCCTGCCCCTAGTAAAAGCACCTCCCCCACTGCAGTAAAATACAGGCTAGGCACACAGTTAACCCTTTGATTACCCCTGATTTTAACCCCCTCCCAGCCACCGTCATTAGTACAGTGACAGTGCTTATTTTTTAGCACTGATCACTGTATTAGTGTGGCTGGTCCCCAAAAACTGTCACAAGTATCAGTTAGTGTTCGAATGTCCGCTGCAATATCACAGTCACACTATAAGTTGCTACTTGCCCCCATTACTAGTAAAAAAATAATTTAAAAAAATAAAATTAATACAAATATCCCATAGTTTGTAGACGCTATAACTTTTGCGCAAACTAATCAATATACGCTTATTGGGATTTTTTTATCAAAAATATGTAGCAGAATTGGTGAAGACATTTTATTTTTTACATTTTTTTTTATTGGATATGTTTTATAGCAGTAAGGATTTTTTTTTTTTATTTAAATTGTTGGTCTTTGTTTATATAACAAAAAATAAAAACTGCAGAGGTGATCAAATACCAGAGACATAAACATATAATTTTCCCCTATTCCCCTTCCCCTCGCTTTCCCCATCCCACATTCCTTAAACCTGTGTTATAATCTTCCTTCATTTACTCCCTCCACTTCTCTTTTTTTTTTTTTTTTCAGATTCCCTTTATCTCAGAGTATTTCTTTGTATTCTTAAACTTTTTCCATCCTTTCCAAGTATTTCAGACATTTTCTATTCTAGCTTCTTCATAATGACACAATTCTTCCGTATTATATATAAATCCTACCCTTTGAACCCATTCTCTCAGGCAAAAATGCGGTTAAAAAAAAAACGCGGCAAAATTGCGGTAAAATAACGCGACTTTCTGCCTGAAAACGCTACGCTCAGGTGTGAATGGGGCCTTAGCGTTGCGCTTTCCACTGCTTGCCAATGTTTTGGGATCAGGTGTTTTGCTGCATTTTTATGAATGAGAATTTTGAACAAAGTATTTTATATTTTGTATAATGTAAAATTAATAAAAATTGAAATAAAATTTAAAAAAATATCAGGGACATGGGTCTTTGCCTTCCTCTAGTAAAAGCACCTCCCAGTCTGCAGTAAAACACTGGCTGGGCACACAGTTAACCCTTTGATCACCCCTGATGTTAACCCCTCCCCAGCCAGTGTCGTTAGTACAGTAATGCCCTGTACACACGGTCGGATTTTCCACCGGAAAAAGTGCGATCGGATTGTGTTGTCGGAAATTCCGACCGTGTGTGGGCTCCATCGGACTTTTTCCGTCTGAATTTCTGACACACAGTTTGAGAGCAGGATATTAAATTTTCCCACATCAAAATCCGATCCTTTAAATTCCGATCATGTGTACACAAATCCGACGCACAAAGTGCCACGCATGCTCAGAATAAATAAAGAGATGAAAGCTATTGGCTACTGCCCCGTTTATAGTCCCGACGTACGTGTTTTACGTCACTGCGTTCAGAACGATCGGATTTTCCGACAACTTTGTGCGACCGTGTGTATGCAAGACAAGTTTGAGCCAACATCCGTCGGAAAAAAATCCGATGGATTTTGTTGTCGGAATGTCCGATCAATGTCCGATCGTGTGTACAGGGCATTACAGTGCATATTGTTAGCACTGATCACTGTATTGGTGTCACTGGTCCCCAAAAAGTGTCAGTGTCCAAATAGCCGCCGCCAATATCGCAATAAGTCGCTGAACCCCACCATTACTAGTAAAAAAATATATATAAATAAATAGCAATTAACCAATCAATATACGCTTATTGGGATTTTTTTCTACCATTTTTATTATATTATACTTCTTAAATAGTTTTTATTGGATATGTTTTATAGCAGAAAGTATAAAAATATAAATATAGATTTTTTGTTTATAGCGCAAAAAATAGAAACCGCAGAGGTGATCAAAAGGACGTCAATTTTTAATTTGGGCACAGCGTCGCACAACCGCGCAATTGTCAGTCAAACTAATGCAGGGCCTTATTGCAAAAAAGGGTCATGAAGGAGGGGGGGGGGGGGTAATCTTCCAGAACTGAAGTGGTTAAAAAAAACATAGCAGTGATTAAAAAAATGGCATAGAAATATACTGTATATTATAAATATATTTATATATTATAAAGAAGAGCCTCTTAAAATCAAAATGATAAAATCATAATTAAATATTAAAATCGGATTAGGCTGGGAACTGCTAAAAAATGAAATAAAATATCAAATTGACATTGTAGCCAGGAATAACAATAAATGAAATGAAATTAAATTAAAATACATTGAATTACCTGTGAATAATGTAACTTGGAGCTGTAACAGAAAGGATCCCGCCGTGATATGAGAACTGAAGTGATGTAAAGGGAAGTTCTCAGTGAACATTTATAGTGGGACGAGATAAACCAATCTGAAAATGCTCAAGGTAAATCATTTTATGATGAGGAAAAAGGAAGAGGAACGTAATTGTATGAAGGGGCACAAAGGAGAGGGGATGTGGAGAAAATATTTGTTAAAACGTATCTAAACCCAACAAATAAAATGTAATATAGTGTAGCTTTGCCAGTCCTTAGATCTACTGGCTGCATGAGTTTCCTTTTTCTTTTTTTTTTCACTTTTTTCTCCTTTATTTTTAGCTTCTCACCCTTCCAATAGCTCATTTCCCGTTCTAGGGTGACAACGTTCAGTTACTGCACTGTGTCTGTAGAGGAGGAACATTGTCACCCAAGACTGCCCTCCTGATTTGTACTACAAACGTCTGCCTCTCTCCTCACTACATACAGGGGTCTGGCCATAGGCATGCGCGAGGGGTGTGCCAGGTGTGCCTGAGCACACTCTAATCCTGGGGTTGGCAACCTGTCAATGGTGGGCAGGTGACAGGTAAACCACAACCCTTCCTTGCCGACCCCCAGAACCTGGACAGGAGAGGTGGCGTGGGTGGAATTTAGTGGGACCGATCTGCATTTTCCTTACGCAGCAGCTGAAAGTAGGCTTCTCCTCTCCCTTTTGTCAACATTCAGCTGCCACAGGAGGAAAATATAGGGGATTGGTACTAATATATGCCACCCCGCCACCCCTCATTTCCCTGTTCCTCTTCCTTCTGTTGTCCGGGTCTCCCATGTGCTCCCTTTGCTCCCCCTTCCTCCCATTGTTTCAGGATGGAGAGAGGGGAAGAGGCCGGTAAATATGTCAAACGCATATGTGTTGGAGCTTTGGGGTGCACACCCTAATGCAATAAGCTGCGCACACCTATGGGTCTGGCTTTGTAGTTCACAGAGAGTTGGGGGGTTTAGAATATACTTTAACTACTTCCTGTCTGGGCTATAGCTGAAAGAAGGCTATAGTGCAGGCTTAGTTTGCTGGAAGGGTGTCCATGGACATCTTCCCGTGATCACGCTCCCCACGTGCCCCCTGCGTATTTAGTAGAAGAAAAAAAGAGTTAAGGAGCGCCCGGTATCCAATAAGGTAAGTATATTTGTATTTTATTTGGAGTTTCAGCAAAAAAAAAAATGCCAATGTGTTTCCGGGGACTAGAGACTCCCCCTTCATCAGGGCTGCTAGTAGAAATGATTGTGGAATGGTCCTGTTGGAGGGTGCCTTTGGCACATAAATCTGGACTGTTAGATGTCCACAGTGCTGGCTGTGCAATCAGAGGCAGCAAACCGCGCACCCCCTGCGGCCCTTTACCACGTGATCAGCTTTCATCCAGGGATAGCTGATCACAGGATATCAACATATCGAACATAAGCCGGTTATCGACTTTTCTTTCCTCGTGCTGACAGTGTGAGGAGAGAAGAAGAAAGCCGTTAACCAGCTTATGTTAACAGCTTCCCGACCGCCTCACGCCGATATACGTCGGCAGAAGGGCACGTACATGCAGAATCACTTACCTGTACGTTGCCCTTTAAGAGGAGGCTTGTGGGCGCGCGCGGCTGCCGGGAGCTTCGTGAGCGCGATTGCGTGTCCCGCGGACTTGATGTCCGCGAGGATACCCGCTAATGTCTCACGGAGAGGAAGAACGGGGAAATGCTTGTGTACATCAGCATTTCTAGTTCTGCCTAGTGACAGGACACTGATCACAACTCCCTGTAATCAGGAGCGGTGATCAGTGTTGTGTCACACACAGCTCCTCCCCCCACAGTTAGAATTACTCCCTAGGACACACTTAACCCCTACAGCGCCACCTAGTGGTTAACCCCTTCACTTCCAGTCACATTTACACAGTAATCATAGTTACATATAGTTACATAGTAGGTGAGGTTGAAAAAAGACACAAATCCATCAAGTCCAACCTATGTGTGATTAATCAATTTTTAATTAGACTGATCGGTGTATAAATGTGAATGGTCCCAAAATCACGCCAAAAGTGTCCGATGTGTCTGCCATAACGTCACAGTCACGATAAAAATCGCTGATCGCCGCCATTACTAATAAAAAAAAATTCTTAATAAAAATGCCATAAAACTTTGTCCTATTTTGTAAACGCTGTAACATTTGCGCAAACCAATCAATAAACGCTTTTTGCGATTTTTTTTTTTTTTTTTTTTTTTACCAAAAATATGTAGAAGAATACGTATCGGCCTAAACTGAGGAAAAAAAATGTTTTTTTATAAATTTTTGGGGAATATTTATTATAGCAAAAAGTAAAAAATAATGCATTTTTTCAAAATTGTCACTTTTTCTTGTTTATAGCGCAAAAAATAAAAATCGCAGAGGTGATCAAATACCACCAAAAGAAAGCTCTATTTGTGGGAAAAAAAGGATGTCAATTTTGTTTGGGAGCCGTGTCGCACGACCGCGCAATTGTCAGTTAAAGCGACGCAGTGACGAATCAGAAAAAGTACTCTGGTCTGTGGCCAGCCAAATGGTCCGGGGCTGAAGTGGTTAAGGGACATCGGCACTGATAATCAGGGTACTGATTATCAGTGTTTTGATTATCTGTGACGTCCCACCATTGCCCAAACCAGTGCCCATCAGTGCCTCCTCATCAGTGCTGCCTATCAGTGCCACCTCTCAGTACCCATCATTGCCACCTCTCATTGCCCATCAGTGCCGCCTATCAGTGCCCATCAGTGTCGCCTATCAGTGCCCATTAGTGTAGCCTCATCAGGTTGGCTGTATGGGGCCCCGTGGTTTCTAAAAGCAGCCCTGGTCCCAGGAACCAGTCGCATCCTTACTGGGCTCCCCAATAGGACAGGAGAGCCTGGTAACAGTTGAGATGGCGGGAGTGGTGGACCCCATTCCACTACCTGTAGAAGTGACAAAGTGGCTGTATAATCACCCTTATCACTTCTACATTATGAGAATCACCGGCTGAAAATTTTGGATACAGGTATCATGCCTGCAGCTTCAAGTTTCATCCCAGAATAACCACTTCAATCCACCACCATTTATAAATGGTGAAGGAATGTGAAATGTTTCACTCTGGCAGTGGACAGGAAGTCGCCGGTACTGTTGCTGCCGGAACACCATGCTCATTACTGTAAGGAGCCAATGCTACTACAATATATGATATCACCAGGGCCGGCCCTACTATGGGTCCCGGTGGGTCCATGGGATCCAGGCGGCACTTTAAGAGGGGCGGCAACAGGGGCGCACTGCGCGAGGACCCGAGGCACCCTCCCTCTAGCATGCAGTGTCAGCCTTGCATCGTGCTCCGCTCAATTCCCCAGCCCCATCCCGCTCCACTACCCTTCCCAGCAGTACATCTTGTATGGCTGGGGAGCGAAGCGGAGCAGGAATGGGGAGCGGAGTGGAGCAGGGGGGTGGAGCAGCTCTCCCAGTCCCGGCTTCAATAGCAGGAGCACCCGCCGCCACTGCAGCGCTGCTGTTTCCACATGTTGCATCACTGAGACAGGATCAGAGCTTAGTTGGTCGGTGGCAGTGAAGAGGAAGGGGGAATATTTTGTGGTGCTGCACAGTTCATTCAGCAGGGGCAGCAACAGGGGTGCACTGAACGAGGACCCGAGGCACCCTCCCTCTAGTGTGCAGTGTCAGCCTTGCATCGTGCTCCGCTCCATTCCCCAGCCCCGTCCCGCCCCACTACCCTTCCCAGCAGTACATCCTGTACAGGATCAGAGCTTAGTTGGTCGGTGGCAGTGAAGAGGAAGTGGGAATATTTTGTGGTGCTGCACAATTCATTTAACTGTGAGCTGAGCTGATGTTTTTTGGCATGTCTCTTTGCTGAAGGTGGCATGTCTCTTTGCTGGAGGTGGAATGTCTCTTTGCTGGAGGTGGCATGTCTCTTTGCTGGAGGTGGCATGTCTTTTTGCTGGAGGGAGCATGTCTTTTTGCTGGATTGGGAACATCTCTTTGCTGGAGGGGGCATGTCTCTTTGCAAGAGGGGGCATGTCTCTTTTTGCTGGAGGGGGCATGTCTCTTTTTGCTGGAGGGGGCATGTCTCTTTTTGCTGGATTGGGCATGTCTCTTTGCTGGATTGGGCATGTCTCTTTGCTGGGGGGGCATGTCTCTTTGCTGGAGGGGGCATGTCTCTTTGCTGGATTGGGAATATCTCTTAGCGGGAGGGGGCATGTCTCTTTGCAAGAGGGGGCATGTCTCTTTTTGCTGGAGGGGGCATGTCTTTTTACTGTATTGGGCATGTCTCTTTGCTGGAGGGGGCATGTCTCTTTGCTGGACCGGGCATGTCTCTGCTGGACTGAGCATGTCTCTTTGCTGGATTGGGCTGTCTCTTTACTATATGCGGATGTCTCTTTGCTTTATGGAAAAGTCTTTTTATTTATGTAAATGTCTCTTGGATGAATATATGGGGATGTCTCTTGCTGAATATATGGGGATGTCTCTACTGGATTGGGTTGCCACTTTACTATTTGGGGATATCTCTTTCTTTATGAAAATTTCTCTTTACTGGACAGGTGTGATTTTTTTTTTTGGGGGGGGGGGGTGCGGGGGGGGGGGGGGCAGCATTTAATTCTTGAACCCAGGCAGCACAATGTCTTGGGCCAGCCCTGGATATCACACTCATCGTTTAGTAATGCAATAGCTTTCTTTAGGACAGCTTGTCCTGAACGAACTACTTATAATGACAAGAAACCTGAAATTCTACTTTAACAAACAAGATTCAGCGACCGTAAAGCCCCATAAAACAGCTTTATAAATGGACTTGGCATTTTGCTCACTGATTGACAGCGGTATTATATAGTATTTAAATAAACACAGTTCATAAAGAGCCGTTTCCAGTTACTGAGAGTTCTGTACACTTATGTTGTATCTTTTGAAGTTTGGATAACAAGATTGTTCTTCCCCTCGTTTGTCATGCCATGTGTGACAGGATCATTACAAAATCTGAATGTGTTCTGAAAAGCCTAGTCATAAATTTTTACAATCAAACAAAAGAAAAAGGCTTCACTGGCTAATTAAACAGAAGCAACTTGGCTTGGAAAGTGAAAGGTAACAGATGTACTACAGGATAATTATATTTTTAGCATAGCTGTTCTCTACATGACCCCCAACAACAACAGTGTTACAGAGCCCTCAAAAATGGTTGCTGAGGGTCACACAGTCACTCTGCCAAAAGTCTCCCAGCAGAGGCATAGCTAGTACCTTCAGGGCCCCCCGGTGCAGGAAACCATGAAGGGCCCCCATGACCCCACCCCCCCATCGGTCCCGTTGCCATTTCCATTGGTTCCAGGACCCTTCCCTCTGGGCCTGGGGTGCTTCCCACTGATCCCAAGGACCTTTATTATGGTCATGCAGTGGGGCCCTTTCACATGTTCTGCAGTGGGTCCCCTTCCTGCCGTCTTGGGCCCACCATGGTGGCATAAAGCTAAAGATAGGTCCACTCCAGGGAACTCCATATAGGGGGACAGTAGTGGCTGAACTACCAGGGTTCCAGGTACCAGGCCCTGGTGTTCCACCACTCCCAACTTCCTCTTGCTGTCCTGCCCCTGCTATTGACAGTGTCGATCCAGCATCTCTGTCTCCATGGCAGCGGCACATTAGGATCCAGTACCGGTTACATTATAGGGCTGATGGGCGCATGTGTGGGAGGGCCGGCACTGTTGGTTGTAGATAGTTGAGCTCCCCGTTGGTCGCCTAGCAGTGGTGACTCTGTATAGCCTTTTCTGTTGACATGCCGATCGGGATGCGATCTGGGCGATGCTACTGATTTGATCTAATATGTGCACATAAACACAGTATTTATTAGAATTAAAAGTACAATCCTATATATATATATATATATATATATATATATATGTTGTGAATTCATGAAGAAATACATTTTATATTTACTGTCAGAAATATGAGAGTTGCTTAGGCCTCAAAAAGTAGATGAACGGTGATTTTGCAATAATTGAACTGTTCACCTATTGGAACCCTTTAATGCAAAATAGGTGAACTCACACACTTTACAAAGCTTAATGCATCAACCATCTCTTACATTTTTACAAACCTGCTTTGAGACAGAAACTCGATGGAACAATGGTAGTTCTCAGTCACAAAACAAGAAGATATTTACATGGTTTTAGTGGATCAACAAAAACTACCCATATAGCCATAGAAAACAAGGTTATACAGACTATTATCACATAGAAATTACCTCACCTGGCCTAAACCTATTGTGTTCGAGTGAGGAACTGTTTAAATAGATAACACCTTGGCCAACAAAACCTATTGTGTGAAATTTTAGGAACTATTTGGACAAACTGAGCTAAACTATCTAAACATCCCTTGAACTAAGTTCAATTCAACACACGGTGGGAAAGATTTGAAGTTTGTGCAAGTCAAAAATATTTTAAAAGTACCTATAAGGTTATGATAAGTCATTTCAAACTATATATGATATTGTAGGTCACAGAGACGATTATAATTTTAGTGTCTGCGGACCCAACGACTTTGGTATAAAGAAAATATATATGGAAGTGTGATTTTATAAGTAGAAGTGTTTTAAGAAACTAATTGGTATTATGAAAAACATATAAGTATGATTATAATTATATAAGACTGTAGCCTATGTTTAGATGAACAAATATTTATTGGAGATACCAGAATTATACAGGTATCCATATAGATAATCCTTTTTAGGTAGTATTGATTAGTATATATAACAATATGTGTCTTTCATAGATAGACCAGTTTTTATAGATATACATTTATAGAGATACTTATATATAACCAGTTTATGTAAAAATGATTTATCAAGATTATACTGAGTGTATTTTATATTAGACCGATTACCAGAATATTTAAAGGTATAGACTCTTCTCACCATTATACACATTATGAAAATAGAACATATTAACTTAAAGGATAAACTCAAAACACATGTAAGACACCTGGTGGTTGAAGGTGATATTAATTGAACTCATTAAATTTACGGGAAAGGTAAATGATTAAGTTTCTCCTTAACCAGTAGAAAAGAAGCCACATCCTTTTGGGCAGAGCTATTATAATTTTTATGGTCTCATTATCTGAAATGGTATTTAGAGGCAAGTGAGATGCCAGGAAAGGGAGGAAGAAAGGAGGAAAAGATCAGGGGGAGAGCTCAGGTAGAAGGACAGGGATCCACCCTGAGGGGGGACACTGGGAGATACACCCACTCCCAGACAGACTGACACTCATGCATCATGCATCAATACAAATCTTTATATTCATGAAGATTCCTCAACACCTAATACTTAGAACTCGGAGGTCGCAAGAAGTAAATCCTGTTTAGGAGTATCCATTTTGAAAGCCACGGCAGCCATCTTAACTCTGGTAACCAGCCAATAGGAACAGTAGCCATTTTGGAATGGGTAATTATGTCATGTTGATTTTATCTTGTATGTTCTCACAAATATTGAATTATTGAATGTTATACAATTGATAATCGTTCTCCCAAATCAATAACCACCTTGTAGATTTTTCTCTAAAGATTAAAATTTTTCATTATATTTTTCTTTTTGCATAGTTGCCACATTTATTGACAAAACAAACGTCTAATTTATTTCACATTGTTAACCACTTACTTACCTGCAGTATAGTAACAGTTGGACGTGTGAAATACAGACGTTCTGCTTAATTGTCAAGTTCACAAGGTTATTGATTCTACCGAGAAGTTATCATGGTGGTATTGTGTCAAAGGGACTGTACGTCCATTTTTGCAAGTGTTTTATTGATTTTCAAGACGTTCATGTAACGTAATCGGTATCTTAATTTCATGTGATTATTTGTTTTTTTTGTCAACCAATAAATGTAACTATTTCGTATGATCACATGTCTCTGTGAATAAGTTTCATATGCATAGACTGTGTCATATAGATTCATTTTGTATCTTAAAAATATCTTCGTTAAAAATTACTCAATAATAATTACTGTGCGGAAAACCTGTCCTTAAAAAAGCACAACTTATTATTACATAAATGGAGGCACTGCTGAGAAAAAGTTGATATTTTGTACAAGATCAATCATAGTTATGGTGGTAACCAGTGGCGTCGCTAGGGGGTGGCTTTTGGGGCTATAGCCCCGAATCTGGGGCCCATAGCCCCGAGTCTCTGCAGGGGTCCCCAAGGGGAGGGGAGGCACTCTGGGGACCCTGATGTAAGTTGGGGGCTCTCTGGGGACCCTGATTTAAGGGGGAGGCTCTCTGGGGACCCTGATTTAAGGGGGAGGCTCTCTGGGGACCCTGATGCAAGGGGGAGGCTCTCTGGGGACCCTGATGTAAGGGGGGCTCTCTGGGGATATATTTACACACACACACACACACACGTATGTTATATACATGTGTATGCCCACCCAAGCGTATGACTTTCTTTACTACGCTGCTATGGGCTCTAGCCCCAGATCTTTTGTAGACCTAGCAATGCCCCTGGTGGTGACATACATAATATTTTGCATGAAATTTTTGATTATTAATTTTTGGAAATTTTTTTTTGTTTGCAAAAAAAAAAGTCTGGTCAAAGTGAATTTTATGTTGATGGGGATTATCAAGATTCAGCCCTTAATGGTAGTATGAGTACTCAGAGAAAATTGGTACAGGTACAAGAAAATTTAGGAAATAATTTATAAAATAGAAATGGCGGATCAAGTCGGAAAAAGTTTGTCTAATGAGACTGATCTAGAAGCATACATTAAAGGCCTTAGAAACCACGCCAGTCATTTAGTAAAAGACATGTGGTTTGTGGAAGGTCACATCCTTGGAATCCCAGACAGATTCCCTGAGACAAAGGGAATAAAAAGGCGTGATCGCCTTCTTTTGGAATTATGCATTATCCTGATGTATCTTCATAGCGAGTTTAAACGTTAAAGTAACCAACAGGAGAGTGATATCTTAGAATCCCAGCCCAGTTTAAAGGAATGGATAGATAAAATAGAACAGTTGAGAAAAGACACTAAAATAATTCTGGACGGACGTCACCAAATAAGTAAAAAGTGGGAACAATTAATAGAGGAGAGGGAGCGTTTTCTGCAGGAAAACGAGTCTCCTGATGAAAATTGCCGGGTAATAGGCAGTGGAAATTTAGAAAATTGCCGAATAATAGGCAATGGAAATTTAGAAAGTTGCCGAGCAACAATATGCAGTGGAAATTTAAAAGAAGAAACAAATCAACTTAGGTCAGGACAGGAGTCCCTAATTAAGCAATCTGTAGAATCAAAAGAACAAGTGAAGTTTGTGCCCAGCCCCCAGGGTAATGCTCAGATGCTTAACCCTGAAAGAGTCTCACAATACTCCAAAATCTGACTCTCAATCTGAAATTTGGGAGTTGGACAATGAGGAGGAATCAGAAAAAGAACCCATATCCTACTCCAAGCCATCTGTAGAGCAAAGGGGGGTAAAAATTGAACCACCACATGAAAGTAGGTCTAATCAGTTTTCTTTGGGATCAGAGAAAAAGACAGACACCCCTAAACAAGACACCTCAGAAATAATAAAATTTTTAAATGATGCTGTCCCAGTCTTTAAGGAAGAGGGATCCATGTGCGTTATTGACCACATCGAGACCTATGAAAATACCCTATCAGTTTTAGGCCTAGATGATGACCAGTCTAGGATTAATTTCTTGCCGTGGGTATTTGAAACCAAACACCGTAGATTCTGCGAATCTTTGAAAGGTCTGTATGGTGCTTCATGGCAAGAAATTAAACACCGCTGTCATCTAAAATCTGGCTCATACGAAAATGTTACCGCGGCTAGAGCGGCTATACACAATCTCAGATGTACCAGTAATCAAAGCCCCACCAAATTTCTGGCTGTGCTCAAAAGTGCTTACCTCTTAGCAGAAAAGGAGCCAGATTACAATAACCCTGAGTTTAAATCCATATTTTTCGAGGCCTTACCTAACTACACAAAAGTGAGTTTAGCAAAAGACTACAAAGAGGGTTGTTCACTGGAGTCTTTGGTGGAAGAGGGTAACAATTTGTACTCTATCCAACAGACTGGTGGAAACCAAGGGAGGCCTAAACCCTTAAATAAAGTTGTGGATAAAATTCATGTATCTCCTCAATCATTACATGTTGAAACCCAGAAAAAGACATACGCTGACATAGTCAGAGGAGACACGCCAAAGAGTTTCCCCAGCAGGAGACCAGATACCCCACCGAACAGAAGGGGGGAGCAAAGACCACCTCAGGAGTATCACCCAAGGGATCCAGACCCAAGGTTTGGAAGAAACTATAGGGTATATCTCCCACGGGTCAGATTTAAACCTAAGGGTAGACACCCTCACCAGTGTAATTGGTCCCGGGGGCCTACACAGGTAAAAAGGGAGCAACCACATGGTAGGACACCCCAAAATCCCCGGAAAAATAGGGAGCAACTAGGGCCCAGACAACTATCCCAGAATAAAGACAGTGGTTCTGCTGGGGATATGTCTGATCAAACCGAGCCAGTAGTCCCTAGAAAGTACAGAAACCAGGTCCCACAACCCAATTCTGATCAACCTGTAAGCACTACAGAAACCGAAATAGATCAAATTATGGATATGTTACACGGTTTCATTGCTGTACAGAATGTGAATAACCCTCCTTCAAGGGGCAAATTCCATGGTCAGCCAAGGGCCACAGAGCCTTTGAAGCGCCTATGTTAAAATAAATCAGAGGAATGCACTGAATAAAGGTATAGGAGACCACCATGTTTTTCCCCAGGTCACAGTAGTGAGTGAGGATCCTGAAATCCTTACCGGGGGATGGTGGCTGTTAGATATTAATTATTCTCCTATTTTTCAGTGGTCACTTCATTCCTCTGACATACACAGGTCGCTCCAAACAGCCTAGTTTCAAGAATTCGCCGAAGACGGTAATTCCAGAGGAAGACCGAATCCTAAAGACATATCAGGATATCAGGAGGCCTAATGCCGCGTACACACGAGCGGACATTACGGCGGACTTTGCCCGGCGGACTTTTCGACGTACTTTCCGACGGACTTTGTGAATGAACGGACTTGCCTACACACAATCCACCAAAGTCCGTCGAATTCGTACGTGATGACGTACGACCGGACTAAAACAAGGAAGTTCATAGCCAGTAGCCAATAGCTGCCCTAGCGTGGCTTTTTGTCCGTCGAACTAGCATACAGACGGCGGACTTTTCGACCGGACTCGATTTCAACGGATAAATTTAAAACAAGTTTCAAATCTAATTCCGTCGAACTTTTGAGAAAACAAAGTCCGCTGGAGCCCACACACATCGAATTGTCCGACGAAATCCAGTCCGCCGGGCAAAGTCCGCCGTAATGTCCGCTCGTGTGTACGCGGCATAAATGGTTTGATATTTTGGTAAAAAAAATGAGGAGTCACCCGCATAATAAGGTTGTTTGATTTCCTCAAATGAATTGTATTGATACCCCAAAGGGGGGAAATTTTATTTGTTTTATTCCTCACTATTAGAAGGTTGACTATAATGTCAAATATCTTAGTACTGACAATAAGTGTCACATGTCAAACTGAAATGTTTTAATTGTTATTATCCCAGAACTGCTACAATTAAGCTAAAAAAAAAAATGGCTCTGAAGGATGTCAGTCAGTCATTCATGTCTGGTTTCCGCAGCTATAAATAAATGTCCTCATGTTAATGAGCCCTGGAGCGTGGTCTCCCATAGCAAATGTTCATACATTGTCTTGCTATCCAGAGTGTTTAGTTCAAGGACTATTGACACAATAAAAAAAAAAGGGGGGGGGGGGCTCTGAGGAAGCCCAGGATACCAGCTTAACACTGAGATCTCAATCACAGATCATGTAAAAAAAAAGGAACTATATATGTCTTTTCTAACAGAATCCATTGTCCCTTACAGGACTAAGATGTCCATGAGCTGGTCAACAGAACCGAGAGTCCAACATTATGTGAGACATCCAAGGAACCTGCTAGGTGACCGGTAGAGAGCTCAGCTGTCTACAACCAATAGTGCAGCCCCCCCTCCCCCTGCATGCGCCCATCAGCCCCATATTGTAACCAACAAGTGCGACCTCTGCGATCCTAGTAGTTCCACCACTGTCTCCCAGCCAAGCTCTGCTCCACCGCATTCATTCCTACGAAAAAGACTTTCATTGGAATGAATGGAGATTCTTCTACACATGCAGAACCTATCCAAACAAAAAGGGAAGAAAATATCTGTACACCGCTCCCTACTTCCTCCCAACTCAGCGCTATGAGTTTCAAGCTAAAAACAATAAAGACAATACAATTGTAATTGCACAAACACATGTGTGTTAATCAGCAGCCACTTAAAAACAAAATAAATAATAACGTGATAAAAAAATTCCCACTGTTTGAAAAAACAATCAGTTTAAAAAACTCTATCAAAGCGGCGCTCATGTCAAATAAATAGTATTGACTAGCTGGGATATGTATATACACATATACAATAAAATGCATACACAATACCGATATCAAAAATGGCAGAAAAACAATAAAAAAGTGAAAGAAAATAGAGTCTGTGATGAGTCTAATAAGTGGATTTAAGGAAATCTGCCCGCAAGTCAACCTATCACCACAATCCTCCAGACTGTGCTCCACACACCCCTCTGGGGTTTAAACTCACCAAAATGATGATATAAACAGGCTTCAAAAACATCCACGATATCCTGCCACCATACACAGACTTGATCGTACAGGAAAGCCTCAACGGATCAGAAACTCCAGGAACATAAGGAAAAATAAACTCCACATAGAGCAGTTCCGTTTTTGCTTTTTATTGTGTATCTTCGATTTAAAATTGTGTAAAAAATCTTCAAAACAATACAGATACTGGGTTCCAAAGTTGATCAGATAGGTTGATGTCAGTATACCGATCTATCTAATTATCCTTCCTGGGAGGTCAGAGGTGTTGGAAGTGCTGCGGGAACACACTCAATCCATTCACCGCTCAGCACTAACTCCTTCCGGTTTCTCAGCTAGATCACTGGAATGCAGCATAGGAAACATCTCTTCCGGTCGCCGTAAGATCACACCCTAACCGGTTTCGTCATTCCGATTCTTCTACAAATGCAGAACCTGCCTAGGACACTTCGGTGAAGAGGCTGTGCAACACCAAGAAATCCACATCTCAGAGGAGGAAGGAGAGGTCGCTGTAAGACGTAGGGGTTTCTTGGGACACCCAAATAAAACTAGTGATTAGACATGTGCCATTAGTTTCTTTCCGAATCGATATTCGGACAAATCTTTCGTTATTCGGAAATTCGAATGTATTACAATAGTAGCGAGTTTAAATGAATCCTCGAAAATAACAAAACTTGTCCAAAATAAGGAAAATTCGAATTCGATTTGAATTTGGAAATGAATATGAAATGTCAACACATTGCATTGGAGCGACTTTCAGATGAAGTCATATGATTTCAAAGCAGCAGTCAATGTGAAGGAGGGCTAAGATGTGATATATGCAGCAGCCGCATTAAATATAAAAAAAAAGTTCTCATTCGAATGTAAATTCCAATTTTCCCGAATTCAGTCTAATTGAATTCAATTTGGTCGAATTTGTAAAATTCAAATCGAATTCTAAAATGAATAAATGAAATGAAACTAAACCAATTCCAAAAATGAATTTAATGAATTTAACTAAACAAAATCAGTTAATTAACGAAAATAAAACAAAACTAATTTTTTCATTCTGAACATGTCTACTGGTGCTGTTAGTGTCAGTCAGTCAGTTCCTCCCTAGCATCAGTTAGTGTCAGATTGCGCCACACTATCTCAGTCCCGATATAAGTCACTGATCATCGCCATTCGTAATATAAAATAAATAAATAAAATTCCAGTATATATTGGGATGGCTGTCTTTACACACACATGAACTTTAATGGCATCCCAGTCTTAGTCCGTAGGGTTCAATATTGAGTTGGCCCACCCTTTGCAGGTATAACAGCTTCAACTCTTCTGGTAAGGCTGTCCACAAGGTTTAGGAGTGTGTCTATAGGAATGTTTGACCATTCTTCCAGAAGAGCATTTGTGAGGTCAGGCACTGATGTTGGATGAGAAGGCCTGGCTCCCAGTCTCCGCTCTAATTCATCCCAAAAGATGTTCTATTGTGTTGAGGTCAGGACTCTGTGCTGACCTATCAAGTTCCTCCACCCCAAACTCGCAAATCTATGTCTTTATGGACAGTTGGAGTGCAGTTCAAAATGCATCCAACTGCAGCCAACTGCGTGAAAGGGCCTAAGTGTCTCATCAATGTCATAAGCTCAGCCAAGCTATATAGTAATAAGATCAATGCGATATCCAAATGACATTGAGAGGCACCAACATACTGAGCACTGTGGATCCTAAATGCTTCCAAGGACAGGTGAGCTATAAACTAATAAGTGGATAGGGAAGCAAGGGCTAGATATCCCAGATTAGCAACTGTTCAATCGTAAATCAAACGTCACTGAAAGATAACCCAGGAATGTATTCCGATGTTATCAATAGGGTAAAGTATCTGCCTGGGATGTTTCCACTCAAAGAACAGTGATAATTAAAGTTACTATACTATCCAGGCGAGTATCAGACCATCTATTTCCATTACTGATAAATAAACACCGCCATGCTGTAGCTTCACAAATTGTATAGTCTAGGTGGCTGATAAAGACAAGTAAATGTTAGGGTAGCTGTGTAACGAGCCCCTTGCTCGCTCGGTTCCACTCTCCCGACACTCCTCTGCGGCTTCTATTGAATCAGATTGCAGATCGCAACAACTGATGGTTCGGTCATCCGATGCTCCGGGATTCGAACTACAGCTATGTGCCGTTTTAATCCAGTTGTAATAGCTCAGAACAAACACCAGGCAGGCTGTATGTAAGTTCAAACAGGAATCTCACTTTTATTGATGCACACAACACACTTTTATACACAGCAGTTTGAACACCCCGTCCCCCAACAACCACTTTCCTATTGGTCAATTGTAAAGTACACTAGTCTTCACTCAGGTCCTCTTGTCCATGCAAATGAGGACTTGAAACAGGGTCAGCAGAGATTGGTCCGATAGCTTGAATAGGAGGACTGTGTAATGACACAGAGAAGCCCCAGGGGTAATTAAAGTACATAAACAAATGGTCAAACACAGAACAATGCCCTCCTTCCAGACCATGGAGCCGTCTGGAGGGGTTTAGCCTTAAGACAGGGCAGAAGACCCCCCACTGTGTATTAGAATCAAAGGAGAAATACTTCAGTATTCCAAGCTTCATGACAATCCAGTATTCCAAGGTTCATGACAAGCTGTATCCAACAATTGCCGTAAGGAGACTCACAGTTCAGGGTCTTGGTGGAGGTGTTCCTGGAGCCTCGACTATCCCGGCGATCGTCACTGACCACACCGTAAAGGGAAGCCTCGGATCCTCGACTCTCTGACACCTGTATCTTCACCCATCTCCAATTCACAGTGTCTCAGCCTGCCGTTCCACACACGCGCGGTAGATGTTTAGCTGTAGTTTACTGGCGGTAACGATGGACGCTCGACTGTCTCACGGCATGTCAAATGGGGAGACTCAGGGACCTCATGGGAAGCCCACAGCTAAAGCGTTTCGTTTGCTCTGAATCTAGGCAGATAGGTATAAAGCGACCCCAGACAGTATGTGAAAATACAAAAGATAAACTTTATTGGACTTGTAAAAATATCACATGGAAAAAAATCGAAAAACCTCAAACCAACACTAAAATACCAACATTGTTATTAGGAATAAAAACAAACACACAGGGCCCACACTCACAGAGACATAACAGTAAGCAAATGAGTTGCCACTCTCAGACTTGTGGGGTACACACTATAAGAAAATTGGATGAACGATCGTTCGATTTTCCTTGTTGTTTCACATCAAACCGATGAAAGAAAATGTGTACGAAAAAGGTTTTTTTTATGTTTATTGTTTCTGATCATGCACAGTCTTTCGTTTTCTGATTTTTCTCATATGAAAATGGTACACATTAAGTGAAAAATGTTCATTCTGTTCCCGTACAAAAAAAATTTTGGAGCTTGTCCCTTCAGAAATTTTTATTCAGAAGGTCGGAATCGGCTGTAGAAAGTTATGTACACTCTATACGAAAATCGTACGAAAGTTCTTTGGACGAAAATTCCTGCCCGATTTTCTTATAGTGTGTACAAAACAAAAACACACAGCACGAAGACAAAAACAGTTGGTAAGTGTGTGTTTACACATTCATAAATTCCACCCCCCTCCCTTCTTCTCTAATTTACTATATATCCAGATACATGAATATAGAGGCTCATCCTAATTTCAGATTTAAAGGAGAAGAAGGAAGTTACATAAAGGCATCTCAACCCCCAGTAATATGAGGAGCAAGGAAGGTAAATATATATACACACACATGGAGTACATATGGCAACAGTAGTCGTGGCTAGGGTGATTTAATCATTTATCCAAAAAAGACGAACAAAATAGAATTTCATACCAGTTGGATTTGTAAATGTGTAAATACACAGTTACCAACTGTTTTTATCTTTGTGCTGTGTGTTTTTGTTTTTTGTTTTGTCATTTTTCTGAGTGAACATGTTCCCCTAGATGAGCCACCTCAGTGGCCAATGATGGTACTACATTATGGGTACCTATAAATTGTACCATGAAGTGCGCCCCCTAAAGGTTCTGATGAAGTCCACCTAGATTCAGAGCGGACGAAACGCGTTAACTGTGGGGTTCCCACAGGGTCCCTGAGTCTCCCCATTTGACATGCAGTGAGGCAGTTGAGTGTCCATTGTTACCGCTAATGAACTACAGCTAAACATCTACCGCACATGTGCGGACCGGCAGGCTGAGACGCTGTGAATTGGAGATGGGTGAAGATACAGGTGTCGGCGAGCTGAGCCCCTTAGTTGGGGCTCCAGGAACACCTCCACCAATACCCTAAACTGTGAGTCTCCTTACGGCAATTGTTGGATGCAGCTACCCTGACATTTACTTGTCTTTATCAGCCACTTAGACTATACAAGTTGTGAAGCTACAGCACGGCGGTGTTTATTTATCAGTAATGGAAATGGATGGTCTGATACTCACCTGGATAGTATACAAACTTTATTTATCACTGTTTTTTGAGTGGAAGCCATCCCAAGCAAATAGTTTACCCAATTGATAACATCGGAATACATTCCTGGGATATCTTTCAGTGATTTATGATTGAACAGTTGGTAATCAGGGATATCTAGCCCTTGCTTCCCTATCCACTGATTAGTTTATAGCTCACCTGTCCTTGGAAGCATTTGGGATCCACACTGATCAGTACGTTGGTGCCTCTCAATGTTGTTTGGATATCATATTGATCTTATTACTCTATAGCTTGGCTGAGCTTATGACATATATGAGACACTTAGGCCCCATTCATACCTCTGCGTTTTGTAGCTTGAAGCTCGAAGCTCCAGAGCGTTGAAGGAGAAAAAATCAATTATTCTCTATTAAGAAGGTTCACATCTCCACTACAAGTCGCCTGAAGCTCAAAAAGTTCTGGAGCTTTTTTTGTAGCTCGAATCGTGCAGATTTGAACTGTTGGGTTGAGATGTCAATTTATTCCATGTGATAATTTTACAAGTCCAAGAAAGTTTACCTTTGGTATTTTCACATACCGACTGGGGTCGCTTTATGCCTATCTTGCCTATCTTCCCCATTTCTTTTTCCAGTATACTGTATGTCCCATAGTTTGTAGACACTATAACTTTCACACAAACCAATCAATATGCACTTATTGGGATTTTTTATTTTTACAAAAGACGTGTAGCAGAATATATTTTGGCCAACATTTATGAATAAATATGATTTAAAAAATATATATTTATTGGATATGTTTTATAGCACAAAGTAAAAAAAAATACAATATTTGTAGGCTTTTTTTCATGTATATCGCAAAAAATAAAAAATCCCAGTGGTTCAAATACCACAAAAAGAAAGCTCTATTTGTGTGAAAAAAATGTAGTTAAAGTAGTGCAGTGCAGTTCAATGACTACCCTAAAAGGGCCCAGTCGCAAGTGCGACTGCTGTGACCCTGGTAGTTCCGCCACTGCCCCCCAAATTGAGGGCATGTGGCCTGGTAAGGTTCAGGAGGGGGGAGGCGCTCGCTCGTCCCCCCACTTTCGTTACCTGCCAGGCAGCATGCCCGGATAGGGGTCTAGTATGGATTATGAGGGGGACCCCATGTCATTTTTTTTTTATTTTGGCGTTGGGTTCCCCGATCAATCCGTGCCAGACCTGAAGGGCCTGGTATGGACTGGGGGGGCCCCGTGCCATTTTTTTTTTAACCGGCACTTTTTTTTTTTTAACTGTTCAGCTGTCAGGGGGGAAACACATTGACAGCTGATAACTCATCGGTTGTTAAGGACGCCACAGCTGGCTTCCCGGCCCCACTCCTTAACAACCAGCTTACACTGCGCCCTGATTGAACAAAGCTTTGCCCAATCAGGGCGCAGAATCCACTGCCAATTCGGGTGTTCAGCGAACGGCAAATTTTTGGCCCGTACTGAACCATCCCTATCAATATAGATACAATATTAGATGTAAGAGGGCGCCACACCAAACATATCCAGAGGTAATAGCTGCTGCCCCTTTGAGTGTATATACACTAAAATTAGATGGAAATTAGTAAATATACTGTAGGCGCTGCTATAAAATACAGTGATTACAAAAAATGATATGTAACAAACAAGTGTAGCCACTATCAAATGACCTTAAACAAAAAATATAAATAAACAAAATTCTAAATATTTTCACATCATATATACAAAAAGTATCCTGTAAACAGTGTTCATTATTATAAAATGTTCACTATTTGAACTTATTTTTTTTTCACATTTTTATTTTAAGAGAAAAAGGCAATTTCCAAGTTATACAAGTCACCATATACAACATACTGGAAATACAAAACAGAACTAACAGTCCAAATTCCATTACAGCAACGTAGGTCAGATAGAGGCATGGCGAATAGACCAATCTGGTCAGTCATAAAAAAAGAAAAGAACAGAAAACATATAAATGGCCTACATTAATACTGCCCCAGCCCCAAAGGGAACAGCCCATTCATGCATCAGTCTGACCTACCAGAGAGAGCCCCTGGAAAAGGATGTCAACATGGGGTCACCACCAGAGGAGTATGCCCAGAGCGAATCCACTGCTCATCGGAAAATTGCCTAAATTTTAAATATAAGCAGAAGAGAGTAATAAAAAGAAGAGAAAAGCTGCAGAAAGAGAAGATGGGAAGAAAGGAAAGGTAGGAGATAATAAAAAAGGAAAGGAAAAGGGGGGGAGTAAAAAACAATTAAGAAGAAAAGGGAAGGGGGAGGGAGGGAGGGGGGACGCCTCACCACAGAGGGGGGGAGAAGGCCATCTTAATCAACCAGAGGGGCAAACATCCTGCAGAGCCTTACCTTCCTCTGTGTAGATAAACATATTCCATAAAGACTACGTTTTTGAGTACATCTCTTGCTTTTGCTGTGCTGTCAACACCAGATCCTCCATCTGGTTCAACTCCTCCACCTTCCTGAGCCACAACCCAATCATCCGAGGCTGTGGCTGTTTCCAGGTAAGGGTGATACAGTATTTAGCGGCGTTGAGAACGTGACAGAGTATACATTACTTTAGCGGGGATTTTGGAAACATGAAGCAGGAAGAAGGCCGGATCGTCAGGGATCTTATAATCGGTCAATGTTCCGGACCTCTTTTCTAGAAACTCCTGAGTTTAGGACAGGACCAAAAGACATGCAGCATTGGCCTGGGTTCTCCCTGATATTGCCAGCATTGATCAGAGGTGTTCTGGAAATATCGATGTAAGAGAGATGGGGTACGATACCGCCGGGAAAGGATTTTGAAATTTTTCTCATGTATTTTCGTACAAATTGAGGATTTTGTTGCACTTTCGTACATGTCCTACCCAGTTCAGACTCCCACTTTGTTAAGGAGGGTAGTTGAAAATCCTCAGTCAGCAGAGAGTACATCGAGAGGATGTGGAGCAGCAGACCCTGAACTATTCAAACATTTAAATAAGTCAAAAGTGTACAATATCCTTTAGATGCGCATAAACAAATCCCTTCACATTGTGCATTCCAATAAGTGCTCAAAGAAATCTTCAGTCCAATTAATATAGTGCATCACCACGTGTGGTAAGACAAACCACTCACCAGATGGATATGGTCAAAATGCCTATACAGCATGAGGATGTTCTCTGATCATTTGATAGGGGTTATACTGGTTTACTGCATGTAAGTTTTTGGGAAGCACTGTAACCTCGTACAAATCGAGGATTTTGTTGCACTTTCGTACATGTCCTACCCAGTTCAGACTCCCACTTTGTTAAGAAGGGCAGTTGAAAATCTTCGGTCAGCAGAGAGTACATCGAGAGGATGTGGAGCAGCAGACTCTGAACTATTCAAACATTTAAATAAGTCAAAAGTGTCCAATATCCTTTAGATGTGCATAAACAAATACTTCACATCGTGTGCTCCAATAAGTGCTCAAAGAAATCTTCAGTCCAATTAATATAGTGCTTCACCACGTGTGGTAAGACAAAGCACTCACCAGATGGATATAGTAGGTGAGGTTGAAAAAAGACACAAGTCCATCAAGTCCAACCTATGTGTGTGATTATGTGTCAGTATTACATTACATATCCCTGTATATTGCGGTCATTCAGGTGATTATCTAATAGTTTCTTGAAGCTATCAATGCTCCCCGCTGAGACCACCGCCTGTGGAAGGGAATTCCACATCCTTGCCGCTCTTACAGTAAAGAACCCTCTACGTAGTTTAAGGTTAAACTTCTTTTCTTCTAATTGTAATGAGTGGCCACGAGTCTTATTAAACTCTCTTCTGCGAAAAAGTTTTATCCCTATTGTGGGGTCACCAGTACAGTATTTGTGAATTGAAATCATATCCCCTCTCAAGCGTCTCTTCTCCAGAGAGAATAAGTTCAGTGCTCGCAACCTTTCCTCATAACTAAGATCCTCCAGACCCTTTATTAGCTTTGTTGCCCTTCTTTGTACTCGCTCCATTTCCAGTACATCCTTCCTGAGGACTGGTGCCCAGAACTGGACAGCATACTCCAGGTGCGGGCGGACCACAGTCTTGTAGAGCGGGAGAATTATCGTTTTATCTCTGGAGTTGATCCCCCTTTTAATGCATGCCAATATTCTGTTTGCTTTGTTAGCAGCAGCTTGTCATTGCTGAGCCTATCATCTACTAGGACCCCCAGGTCCTTTTCCATCCTAGATTCCCCCAGAGGTTCTCCCCCCAGTGTATAGATTGCATTCATATTTTTGCCACCCAAATGCATTATTTTACATTTTTCTACATTGAACCTCATTTGCCATGTAGTCGCCCACCCCATTAATTTGTTTAGGTCTTTTTGCAAGATTTCCACATCCTGCGGAGAAGTTATTGCCCTGCTTAGCTTAGTATCGTCTGCAAATACAGAGATTGAACTGTTTATCCCATCCTCCAGGTCGTTTATGAACAAATTAAATAGGATTGGTCCCAGCACAGAACCCTGGGGAACCCCACTACCCACCCCTGACCATTCCGAGTACTCCCCATTTATCACCACCCTCTGAACTCACCCTTGTAGCCAGTTTTCAATCCATGTACTCACCCTATGGTCCATGCCAACGCACCTTATTTTGTACAGTAAACGTTTATGGGGAACTGTGTCAAATGCTTTTGCAAAATCCAGATACACCACGTCTACGGGCCTTCCTTTATCTAGATGGCAACTCACCTCCTCATAGAAGGTTAATAGATTGGTTTGGCAAGAACGATTCTTCATGAATCCATGCTGATTACTGCTAATGATATCGTTCTTATTACTTATTACTTATTACTTACTTATTATGTATAGGCGTTTTGATATGGTCAAAACGCCTATACAGCATGAGGATTTTCTCTGATCGTTTGATAGTGGCCATACTGGTTTATTGCATGTACGTTTTTGGGAAGCATTGTATTTTATAGCAGCGCCTATCTTTACTAATCAACATCAAACCAATCAATATACACTTATTGTGATTTTTTTTTTTACCAGACACATGTAGAAAAATAAATTTTGTGCAAAATTCATGAAGAAATTAGATTTTTTTTTCGGTCTTTTTTGTTTATATAATAAAAAAATAAAAACCCAGTGGTAATCAAACTCCACCAAAAGAAAGCTCTATTTGTGTGAAAAAAAAAGATATAAATTTAATTTTGGTACAGTGTTGCACGACTGCACAATTGCCAATTAAAAATAGCGCAGTGCTGAATAGCAAAAAAATGGCCTGGTCACGAAGGGGGTAAGATCTGCCGGAGCTCAAGTGATTAAAAGATCGCTTATTTAAAAAAAAGAAACATAATTTAGATTCTTTAATCCATGTGAGGAGCATTTGCTTTTCTTGTCTATTCTTTTGGCTCAGTTTGTGTTTATCATAGTGTTTATCAACTGGAATAATGCCACATTCATTGAGAGAGTCCTGATAACAACTGTTCCTCAGCCAACTATCAACAAAATTTACTAGAAAGAATTATTTACTGCTGCCAACATTGGATGGCTTCTACTGCAGCTTTTTTTTAAGGTGGACCTTGCAGTAAAAATCATCTAACCCCAATCTACTAACCACTTCCCCTTTCTGGTGACAACAGGGATGGAGGCAGTAGGCAAAAGATTCTCCTGGCCCTGAGACAGCAGGAGCTCCTCATTTTACTGCTGCTGCGCCAATTACACCATGCAGTTTATGTTTCAGCTAATTGCTAACGTCTACTTACATCTTACGATTCTGGACACCTCTTCGAATGGTGACAAGATTTTGCATAAGTTTGGAATCAGGAGGTACTTGACACATTGAAAAGAACTACAGCTGTTGAAGTGCAGCTGCTGCAATATTATATATAGGGCAGTGGAGGCTGGTGCTCAACATTTTTGGAGGGGTGCAAACAAACAGAAAAAAAACATCAATTGCAGCCACACTGTGCCCATCAAATGCAGCCACTGTGCCATCAATTGCAGCCACTGTGTCATCAATTGCAGCCACTGTGCCCATCAAATGCAGCCACTGTGCCCATCAAACGCAGCCACTGTGCCCATCAAATGCAGCCACTGTGCCTATCAATTGCAGCCACTGTGCCCCATCAAATGCCGCCACTGTGCCCATCAAATGCCGCCACTTTGAGCATCAAATGCCGCCACTTGGCCCATTAAATGTTGTCACTTGGCCCATCAAATGCTGCCACTGTGCCATTAAATGCAGCCACTGTGCCTATCAGTTGCAGCCACTGTGCCCCTTCAAATTCCGCCACTGTGCCCATCAAATGCTACCACTGTTCCCATCAAATGCTGCCACTGTGCCCATCCAATGCCACCACTGTGCCAATCAATTGCAGCCCCTGTGCCATCAAATGCTGCCACTGTGCCCATCAAATGCCGCCACTGTGCCATCAAATGTCGCCACTGTGCCCCATCAAATGCTGCCACTGTGCCCATCAAAAGTTGCCACTGTGACCCCCCTGCCCGCTCACCGTCTGACCGAACTTACCCTATCTCGGTGGCGGATCAGGCAGCGGGTGACAGCGGCAAGTTGTGCTCTTCACGCATCTCCTTCCCTCCTCCTGATAGGCGTCCAATAGCAGCGCCTGTCCTTTCAGCCAATCAGGTGAAGGGTAACAGACCCACGCTTCCTAATTGGCGGAGAGGAGGTTCAGTGTTAGAAAAGCAAATATTCATTTGCTTTTCTAACACACCTGGGTGGACTCTGAGCACAATGCTTTGCACTCCGAGTTCACCTTTTTTGAAGCCTGTTAGAGCCTATGGTTCTAATCAGGTGCTTCAAAAATACACCCCCCGCTGCTGTAATTCAGGTGCCTGGCGTCCGAAAAGGGGCCGGATGCCTGAATGGGGGGTGGCGGCGGCAGCCATGGATAGATTCATGCTAAGCATAAATCTATCCATTATTCATAGAGGGGGTGGCTGGAGAGAGGGGGCAGCACCTGTGCGCCCTTAATATACCTGATATATGACCTCATACACACTGGTTTATTGTAAATGCTGTTTCTCCTGATTTCATTGGCCAGACGTTTAATTTATTCTGGCCATTGAAATGAATAAACACTAAAGTGCTAAACGTTCCTAGTGATTAGGTTAGTTTAGGCGTGTAGGTGGCATAGCTGCCAACTGCCCCGGAATTCGAGGGACTGTCCCTGATTTGGAACAATGTCCCTCTGTCCCTCTTTCCTCCTCATTTGTCCCTCATTTTGGTCTGATCTATATAGTTGTATAAAAAATGCACTTTTTATCTTTCAAAAAGTGTTTCCCAGCGCTAAACCTTTCATCCAAATTGTAAATTGCTGCATTTGTAAATTCCAAAAGCCAATATAAAGGAATAGTAGTGGTAAAAAAAAAAAGCACTTGTGGGTTTATCTAATAATTTTTTTTGTATAATTCACCTTTACGGTGGCGTGGCAGGGGGTGTTCCCTATGTATACATACTTTTGCTAATAGGTGTCCCTCATTCCCATCTCAGAAAGTTGGGAGATATGAGGTCGGGTGCAGCGTGGTGTGGAGACAATAATTCACACAGGTAGATGCAATAAAACTTGTATTGAAGAAATGCAGTAACAGTTCAGAACATCCCCAGGGGGAACGGCCACCCAGCCAGGCACAATCACAGTTCAGCAGGGGACAGGAACAAATTCCAGCCGCAATCACAATTGAGAGGGAACCGAATGCTTCCTGGCTGTCAGATCCCAATCGGGAGAATGTCCAGAAGTGTAGCTGGAAGCAAATTGGAGCACCTGATTTTGCAGACTTGTCTCCTGCTGTCCCAAACTGTTCTGTATCCCCCTAGTGCTGGGCTTGGATTACTGACATCACATTTCTGAGCTTGAAGAAAAGCATTGTGGGAGCTGTCGTTTTCTGAACAGATATTGCTGATCTTCAGAACTGACCATGGACTACACATCTCAGAAAGCATCTGCTCCAGGGGAGATTTGTGAGAGAGACTATAAAGGGATCTGCTGACCAGGCCCACGTTCTCTTGCTTCCTGGATTCCATCGTGTGATCACCATCTCGCCACGGTGTGAGGAGACCGCGGCCTACCGTGCGGTGCACAGCCTACAGCTCCAGTCACAGAGGGTCGGGACGTCACCCGCTACTAGAAGGATACTTGGCAGCTGAGGAGAATGCTGAGGAGAACGCTGAGGATCCAGCCGGATCGCTGAAGCAGCAGGCTGATCATCACCTCTGTCCATCAGCAGCAAGCAGAGCTGGATGACCACATTGTGTGAGGTTGATGAATGTTGAACTGGATTGGTGAGAGAGTATTTACCCACAAATTTCACAGTCAGCTATTGATAATACACTTTGAACAACACTGCCTGGATTACATAGAGGACTGATATAAGACTGAATCAGCCACTTTATTTTGTCCATTATCACTTTGCCACATTAAGGAATTCTGGTGTTAAGAGCTCCAACTTGCCGGTGAAGACAGTAGCAAGGCCTTGCATTACAACATCGCTGTTCATTACTCTTAAAGGGGACTTCACTAGTATCTATAGTACATTGTCTCTCATTAGGATAAAAGATACTATAGGCCGGCCTGGGGTTCCCCTTTAGTCATAGTAATACCTACAGCAATCACTAGCTTGCTTGAGGAATTTGTTTATTACTGTTTAATACTGTACACATTGGTATCAATTACTTGTTGTTGCTAAGTGTTATCTAACTGTTTTAAGAACTGTTTCAACCAAGTCTTGGCTATTTATCCAGGACCCGGCTGACTAATATCTTTTTAAGTCTCTTCTCTTGACTAAGTAAATCTGAGGCTGGGTTCACACCATCGCCGGATCCGTAGCACAGAAAGGGTCCGGTGCGTGCTGGTTCATTGTTTCAGGTCCGATTTCAGCCCAAATTATGGACTGGATTCAGACCTAAAACGCACCAAAAAAGGCACACGCTTTTTCAGCAAATCACATCGGACCTGCTGCGAAGATGTATGAACCGGCTCCATAGAGAGCCGGTCACATTTTCCTGCTATGCGAATTGGATGCGGTGAAAAGCCACATCTAATTTGCATAGGTGTGAACCTGGCCTTAGAGAGCTAAATGGTTTGAACTGTGTTGGTGTGTCATTTATTGTGCTATTCCACTAACCCTATTGCTAGGTGTACCAGCAGGGGCTGAGTTGATTTTTGGAGTTGAAGGGCAGAGTAACGGACTGAACAAACTCTAGCGGCTCCCCTACAGGGGTAGCGCTACCGTACAGAACCTGAGCCCTGTATTTCAGTCGGCGGAGATGCGCTCTCCCTCTTTCCATGGGGTCCCGACTCTTGATTGCATTCCATTGGCTTTCGCTGCTGTCAATCAAATCCAATGACGTGGTGGGCGCCGGGGGGCGGGGCCGAGTCCGGCATTCGTGTCTATGGACGCAAATGCTGGACTTAGGAGAGCGCCCGCAAGGTAACCCCCCCCCCGGGAGAGTGCTTTTTCCTAGGGGGTTAGCTGATGCGGGGAGGAGCTACAAGAGCCGCTGGGGGACCCCAGAAGTCGAGGATTGGGGCCACACTGTGCAAAATGAACTGCACAGTGGAGGTAAGTATATGTTTGTTATTTTATAAACGTAAAAAAACGAGGGATTACAATCACTTAATATTCAGGGACTTTGGCAAAAAAAACACCAAAAGCCCCTAATTGTGATTTTAGGAGCAGCAGTGTGTGTGAGGCCTTAGGCGGTTGGTAGACAGCTGGTGTTGCAGCTGCATTTTAGGCAGGGGAACATACGCTGTGTATTATCTACTAAAGTGCCCACAAACTCTTCTGGCCTCCTGCAGGACACCACCAGGTTCAGGAACGTGACAGGCAAGGTACATTTGTTTCCCTGCTAAAGGGCTACCAACAGGTTAGTGATATTGTCACAGCCAACCTGGTTTAGCAAAACTAGAATGGGGCAGGCACCTCTCGGCCCGTCCCTGAAGAGTTCCCAAAATCTTGGGCTTGTTTGGGCTCGATTGGGGTCGTTATCATGTTGGAATACTGCACCCATGGCCCAGTCTCTGAAGGGAGGGGATCATGCTCTGCTTCAGTAGGTCACAGTACATGTTGGCATTCATGGTTCCCTCAATGAACTGTAGCTCCCCAGTGCCGGCAACACTCATGCAGCCCCAGACCATGACACTCCCACAACCATGCTTGATTATAGGCAAGACATACTTGTCTTTGTACTCCTCACCTGGTTGCCGCCACACACCCTTGACACCATCTGAACCAAATACGTTTATCTTGGTCTCATCAGACCACAGGACATGGTTCCAGTAATCCATGTCCTTAGTCTGCTTATCTTCAGAAAACTGTTTGCGGGCTTTCTTGTGCACCATCTTTAGAAGAGACTTCCTTCTGGGGCAACAGCCATGCAGACCAATTTGATGCAGTGTGTGACGTATGGTTTGAGCAATGACAAGCTGACCCCCCACCCCTTCAACCTCTGCAGCAATGCTGGCAGCACTCATACGTCTATTTCCTAAAGACAACCTCTGGATATGATGCTGAGCACGTGACCTCAACTTCTTTGGTGGACCATTGCGAGGCCTGTTCTGAGTGGAACCTGTCCTGTTAAACCGCTGTATGGTCTTGGCCACCATGCTGCAGCTCAGTTTCAGGGTCTTGGCAATCTTCTTATAGCCTAGTTTATCTTTATGTAGAGCAACAATTCTTTTTTTTCAGATCCTCAGAGTTCTTGAGTTCCATGAGGTGTCACGTTGAACTTCCAGTGACCAGTATGAGAGAGTGAGAGCGATAACACCAAATTTAAGACACCTGCTCCCCATTCACACCTGAGACCTTGTAACACTAACGAGTCACATGACACCAGGGAGGGAAAATGACTAATTGGGGCGAATTTGGACATTTTCACTTAGGGGTGTACTCACATTTGTTGCCAGCGGTTTAGACATTAATGACTGTGTGTTGAGTTATTTTGAGGGGACGGCAAATTTACACTGTTATACAAGCTGTACACTCACTACTTTACATTGTAGCAAAGTGTCATTTCTTCAGTGTTGTCACATGAAAAGATAGAATAAAATATTTACAAAAATGTGAGGGGTGTACTCACTTTTGTGAGATACTGTATATGTGTGGCTTTTATACTTTTGTGAATATCCATTTTTTACTTTTCTTTGTAATTAAACCTTCTTGGAACTTACTACACCAGAGTGATCACGCTGTCTCCTTCCCTTCCCCTCTTTGTTTTACAGATGGAGTCCCACCTCCGTTTTGACAGCAGCACCCTTAGGTCGTCAGTTCCTTTTGTCTAGCTAGAAGGGCTACCCGCTCATAAAGACCCCCCAACCCAATTTTGGTCTGTGTTGTCTTTGTTCATTTTATGATTTATCTTTTAACTGTATCATTCACATTTCTCATGAGTGGTTGAGCACTGATAGCCTAGCGCCATTCCTGGCGTTGGGGAATAATATACATATTATGTCTTCCAAGAGGAGCTTCCAACCCAGTAGCAACATTATTCCCATGCATTATGTAAAACCAGTAGTTCAGGGGTCTCCAAGCTTTCTAAACAAAGGGCCAGTTTACTGTCCTTTAGACTGCAGGGAAGCCAGACTGTTGCCAGTGGGAGTAGAAAATGCCCCAGCATCAGTGGAAGTAAATCGAGCTGGGTGGTCAGTGCGAGTAAAAAAATGACCTAGTGCATGTGGAAAGTAGGAGGAGGAATAGTGTCCCATTATTGGTATTAGTGCCTCATTGGAAGGAATGGTGCCTTGTCATGGGAATCTTTTGGAGGAAAAGTGCCTTGTTTCAATTGGAGGAATAGTGCCCCAAGGACCAGATAAAAGCAAGCAAAGGATCACATTTGGCCCACAGGCCACAGTTTGATGTAGAGCAACACAGAATGTGGAACAGTTCTCTGAGCGTGTATACGTAGTTACTGTACTCTTTCAAAAATGTGTTTTGTTGCATGTGGCAAGAGTTATTCCAGAGATATTTTTTGTTCATATCCCATGAGGACAATATTGCTACTGGGTGGGAGCTTCTCTTGGGAGACATATGTGTATATGCTCATTAGCTTTTTAACATGTTATGTTGCAATAAAAAATTTTTGTATACATTTTATAAAAAAAAGATTGTCAGTGTCGTAGAGTCATTTTTAGGGGTAATACGAAAGTCTTCTTTTCCTCGCACACCATATATTTGGTAAACAGCATAGGGCTGTCAAACAAAATTTCATCCAGTTAGGGTTTAGATGTTCTTGAAGCACCAAATTACGTGGAGACCATTCTCGATTAGGTGAATAAGTTGAGGTGGGTAGCCAAAGTTCATTGACATAGGTAACCAGATGCAAGCATCAAAATCTGAGTATGAATCATAGATGTAGTCAAAACCACAGTAAACGTCAGGGAAGGAGAGTGCTAGCAATGTGAAGAAAGGCAAGTAGTCAGATCCATACATATGAGTGTTGGCGTATTCATTTGTGCGGCGGTATGACAATTTAGACTCCCAACTGGGGCTTCTTCAGGGAGTTTTATGACTGCTAATGATCTAAAACCTATATTGGAAAATAAAATATTAATCAAATAACACAGTGAACAGGAAACAACATAATATAATACAACATAATACATTCACATATTTAGTTATTTACAGTGGGGACGGAAAGTATTCAGACCCCCTTAAATTTTTCACTCTTTGTTATATTGCAGCCATTTACTAAAATCATTTAAGTTAATTTTTTCCTCAATAATGTACACACAGCACCCCATATTGACAGAAGAACAGAATTGTTGACATTTTTGCAGATTTATTAAAAAAGAAAGACTGAAATATCACATGGTCCTAAGTATTCAGACCCTTTGCTGTGACACTCATATATTTAACTCAGGTGCTGTCCATTTCCTCTGATCAACCTTGAGATGGTTCTACACCTTCATTTGAGTCCAGCTGTGTTTGATTATACTGATTGGACTTGATTAGGAAAACCACACACCTGTCTATATAAGACCTTACAGCTCACAGTGCATGTCAGAGCAAATGAGAATCATGAGGTCAAAGGAACTGCCTGAAGAGCTCAGAGACAGAATTGTGGCAAGGCACAGATCTGGCCAAGGTTACAAAAAAATTTCTGCTGCACTTAAGGTTCCTAAGAGCACAGTGGCCTCCATAATCCTTAAATGAAAGACGTTTGGGACGACCAGAACTCTTCCTAGAGCTGAGCTATCTGGGGAGAAGAGCCTTGGTGAGAGAGGCAAAGAAGAACCCAAAGATCACTGTGGCTGAGCTCCAGAGATGCAGTCGGGAGATGGGAGAAAGTTGTAGAAAGTCAACCGTCACTGCAGCCCTCCACCAGTCACGGCTTTATGGTAGAGTGGCCCGATAGAAGCCTCTCCTCAGTGCAAGACACATGAAAGCCCGCATGGAGTTTGCTAAAAAACACCTGAAGGACTCCAAGATGGTGAGAAATAAGATTCTTTGGTCTGATGAGACCAAGATAGAACTTTTTGGCCTTAATTCTAAGCGGTATGTGTGGAGAAAACCAGGCACTGCTCATCACCTTTCCAATGCAGTCCCAACAGTGAAGCATGGTGGTGGCAGCATCATGCTGTGGGGGTGTTTTTCAGCTGCAGGGACAGGACAACTGGTTGCAATCGAGGGAAAGATGAATGCGGCCAAGTACAGGGATAGCCTGGACAAAAACCTTCTCCAGAGTGCTCAGGACCTCAGACTGGGCCGAAGGTTTACCTTCCAACAAGACCCTAAGCACACAGCTAAAATAACGAAGGAGTGGCTTCACAACAACTCTGTGGCTGTTCTTGAATGGCCAAGCCAGAGCCCTGACTTAAACCCAATTGAGCATCTCTGGAGAGACCTAAAAATGGCTGTCCACCAACATTTACCATCCAACCTGACAGAACTGGAGAGGATCTGCAAGGAGGAATGGCAGAGGATCCCCAAATCCAGGTGTGAAAAACTTGTTGCATCTTTCCCAAAAAGACTCATGGCTGTATTAGATCAAAAGGGGCTTCACAGATCCGCAGAACTCGGGGATGACGTGAGACGGCCGAGGGGAAGGGAGGAGTAAGAGGCGTGCCGTCCAGCTGAAGCTCCGGCGGACTTCCTCTCCCCTATACAGAGCGGGATGACCGGACGAGGTAGAGGTAGTTGAGCGGAGAGCCACGGGTGCAACGTTTAGGGGAAAGGCGTGCTGTTAGCCTGTGGGCTCCCGCTGGAGGAGGAGAGAGGACGGACGAAGCGGCAGTCTCCGCCGCCAGCTCGGGGATCTCCGCGCTCCTCCCCCGCCCCCCCCTCCCTGCATGTAACACCAGCATTGAACCAAGCATTGCCATAGACGCTGCAGGAAGCAGACGTCAGAAGATAGGAGCCTCATACCTGGGAGAGATAAGGAAACAGCTGAGCCTTGCTGAATAACCTGGAGTGGTGGCAGATAGCCATGTATGGTGGTGGTAAGAGATAATTAAACCTAACGACGCTAAAGGTAAGAACGCTGTAGAGATAAGTTTGGAGAACTAAGCCCGCAGCTATCTTGTAAGAAACAGTCGTAAGGCCCACCAACACGGTAACTGGCTGGAGGAAAAATAGGTCTTTTAGTACCATACCGCACAATCTCCTCGTCAAAACTATATATAAATTTAACACAAAGTGTAATATTGTCAACGGGGGTTGTGGGGGAGAGGTTGAGACATTGGGACGGAGCAGTGGACTGTCATTTGTGTGTCTTTTGTCTCTTTATATTGGAAGCATACTAATGCCTTTAGCAGGACTGTGTCATCTCTGAGTCTGGATTCTAAAGTCTCAGTACTTATGAGGCGGGCATAGTCTAGTGGAAAATATAGCCAAGGAACCCTCTATAGCAGTCCCGTACGTAGGTACAATTCCAGCCCAGAGATACAAAGGCCCATCCACTGATTCAACCCCACCCCACCACTATATCAGCACTTGCACCCTGAACCCAACCTTACTGGCTCCCTAAAAAAAGGAAACCCGGAGACTTACCGGTCACGGTCAGCTTCGGTCACAGTGATCAAACTAAGTAGGTTTGGATATTGACAAGAGAAATATGAGTCGCAGCTCATCCAAAGCTGGGAAGGGAGGCCCACCGAAAACCCCAAAAGATAACCTAGCTGGGAGTAATCCCGCTAGTACAATCAAGCAATACATGGTGAAAGGGGAGAGCCCGGCGAGCTCCCATCTAGAGTCGCATAAGGCAAGTTTGGCTGATAAAAAGAAGAAAGGTCGCGGCGAGAGGGAGGACCTGACCCCAGACCATTCCAGGGAGGAGCCATTAACTGATAACACGTTGGAAGCATCCAGAAGCTATGAAGACAGTCACGATTCACAACTACTCTCGAAAGGAGACCTAGCGGAAATGCTCAAAGCGCTTGAGTCATCAATCAAGGCGGAGATCACTCTGCTGAGTTCTGACTTAGGCAACCTTCTGGCAAGAGTGGAAGAGGCTGAGGAGAAGCTTGAGCGGCAGGGGCGGGAGATCTCCGGACTAAAAGAACAACTTAAAACAACTCAACAAAATCAGATAAAAGCCTGCTATAGGCTGGAAGATCAGGAAAACAGGGACCGCAGACAAAATCTGAGGCTCAGAGGGATCCCAGAAAATAGGGGCGAAGATCTAAGGCAGACGGTGGCGACTATCTTTAGCCCACTCCTGGGGCTGGGAAGAGAAGACTTCCCAAAAATCGAGCGCGTGCACCGGGTAGGCAGGTTAGACACCAGACGGACCGAAAGAAGCCGAGATGTAATCGTGAGGTTCAGATTCTATGAAGATAAGGAAAACATCTGGTTCAAAATCAAGGGCCATGCCCCACTGCAGTTTGAGGAGGCAAGAGTTCAAGTTTTTGCGGACCTAGCCAAAGGCACACTGGCAAGAAGACGACACCTAAAACCCCTACTGGAGCATATGGTGAACCAAAATATTAAATATACATGGGGATTCCCTGCCTGCCTGGTGGGCACGAGAGATGGGAGAACCGCAATCCTTAGATACCCAGGAGAACTAGAAGAGTTCTGCGAGAAATTGGGGCTGCAGGTGCCTCCAACATTGGACTGGTCCATGGAACGTTGGATTGAACTGAGCATGGGTTAAGGGAGATCTTCGGCGGGAGGGGTTGGAGGGGAGAGGGAGCAAAAGGTCATATTGGGCAACATAGCTGTTCCTGGGGCAATATAGAATCTAGAGACGGCACGCCTAAAACTCCACCTTCAGAGGAGGAGACCAATGATGGGCCACAACTTTTGTGACCCTCACTGGTCCAAGGGTCTGTTAGGGACCAAGTGGGGGGGTGGGGGGTGGGGGGAGGAGGGGAGGGAGGAAAGAGGGGGGGAGGGGGGAATGGTGGGGGGATGGAGGGATTGGAGGGGGGGAAGTGGGGGGAAGGGGTGGGGGTGCTTTTGGAATAGAGGGTTAGGCTCAATCTCAACCCTAAAAAAAAGGGGGAACTCTCCAGGGTCTAAGGAAAAGGGATATTCTAAGAGGTTCTAAAAAGGTCGATGGCAACAATAAAATTCACAAGTTATAATGTCAAAGGTCTAAATACATCTAGGAAAAGATTAAATATTTTTAATGAGCTAAAATCATTGGGACCAGACGTGTTGTTCCTTCAAGAGACACATATTTCACTCCAATCGAGACTTAGATTGTTCTCAAGAGAATACCCGGTCTGGTTTCAAGGAGACACTATCTCAAATAGGTCACGGGGAGTAGCTATTGGCTTCGCAAAGAATACAAGGTTTGTGCTGGAGGAAAGGCTAGTAGACCCAGAGGGAAGGTACTTGTGCCTAAGAGGTAGATTAAATGAGGAAAAATATACGTTAGTTAATATCTATGCTCCTAATAAAAATCCGTCGAAGTACCTGGTAAACATCTTGGGTAAAATAATGGAGTTTATGAGAGGGCACTTGATCTTGATGGGGGACTTTAATTTTTGCCTTAACCCGAGCATCGACAGTACGGCCCGCCCCCAGGGGAAGGAATGTACATACCTAAAGAAGATAAAGCAAAAGCTCTCCTACTGGCAACTAGTGGACATCTGGAGGGCCCAACATCCAAATAAAAGAGATTACACGTTCTATTCCCCTGTACACGGGTCCTACTCTCGGATTGATTGGGGCCTAGTCGAGCATAGAGGAATCGATAGGGTTAAGGGATCCACGATAGGAAACATAACCTATTCAGATCATGCTCCTATGACCATTGAAGTGATGTCCGGAAGAGAACAAGCCGAGAGGGGGCAATGGAGGTTAAATGAGGAGCTGATAAGTGATGTAGAGGGGTATAATAGAATTAGGCAAGAGCTAGAGAATTTCTTCGAGATTAATGATACTGGAGAGACTTCGGAGGCCATATTATGGGAGGCTCATAAAGCCTATGTTAGAGGAGTATTAATTGAAATGGGTAAGAGGAGGAAGAAGAATAGACAGGAAAAAATCAAAAAATTAACTGATGATCTTACGGGATTAGAACAAATACATAAAAAATTTAATGGCCAGCGACCCCAAGAGATACACCATCGGATGGTCATTAAAAGATCTGAGCTAAAAACGCTACTGGAACAGGAGTCTAGAACATCACTAAACAAGATAGCATGGGAAAGACATAGATGGGGTAATAAACCTAGCAAGCAGCTAGCAAAAATGGTACAAAAGAAAAAAAATAGGAACTTTATAGAAAAAATTCAAACTAAAGAGGGACATACAGAGTATTCAACTAAGAAGGTGGCAGAAACTTTTAGAAACTACTACAAGGAGATTTACGCAGCCCCCAATCAAGATACTCCCTCAAAAAACAAGACACTGAGACATAACAACTATATTAAAAAGGCGGCGCTCCCCAAGATCTCTGTGGAAGATAGAGAACTGCTAGAAAGACCAATCTCTGAAGAAGAAATAAATAAAGCTCTGGCGGGAATGGCCCTCGGGAAAAGCCCTGGCCCAGACGGCCTAACAACACTCTTATATTATAAAACATTTAGAGAGATCCTAGTACCAAGGCTATGCCGTTACCTAAACGGGCTGGGCGATAGATTTGAGATGAGCAGAGATGCACTGAAAGCATCTATTACAACAATATTGAAAGAAGGGAAAGACAAATCATTGTGCTCAAGCTATCGCCCAATCTCCCTCCTGAATAACGATACAAAAATCTTCGCAAAAGTATTGGCAGAAAGACTGAAGGAATTTATGAACCTTTTAGTAGATCCAGATCAGGTGGGGTTTGTCCCTAATAGGGAGGGAAAGGATAATGGGATCAGAACCCTTCTTTTGACCGGAAAAATGAAGGAGAGTGGACCCCCAGGACTGCTCCTGTCAATTGATGCCGAAAAGGCCTTCGACAGGGTAGACTGGGGGTTCATGTTTCAGACTCTGGAGGCTATGGGACTGGGCCCGAAAATGATCCGTAAGATAAAGTCCCTCTACCATCATCCAACTGCGGTAATTAAAATCAATGGCATTAATTCCCAACCTTTTGAGATGGAGAGGGGCACGAGACAGGGGTGCCCCCTGTCTCCTCTTCTCTTTGTCTTAGCCATGGAACCCTTCTTAGCCTCAATTCGAGGAGACCCTGATATCCGAGGCGTCGTGGTAGATGGGGAGGAGCACAAAGTCGCAGCATATGCGGACGACTTGCTATTTTTTATAACCGACCCGACCACGACGATGCCCAACCTATTAAAAGCAATAAGGAAATATGGAGAGGTATCCAATTTCCAAATAAATATGAATAAGTCAGAAATATTAAATATAAATATAAGCAAGTCAGTGATAGCCTAAAAAAAGAATTTAGTTTTAGATGGACCAAAGAACTAAAATATCTGGGCATTAAACTAACTAATTCAATCAAGAAGATGTTTAACACCAACTATATGCCCCTACTAGACTTGGTAAGATCAGAATGCAATAGATTTCATTCCAAGGCCCTATCCTGGATCGGTCGCATCAACGTCATTAAAATGGTGTTATTGCCCAAGATTATGTATCTTTTTCAGATGCTACCAGTCCCGCTGCCTCAGTACTATCTGAAGATGCTTAGGAAAATACTCATGACCTTCATTTGGAAAAATAAAAAACCGAGAGTCTCACTACAGACGTTAAAGCAAAGAAAATTAGATGGTGGCCTGGCTGTCCCCGATGTGCAGTTGTACTATAAAGCCATAGTTCTATCCAGGGTTGTAGAATGGGCGACAAGAGAAAAACGGAAAAAATGGGTGAAATTAGAAGAAGAATTAAGTAAAACTAAATTAGGCACCATTGTTTGGAACCCCCACACTTTAGATCACTCGCAAATAGTACACACATAATAACTAGAAATGTTTTCAAAATATGGGATGGGGTCTACAAGAAAGTAAACGGAAAGTATAATTCACCTTTGATCACATTAATAGATAATACACTGTTCACACCAGGAATGGAGAGTATAGGAGGAAAGGAAGCACTTTGGGGGAAAACACAACTGAGAGAAGTCATGAACGAAGGTAAAATTATGTCACTCCACCAGCTTACACATGGGAGGATCACACGGGGCTTGGATGGATGGCGATATCTCCAATTAAATCATTTTTTGAAAAGGCTCCCGCAGCCAATCAGGTCGGGAGGGCAGCTAACAGACTTTGAAAAACTGTGTGATAAGGAGGCGCCAAGAAATATAGTCTCTCAGATCTATAAAATCTTGTTGGTCTCAGAAAAATTGGAGATACCGCCATACATAGTTAAATGGGAGAAGGATTTAGGCACTAAAAAGGACACAGATACAATCAAAAGAATTTTTAAAATGAGCGCCAATTCAAAAATAGATTCCCGAACGGCTGAAATGAATTACAAATGCATTAGTAGAAGCTACCTGACCCCTGAGATAGTAAGTAATTATCAAAAAGGGCCAGCTACCTGCTGGCGAGGCTGCCAGGCCATCGGAACAATGGGACATATATGGTGGAGCTGCCCCACAATCCAAAACTTCTGGCGTAAAATATTAGCTCTTATTAAGGAAATTACAGAAATAGAGGTGGCAGATGACCCATGGGAGGTCTTGTTTCTTGGGGGAGTAAGGGACCCAAACAACCATAAGCAGTCCTTAGTCCCACAACTCCTGAATGCGGCAAAACGAACGATCCCTAAGAACTGGCAGAAGAGGGAAAGCCCTGAGGTATGGGAGTGGTTTGATGCAATAGAGGAGAGTTGCAATATGGAGACACTGGGGAGTAGATTAGAAGATTTAAGGAGTATAAATACGGGCAGGTGGGACCGCTGGAAAAAATTCAAAAAAACATGGAGCTATGCCAAAGAGATCAAATCTATAGCCTAAAAAGGAGAGGTTAATGGGAAATTAGACCCTGGAGAGGGGGAATGGGAGGGTTGAGGGGGGGGGGGGGGCGATAGGGGTTAAAGGTGGTAGGGGGTGGGTAGGGGTAGTTGAAGAAGAATTTAACACTTTATCCACATATGCGTGACCCTAGACGTGATTGAGTAAGCCCACTATCCTGGATTCATGGTGGTTTTAATTATTCTTTAATGTTTTTTTGATATGGCAAAGAGTCACGATGATGAGACAAATGAGAGAGGGATAGATATGGAAATGAACTGCAAAGTTGATTTACACCTCTCAATATGGTCGACTGATGTGACAAAAAAGAAAAAAAGAAAAAAAAAAAAAAAAAAAAAGGGGCTTCTACTAAATACTGAGCAAAGGGTCTGAATACTTAGGACCATGTAATATTTCAGTTTTTCTTTTTTAATAAATCTGCAAAAATGTCAACAATTCTGTGTTTTTCTGTCAATATGAGGTGCTGTGTGTACAATAATGAGGAAAAAAAATGAACTTAAATGATTTATCAAATGGCTGCAATATAACAGAGTGAAAAATTTAAGGGGGTCTGAATACTTTCCGTCACCACTGTATGTTAGGCCATTTCATGCTTACCCTTCACACTTATTGTTAACCAAAAATGGGCTTATCCGCACAGTGTCAAACAGCGGAGTTTTGTGTGACCACATGAGGTACAATGGGACCAAACTATAATAAATACATATTTGTTATATGTGTTTCAATTCTCCAAGATCAGAGCTGGACTGGGACAAAAATGTGGCCCTGGACTTCATCCAGACCGGCCCAGGACACAGCACATCAGGGCACAGCACATCACAGTACAGAGCCCAGCACATCAGGCCACAGGGCACATCAGGGTACAGGGTACAGCACATCAGGGCACATCAGGGTACAAGGCACAGCACATCAGGGTAAAGTGCACATCAGGGTACAGAGCCCAGCAGGGCACAGCACAACAGGCCACATCAGGGTACAGGGCACAGCACATCAGGACACACGGCACATCAGGGCACATGGCACAAGGGCACATGGCACATCAGGACACACGGCACATCAGGACACAGGACACAGCTATTCAGGGCGCAGTACATCAGGGCATTGGGGCACAGCACCCTGGGCCACAGCACATCAGGGCACAGGGCACATTAGGGCACATGGGGCACATCAGGGAACATGGGGCACGTCAGGGTACATGGGGCACATCAAAGCACATGGGGCACATCAGGGTACATGGGGCACATCAGCATGGGGCTAATCTAAAGCACAGTGTTTACTAGTCCTTTTCTTCAAATGCAGAGTAGCACAGGAAGGGTCTGTGATAAGTTCTCTCTCATGTCACGCTGCTCTCCGGTGGCCCCTCCTCTCTTCTTGTGCATCCCAGATGATGTCACAAGAAAATGGGGATGGATGAGAAGAGAGGAGGGGCCACCGGGGAGCAGCGTGACATGAGAACTTATCACAGACTCTTCCTGTGCTACTCTTCATGCTAGCTAAATCTTGATCTACCCGTCAGGCGCCAGCTGTCGGTGATTGACGGGTAGATCGCCGATAGATCCCCAGTTGAGAAATGATGCAATAGGCAAATTAGGCGGCTGCTGAAACTGGCCCACTGAGCCATCGGCCCACTGGGAAACTCCTGGTAGTCCCGATGGCCAGTACATGCCTGTCCAAGATACTAATTAACTACAGTGGAATCTCGGATTAACAAGCGTTTCGCAATACGAGCACTGTATTTTTAAAAATTGTAACTCGGTTTGTGAGTGTTGTCTCGCAAAACAAGCATTATTCAGGCCAAAGCGTGTGCAGTACCGCGTTTGGCCTGAGGTGGGGGGGCACCAGAGCTGAGCGGCGCCAAGCGGCGCCATTCGGAAATGCACAGAGAGGCCCGAGGACAGCTCGGCTGACCTCAGCAAACCTCGGGAACGGAGTCTTTCCAAGGTTTGCCGAAGTCAGCCGAGGTGTCCTCAGGCCCTTCCGGCCGTTTCCACCTCTGGCCGCATGCGGTATTGCATACCATTGAAGCCAATGCAGAACAAATTATTTTAGTTTCCATTGACTTCAATGGGGAAACTCGCTTTGATATGTGAGTACTTTGGATTACGAGCAGTTTCCTGGAACGGATTATGCTCGTAATCCGAGGTTCCAATGTACTTGGTTTTGGCAAGAAATACTCAATTCTGTACTCACAATGTGTAATGTCCTGAATAGTCACATGGGGGCGCCTAATTCATAAACAGGGAGCCAAAGCCAGCCCTATTCAGACTGTGATATAAAAGAAAGGATATTTATCTTTTTTTCACACAAATAGAGCTTTCTTTTGGTGGTATTTAACCACCACTGTTTTTTTTATTTTTTGCTAAACAAACAAAATAAGACTGAAAATTTTGAAGAAAAAAAAAATGTTTTGATAGTTTGTTATACAATTTTGCAAACAGGTCATTTTTCTCTTTCATTGATGTGCGCTGATGAGGCTGCACTGATGGGCACTGATAGGCTGTACTGATTAGAGGGCACTGATGGGCACTGATATTTGGCCCTGATGGGCACTGATAGGCGGTACTGATAGGTGGCACTCATGGGTACTGATAGGCACTTGTAGGTGGCACTGATAGGCAGCACTTGTAGATGGCACCATGTACAATTTTGCACGGGGGCATCAAGTGTTTAACATTGTATATCAATACATGATGAAGTTTTAATCTGTGACTTCTCATGTAAAAGTGTGTAAATTTCAGCACCTTTAAAAACCCCATCAATTAATTCTTCTGCAATTTTTTTTTTTTTTAAACAAACATGTTATACTTACCTGCTCTGTACAGTAGTTTTGCACAGAGCAACCCCGATCTTCCTCTTCTTGGGTCCCCCGCTGGTGCTTCCGGGGCCGTCTTTAAGACAGGGCAAAAGGGGCAGCTGCCCTGGGCCCTGTCATTGTTGTGGGGCCCAAAAGTAGCTGCCTCATACTTGCCAACTATCCTGGTTTAAATTCCCTTGTCCTTTGAAGTTTTAGTTTTGTACTGTGTCCCAATATCGCAGTGTGAAGTGCTGCCCAGCTCTACCTTATTGTTGTGTACGGATGATTTACCTGCACACCCTGTGTTTACATGTAAATAACCTTCATTCATATGTAAATAGCAACGGCATTCATAAATAAATAGCTGCGGCCGGCGGCATTGATATGTAAATTAAGGCGGCATTCATATGTATATCATGCCCCCCTGCAGTGAGGAGATGATGTGCTCTAGCAACCAATCAGTGAGCAGTAATACTGTACAGTAATCTCTAGCAACCAATTAACAAGCAGAAATCATGTGTTGTAACCTCTAGCAACTAATCAGTGAGCCGTATTGTGTGCTGTAACCTGTAACAACCAGTCAGTAAGCAGTAATGATATGTTGTAACTGCTGACAACCAATCGCAATTGCTGCCTAATCTGATACAGTAAACTGATTTTGAGTCCAGTTGCTATTTATTGTATGTCTCAGAGCAGGTGGAGAGTGAAATTGCAATGGGGGGGCAAGAAAGTTTTTGCCCCGAGTCCAATCAATATTAAAGATGGCCCTGGTTGCTTCTGTCCCCTCCCCCTGCTGAGCACCCCCATAGCAAGCAGCTTGCAATGGTAGGCACCTGAGCAGGCTCGCTCCTGACCACAGCTCTGCGTGTTCATTCACACACAAAACATAATAGTAAAGTGGGGGGGTTTTGAGACTTTAAATGAAGCGCATTCTGGGTATATGCCTCCATCCCTAATCTAGACATAAAAAAGGGGGGAGGTGTTTGGGACTTTCTATGAGGCACATGACATGAACATTAGTAAAACACAAATTTTTATTTTCAAACAGCATGGTGTCAGAAACCATGAAATCAGACCGAGACAGAAGTACAGTTAAATCACACTTGTTTAATAATAAAAACAAAAAGAACAAACGTAGTCAAAACATATCCAAAGTTCAGTAACTGGAACGGATAGTCAGCCAAGCCAGAAGCCAGGGATCAACGTAGTGAAACAGCAAGCAGGATCTGGAGCCAGAAGGGATGTCAGCAAAGCAAGTCTTTAAACATGGAACGCAGGAGATCCTCTCTGTGATGTTGACCAAGGTGAAGGCAGAGCTCCTCTGGACTGGACGGCTTAAGTAGGCAGGACTGATGAGCAGGATATCATCAACAGCTGAGTAACTGTGGAGAGAGATAGGAGCTGGCAATTAGCTGACAGCTGAGCGGCCAGCTCAGTGAAGGAAGGGCTGAGCCCAGCCCTGACACATGGCACATGGATGTTGATGATACAGTACAATGTAAACATCAAATGACATATTATAATATGCAAATACAGAAAAGACATGATAGCACAAGAGAAAATGGAACAATGTAAGTCAATATGTACTCCATATTGAAACACCAAAATAGCAGGAATTGAACATGAAGAAGTTAGTGGTGATTGGCTAACGAAACGCGCCGGCGTGATATCAGCACGCACATGCCGTCCATAGGATCGCAGCCCGCGGCAAGTGCAGTTTGAGAGGCAGAGCAGAGGTCACTCCCGGAGACGAACTTGGAGCAAGTGACACCGCGGATTACAGCAGCATAGCAGTATACAGCTAAGTGCATCTGGAGGCCCGCCGTGCGGAGCTGGGAGTGTGGGGTAGGAGTCGGGTGGAGACAGCGGAGGTGGTGAGACCATTTTCAATGCTTTGGTCTAAACTGTACAGCAGTGGTCATCAACCCTGTCCTCAGGGCCCACTAACCGGCCAGGTTTTATGTATTACCTTGGGGAGATGCAGACTAGAATATTGCAATCACTGAGCAGCAAATTATATCACCTGTGATGTATTTCAGTTATGTTGCAAACCTTGCCTGTTAGTGGGCCCCGAGGACAGGGTTGATGACCACTGCTGTACAGGACACAAGTAGAAGCTGTTAGTGCTGCACAGGTGCAGCGGCCATCTTTCTCCCCCCTGCTATCAATTCTGCCTCCCCACTCACCTCCCTGGCAACAGATGGACTGTTTTCCAGCAATTCAGCCCATTGTGGGTGACTTCTTATAGACTGATTTCAGACACATCCTACCTTGTAGCATGCCAGCTACTCAATATGCCTCAGTGAGTATAGCTCCAGCCTACTATAGTTGGGAACAACTGAAATGTACTGACCAAATACACCTTTACTAGGCTGTATAAATGAACTCTGAACCTGCAAGCCAGCACCTGCAAAGATATACATATAATCAATACACGCTTCCTTTCTTTGCCAGCAGTCACAAAAAAAAAATTTCAAAAAAAAAAAATTTTAATACTGGCCCTTTAAAAAAAAAAGTACTTAAGTGCACTGTGTTCGGACGCCGGACACAGTGCACTTATGGGAAGCGCCACGTCTATGCAATCACAAGATTGTAGACGGGGCGCTTCATTTGCAGGCGTTTATCCCGCCTTGCGGCGCTTTCTGAAGCGCCGAGTAGCTTCCATCCGGCACTCGTAGTATCTATTACTACGGCCGGGCGGTTTGATTGACATCTCAGTTTGATGTCACTTCCTGTTTTCTCTGTCCCATTGTGCCCGGGAGAGAGGAAACAGGAAGTATGAGAGGAGCAGACTCCTCTATCGTGGGACACAGGCTGAATTTGGTGGGACACAGGCTGCATTTGGTGGACACAGGCTGGCTGCATTTGGTGGACACAGGCTGCATTTGGTGGACACAGGCTTAATTTGGTGGACACAGGCTGCATTTGGTGTGACACAGGCTGCATTTGGTGGACACAGGTTGCATTTGGTGGGACACAAGTTGCATTTGATGGGACACAGGTTGCATTTGGTGGGACACAGGCTGCATTTTGTGTGACAGAGGTTGCATTTGGTGGGACACAGGCTGCATTTTGTGTGACACAGGCTACATTTTATGGGACACAGGCTGCATTTGGTGGACACAGGCTGGCTGCATTTGGTGGACACAGGCTGCATTTGGTGGACACAGGCTGGCTGCATTTGGTGGACACAGGCTACATTTGGTGGACACAGGCTGCATTTGGTGGGACGCAGGCTGGCTGCATTTGGTGGACGCAGGCTGGCTGCATTTGGTGGACACAGGCTGCATTTGGAGGGGCACAGACTGCATTTGGTGTGACACAGGCTTCATTTGGTGGACACAGGCTCCATTTGGTGGGACACACGCTGACTTTGGTGGACACAGGCTGCATTTGGTGGGACACAGGCTTCATTTGGAGGGACACAGGTTTCATTTGGAGGGACACAGGTTTCATTTGGTGGACACAGGCTGCATTTGGTGGGACGCAGGCTGCATTTGGTGGGACGCAGGCTTCATTTGGTGGGACGCAGGCTTCATTTGGTGGGACTCGGGCTTCATTTGATGGGACGCGGGCTTCATTTGGTGGGCCGCAGGCTGCATTTGGTGGGACGCAGGTTGCATTTGGTGGGACGCAGGTTGCATTTGGTGGGACGCAGGTTGCATTTGGTGGGACGCAGGCTGCATTTGGTGGACACTGGCTGCTTTTGGTGGACACTGGCTGCATTTGGTGAGACACTGGCTGCATTTGGTGAGACACAGACTGCATTTGGTGGACACAGGCTGCATTTGGTCGACGCAGGCTGGCTGCATATGGTGGGGAACAGGCTGCATTTGGTGGACACAGGCTGGCTGCATTTTGTGGACACAGGCTGCATTTGGTGGACACAGGCTGCATTTGGTAGACACAGACTGCATTTTGTGTGACACAGGCTGCATGTAAGGACGGACTCCACGGAGGACACCTGATGGCATCTGGTGGCAGGCAACGTGGCTAGTGACATGCTCAGGGCTCCCACTGATTCTGCATTATGGTGAGTTGAATGATTTAATTTTAAAATACAATGTAATAATGCATCCTGTTTTAAAGGTGCCAGTTCTGGGGCAGTAGTCTGAACTCCCATCCTGTATGATTGTTCCAGTTCTATGACTTTCCAGATAATGACGCCAGGATCAAGATAACAGTCATGGAACTTTATTCTTTAAAAACAGGTTAGCAAAATAATCTGCTACAATTATTTTTTTAAGTGGGCTTTAACTTTACAAGGCTGCATGAATAACTTCCTGATACATATCATGACACAACAACAATAAAAAAAATAAAAAAATAATTAAAAAAAAAATTGACCAAAAAAAAAAGCTTTGGGTTGTGTCTTTTCCAGGGCTCTAGCATTGTACTGTCATTGCTTCTCTAAACAGTCAGACATAGAGATTTTTTGGAAGTCACGTAACTTCGCATGCCAAGGAATCTGGGCCAATGACTGCACTTGTGATAAATATTTTGTGCAAATTGTCTGCTGAGGATTCTGGTAATAAATGATTTATCAGTATTTGGACACAGCTCTAGAGCACAATAACACGTCTGTATATTCAGTGATCACAGAGACTGTTTGCTTTATGGAAATTCATAATGTACACAATGCAATGTTCTGCCTCTCCCTGCGGCTATAAAGTATGTCCTCATTCCTTTCACCTGTTTGCTTGCAGCTGTCTATTTTCCAATATTACGTTGCACCGAGAAAACTTCAAGGAAGTAACAACTTATCTAAGTTTCCATTTAAATCAGCTAAATACAGTACATTCCAAGTGCACCAAAGCAAAAAATGTGCAAAGTCTTATAGCTTGCTTTTGTAGCGCACCCCCGGAGGAGCCGCTGATAGCAAGTAGATTCCTCCCCTTAATTTTGGTGCATGCACAGCCAGGCACACAGCATTTTTGTTCTCTCTTCTCTGGCTCAATAACAGTCTAGGGGTGCTTTTTATATTTTTATTGAAGAATTCAATTGGATGGGGTGAGAGGAAGCATGGGATACCCCAAGAACTGGATTGACCAAGGATGCTTTTCTTCAAACTGACTTCACGGAGAGTTCCCACAAGATTTACTACTAGCTGAGAAAGGCCTAGGGTTTCTTTTTGTAGAACTGAGAACTGCACACAGTCACTAGGGCACAGAGTTTAGGTTAGTATTCACAATGTGACAGGATCATCAGTTGCCTCCTTCCAATATCCACCGGACACTCTTCAGGGAGACACAGACTCACAATACCACAGGACAGCTGGACACTCTCCTCCAACTTCGACCGGGTACTCTTCAGTGAGCTACTACTCTTCTCCAGACCATAAGAAAATCTCAGACTGAACTTTGGAAATAGACTACTAGCTTAGACTACAGCTGGGACCTTGATGACCATAAAGCAGCATCTCCAGCTGACTGCCCTAAGGCCGGGGCAAAGACCCTTAGACAAGAGACTCCTCTTGCAGGACTGTACCCAGGACCCACTACGCTCTGCTCCAGTCCTCATACTATTTATGGGCTCCCCAGCCACCTACGGGACACACCTCCCTAGGTATTGGCTTAGTCGCCATAAATATTCAAGCTGCCCCTCTGTCTTTCCAGAATCTTCTGGAATGCAGGAGGGAAATGCATACTAGAGGATTGGCTGCAGGGGAGCTAAACTAAATTATCCTAGCAGCCTAAACTAACTAGGAGGGTTCTATGTTTTCTTTAGAAACAGCTACATTCTAGGAAGAAAAGCCTGTCCCCTTTGGAAGATATAATTTTCTGAATATCTGGTGTCAAGGTATTGTTCTATGTTGAATGGACCCTGCTCTTCAAGACACAAGCTGGTGTCCTAAAGAACTGTGTGGCAGACTGTACAGAATGGAGAAAAGTCCCTTTCTTAGAAGAAGGAATCTCTTCAAGACACCAGCTGGTGTCCCCTTTAGCCTACACCCAGCAGCTGACTTCTAGCACCCAGAGAGGGATTCAGCAACACCAGTCTCTAGGATTCCTTTGGAGCAGGGGTCTCAAACTGGCGGCCCTCCAGCTGTTGTGAAACTACAAGTCCCAAGGCTGACAGTTACAAGAATGACTCCCACAGACAGAGGCATGATGGGACTTTCAGTTTCGCAACAGCTGGAGGACCGCCAGTTTGAGACCCTTGTTTTAAAAGGTCTGGACTCACAAGGACCTGATCGCAGGACACCTTCCTCCGTGATACAAGACAGATCAATGGGCTTCCTCCCTCAGCTCTCAGGAGAACCCTGGGTTTTAGCATTTACTATTCAGGCCCTCAGGTCACCCACCCGAGGCCACATGCCAGCCTGTGCTGGGGAGAGGTGACAGGCCCCCTCCCCAACTGGACCTCTCCTCTCAGGAGGAAGGCCCATATCCCATGTACTCACTAAATTTACCTACTAGCACCCAGCATGCTCAGGGGCACCACTCCCTTTAATTGACTGTGTGGGCATTCATATTCATGCTGCTGCTATACAGGGACACTGCATTGCTGGCAGGGTCGACAGCTATATTCTGTATTTGCTGAAAATGTTTTAAGCCTAGAAAAAGAAAACTAATATAGCCATGTAGTATGTGTATGTATGCATGCGCTATAGGGACATTAAAGCGGAACTATACTCACCTTAGCTGCAGCGATGCTTCTGGGTATTGAGCATTGGGCGATTTATTGGCCGGTCTGATATGACATCACTACCACCCATGCATGGGAGTTCAGTCGGCTTCGGTATTGCCAAATCTCTACAGTGTGTAGAGACACTGCAATTGTGTAGCTCAATGTACAGGGGTGGACAGGCAGGTAGGTACTGTGGTGGTTATGACTAAGGCCTTATAGGCTGAAACGCGTCAACTGACTTAATCTGCGTTTGTTCACTGCGGCTATTCAATAAAATGAAGGGATTTTAAGAGCAACAACCGGAGTGCAGATAACTTTTTCTACAGGTACGTTTAACCGCTTCACGACCACCCACCGTAAATATACAGCAGCAGGGTGGCTGCTCTGTGCCAGATCATGTATATAGTACGTGACCTCACACTTCCAGCCAGCGATGGGTACCGCAGACTTGATGTTCGCCGGCACCCACCGATTACACAGAAAACTGGCAGAACGACAATCAAACAAAGCAGATTGTCGTTCTGTCGTTCTGTCAGGAGAGAAGGTAGCAGGAACACGGATCTTTGACTGGTCCCCAAAAAATGTCACTTAGCGCCAGATTTGTTCATCTCAATGTCACTGTCCCGCTATAAGTCGCCGATCACCGCCATTACTAGTAAAAAATATCCCATAGTTTGTAGACACCAAAACTTTTGCACAAACCAATCACTATACACGTATTGGGATTTTTTTTACCAATAATATGTAGCAGAATATATATTGGCCCAAATTATGAAGGAATTCGATTTTTTTTCAATATTTTTATTGGGCGTATTTTATAGCAGAAAGTAAAAACTATTTTTGTTTTTTTTTTCAAAATTGTCGGTCTTTTTTCGTTTATAGCGCCAAAAATTAAAACCGCAGAGGTGATCAAGTACCACCAAAAGAAAGCTCTATTTGTGTGAAAAAAAAGGAAATCTATTTTATTTGGGTACAGCATCGCATGACCACGCAATTTTCAGTTAAAGTAACGCAGTGATATCGCAAAAAATGACCTGGTCACGAAGGGGGGTAAATCTTCCGGAGGTCAAGTGGTTAAAGTAACGCAGTGATATTGCAAAAAATGACCTGGTCATGAAGGGGGGTAAATCTTCCGGAGGTCAAGTGGTTAATGCAGAAGAGACAAAACATGTCTCTTCTGCATTGAAAGAACCTTGCCTGTTTGCCTATTTTTATCATTTACATAAAGTTCCGTTTTAAATTGTAGGTGACGATGAGCCAAACTGGGTTCAAGGAGGGTTTAATGAACTGCAAAGAGATTTGGATAACAAATCCAAACCACACTGAAATCAATGGGAGCCAAATCTGTCAAATCAAATCAAAAAAAAAAGATACATTTCTTGGCTAATAGGAAATGTGCTGTCAAGAAATAGCATGGGTTGGGCACTGCCCTGAGGAACATCTACCAGTGCAATTTCTTTTTTGTTTTTTAAAACTCCATTTGGCCGGGAGCAGTAACCTGCTGCTTCTTTAGAAACCACTGATAGCAGGAAGGTGCCATATACAGTGCCTTGCAAAAGTATTCACCCCCTTGGCTTTTTACCTATTTTGTTACATTACAGCCTTTAGTTCAATGTTTTTTTAATCTGATTTATATGTGATGTATCAGAACACAATAGTCTAAGTTGGTGAAGTAAAATTAGAAAAATATATACATAAAACTATTTTTCAGAAATTAAAAATTTATAATTGGCATGTGCGTATGTATTTCATCCCCTTTGTTATGAAGCCCATAAAAAGCTCTGGTGCAACCAATTACCTTCAGAAGTCACATAATTAGCGAAATGATGTCCACCTGTGTGCAATCTAAGTGTCACATGATCTGTCATTACATATACACACCTTTTTGAAAGGCCCCAGAGGCTGCAACACCTAAGCAAGAGGCACCACTAACCAAACACTGCCATGAAGACCGAGGAACTCTCCAAACAAGTAAGGGACAATGTTGTTGAGAAGTACAAGTCAGGGTTAGGTTCTAAAAAAATATCCAAATCTTTGATGATCATCAAATCTATCATAACCAAATGTAAAGAATATGGCACAACAGCAAACCTGCCAAGAGACGGCCGCACACCAAAACTCACGGACCGGGCAAGGAGGGCATTAATCAGAGAGGAGCACAGAGACCTAAGGTAACCCTGGAGGAGCTGCAGAGTTCCACAGCAGAGACTGGAGTATCTGTACATAGGACGACAATAAGCCGTACGCTCCATAGAGTTGGGCTTTATGGCAGAGCGGCCAGAAGAAAGACATTACTTTCAGCAAAAAACAAAATGGCACGTTTTGAGTTTGCGAAAAGGCATGTGGGAGACTCCCAAAATGTATGGAGGAAGGTGCTCTGGTCTGATGAGACTAAAATTGAACTTTTTGGCCATCAAAGAAAACGCTATGTCTGGCGCAAACCCAACACATCACATCACCCAAAGAACACCATCCCCACTGTGAAACATGGTGGTGGCAGCATCATGCTGTGGGGATGTTTTTCAGCAGTTGGGACTGGGAAACTGGTCAGAGTTGAGGGAAAGATGGATGGTGCTAAATACAGGGATATTCTTGAGCAAAACCTGTACCACTCTGTGTGTGATTTGAGGCTAGGACGGAGGTTCACCTTCCAGCAGGACAATGACCCCAAACACACTGCTAAAGCAACACTTGAGTGGTTTAAGGGGAAACATGTAAATGTGTTGGAATGACATAGTCAAAGCCCAGACCTGAATCCAATAGAAAATCTGTGGTCAGACTTAAAGATTGGCGCCTCAAGACGACGTCATTTTATGACGAATTGCGCGTTGGGTGTGCTAGACGTGCTGACGTCATCGCGTTTGGTGCTTCTGAGCGAACAGGCGTTCGCAAGCCGGCCAGCTATCCTTGCTGATTTTAATTGTACTTCTTGTAAGTGTATTTCCTTTATTTTATTAAATTGTACTATCAGATTTACACTATGGAGAGCTTCCTTTTCTCACTTTTTGGGTGACATTTGAGATCCATCCGTGTACTTGCTCGATCGAGCTACCTGGCTATTGGCTGCCCATCCCTCCTGTATTGTGCTGACGCCATTGGAGCTGCTGTCCCGATCCCCTGGATAAAGGCCTTGGCTGGGTACATAGCCGCAAGCTCAATTAGCTTGCCTTTTGGTAAGCGTGCATTTCATTCGGTGTTTGGCACTTATTGGTGGTGGATGATCTAGTTTCCTTCTTTTTTTCACCTATTGTAGCATTACTCTAAGAGCCCTTTCACACTGGGGCGGGGGGCGGGGGGCGGCGTCGGCGGTAAAACGCCACTATTATTAGCGGTGTTTTACCGTCGGTATGCGGCCACTAGCGGGGCGGTTTTACCCCCCGCTAGCGGCCGAGAAAGGGTTAAATACCACCGCGAAGCGCCTCTGCAGAGGCGATTTGCCGGCGGTATAGCAACGCCGTCCCATTGATTTCAATGGGTAGGAGCGGTAAAGGAGCGGTATACACTCCGCTCCTTCAACGCTCCGAAGATGCTGCTGGCAGGACTTTTTTTCCCGTCCTGCCAGCGCATCACTCCAGTGTGAAAGCCCTCGGGGCTTTCACACTGGAATGAAAGAAGCGGCACTTTCGGGTCGGTTTGCAGGCGCTATTATTAGCGCAATAGCGCCTGCAAACCGCCCCAGTGTGGAAGGGCTCTAAGAATCATGGACTGTTTTCAATTTATCTGATCCATTCTTAGCTCATGGACTGTTTTCACTTTATCGGATCCATTTTCAGTTTTGGACTTTTTTCACTATTATTTTCACTTTACACTTACCATGGAATTAGAGATTTCATTTGATTACGCATCATCACTTTGTCATATATTGGTGTATTTTATATTTATTAGCACTTCCTAGTGCAGCTTATTTTTTATTTTTCAGACTTAAAGATTGCTGTTCAGAAGTGCAAACCATCCAACTTGAAGGAGCTGGAGCAGTTTTGCGAGGAGGAATGGGCAAAAATCCCAGTGGTAAGATGTGACAAGCTCATAGAGACTTATCCAAAGCGACTTGGAGCTGTGATAGCCACAAAAGCTGGCTCTACAAAGTATTGACTTTGGGGGGGGGGGGGGTGAATAGTTATGCACATTGACTTTTTCTGTTTTTTTGTCCTATTTGTTGTTTGCTTCACAATAAAAAAAAAACATCTTCAAAGTTGTGGGCATGTTCTGTAAATTAAATGATGCAAATCCTCAAACAATCCATGTTAATTCCAGGTTGTGAGGCAACAAAACATGAAAAATGCCAAGGGGGGGGGGGGGTGAATACTTTTGCAAGGCACTGTATAGAATCAATAGAAATAAAGCTCCTCTATATGATGCTTGCCTCCTACCGAACAAGGGGGCGGGCGGGCGGGAAAAAATGCGGGCGTTTGCCTGAACAGCCAAAGATCAGACCAAATTGAAGGTGCTGCACAAATAGTTGGCGCAATATAAAAGCCTGTAATAAATTAACCACTTGACTTCCGGAAGCTTTACCCTCCTTCATGACCAGGCCATTTTTTGCTTTTTGCCACTGTTATTTTAACTGACAATTGCGCGGTCATGCAACGCTGTACCCAAACAAAATGTATGTAATTTTTTTCCCCCAAAATAGAACTTTCTTTTGGTGGTATTTGATCACCTCTGCGTTTTTTACTTTTTGCACTATAAACAAAAAAAGAGCGACAATTTTGATAAAAACCCAGTATTTTTTACTTTCTGCTATAAAACACATCCAATAAAAAAGAAAATTAAAAATCAAATGCATTCATTAATATAGGCCAATATGTATTCTGCTACATATTTTTTTTTTCTTTTTTTACACTATTAATAGCAGCGATCAGTGATTCATAGCGGGACTGAGATATTGCAGCGGACAATCTAACACTAACTGACACTTTGTGGGAACCAGATACGCTAATACAGTGATCAGTGCTAAAAATATGCACTGTCACTGTACTAATGACACTGGCTGGGAAGGGATTAATATCTAGGGCAATCCAAGGGATAGCTGCGTGCCTAGCCAGTGTTTTGTGTGTACTATGTGTGCTGCTTTCACTAGGGGAAGAGATCAATGCTAGTGCTTGCTTTGCAGGAACACAGGATCGATCCCTTCCCCACCGTCAGAACTGAGATCTGCCTTGTTTACATAAGAAGAACTTTGTTCCGAGTCTCTGCCCCACAATCGGTGGGTGCGGATACCAGCTGGTTGGGGAAGAAGAACATGATGCTGGGAGAGGTGATAAAAAAGCCTGTGTGCGGGCGGGATCCAGGCCTGGAAGCTGCTAGCAAGTGACTCTGTGTTGGTGTGTGCTGGGGCCAAGTTGCGGCCTATGCTGCAAAGAGAGGGTGAGTCATTGTGTGCGGGTGCAGGAGCATCCATCGCCAGGTACCGCTGTCCGACCAGCGGTGGCCTGGAGGTCACTCTTCACACGTCCACGGCAAATCCGGCCGGGCTGAAGCGCGGTGTGTCGCTGGACCGCCGTACCCTTTCAGCAGGACTCCACCAAGGCCTATCGCTGAGGTCAATGCCACTTCAATTTCTAAGAATCCTTGGGACTGGTGAGCGGGCACTTTCCCATTTTTTTTACCACAGAGACACTGCATGCAGACATCACTGTTTATTCCTTTGCCTAAGCCGGTAGGATCTGGTGCTACACTGACTCTTTGTGGAGCAGGAGCAGCACTCCTATTCCACAGGACATCATAAATACCCTTTTCTTCACATTGCCAGTTATGGTGTCACCAGGCTACTTCACCTTCTCCCAATAACCAGGATATCTCAAGCACTCCATTAAAGAGCTAGCTGAAGACCAAAGGCTTCTTTCTTCTCTGAGAGACTACAACATATCCTCCCCCCCACTAAGGGGCAGATCAGTTACATAGTTACATAGTAGGTGAGGTTAAAAAAAGACACAAGTCCATCAAGTCCAACCTAGGTGTGTGATTATATGTCAGTATTACACTGTATATCCCTGTATGTTGCGGTCGTTCAGGTGCTTATCTAATAGTTTCTTGAAACTATCGATGCTCCCCGCTGAGACCACCACCTGTGGAAGGGAATTCCACATCCTTGCCGCTCTTACAGTAAAGTACAAAAAGTACAAATACCTACACCTAAGACTCTATTTACTGACTGAGTGGGTTTAAGTATGCAACAGTTAACATTTCTATTAATTTAACCACTTGCCATCCTGGCCAATTCTGACACTTCTCTCCTACATGTATAAATCAAAATTATTTTGCTAGAAAATTAGCCAGAACCCCCAAACATTATATATATTTTTTGAGACTAGGGAATAAAATGGTGATCATTGCAACTTTTTATCTTTCACGGTATTTGCGCAGCAATTTTTAAAACCTTTTTTTTTTTACGTATGCGTTCGCTTCGCATTAATGGGGTCGCTTTAAAAAAGTGTTTTATTATTGTTGACTTTACATTTATTTTTCTATTTTGACACTTTCCTTTACATTTTCTTTTTTTGATCACTTTTATTCCTTTTACAAGAAATGTAAACATCCCTTGTAATAGGAATAGGGCATGACAGGTCCTTTTTACAACGAGATCTGGCGTCTATAAGTCCCCACATCTCTCCTCTAGGCTGGAAAGCCTAAAATGAAAAAATAAAAACCGATCTCGGCTTCCCCAGCCGAGGCAACGGCAGTGTTAACCTCCGAAGGTCATTGAGACTGCTGGGGGACCATCTGGCCCATGGTATTCTCTATGGTGGATTCCTTCCCTGGCTCGCAGATCGCACCCACGAGCCGGTAGAAGCACTGGAGGGTGGTGGGAGGAGGGGGATGTCACCTTCCTTCGCCTGTAAAACAAGCAGCTGAACTGTTTTTACGGTGCAGGGAATCGCCAGCTGTAAAAGAAGATATCTGAATGATGCCTGTAGCTGTAGCTGTAGTTCCTCCACTCTAAAACTCGCTTATCCGTGTCTTTATGGACCTTTCTTTGTGCACTGGTGTGCAGTCTTGTTGGAATAGGAAGGGGCCATCCCCAAACTGTTCCCACAAAGTTGGGAGCATGAAATTGTCCAAAATGTCTTGGTATGATGACGCCTTAAGAGTTCCTTTCACTGGAAGTAAGGGGCCAAGACCAACCCCTGAAAAACAACTCCACACCATAATCCCCTCTCCACCAAATGATTTGGACAAGTGCACAAAGCAAGTTCCATAAAGACTTGGATGAGTGAGTTTGTGGTGGGGGAACTTGACTGGCCTGCACAGAGTCCTGACCTTAACCTGATAGAACACCTTTAGGATGAATTAGAGCAGAGACTGCGAGTCAGGCCTTCTCATCCAACATCAGTGCCTGCCCTCACAAATGCTCTCTGGCGGAATGGTCAAACATTCCCAAAGACACACTCCTAAACCTTGTGGACAACCTTCCCAGAAGAGTTGAAGCTGTTATAGCTGCAAAGGGTGGGCCAATTCAATATTGAACCCTACGGACTAAGACTGGGATGCCATTAAAGTTCATGTGCATGTAAAGGCAGGCGCTCCAATACTTTTGACAATATAGTGTATATGGAGCTCAGTGGCTTTACCGCTAAACAAAGCCCATGCTAACTTTAATGTTACCTCCAACCCCTTGCTCTCTAATACAGGACAAAGCTGATGGTGGAGATCCATTGTCCAATGGGCAGGCTGGAGGCGGAGCAATGCAACAGGAAACTGCTAGGATAAACCAGGAAATAAGTGTGTCACCTGTCTGGCTGTGCACCATGACAGAGGTGCCTCAATCCTTTTGGTAACCATCAATATATTTCTGCTGTATAATCAGCTGTTTGCCCAGAGTCCTGCATTTTTTTAAAATATGAATCTCCTCTTTCCAGCTCCTAAAGAAGAGGTAGGTCACTAATATTTGTCTGGGATGATATCTATGTGGAAAATGTTTATTGCCACACTAGGGAGGGCCAATGGCCCTGCTATACTGTTGAGAAAAGGCAAGAATATTGTGTGCCACTGTACACTGGAGGCAACCATGCAGTCCTATTACAGTTCAGGACCAAATGAACCCAAATGAACTTGAAGATAAATGAGGAAGTAAAACCAGTGGCGGCTGGTGCTCATAATTTTTGGGGGGGCACAAAATTCTGAAAGAAAAACCATCAAATGCAGCCACTGTGCCATCAATTGCAGCCACTGTGCCCATTAAATGCTGTCAGTGTGCCCATTAAATGCTGTCAGTGCGCCCATTAAATGCTTCCACTGTGCCATCGAATGCCGCCAGTGTGACCCTCCTGCCCGCTCGCCGTCTGCCCAGCACTTACCCTGTCTTGTTGGGGCAGCCGGTAACGGCGACGAGCGGGGTCCTTCAAGCCACCGTCTCCTGCCATCCTCATCTCCCGACTCCCGTTTTCTTCTCCTGATAGGCGTCCAATAGCGGCGCCTGTCGTTTCAGCCAACCAGGTGACAGGTAACAGACCCAAGCACCTGATTGGCAGAGGTACACTTCAGTGTTAGTAAAGCGTAAATTAATTCGCTTTCCTAACACAGTTAGGTAAACTGCGTGCACCAAACATGATGCTCACAGGTCACCATAAGGTCATGCCAATAAGGTTTTTAGAAGCTACAAAGTGCAAATAGTCCATATACAGTACATGTGAAAAAACATATTTTTATGTAGGTGAAAAGGAATATATACCATCTCCCAATAAGTGTCCGTTGTGCTTCTTTCTTAAAATTATATATGCAAAAATAATCTTGCATGAAGAAAGTGCTCCAAACATTATTTTGCACCACTGTGTACCACCACCCCTCACTGTGGCCCTGTCAGGGAATTCCTAGAAGACGTCTTGTTAATAGATATGCGCATGCGTGCAACAGAAGGGCGCACGGGAACACGCGCACGCAATGAGGCGTCATTTTCGCCAGGTGGGCTATTTAAGGAGGACTCTGTCTGTGCTTTTATTCTGACTGGTCTTCAGCTGTTCCCTGTATCCTGTTTACTTCTGATATGTACCCTTGGTTGCTGACTCGGCTTTCTCCTGACCTGATTTTGGATTCTGTTACCTGGCTCCTCCTCTTGACCCGGCTCATCCCTGACTTGGCTCTGTTCCTAAGTCTGTACCTTGCTGCCCGCATGTTGATGACCTTGGCTAACCCAGAACTACGCTCCTGCCTGCTGACTCCAACTTCCCAGCTCATCCGAGTGCCAGCCCAGTTGTCTGCCATTACGGTCCTGCGACCTGCTGCAAGTTTCTTCTGCAAGCCTGCCAGAAGTTCTACCTTGCTAGATGTTCCAGTTCCACAGTACAAGCAGAGTGCTTCTTTAACCCCAGCTGAACTACGGTGCACGTCTACCCCTCCTGACCTGGTGGTTCTTCTGCCTTCACAAAGTCGCATCTCCTGCTGCAAGTTTCCGGGTCTACACCTGCAGGCACTCGTGTTCCTCCTGTCCCTTGGCTCCCTCTGTTTCACTCTCAGCGGGACCTCGGGTTGGAGATACAAGAGAGGCCAACCTTGTCATGTCTCCCTTCAGGTACGTGACAGGCCCCTTACCTCAAAGTTAGACCTACACAAAGGTAAGGTCCAAAAATACCTGTCCCAGTAACTGAGTAGTGTTCCACAGGTATCTTCAGACCCACTTGTATTATGTAATTATAGCAATTAAATGGCAAGACTCCAATCACCATAAATGCAGGAAACAAATGGAGAGACTATCATTGTTCTTGCCCAATGTGTGAAACCACATTGGGCAAGAATGTCAGGAATGCCAATGCATAGAGACTGAGCAACTTCCACCATTACGTGAGGTGGTTGAAGCCTGCGGTTTTCTGTAGAACTACAAGACAATTGAGGACCTTACACCAGCCTTTTTAGGAAGGAGGGATCAGATTTTAGGAGTAACAGTTAATAACAGAAGGACAGTTGGGCAGAGATTTGATTCAGACACCACAAAACATTGAAGGAAGCTGCCACAGCTTCACACACACAAAGACAAACAACTGATGCAATCTTCATCTTAAAGCGGAGTTCCACATAAAAATGGAACTTCCGCTTTTCGGAACCCTCCCCCCCTCCAGTGTCACATTTGGCACCTTTCAGGAGGGAGGGGGGTGCAGATACCTGTCTAAGACAGGTATTTGCACCCACTTCCGGCATAGACTCCCGTAGGAGTCTACGCCTCTTCCCGTCCCCACCGCGCTGTCTCCTGGGAACACACAGCTCCCAGGAGAGAGCAGGGACCACTTGGGACACGCAGCGCGACTCGCGCATGCGCAGTAGGGAACCAGGAAGTGAAGCCGCAACGCTTCACTTCCTGATTCCCTCACCTAGGATGGAGGCGGCAGCTGCCGAGAACCGAGCGGGTTCTCGGCGTCGCCTGCCGACATCGCTGGACCCTGGGACAGGTAAGTGGCCATGTATTAAAAGTCAGCAGCTGCAGTATTTGTAGCTGCTGGCTTTTAATATATTTTTTTGTTGGCGGTGTGGGTGGACCCCCGCTTTAAGAATGTGATACACTATTGATGTTATTTTTACATTCTACATTTTGATATTGTTCTTATAATATTTTGCTATTTTATTATTAAATCATTTTTTCAGTTTTTACATAAGAACTGAAGGGACTTTCTTGGAACTTTCCTGATCAATATAATTTACAGAATATCGATATTAAACGGTATTTAACAATGGCGAGCCTTAGCAGTTTCATTTTGTCCGAATATCGAACATTTTTTGTTCATCGAACATTTATTTCTCCTTCCGCTTGAAGAGAGGGAAGATAAGCAAGACAAGCATTAGACATGTGCATTCGTTTTCGTCCGAATGCATTTTCGTCTGAATTTCAGGTATTTTCGTTATCGTTTTAACAAACGATAACGAAAGTGCAGAATGCGAAAACCAAAAGATCCGACATAAACAAATGCTTTATTTTCGTTTTCGTTGCGACAACAGTTCGATATAGATAGGGGATTCGACATGACGCTGACAATAACAATCTGTGTCTATCGAACCTGTGGTCGATTGTGCCTAACCTTAGCTCTATTAGTCCAAGATTATTCTACATAGAGAGAAAAGATTTGACATAGAGAGAAAAGATGGCTGCTGGAATTGGGGGGGGGGTAAAATAAAAATAATGATGATGATGAGTGTTATTGGCCGATTGTAACCAAAGAGGAGGGGCAGTAAAATAGCTAGAAGTACACACGTACAGCCAACTTACTTTCACTTACGATTTGCTAGCAGAGAGAGACACACACACGGAATCATTTCAGAAGAGAGTCAATCTTAGCTGGTCCGTTTGTCAGAGAACTTGAATTATTTAGCAATTAAGCATAAGCACAGCAGCAGAACAATAGTGAAGCAAGCTACAGTTCAACTTAACTTTTTCATAATAATCTGCTGCTATTGTGTTAGTGCTGTGAACTTGATAGTGATACTAGTGTTTGTTGTGAATTCATGAAGAAATACATTTTATATTTACTGTCAGAAATATGATAGTTGCTTAGGCCTCAAAAAGTAGACGAACTGTGATTTTGCAATAATTGAACTGTCCCCCTCTTGGAACCATTTAATGCAAAATTGATGAACTCACACACTTTACAAAGCTTAATGCATCAACCATCTCTTAAAGTTTTACAAGCCTGCTTTGAGACAAAAACTCGATGGAACAATGGTGGTTCTCAGTCACAAAACAAGGAGGTATTTACAAGCCTGCTTTGAGACAAAAACTCGATGGAACAATGGTGGTTCTCAGTCACAAAACAAGGAGATATGACTAAACAAAAACTACCCTTATAGCCATAGGAAACAAGGTTATACAGACTGTTATCACATAGAAATGACCTCACCTGGCCTAAACCTATTGTGTTCGAGTGAGGAACTGTTTAAATAGATAACACCTTGGCCAACAAAACCTATTGTGTGAATTTTTAGGAACTATTTGGACAAACTAAGCTAAACTGTCTAAACATCCCTTAAAACTAAGTTCAATTCAACACATGGTAGAAAGAAGTGAATTTTGTGCCAGTCAAAAATATTTTAAAAGTACCTATATGGTTATTATAAGTCACTTCAAACTATATATGATAGTGTAGGTCACAGAGACGAGTATAATTTTAGTATCTGCGCACCCAACAACTTTGGTATAAAGCAAATATATATGAAAGTGTGATTTTATAAGTAGAAGTGTTTTAAGTGTAGCACTAACTCTCGGCGGAGCTGCTGGTTTAAAGCGGGCTTGTTACCTTCACTCTCCTTCCCTCTGTTTCACCGGCACCAGGTCTAGGGGTTCTGTTGAGTTTACCTCTGGACGACACACACCAACACTTGAGTACGTTTTCAAGGCTTTATTAAACCATCAATGAAGGAAGTAGCAGGAAAGAGGCAAAAGGAGAACTGCAGGGGGATACTCAAATACCTTTTCAGTAAGATTCTTGACAAATGTCCCTTGGGGTTGGATATTTCAATAGAATGCACTCCCTTGGTGGGGCACACTCCTTGCACGTCTGGATAGGCCTCTCTCACTTGCCTAGCAGCCAGTACATAGCACGAACAAAAGTCTCTGCCACAGACTTGTTTGGGATGAACCCGTACAATCCTCTGCCACAGGATGTATAGGTTTATTTTACGATGAATGTCAGTCACAGTGCTTGAACCTTTAAGCCAAACCCAGCAACACTATGCTGTAAAGTTACTTTAGGATACATCCTCCAACCGAGTCACCAGGCCCCTCTCCAGACCAGCACGTTGCATGATCCTTCCATGACGGGTCCTCCCCTAGGATCTCCTCGGTTGTCCAGCTTCTTCACTCTGGATAGACAGCTCAGGACCATTCCTCGGCCGCTGTGGTAGGACCCAGACTAGCTTCTGGGCCCACCCCTGCGCCGCAGCAATGTGGGCCTCTGGAACGGAGGACCACGAGATAGCTCTCTAACGCATACCTGTCGGCCAGGAGGGCCAGCAGGTGGCTGTAAAAACGAACCCCAAAATATGGCGTCTGTCCTATAAATACCCTTGCCCAGAATGCAACTCGGAGGACCACCTCCACCGAGTTGTCTCCGGGACAGAAGAGCATCCATACGCTTAGACATGTTGCCCTTCCAACACCAGCGAGCGGTAACAGCGACACCCATGGCCCAGTATGGAAACACACGCAACGTCAGCCAAGCTGAAACAGAGGCAAATCTAACCTTCCTAACGAACAAGTTACTAAATTTACCTATAAGATGGTAGATCGCAAATCTACTAGCGCTACATAAGAAACCAATTAGTATTATGAAAAACATATAATTATAACTATATAAGACTGTAGCCTATGTTTAGATAAACAAATATTCATTGGAGATACCAGAATTATACAGCTATCCATATAGATAATCCCTTTTAGGTAGTATTGATTAGTATATATAACAACATGTGTCTTTCAAAGATAGACCAGTTTTTATAGATATACATTTATAGAGACACAGATATGTAACCAGTTTATGTAATAGTGATTAATCAAGATTATACTGAGTGTATTTTATATTAGACCGATTACTAGAATATTTAAAGGTATATACTATTCTCACCATTATACACATTATGAAAATAGAACGTATTAACTTAAAAAGATAAACCCAAAACACATGTGAGACACCTGGTGGCTGAAAGTGATATTATTTGAACTCACTAAATTTCCGGGAAAGGTAAATGATTACGTTTTTCCTTAACCAATAGAAAAGAAGCCACATCCTTTTGGGCAGAGCCATTATAATTGTTATGGTCTCATTATCTGAAATGGTATTTAGAGGCAAGTAAGATGTCATGGAAAAAAAAAAAAGGACAGGCATCCACCCTGAGGGGGGACACTGGGAGATACACACACTCCCAGACAGACTGACACTCATGCATCATGCATCAATACATATCTTTACATTCATTTAAGAGTATCCATTTTGAAAGCCACGACAGCCATCTTAACTCTGGTAACCAGCCAATAGGAACAGTAGCCATCTTGGAATGGGTAATTATGTCATGTTGATTTTATCTTGTATGTTCTCTCAAATATTGAATTATTGAATGTTATACAATTGATAATCGTTCTCCCGCCTTGTAGATTTTTCTTTAAAGATTCAAGTTTTCATTATATTTTTCTTTATGCATAGTTGCCACTTTTATTGACAAAACAAACATCTAATTTATTTCACATTGTTAACCACTTACTTACCTGTAGTATAGTAACGGTTGGACGTGTGAAATACAGACGTTCTGTTTCATTGTCATACTCACAAGGTTATTGATTCTACTGAGAAGTTATCATGGTGGTATTATGTCAAAGGGACTGTACGCCCATTTTTGCAAGTGTTTTATTGATTTTCAAGACGTTCATGTAACGCAATCGGTATTTTAATTTCATGTAAGTATTTGTTTTTTGTCAACCAATAAATGTAACTATTTTGTATGATCACATGTCTCCGTGAATAAGTTTCATATGCAAAGACGGTGTCATATAGATTGATTTTGTATCTTAAAAATATCCTCGTTAAAAATTACTCAATAATAATTACTGTGCGGGAAACATGTCCTTAAGAAGCACAACTTATGACATGTTGCTAGTGTTGTGATAGCCTCAGAGGCTGCCCGTGTTGTGGGGGGGGATTTATTATTATAGATTCTATATTATAATGCCATATCGATATCTGTGATAAAAAATGGCTCAGATCCTCCTTCCAGTATATGAGAAAGCAAAGCAAAATTATTGGTGTCATCCAAGAAAAACACCTTTTGATCTGCACTATTGGCGCTTCCACATATGTTTTTTTTGAGAACCATCCTTTCCTCTGAGACCTCCATGCGGCTGAGACTCCCACTTGGCGTTTTGGACTGGCAGTCGTAACTGAGACAGCAGCGGGAAGATTCCCCTTGAGATCTGGGGTTTCTTGGACCCACCATGTCCATCGTGGATCTCTGTCACCGGCATCCGAATCCACCACCTCTGGTAAGCGTATTTCATCAGTTTTCTATTCAAGATCGTATTACCATTGATACACAGACGTGAAGATTCTCCACTCTGGTTGGATTCACTCCATACACTTGCCACTATGGGATCATCATTTCATTTTCACTCATTTGGACACTATTGAACTTTATTAGTGTATTGTGCCATAACAGTCACACTCACGTTTTTGTTTCAGTGAATATTACCTTTGATTGGTTCATTGTTATTATTATTAGCGCTACATTTTTTTATCACATGTTTTTGAATATTTGTCACATTCATATGTAGCTGCTTCTTCCTACACTTTGGGTTAGCTCAGTGTTATATATATTTTTTTTCCATACATATTAATATCTGACACAACGTTGGATGCCGCGCCCACCATTCCACTTGGAGATTGAGAAACGAATGTGAAAGTTGGCTGACTGTTGGGGTAGAGTAGACCATTCAACATGAACGACGAAGATTCGACAAAGCAACGAAAAACATACAAACGTCGAATCTTTGGCTTATGGTGTCTGTCGAAAGTTCTAAGAAGATTCGACGGAGCAGCTATACTGTACGACGCTGCAATCGTACATTTCCGGTCAAATGCATCCGCCCATAGGCTATAGAAAAATTCTAATGTTGATTGACTAGTAAAATAATTAATAAATATAATTATTACTAGTCGTACAACATTAGAATTCTACTACAGCTAGCTTGTAGGGGGAAAATTCAACCGGAAATGTACACGTACAGTTTAGCTGCTCCGTCGAATCTTCTTTGAACATTCGACAGACACCATTAACCTTCAATGAATGCAATTTTTTACGAAAAACGAAATAAATAAAAATGAATTTCAGGAGTAACTAAATAAATTTATTTTTCAAACAAAAACGAAATTCCGAAACAAAATATTTCAGTGTGCACATGTCTAACAAGCATTGATTATGCAGTCAAGCTTCCAGGAAAAATAGAAACAGTAAATGAACTTTCTGCATTATCGAATGAACCTGGAATCATAGGATCATCAAAATTGGTGAGATGTTTGCGCACGTGCAAGAGAATTCTGTTTCTTGATGACGTAATGTCCAACCAAGAGAGGGTACGTGTGTTACAAGAAAGAAGTCTGTTCTAAATTGGTAAGTAATTAATTTCATTGATGAATTATCTAGTGAGAGTAAATTAAAATTTAAAAATCTGTTAAAATGTGTTAAAGATGATGAATTATGGTGTTACATGTTTAATGAATGCTTACAGGCTAATATTAACATACAAAAATCAAAATGTACTTTTAAGAGATTCCGCAAACAGGTTAGAAATGTGATAAAGTTAGTTAAAGTTTATGACACAATGATATTAGGAGTTCCTAAAAGGCATGTTGTTTGTACAAAAGGGAAAACAAAGACTCAGCAGGATAACGGTGTATGTGTTCAATGTCCGATTTTGACTGAGCAATTCGTGCAATTCGAATAAAAGATATTCAGTTGTCTGAATTACAGAATAATGTAAAAAGGATTTGTGTAAATTCTAAAGCACAGTTATGCCGCGTACACACGAGCGGACTTTACGGCGGACTGGATTTCGTCGGACAATTAGATGTGTGTGGGCTCCAGCGGACTTTGTTTTCTCAAAAGTTGGACGGACTTATGCCGCGTACACACGAGCGGACTTTACGGCGGACTTTGCCCGGCGGACTGGATTTCGTCGGACAATTCGATGTGTGTGGGCTCCAGCGGACTTTGTTTTCTCAAAAGTTGGACGGACTTAGATTTGAAACTTGTTTCAAATTTATCCGTTGAAATTGAGTCCGGTCGAAAAGTCCGCCGTCTGTATGCTAGTTCGACGGACAAAAAAGCCACGCTAGGGCAGCTATTGGCTACTGGCTATGAACTTCCTTGTTTTAGTTCGGTCGTACGTCATCACGTACGAATTCGACGGACTTTGGTGGATTGTGTGTAGGCAAGTCCGTTCATTCAGAAAGTCCGTCGGAAAGTACGTCGAAAAGTCCGCCGGGCAAAGTCCGCCGTAAAGTCCGCTCGTGTGTACGCGGCATTAGATTTGAAACTTGTTTCAAATTTATCCGTTGAAATTGAGTCCGGTCGAAAAGTCCGCCGTCTGTATGCTAGTTCGACGGACAAAAAAGCCACGCTAGGGCAGCTATTGGCTACTGGCTATGAACTTCCTTGTTTTAGTCCGGTCGTACGTCATCACATACGAATTCGACGGACTTTGGTGGATTGTGTGTAGGCAAGTCCGTTCATTCAGAAAGTCCGTCGGAAAGTACGTCGAAAAGTCCGCCGGGCAAAGTCCGCCGTAAAGTCCGCTCGTGTGTACGCGGCATTAAGCAAGAGTTTAGAGATTAATGATAGTACAGACTCTAAACAGAAGTCTTTTGTACCAGATATGCGGTCTATAGAGATTGATGACCAGGATCATGAGGTTTTGCTTCAAACAAAATTAATGAATAAAGATGCAGTATGCACACAAAGTTTAGACAGACAAAAGCAGAATGGCGATCAGAGAGTTGCCACGTGTATGGTCACACCCAGATATGGTGAGATACATGTCACAGGCAGAACCAAAGTTTCAGAGCAGACAGGAAATGTTGTTTGGTTACATTGTAAGAAATGTGGCCATGTACAGAAAGAATGTTTAAAATATAAATTAAATTCACAAAGAAAATCTTTAGAAATACAAAATGAGGAAATTTCTGAGAAATTAATTTGTCCTTGTCCAAACAATAGGTTGATTGATTTGCTTTATGACTCAGAAGTCAAACAGATCAGTACACTGACTGTTAATGACAGTTCAATCAATATGACAAACAATACTGTCAAAGAGAGAGATGAATTACTTCCATTGCCTAAATCGGGATTAAAAAAAGTTTCTGAGAATCCTCCAACATTAAATTATGTTAAATAAAAGAAGCAGCCGGCAACTCCATATCATCAAGCGTATTTATTTTCAAGCCTTCACAGTGAGTAAAGTTAGCAGCAGACTAGTTTTGGCGATAAGCTTTGTTCACAGCTGTCAGATAAGGGTACTCACCGAGGCCGAGATGCTGAGAGCGGTAACCTCTTGCGACTAAGCGCACTCCACTCCTGGAGATGGTACAAAGGGTGAAGGGCACAAAGAGGCACGAGTCACCAGCAGGCAGGGCACATCTTGCATGAAGGTTACCGGCAGGGAGACAGCTGTGCAGGACTGGAAGATGCTGAAGCTCAAGAAGGAAGACGAACAGCTAATCCAACAACGGGCCGAGGGTCAAACACCGGTGACTGGCAAGAGTCTCTTAGATAGGCAAAACAGTCCAGTGCAAAGGATTGTTAGCAGGTCTGTCAGCAGGCTGATGATTTAGTAGTGGAGACTGATAGCAAAGTCCATAAAACAGGCCGAGGGTCGAACACAGAGAACTGGAGGCAAAGTCTGTGAGCAAGCCAGGGGTCGAGCACTGAAGACAATAGCAAGGACCAGGAGCAGGCTGAGGGTCAATGACTGGAGACAGGAAGCAATATCCATAGACAGGCCGAGGGTCAAACACAGGAAGCAAGTAGAGAGGTCCGAGAGGCAAGCCGAGGGTCAGATACAGGAAGAGATCAGAGCAGGTCAAGGTCAATCCGGGTCAAAACTGGTAATCAAGAATCAGGATACAAGCAGGAAACACACGGGGAGCTGAAAGACAAACCAGCAATCTGGTCATGGCACAGAGTGGCTTTACAGGCCAGTGGGAGTCTCATGTTGTGCGCGCGCTATTGCGTACGCCGTTCCGCTGAATTGCGCACCCGCATTAGCCGTTTCGCTGAATTGCACACGCGCATTAGCCAATACGCTGTATTGTGCCCAGGGATGCGCGGGAGTGCAGCTCTACCGCGCATGTGCGAAGGAAAGCAGCGATATTGGCGAAACTGGTACTTGCTTCTTTCCTGACAACAGCACTGTGAGTGCTGTGAACAAGGCTTATAGCCAAAAGTAGTCTGCTGCTGAATGCACTCACTGTAAAGGCTTGAAAATAAATACGCTTGATGATATGGAGTTGCCAGCTGCTTCTTTTACTCAATGACCGTTTGTCTATTGGTGTGTGGGAGGACACCTCAGCTTGGACACCCTGACTGCAAACTTCCAAACTAATGCCGCGTACACACGGTCGGACTTTTCACCTACAAAAGTCGGACAGCCTGTCCGACATACTTCCGGCGTACCTTCGGCGTACCTTCGGACTTGCGGCAGACTTTCTTACGAACGGACTTGCCTACACACGACCACACAAAAGTACGACAGCCTAGTACGCGGTGACGTACACCAAGTCCGACGAGACTATAAAACGGAAGTTCAATAGCCCGTACGACACCCTTTGGGCTCCTTCTGCTAATCTCGTGTTTATCTCGTGTTAGTAGAAGTTTGGTGAGAGACGATTCGCGCTTGTGAGACTCGTATTTTTCAGTTCGTTTTAACTGTTGTTCAGTCTGTGCTTGTGAGGTTTGTATCTGCTTTTCAGTGCGTTTGGTCAGTTGGCATTGAGAAATCTTTGTTTTATTGGCCGCTCGTTCCTGATTTTCAGGTCGCTCTTCACAGGCCTTGCTGTTCTTCAGTGCGTTCTGTTTAGTGCGTTCTGACCAGCCGACCGTTTTGAAACCATGTTACCTGTACGTACTCGTCGTCGAGCTCGTGCATTGTATGTGTTTGGTGCTGTAGTTTATTCTTCAGACCAAGACCAGTCCATGAACAGGGCGAGGAGGAGTTCATGGACCAAGAATTGGTTGCTCCAGCGTGACCAGTTCTGTCACATGCCATTGCTCCGTGAGATCCGTGAGAATAATCCTGAGGATTTCAGGAACTTTCTCCGGATGACGGACCCCGTTTTTGATCGTTTGGTGGCTTTGCTGACCCCCTATATCAGCAGGCAGGATACCTGCATGAGGCAAGCCATCACTCCGGAGCAGAGGCTGGTCGCTACCTTGCGGTATTTGGCCACAGGGAGAAGCCTGCAGGACATTAAGTTCTCGACAGGCATCTCCCCCCAGGCTCTGGGGATCATTATCCCAGAGACCTGTTCTGCCATCATCCAGGTCCTGCAGAAGGACTATATTAAGGTAAGATATTTTTCTTTTATTAGCATCACATGTTCTTTTATGTAATCTTTGATAATGTAATGTATTTCTTGCTTCAAACACTACTTACCATCATTGCAATATAGTGTGAATGTCCCCTTTTTATCCTCACACATGCTGGATTTTTTTCCTGTTATTTTTTGTCATGCATGTATATTTTCCTTCAATAACCTCCCCAACATGCAATGATGGGAACATATCCACCTAGTCTACTCATTTTGAATGTATTTTGTTTGAGTGTATTTAGTGTGCTTATAATTAGCAATTACCTAGATTTCCCAACCCCCCCCCCCCACCTAAACTCACTCCAAATAGTGTGCTGCTAATTAGCAATTAGCTAGATTTCCCAACCCCCCCCCCCACCTAAACTCACTCCAAATAGTGTGCTGCTAATTAGCAATTAGCTAGATTTCCCAACCCCCCCCACCTAAACTCACTCCAAATAGTGTGCTGCTAATTAGCAATTAGCTAGATTTCCCAACCCCCCCCCCACCTAAACTCACTCCAAATAGTGTGCTGCTAATTAGCAATTAGCTAGATTTCCCAACCCCCCCCCCCCCACCTAAACTCACTCCAAATAGTGTGCTGCTAATTAGCAATTAGCTAGGTTTCCCAACGCCCCCCCCCCCCCCCACCCTCGTAAAAATTTGCTTGAATGTTCTGTGGTGTTGATTTGTCTAAAGCAAATATATGTTGCACTTTGCAAAATGCATGTGCACTCTACAAGTGCATTTTTTCCAGTGCTTTAGTAAATGAGCAGAAGCTCTGCTGATTTCCATCATCAAATCATATGCAAGCGTCAAAGTGTTTTCATTAATTGCCCTTGCATGTGATTGTGTACTCCTTGCAACATGAATGCCTTTTTACATTACCTCATTTACTGTAAGCTGGTTAGCAACTGCACCTGCAGAGTGCGACAACTGCAGTCTTGTAGCCTTTTTAGTCCCTAAATTCCTGCGTGTCCTAAAAGTAATCTATTTTAGGGATTTCACAACCCCCTAAAATGTAATCAATGTTCCATCACAGGGGGTGAGCAATCTGATAAGTGTGCCTTTCCATATTAGTTATTCCAGAAGAATTAAATTATTTAATGTTATACTGATGCTGGGGAATAATGTTTTTAATTGTCTAATTTTCTTGCAATGTTAGCTTCCAAATTAATTGATTTTGGTTTTCTTGTTTGATTCCCCAGTTTCCTTCAACGCCACAGGAATGGCAGACTGTGGCATCCCATTTTGCCAGCCGTTGGGACTTTCCCAATTGTGGAGGGGCTATAGATGGGAAACATGTCCACATCGTGCCACCACCCCATTCGGGGTCATACTATTTCAATTATAAAGGGTTCCACAGTATTGTTTTAATGGCGGTGGTGTCGGCACACTATGAATTTTTATATGTGGACGTGGGGAAGAATGGCCGGATGTCGGATGGAGGAGTATTTGCCCAGACGGAGTTCTGCCAGCGTCTCCAGAGTGGTGGCCTGGGATTGCCACCTGATGCGGATAATGTGGAAGGACTCCCCTTTGTCTTCATTGCCGATGAAGCCTTCGCTCTGAGCAAGCACCTCATGAGGCCATTCCCCCAAAGAACCCTCACCCCGGAGAGGAGGGTTTTTAATTTCCGGCTGGCCAGAGCTAGAAGAGTGGTTGAGAATGCGTTTGGAATTCTGGCCAGCCGGTTCCACCTGTTTCAAACAGCCATTAATTTGGCGGAATACAAACTTAATTTTATAATTTTATCGTGCTGCATTCTGCACAACTTTTTAAACAAACATTCTCAGAATTATATAGGCACAGTTGGGCCTGAGGCCGGACTTATAGATGACAACCTTACGGGCCTGGATACTGTCCGTACTGGCTTGGCCCCCCAAAGTGCCCGTCAAGTTAGACAGCAATATGTTAATTATTTTATGGGTAGGGGGGCCATTGCAATGGGCCAGGATATTTAATTTTTTACAATAAAAAAAATATTGATGAAATCTTGAATTATATTTATTGCTTGCCTTTCTTTTGGGCTTTCTCCTAGGTTATGGTCGAGCAGTTGTAGTGCCAACTGTATTTTCATTTTAAATGTCTAAATAAGCTCCATTGCCACTGTAAACAACTTTTGGACAATTATAACCAAACTGATACTGAGCATTGAAATAACAAACCACACATTTATTTAATTCCTATAAGGAGATGTTTTTATTAATGGTTGTTATGCATTCAGTTCTGCATTTAGTATAAAATGTTCATAGACAAAAATATAATGATATCTTAATAATTTAGAAAAATATAATTATATTTAAATATTTCTACCTAATCCACAAAAAAATATTTTTGGCTTTTTGATTTTCGCAAACAGGCTTTTTTTTGGTATATGTTTTTTTTGTTTTTTAAAATCAAGTTTTTTACTTTTTTTGGTTTTTTAAAAATCAAGTTTTTTTTTTTTTTTTTGTTTTAAAATCAAGTTTTTTATTTTTTTTTGTTTTTTTAAAATCAAGTTTTGTTTATTTTTTTTGGTTTTTTTTAAATCAAGTTTTTTTTTTTTTTTTTGGTTTTTGAGAAAATCAATTTTTTTTGTTTTTTTGTTTTTTTAAAATCAAGTTTTTTATTTTTTTTGTTTTTTTTAATCAAGTTTATTTTTTTTTTTTTAAAATCAAGTTTTTTTTTTTTTTTGGTTTTTTAAAATCAAGTTTTTTATTTTTTTTTGGTTTTTTTAAATCAAGTTTTTTTTTTTTTTTTGGTTTTTTAAAATCAAGTTTTTTATTTTTTTTGTTTTAAAATCAAGTTTTTTTTTTTTGTTTTTGTTTTTTTAAAATCAAGTTTTGTTTATTTTTTTTGGTTTTTTTAAATCAAGTTTTTTTTTTTTTTTTGGTTTTTTAAAATCAAGTTTTTTATTTTTTTGTTTTAAAATCAAGTTTTTTTTTTTTTTTGTTTTTTTAAAATCAAGTTTTGTTTATTTTTTTTGGTTTTTGAGAAAATCTATTTTTTTTTTTTTTTGGTTTTTAAAATCAAGTTTTTTATTTTTTTTGTTTTTTTAAATCAAGTTTTTTTTTTTTTTTGGTTTTTGAGAAAATCAAGTTTTATTTTTTTGTGGATTTTTTATGTATTTTCGAAAAACAGCCCTCCTTTTTTAAATTAGGTTAAACAGCCATTTATGTTCAGCCAAAAAAATTAAGAGAAGGCCCAGAATGGGGTCAGCAAAACAGGAAATGAAGGACATGATCGATGTTTTGGGGTTTCAAAAAGGGCATTTAGATTCGACCCAAAACATCAATCATGTCCTTCATTTCCTGCTGCATACGATCCAGCCGATTACGCATTTCATCAATGTCCTTATTCCAGGCCATTATTTGACCAATTAGCCGTTGGGCACTTTCTGAGGTGAAATAGTCACTTCTTGTACCTAAAGTGGAATGAAACCAAAAAATGTATTTAGAAATATGCACACATACATAGTTTACCTTACCATAATAAAGCTGTTGTCTCAGACACTGACCTGGTGGGGTGCCCATGTAGCATAATTCCTCCACATCCTCGGGGGTGGCGCTGTTGCTTGAATCAAGCACAACCAGATCCCCTAAAATATAGTAGAAAAATTACATTAAACAAAAGGCAGCCATGCATAGATTACCGTAAGCTGGTGTGTCAGACACTCACCTGGTGGGGTGCCCATGTCGCCCACCTCTCCTTCCTCCACATCCTCAGTGGGGCTTGGGCTGATTTCCCAATCATGTTTGGCTTGGGGTGGACTGTCTTCTTGTTGGCTGAGTGATTTTTCCCCTATGTGAAACAAAAAATTATTAATCTACTTAGCACACAGATATTTTAGTACATAGTAATTTTCCAACATTTGTAGTGAAGTGGTTTGTGTAGAGTTCCTATTTTACCTCAATATTTAAAATTATAAAGACATATCGGATAGATAGATATCTAGATATCAATATCTCAAAATATAGTTAATAATCTTTTGATCTCTCTCTCTCTATATCTGGAACAAAATCTATAAATATCTAACTAAATGTAAAGAAAAAAAAAAGATAACTTAAAATATTCAAAAAGAATGTTTGACATTTCTATATCTATCTATCTACCTATCTCTATATTTCTCTCTCTCTCTCTCTCTCTCTCTCTCTCTCTATATCTATATCTATATCTATATCTATATCTATATCTATATCTATATATCTTTATATATATATATATATATATATATACACTACCGTTCAAAAGTTTGGGGTCACCCAAACAATTTTGTGTTTTCCATGAAAAGTCACACTTATTCACCACCATACGTTGTGAAATGAATAGAAAATAGAGTCAAGACATTGACAAGGTTAGAAATAATGATTTGTATTTGAAATAACATTGTTTTTACATCAAACTTTGCTTTCATCAAAGAATCCTCCTTTTGCAGCAATTACAGCATTGCACACCTTTGGCATTCTAGCTGTTAATTTATTGAGGTAAGCTGGAGAAATTGCACCCCACGCTTCTAGAAGCAGCTCGCACAAGTTGGATTGGTTGGATGGGCACTTCTGGCGTACCATACGGTCAAGCTGCTCCCACAACAGCTCAATGGGGTTCAGATCTGGTGACTGTGCTGGCCACTCCATTACCGATAGAATACCAGCTGCCTGCTTCTGCTGTAAATAGTTCTTGCACAATTTGGAGGTGTGTTTTAGGGTCATTGTCCTGTTGTAGGATGAAATTGGCTCCAATCAAGCGCTGTCCACTGGGTATGGCATGGCGTTGCAAAATGGAGTGATAGCCTTCCTTATTCAGAATCCCTTTTACCCTGTACAAAGCTCCCACCTTACCAGCACCAAAGCAACCCCAGACCATCACATTACCTCCACCATGCTTAACAGATGGCGTCAGGCATTCTTCCAGCATCTTTTCATTTGTTCTGCGTCTCACAAACATTCTTCTTTGTGATCCAAACACCTCAAACTTGGATTCATCCGTCCACAACACTTTTTTCCAGTCTTCCTCTGTCCAATGTCTGTGTTCTTTTGCCCATCTTAATCTTTTTCTTTTATTGGCCAGTCTCAGATATGGCTTTTTCTTTGCCACTCTGCCCTGAAGCCCAAAATCCCGCAGCCGCCTCTTCACTGTAGATGTTGACACTGGTGTTTTGCGGGTACTATTTAATGAAGATGCCAGTTGGGGACCTGTGAGGCGTCTGTTTCTCAAACTAGAGACTCTAATGTGCTTATCTTCTTGCTTAGTTGTGCAACGCGGCCTCCCACTTCTTTTTCTACTCTGGTTAGAGCCTGTTTGTGCTGTCCTCTGAAGGGAGTAGTACACACCGTTGTAGGAAATCTTCAATTTCTTTGCAATTTCTCGCATGGAATAGCCTTCATTTCTAAGAACAAGAATAGACTGTCGAGTTTCAGATGAAAGTTCTCTTTTTCTGGCCATTTTGAGCGTTTAATTGACCCACAAATGTGATGCTCCAGAAACTCAATCTGCTCACAGGAAGGTCAGTTTTGTAGCTTCTGGAAGGAGCTAGACTGTTTTTAGATGTGTGAACATGATTGCACAAGGGTTTGCTAATCATCAATTAGCCTTCTGAGCCAATGAGCAAACACATTGTACCATTAGAACACTGGAGTGATAGTTGCTGGAAATGGGCCTCTATACACCTATGTAGATATTGCACCAAAAACTAGACATTTGCAGTTAGAATAGTCATTTACCACATTAGCAATGTATAGAGTATATTTGTTTAAAGTTAGGACTAGTTTAAAGTTAGCTTCATTTAAAATTACAGTGCTTTTCCTTCAAAAATAAGGACATTTCAATGTGACCCCAAACTTTTGAACGGTAGTGTATATATATATATATATATAGATCTATCTATAGATATGTAACGAGGTTTATTAAAAGATCGTTTGAAACGATGAACAAAAAATCGTATAGGAAGGAAAAGCACATGGAGCAGTATACAAGGTAATAAACACACGAGAAAAACACGACTTACTTTTTTTCAGCACTTTCCGGATCCGTCTGTATTGATCCGGCTCCCTGAGTTTCAGGTCAGACCATCTTTTTCGAAGTTGATCTCTGGAGCGCTGTACCCCAAAAGAAGCCTGCAAAGTGTCCACGACCTTCGCCATTATTTTGGCCTTGCGCAAATTTGGCCGTGCGTACGGCCCATACTTCCCATCATAGTCGTCTTTGTGAAGAATGGCCACCATCTCCACCATCTCTTTAAAACTCATATTGGAGGCCTTAAATCTAGGCCTCACAGATTTGGTTGATGTTCCAGCCTCCGGGCTTTCTCCACTACCTGAGGTAGTCAACATGTCAGGTGTCTCCGCCATTATTTACCCCACTACGCGCCGTAACTAAAAATGGGCGGAGAACATGAGTTAATTTCGAACGTCAGGGCGGGCGACGCAGGCGGAGTTTCACACATGCGTAGTGTATAAAGAGGGGCCTTGCGCACGTGTCGTACGTACGTTCTGTGCGTCGAATTAGGGGGCGGAGAACATGAGTTAATTTCGAACGTCAGGGGCGGGCGACGCAGGCGGAGTTTCACACATGCGTAGTGTATAAAGAGGGGCCTTGCGCACGTGTCGTACGTACGTTCTGTGCGTAGGTGATAGTGGACCAGGACGTTACAAAACGAAGGTAATTTTAAATAATTTTTTTGGGTTTTATGGTCATGACTTTGTAGCAAGCGGCCTATATGGCTTGATAGATTGATGAGGCCTACATAGGGAGAAGATGATGAGGGGTTAGCAGAAACCTATAATTAAGTGTTTTTTGTCTTGTGACTTTATCTTTTCCAGATATAATGAATCCCCTATTTAAGGATCCAGAGTTCCTTACAGCTTTTATTTCGAAATATCGAGAGATGAGGAATTTGTGGGAGGTGAAACACCCTCAGTATTATGCAAAGCATGTGAGGAAGTCAACGCTGGAGGGACTTCTGTCCTTTGTCCAGGCGACCATCCCGGGAGCAACAATGGAGACATTGCTCAAGAAAATTGGGGTCTTGAGGAACATGTATAAGAGGGAGCATAGGAAGATCCAGGAATCAAGGAGATCAGGAGCATCAGCAGATGATGTTTATGTACCCAGGCTGTGGTACTACAATCAACTCCGTTTTCTTGATGACCAGAATGAAGCCAGGGCATCACTTTCAACCCTTCCCTCCACCCTTCCCTCCACCCTTCCCTCCACCCTTCCCTCCACCCCAGCAGAGGCTGATGAGGAGCAAGCTGGGTCTTCCATCCTGGATGAACCGGATATGACCATCTGGAGTCAGGTAAATTATTTTAACAAATATTTACTGTACTAATATTAATGATGTTAACTGGATGTTATAATTGTCTAAAATAATTTTGCACTCAAAATTGTGTATACATATCAAATGACAGTAGTGGCTAAATATGTTTGGCACCTGCTTGAAATAATTAGGGTGTCTGATTAGACTCTTTTATTAAAGAGATGTATTCACATTGAATTTGCTAGTCATGAGAAGAAAACTGTGTGTCATTGATGAACCCAAAAAAATATACTAAAACTATTGTCCTTTTTTTATACACAGGATGAGTCCATCCAGGAGGAATGTGGGGAAAGTGGCAGGCAGGAGGAGACCGGGCCCATGGACAGCCTGGAGGAGGCCGGATTCACCATCATCCTGGAGGAGGCTGGGCCCAGTGTCAGGCAGGAGGTGGCTGCTCCCAGTGAGGTGGCTGGGCCAAGTGAGGTGGCTGGGCCAAGTGAGGTGGCTGGGCCCAGTAGGAGCCTGACCCAATCCCAAGTGCCTCCCCTCCACCTTCCCAAAAAAAGGGCCAGGAAGGGGATGGTCACACAGGACGCATCCCTGCGCCTCATGCAAGAGGCCACCCGTTTTTTAACGAGCCCCCCCGAAGCGGAAGAATCCTATGGCTGCTACTTAGCCAGCAGGCTTCTTCAGATGGATTGGGAGCAGCGCCTCATTTGTGAGCGCCTATTTGGGGAAACAATCCAAAAGGGGCTGCATGGCACGCTAACCCGAAACAACCCAACTACATGAGGCAGCCCCCCCCTCCTCCTCCTCCTCCTCCTCCTCCTCCTCCTCCTCCTGCCACAACTGAAACACCAGAGCCACAGCCTCAAAAGAAGGCTACAGGGAAGGCTGCAGGGCAGCGTGGAGGAAAGGCTGCAGGGAAGAGAAGAAAGTGATGACCTGGGTTCAGTCTGGTCTGACAGAAGACGCAGGCTGTTGTAGGACCACAGTCTGGGGACATCTAGATCATCTGCTGGTGCTGTTGATCTCTGGGATTCTTGGACCAGATTGTGCTCCCTCTTATATGGACTCCGCAAGATCCCAATTTTCTTGTACACCGACTTTTTCCAGCGTTGACTTCCTCTTTATTTTATTTTGACCATGAATAAATGGATCTTTTTTGAGTTTAGCAAAAGACTTTATGTGTTTTCTTTTAAATCATTGATTTTACACACAATGTTAAATTAACAAGGGACAACAATCTCATTGAGTTTGAAAAAAACACACCAAAAATACATTACTAATGTTAATAATGTTCAAGTGGTAAGTCTTGAAAATAAAAAAATCTACATAACCAAAAACGGTGCTTTGGGTTAACTTTATCTAAAAAATAAAAAATAATCACTAGAAAAAAAAAAATAGAATAATGGGTTCTTTGTGGTAACTTTACAAACCTAAAAAAAAAAAAAATAAGGGAAAAAGTATTATTAGTATGGAAACATTGTTTTTAAAAAGCATACTATATCATTCATGAGATCAAAGAGAAAAAGAATCCAGAAATCAGTTTGGGAGAACTCTGATTATGAACAGCAAAACACCTTCGTTCTTTAGAGCATTCGTAAAGAAGAAATAAAATGCGCTGCATTCAGCGATCACAGATTTTGCAGCGTGATGAATGTGCTACCTACAATACGAACACTAGTTTTACTAGACCGAGTGCTTCCGTTTAGTTTTTGCTTATGAGCATGCGTCGTTTTTTTGTCCGTAGGACTAGCATACAGACAAGCGGACTTCGGGGTCCGTCGTAGTTACGACGTAAAGATTTGAAGCATGTTTCAAATCTAAAGTACGTCGGATTTGAGTCTAAAAAAGTACGTTGAAAGTCCGGAGAAGCCCACACACGATCGGATTACCAGCCAGCTTTAGTCCGTCAGCGTCCGTTGGACTTTTGTAGCTGAAAAGTCCGACCGTGTGTACGCGGCATAAGACTTTGTTTCCCACTGCTCTGAGCCATACAATCTTTGATCAAATTAAATTATGTTTCTCCGATTTTAATAGATGAAGATGGAAGGCCATGGGTACATGGTTTATTAAATGGTGGGAAAACTAAATGGCTAATAGATTTAGGAGCTGAACTCAGTTTAGCTAAACACAAATTACCTGTGAATATTGATTCTCCAAAATGTAATTTAATTGGTTTCAGTGGAAAAGAAAATACAGTTGCAACTAAAGTTTCTGATGTGACTTTTGAAATTCCGGGACTTTTGAAAACTAAGATAGATATCTGGTGTTGTAAAAATACAGAGAATATTTTAGGCATAGATGTGATTAGTAAATGGAATTGCATTATTAATTTAAGTAATTCTACTATATGGAAAGATTCATCTAGGCCCAAATCTATGTTAAAAGATCCCTCCATGTACAGTAATGTTGGAATTTTTTGTACAGCAGCTGACATGTCTTCAGATTATAATTGGCCACCTACAGGAACCAAGGTTTATATATATATACATTTTTATGTGACGTGATAGGTTTATCATATCAAGATGAGATATTTTTCTTACACATCAAATTTTACAATCACATATAGTGTATTTGAAAGGGTTAAACATCCTTACCATAGAGTCACTTTAGGAATGGAATATCTCACCACCACTATTTAACTGTAGTCAGTAATATTAGGATTTAGTACAATTACCATATGATTTTATTTGGATTGCGCAGCATTAAATTGGTAGAAATTAGCTATGGGAGTCACTCTGCTCCAGCAAAGCTTTTCCTGAGCTGATGTCCTCAATATCACGCAACTGAGAGTAATTATTGTGACATGTCAGTTCAGCACTAGTTTGTCTAATGCTTTTCCCTCTACCCTGCCTCCTATCTGCCATCTTCATAGTTAAGTTTTACTTTATTCTGAGCACTAATTGCTACCCTAACTGTTTTAGTGCTCCTGCTCACTGATCACAAGTCCCTGGCATCATCTCCTCCTGCTCCCGCTCACTGATCACAGGAGCCCCATTGTCCTTTCCTCCTGCTCACTGATCATGCAGCCCCGGGACCTCTCCTGCTGATCCTCCTCACTCATCACACAGCCCCTGGCATCCTCTCCTCCTGCTCCAACTCACTGATCACACGGCCCCCCAGTGCCCTCTCTGTGTGCTCCAGCTCACTTATTACATTTCCCCTGGTGTCCTCCCTTGTTCTCCAGTTCACTGATCAAATGGCCCTTGGCATCCTCTCCTTCTGCTCCTCACTGTCCACATGACCCCAGACATCTCCTCCTGCTCCCATTCCCTAATTACACAGCCCCTGGTGTCCCCTTACTCCCGCTCACTGATCATACAGCCCCCAGTGGCCTCGCCTTATGTTCCCTCTCACCAATCACACACCCCCCAGCATCATCTGCTCCTGCTCCCATTACTATTCAATGAGTGCATGGCTGCCAGTGTGTTTCCCTCTTCCTCCCACTCACTGATCACATGGCCTTCTGTTTCCCCTGTAGCCACAGTCACAATGCCTCAGTATTCACAGTTCCCCAGACACAATGCATCAGTACGCGCAGCACCCCAGCCACTCACAATGGCCCAGTCATGCACAGTGTCCCAGCTACTTGGAATGTTCCAGTAGCTCTGTTTCCAAGCACATCACCGCTCAACACTGGGGTACCCGAATTTCACCGCTGTCACTTTGCTTTACCTGGTTCCAACTCAACTCAGTTCCTCATTTCAGCTCCGCTCTGCCCTTGCTATCTCACTGCTCACAGCATCCAGCATGCACCTCTCATAAAATCCAGCATGTGCTAGGGCTCATCCTATAGCTTGAATTGACTTGAATAAGCTCTATGACAAACAAGATTGTTTTTAGAGAGTTTTGGACATTGGGCAATGGAAGACTCTTCAGGTTGCACTACAGAAACAGAAGAATTTTTTATTTTTTTATGAAGATTATTATAGTTACGCAGATGCCATCAGCCATACCACTAAAACTAGGGACATTCCTCCCATCCACAAATGATACTGGAACATATCTTATTATTTAAGGAAGTGAAGATTCTACTAAAGAAAATGTTGCATGGAGAGGTAATTCAAAAAAGTCAATGTGCTGCTCCAATAGCGCTCATCAAGAAGAAGGAACGGTGTAGACTATAGAAAGACTACAGAAAGCTAAACACATACAGTATATCCCAAAAAGAGTTCAACAGAATGCCCTTTGGACTCCCTATAGCACCCAGTATGTTTCAGTAGAATTGTTGAGTGGATATAGATTTTTACAGTGTGCGCATCTAACTGGATAACATTATTACATTTTCTCAGAGTTTTAAAGCCCATGTGAAACATCTGGATATGGTGTACTAGAGAATAGGGTGATTTAGACAAAAACTAAACCAAAGCAAGAGTTATCTTTTGAAAGATGAAAGGAGTTGCACCTGACTTTGACAAGCCAAGGACAAAAGAAAGTTGAGCAAGGACAAAAGAAAGTTGAGCAAGGACAAAAGAAAGTTGGGCGGTTCTACAGACCATCTGAGAGTTGTGGTCTTTTCCAGCATTAGCTGAACTTAACAGATCCTTCGTAAAAGATTTTTCTGGGGATTCCTTTCATCTATACCAGACCCTTTATCTTAGATCAGAGTCTTGTATAGAGGTTAATGGGGGACCCCACAAAAAAATGTAAATCCATTGTCAATCATGTCGTCCCCCGCTGATGCAAATTCTCAGCAATCTTGATGGACTCGCCGACACCTCCAATCCTGTGACTCACTCGGTGTGAATGGCAGCTCCTGATTACTGCAGCAGAATATAAATAAAGCAGTAAGGGTTTTCTGGGTTATATCATTGACCAAATATGGACATGACCATGTTTGGGGTGATGACATCACAGGTGAATTCAGAGACTCTGGAGACTTAATAAATAGAAGGTGTTCTGAGTGAGAGACAAAAAGAGCTGATGGTTTCTTCTTTTAGCCTTCCTGTTTCACTGTGAACAGTTGCTGAGTATATCTACTATGTATGCATGCATGCAAAGCGCCAGCCATCCTCCCAACCACCTTGTGGTGGCGGTAACTGGCAGAGAGCTTTGGAATCCTTTTTCTCATCACACATGGACAGGCCCAGCAATGAAACCAAGATGGTGCCCAGCTCCCTAGCCTGCTTCCCCGGAATATGGTGAAGACCACGCTATGCCTCTGTCAGGGCTGGGCTCGGCCCTTCCTTCTTTAAACTGGCCGCTCAGCTGTCAGCTAATTACCAGCTCCTATCTCTCCACAGTGACTCACCTGTTGATGATATCCTGCTTGTCAGTCCTGCTTACTTAAGCCGTCCAGCCCAGATGATCTCTGCCTTTGCCTTGGTCAACATCACAGAGACTTTCTCCTGTGCTCCTGTTAAAGACTTGCTTGGCTGACATTCCTTCTGGCTCCAGATCCTGCTTGCTGTTCCACTACACTGATTCCTGGCTTCCTGACTTTCTAGCTTGTCTGACTATCCGTTCCAGTTACTGAACTATGGCTATGTTTGAGTACGTTTTTTCTATTTACTTTTATTATTAAACAAGTATGATTTAACTGTACTTCTGTCTCGCTATGATTCATGGTTTCTGACAGTAGGCAAAGGCCATGGATTCAGAAGATACAGTCAATCCACTTATTGGTAATATTTTTTCCAGATTGGATGAGCAGGATCACAGCATGGATCAGTTTGCCATGGCATTACAAATGCTCCTGAGTGGCACAGCTCACCTGGAATCGCCCACTGTGGCTGCTCCGATACAACCTGTGTTGCAGGCCATCCCCGCTGCTGCTCCAGTCTCTGTCCGGGCACCCGCCTCGAGTATTACCTCTATAAGAGGTATGTCTGGTTTCGCTTCCCCAGCAATTTGGGGGCGATCCAGTCCAATGCAGAGGGTTTCCCAAGCAGGTTGCGATATACTTTGGGATGCTGCCCTAGGCGTTTCCCACAGACAGAAGCAAAGTAGAATTCATGATATCTTTGCTTTCTGAGAGAGCTTTGACCTGGGCAAAGCATCTATGGGAGATGCAAAAACCTATTGTCCTGAGTTACCCAGAGGTGGCGGCTTACTTTAAAAAGGTATTTGATGTTCCTGCATGCTCCGCTTCTGCTGCTAAGTGCCTCATGTCCGTCAAACAGAGTATGAGAACTGTTGCCAATTACGCCATTGAATTCCGTACTCTGGCAGCAGAAGTTGCTTGGAACAATGAGGCCTTCGTGGCTGCTTTTTCTCATGGTCTCTCAGATACCATCAGCCTGAGATATACCCACTGAGCTGGAGAAGTTGATCATGTTTGCCATCCTCATTGACTCCAAACTCAGAGAAAGACTCTTTTAAGGCGTGCTTGCGGAAGCCTCCTATACATTTGTCTCTGAGCTTTGCAGTCCCACCATTGCCTCCCTCACCTCCCATGCCTCCTGGTACCAAGTCTTTCAGCGAAGGTGAACCCATGCACTTGGGCTTCACGCGTCTCTCTGCGGATGAGAGAACCCTTAGGAGGAGGGAGAGATTCTGCCTTTATTGTGTCCAGAGAATGATTGATTGCTGTGCCCTGGGGTGGCAATCAAAACACCCGAATAACAAAGTGCCACACCCTAATATAGAAGAATTGAAGGATAAGGAAAAATGGACTTTAACGGCACGTATAGAAAAATATAACAAATTTTAATAGTTCACATACATTAACTACATATACAGTGCACATTCAATAAAACACATTTAAATATTGATTACAGATAAAAGAACCCATTGATCAACCCAAAAAATAGAAGCCGCTTGTATACTTCTTATGAGGCTATACTTGATATAAGTTGGAGAAGCCCACACTGAGATACGGCATTCGCTGTTGGGGTGTTCAAAGGTCCTTGAAGAGTTAAAAAATGCTCAATATGTTTTGCGACCAGGAGTGTCGCTTCTTCAGGAGCTTCTGTGTCTCTAATTAAAAAGATAGATTGTAATTAGAATAAGATATAAACATTTTAATATATAGTTATTGTAGTGTATATATACATATGCGTAACCATATATGTAAGTTATGTGGACTCACCAAACTTGGTGTTGAGGAAAATCTTAGCGCTCACCCCCACCCATGGGACAATGCTACTGACCAAAGAGCCTCTCCTGATGGAAGGGAGAGAGGAAGAACACGGAACTCGGCCCCAAGCACAACAGGGCGGCAACCCAGGATATAAATTGAGATATGGGGGCACATCAGGTAGCTAAAATTATAAGGTATATATGTTTGACTACACTCAGTGGCGTAGCGTGGGGGGTGCAGGGGGTGCTGTGGCGCGACATTTAGGGGGGCGCAATTTCGTGCCACCTCCTAATTTTAATCTCCTGTGTCCCCCGCGCTCCGGCCACCATGTTAATTGTTTGGCGCCCTGTGATTGGGCGTACGGGGGTCATGTGCGGCGTGGGGCTGGCCTATCCGCGATCACAGTTACTCCTGGAGTCCCGCCTCCTACACATCCTCCCATACGCCCAATCACAGTGCGCCGGGAAACAATTAACACGGCGGCCGGAGCGCGGCGGAGACAAGCGCTGGAAAGTGTGAGCCGCCGGGGCCGCTGTCTTCGCCTCCTCCTATCCTTTGGACCGATGCAGGACAAGAAGGTAAGGAATGGATAAAGGGGAGGGGGAAAGAATAGAGAGGCACCATAAATGTAGTGTCAGTGTAGGAAGACTGTAGGCGGGACAGTATAGTGTACAGTGTAGTATAGTGGTCAGTATAGTGTAGTGGTCAGTATAGTGGTCAGTATAGTATAGTGGTCAGTGTAGTATAGTGGACAGTATAGTATAGTAGTCAGTGTAGTGGACAGTGTATTATAGTGGTCAGTGTAGTGTAGTGGTCAGTGTAGTATAGTGGACAGTGTAGTGGACAGTATAGTAGTCAGTGTAATATAGTGGACAGTATAGTATAGTGGTCAGTGTAGTATAGTGGACAGTATAGTATAGTAGTCAGTGTAGTGGACAGTGTATTATAGTGATCAGTGTAGTGTAGTGGACAGTGTAGAGTAGTGGACAGTGTAGTATAATGGTCAGTGTAGTATAGTGGACAGTATAGTATAGTAGTCAGTGTAGTGGTCAGTGTAGTATAGTGGTCAGTGTAGTGGACAGTATAGTATAGTAGTCAGTGTAGTGGACAGTGTATTATAGTGATCAGTGTAGTGTAGTGGACAGTGTAGTGGTCAGTGTAGTATAGTGGTCAGTGTAGAGTAGTGGACAGTGTAGTATAGTGGTCAGTGTAGTGTAGTGGACAGTGTAGTGGTCAGTGTAGTATAGTGGACAGTATAGTAGTCAGTGTAGTATAGTGGTCAGTGTAGTATAGTGGTCAGTGTAGTGTAGTGGTCAGTGTAGTGTAGTGGACAGTGTAGTATAGTGGACAGTGTAGTATAGTGGTCAGTGCAGTGTAGTGGACAGTGTATTATAGTAGTTAGTGTAGTTTACAGTGTAGTGTAGTGGACAGTATAGTATAGTGGTCAGTATAGTGTAGTGGACAGTATAGTGGTCAGTGTAGTTCTCAGTGTAGTATAGTGGTCAGTGTAGTGGACAGTATATTGGTCAGTGTAGTATAGTGGACAATATAGTAGTCAGTGTAGTGGATAGTGTAGTATAGTGGTCAGTATAGTGTAGTGGACAGTATAGTGGTCAGTGCAGTGTAGTTCTCAGTGTAGTGGTCAGTGTAGTATGGTGGACAGTATAGTAGAGTAGTCACTGTAGTGGACAGTGTAGTATAGTGGTCAGTGTAGTATAGTGGTCAATGTAGTGTAGTGGTCAGTGTAGTGTAGTGTAGTGGACAGTGTAGTGGTCAGTATAGTGGACAGTATAGTGTAGTGGACAGTAAAGTGGTCAGTATAGTGGAGAGTATAGTGTAGTGGTCAGTGTAGTATAGTGGTCAGTGTAATGGTCACTGTAGTGTAGTTCTCAGTGTAGTATAGTCGTCAGTATAGTGTAGTGGACAGTGTAGTTCTCAGTGTAGTGGTCAGTATAGTGGACAGTGTAGTGGTCAGTAAATTGGACAGTATAGTGGTCAGTGTAGTGGACAGTATAGTATAGTGGTCAGTGTAGTGGACAGTATAGTGGACAGTGTAGTTGTCAGTGTAGTGTAATGGTCAGTGTAGTGGGCAGTGTAGTGGTCAGTATAGTGGTCAGTGTAGTTCTTAGTGTAGTGGACAGTATAGTATAGTGGTCAGTGTAGTGTGTAATGGTCAGTAAAGGAATCAGGTTGGTCAGTGTTGAAATAAAGTAGGTTAGTGTAATGGTCAGTATAGGAATCAGGTAGGTCAGTACTATTGTCTTTGAAGGGACTCGGGGAGTGCTAAAAGTCCGCAGGTTAGGGGGCGCAAATTATTTGCCTTGCCCCGGGTGCTGGCAACCCACGCTACGCCACTGACTACACTGGCTTGTACATTGCTTGACATATACGACAATTGCGATAGTAAGCAATTCCTTACTCACATATATGCTGCACCCTAATTTCCACAAATGCCCATAGGCACTATAAAGGGCCTTATGTAGGAACTGTACTGTCTAAAAGAAGATATAACAGGAGGGAAGAAATGAATTATTGAAAAGATTTGAAAATTAACACACAGCTCGGCTGTCGACATAAAGACGGCCAAAATGAATTATAGATGTTTATCAAGGTGGTACGCAACCCCAGATAAAACAAGTAAATACCAAACAGGGAAATCCCCAGAGTGTTGGAGAGGATGTAAGGTAATAGGAACAATAACCCACCTGTGGTGGGACTGCCCTATACTTAAAAAGTATTGGAAAGAGCTTCAGTTAATAAAGGAAATCACTAATAAAATAATACCTGAAGAACCATGGACATGCTTGTTCCATGGAGTGGAAGGTTCAGTAAGACAATACAAAGCATCAATAATCCCCCATATGATCAATGCAGCGAAAAGTCTCATACCCAAAAAATGGCAGGAAGTAGAAATCCCTAAAATCCGGGACTACGTCAAGGTATTAAGTCGATAGAGGAAAGGGGTAACCGGTCGATATGAGGGAAAATAAACGCTTTTGACTGCCCTTTAAGCTTGAGGTAGGGAAGGGAGGGGGGGTAGGATATATGGTAAAATGCTAAGTAATAATTATAGATGTTAGCAAAATGTGTTGTGTAATATTGTATGATGGCATTTTTTATTAAATAAAATAAATAATAAAAAAATAAAATAAAAGAAGATATAAGGTTTATTTGTACTTTATAAATTATATTCCCAGTTATCAAAAACGTTCAGACAAATGCTGATATGCTTATGCGCTTACATTTTGATGGGGAATCATCCTCCTGACAGTGAATCGGGATATTGCATCAGCCATTACCCCTTGGGATTTTTCAACCTTACAACCCCTTTTCCAGCAATGTTACTTCAGTAGTTAATCAAAATAACAGGTGTTAATTTGAATTCTACATGTATCTGTAGAACCAAGTTATGAAGCAGGTATTTGGTAGGTATGTTAGGTCCTGAAATCCTCTTGACCGCTCAATAGGAGCATTTAGGTACCTGAATGCTCCCTTTCTCTGTACTTAATGGCTGTATGCCTTATGTTTATGTATCTATAGGACAAACACCATCAATGCTATCTCTTGAGCTTATGGTTACCCCAGCTGGTCAATACAGGCTAATTATTAACCGCTTCAGATCCGGGCCATTGCCAAATGACAGCAACAGCGCGGATCTAAATTGCCGGGACGACGTCTATTGACGTCGTCCCGTGCACGAGCGGCCTGCGCGTCCCCTGCAGGGCGCGCGCGGCGCGCTCGCTGATCAGCGAGTCTATGAGACTCGCCTGATCACAGATCAGAGTAAGGGGTTGGTCCCGACCCTTACCACATGATCAGCTGTCAGCCAATGACAGCTGATCATGTGATGTAAACAGAGCCGGTAATCGGCTATTTTTCCTCCTCGCGCTGACAGCGCGAGGAGGAAAAAAAAACCCGATCACCGGCGGCCGTGATCGGGACATCAGTCCCGATCACGGCGATCTTCTAACACAAAGCAATAGGCAGCAGTGCTGCCTACCAGTGCCCACCAGCGTCACCCATCAGTACCCACAGTGCCATCAATCAGCGCCACCCATCAGTGCCCACAGTGCCACCCATCAGTGCCCACAGTGCCACCCATCAGTGCCACACATCAGTGCCACCCATCAGCACCCACATCAGTGCCACCCATCAGCACCCACATCAGTGCAACCTATCAGTGCCCATCAGTGTCACCTACCAGTGCCCATCAGTGCCGCCCATCACTGCCCATCAGTGCCACCCATCAGTGCCCACCATCAGTGCCGCCCATCAGTGCCCCCCATCAGTGGTACCCATCCGTGCCACCCATCTGTGCCACCCATCTGTGCCGCCCATCTGTGCCACCCATCCGTGGCCATCAGTGCCGCCTTATGTGTGCCCATCAGTACCGCCTTATCTGTCCCCATCAGTGCCGCCTTAACTGTGCCTATCAGTTCCGCCTTAACTGTGCCTATCAGTGCCGCCTTATCTGTGCCTATCCGTGCCCATCAGTGCAGCCTATCAGTGCCCACAAGTTCCGCCTTATCAGCGCATATCAATGAAGGAGAAAAATTACCTGTTTGCAAAATTTTATAACAAACTATTAAACATGATTTTTTTTTTTTTCAAAAATTTCCATTTTTTTTGTTTGTTTAGCAAAAAATAAAAACCCCAGCTGTGATTAAATACCACCAAAAGAAAGCTCCATTTGTGGGAAAAAAATGATAAAAATGTCATTTGGGTACAGTGTTGTATGATCGCGCAATTGTCATTCAAAGTGCGACAGCGCTGAAAGCTCAAAATTGGTCTGGGCAGGAGGGGGGTTTAAGTGCCCAGTAAGCAAGTGGTTAAGCAACCCTAGACAGGTAGTATGCTCTTTGTTTGTCTGGCTAATTTTGTATACAATTATTCAATCTAATTATATTAACCCCAGATGAAATTATGCATATTTAGGTTTAACAACTAAATATATTGGCAGGAAATTATGTACCAAACAGGTATGCCTATAGATATATTTATAGCTTGTAAATACAAATGTAATTAAATATAATGAGCTTTAATAGCTCTTAATATGAATGTTTTTGATAATTGGGAATATAATTTATGTAGCGCTGACAACTTTTGTTGTTAGTCATATGTGTGTTGTAAAAGAATATAAGTTGATCTAGTGCCATCTAGTGAACAATTGAGGTACAACACTTTTATGTTTCATGATTGAGAGAAGTGACATGGAAGTGATTGATTGTTTACTTCTGAACATTAACTATGACCTACCCACAATGCTCCTGGACAAGAGAAGAACTGAACTGCATTGTGGGAGGATATAAAAGGACTGGGAGTGGCCATCTTAGTTCTCTTGTTCCTGGGACGCGTGGTCTGTTAGCAGGACTCTGTGGGTGTGTCTGTCCCACAGGGTTGTGGCCTACCTTGTGAAGGAGCGGAGCAGCAGCAGGGATCCTGCCATCGTATCACAGTGTGCTGAAGCAGCAGAAGTGATTGTTCCGGAGACCCGTGGGGGAGGTAACTGAGGACTCCCGGTCGTTAGTAAAAGGAACAGTGTGACGGCGTGGTGGTGGCTCCATACGGACTGAGAACTGCTGAAACGGAGACATCCATCTGCCCGGATCCCGTGTGGTGACAGGGTTAACACCCGGAACTTTGTTTATTACTACACACACTTAGGACGGTTACAGAGTATTGCTGGGACTGATAGTCCCACGGAACTAGTTAAGTTGGAGAACATTACATTTGCATAGATTTCAGTATTCAAGAACTGATACTAGATGTTTGTCTTCTTCGTATAAGAACACTTAATCAATCTTCTGAATTATAATTGTCTTAGTGTATTACCTTACACTGCGCAACACCCAAGAAGAACCCTCTGTGGATTACAATTACAAATTTGTAGCTAGCGAAGTTTGAAGACATCAAGACTATCTCTTTTATTGCAGGGCCCTGCATCTAGTTACAAAGGGTAGTGACCTTACAGTTTAGAGCAGGGGGAGCTCCCTGGTACAGATATATAGTTAGGTATATTTGTGTTTGTTACGAAGATTATCATAACTGTTTACTGTACTGTTGCACTACGTTGGTGTGATAGTGTAGTCACTGTAATAATTCTTTATATAAATATATCATTCATCCAAACAAAGAAGTTATTTTGGTTATTACAGAAGTTTATGTGCAGTGTTGTTATTTCTCCTGCAGGTGGAGCTACAAGCACCCAGGTAGAGGTAAATATAACTATAAGTGTATATTGTGGGTTAAAGTTGGTATTGATATCATTACAACACTGCACTACAGCTGTGTCAAGGGGATTGAACAACTTAAGAGGGGTGAAGAGAATAGAGGACAGGCCCAATAATAAACCAGCAGCTCCACCGAGGTTATTGCTACATGTGGGGGCTCGTCCGGGATAACTGTCACTCTAAAGTCAAGCACCCCCCTAAGAACCGTAGAATGGATCCCCCCACTGTGGCACAGTGGTGTGAGGCGGAAGGCACCCGCTCAGAAGCGAGCGTGGCCATGGAACTCTGGGGAGATATCCGGGAGAAAAAACATATTAACCGAGTGGTAAAAACACTATCCCCAGAACAAAGAGCCAAGGTGGTCGCAGTAAGACCCAATCATGAGACATTCCCTACTTATGCATTATTGGAGTGGAGGAAGGGAGTTCCGGAAAATTTCAGTGTTGAACTTGCTGACAAGACCAAATTTTATCTGACCCACCCAAGGGAAGAAGAGGAGAATCTTGCCACCTTCCCCCAGATGAGTTCAGCAGAAACCAAGGTTCCATCACAGCCAGCACCGGCTGTAATTAAGCCAGAATTCTTTACAGCCCTGGGAAATTTGGTGTCCCAATGTTAAAAAGGGAACCCAACATATTCAGGGACTGGGTACCGAAAACTGGGCATTTTCTCGGGCCAACGGCCTGTACCCAAGGGAGAAGACACCTTTGAAGAGTGGTTGGAACAGGCCACTCAAGTGTTGGATGAGTGGGACATCCCTGAAACGCAAAAAAAACAGCGGATTACTGAAAGTCTGAAAGGGCCTGCTTCCGAGGCCATTCGAAATCTGAAACTTAGAAAACAAAACTGTGTAGCCCAAGACTACTTAGATACCCTGCAAGATGTGTTCAGACGTACCGAGAAGGTTTCTGACCTAATTTATCAATTAGAACACACCTATCAAGAAACAGGAGAGAAGTTATCAGAATATATAAGACGGTTAGACAAGGTCATTCACCAGATATTGTTAACCACTTGAGCCCCGGACCATTATGCTGCCTAAGGACCAGAGGTCTTTTTCCAATTTGGCACTGCGTCGCTTTAACTGCTAATTGCGCAGTCATGCAATGCTGTACCCAAACGAAATTTGCGTCCTTTTCTTCCCACAAATAGAGCTTTCTTTTGATGGTATTTGATCACCTCTGCGGTTTTTATTTTTTGCGCTATAAATGGAAAAAGACCGAAAATTTTGAAAAAAAAGGATATTTTCTACTTTTTGTTATAAAAAAAATCCAATAAACTCAATTTTAGTCATACATTTAGGCCAAAATGTATTCGGCCACATGTTTTTGGTAAAAAAAATGTCAATAAGCGTATATTTATTGGTTTGCGCAAAAGTTATAGCGTCTACAAACTAGGGTACATTTTCTGTAATTTACACAGCTTTTAGTTTATGACTGCCTATGTCATTTCTTGAGGTGCTAAAATGGCAGGGCAGTACAAAACCCCCCCAAATGACCCCATTGTGGAAAGTAGACACCCCAAGGAAATTGCTGAGAGGCATGTTGAACCCATTGAATATTTATTTTTTTTGTCCCAAGTGATTGAATAATGACAAAAAAAAAAAAAAAATATTTACAAAAAGTTGTCACTAAATGATATATTGCTCACACAGGCCATGGGCCTATGTGGAATTGCACCCCAAAATACATTCTGCTGCTTCTCCTGAATATGGGGATACCACATGTGTGGGACTTTTTGGGAGCCTAGCCGCGTACGGGGCCCCGAAATCCAATCACCGCCTTCAGGATTTCTAAGGGCGTAAATTTATGATTTCACTCTTTACTGCCTATCACAGTTTCGGAGGCCATGGAATGCCCAGGTGGCACAAAACCCCCCCAAATGACCCCATTTTGGAAAGTAGACACCCCAAGCTATTTCCAGAGAGGCATATTGAGTCCATGGAATATTTTATATTTTGACACAAGTTGCGGGAAAGTGACACTTTTTTTTTTTTTTTTTTTTTTTTTGCACAAAGTTGTCACTTAATGATATATTGCTCACACAGGCCATGGGCATATGTGGAATTGCACCCCAAAATACATTTAGCTACTTCTCCTGAGTACGGGGATACCACATGTGTGGGGCTTTTTGGGAGCCTAGCCGTGTACGGGCCCCCGAAAACCAATCACCGCCTTCAGGATTTCTAAGGGTGAAAATTTTTGATTTCACTCTTCACTGCCTATCACAGTTTCGGAGGCCATGGAATGCCCAGGTGGCACAAAACCCCCCCAAATGACCCCATTTTGGAAAGTAGACACCCCAAGCTATTTGCTGAGAGGCATGGTGAGTATTTTGCAGCTCAAATTTGTTTTTGAAAATGAAGAAAGACAAGAAAAAACTTTTTTTTTTTTCTTTTTTCAATTTTCAAAACTTTGTGACAAAAAGTGAGGTCTGCAAAATACTCACTATACCTCTCATCAAATAGCTTGGGGTGTCTACTTTCCAAAATGGGGTCATTTGGGGGGGGGGTTGTGCCACCTGGGCATTCCATGGTCTCCGAAACTGTGATAAGCAGTCAAGAGAGAAATCAAAAATTCACGCCCTTAGAAAGCCTGAAGGCGGTGCTTGGTTTTCGGGGTTCCGTACGCGGCTAGGCTCCCAAAAAGTCTCACACATGTGGTATCCCCGTACTCAGGAGAAGCAGCAGAATGTATTTTGGGGTATAATTTCACATATTCCCATAGCATGTTTGAGCAATATATCATTTAGTGACAATTTTGTGCAAAAAAAAAAAATTGTCTCTTTCCCGCAACTTGTGTCGCAATATAAAATATTCCATGGACTCGACATGCCTCTCAGCAAATAGCTTGGGGTGTCTACTTTCCAAAATGGGGTCATTTGGGGGGGTTTTGAACTGTCCTGGCATTTTATGCACAACATTTAGAAGCTTATGTCACACATCACCCACTCTTCTAACCACTTGAAGACAAAGCCCTTTCTGACACTTATTGTTTACATGAAAAAGTTTTTTTTTTTGCAAGAAAATTACTTTGAACCCCCAAACATTATATATTTTTTAAAGCAAATGCCCTACAGATTAAAATGGTGGGTGTTTCATTTTTTTTTTTCACACAGTATTTGCGCAGCGATTTTTCAAACGCATTTTTTGGGGAAAAAACACACTTTTTTAAATTTTAATGCACTAAAACACACTATATTGCCCAAATGTTTGATGAAATAAAAAAGATGATCTTAGGCCGAGTACATGGATACCAAACATGACATGCTTTACAATTGCGCACAAACGTGCAGTGGCAACAAAATAAATACATTTTTAAAAGCCTTTAAAAGCCTTTACAGGTTACCACTTTAGATTTACAGAGGAGGTCTACTGCAAAAATTACTGCCCTCGATCTAACCTTCGCGGTGATACCTCACATTCATGGTGCAATTGCTGTTTACATTTGACGCCAGACCGCCGCGTGCGTTCGCCTTAGTGCGAGAGCAGGGGGCGACAGGGGTGCTTTTTTTTTTTTTTTTCTCTATTATTTTTTTGCTTTTTTATCTTATTTTTAAACTGTTCCTTTCATTTTTATTTTTTTTTAATCATTTTTATTGTTATCTCGGGGAATGTAAATATCCCCTATGATAGCAATAGGTAGTGACAGGTACTCTTTTTTGAAAAAATTGGGGTCTATTAGACCCTAGATCTCTCCTCTGCCCTCAAAGCATCTGACCACACCAAGATCGGTGTGATAAAATGCTTCCCCAATTTCCCAATGGCGCTATTTACATCCAGCGAAATCTAAGTCATAAAATGCTCGTAGCTTCCGGTTTCTTAGGCCATAGAGATGTTTGGAGCCACTCTGGTCTCTGATCAGCTCTATGGTCAGCTGGCTGAATCACCGGCTGCATTCTCAGGTTCCCTGTTGAGACAGGAGAGCCAGAGAAAAACACGGAAGACGGTGGGGGGGGGCATTCCCTCCCACGGCTTGTAAAAGCAGTCTAGAGGCTAATTAGCCGCTAGGATTGCTTTTACATGAAAGCCGACCGCTGGCTGAAAAGAATGATACCAAGATGATACCTAAACCTGCAGGCATCATTCTGGTATAACCACTCAAAGTTGTGAATGGCGTACCTGAAGACAAAAAAATGGTTAACAATAAAGCACAGTAAACGGTAAAGTATAAAAAATTGCATACCTGAAAAGCAAACATGATAAAGCATAATAACAATAAAACATTGCAGAATAGAATACAGTAAAAAAGAGCAGAACAATAGAGAGAATAGAGAGAGAGAGAACAATAAAACGACAACTATTTTTTTTTATTTTATATATATATATATATATATATATATATATATATATATTTTTTTTTTACACTTTTTTTGTAACTAACTTTTATAACGGTAACCGGTTCCAGGTTCGGGTCTCTCAAAATGCGATGGCATCTTGGGAGACCCTGTGAAAGTGCGCCTAGTCTGTGCAGTGCTGTACCCTACGCTAATACTCAACTAGTGTATGGTAGCGTTCAAAACATTCACCAATGCAAAGACCAGGATTGTCAGGACAGGAGGGACAATAATAGCGGGTGTCACGCCTATATCCGCGCTAGCTGCAGACACAATATCTTTTTTGGGGGCGTTCGCTGGGTAGGGGTACTCGGGAGGACATAAAGAAAATGCCTCTCATGCAGCCGACTGCATTTGGTTGGGGATGTGAATGGGGGAAGTACGGGCACTGCAGAAGCGGTGGGTTCCCAATTAGGATTGGCGAATGCAGTAGGAAGGGCACTATGGGCACGACGGGCCTGTGTTTGTCTTTCTGGTGGCAGCGGGACACTACTTGTGCTTGCCACCTCACCAGCTTGAACTGCACTTATGGGACTCGCCACGTCACCAAGTGTTACTGCAGTGCTGGTTTGACTACGACCGGGGTGTACTAGGCCGCTGGCGCTTGCCAGTTCACCAAAACGCTACCAAAAAATCTGTTAGCGATCGCAGGGATCAGGCCTGACTCAGTTATGCGTTTTAGTCTTTTGTAAGTGACAGTGATCGATCGATACTGCACTTGGGTGGGCTGGGCCGGGCAGAGGGGCAAAACGCAGGTGCTAGCAGGTATCTGGGCTGATCCCACTAACACTGCGTTTGTGAGAACCCTAAACTGCTGGGGATGCTAGTATAGATCTGATCGGATCAGATATTGATCCGTTCAGATACTATACCACTAAGGGTGGTGTACGGTGCGTGCGTGGGTGTTAGCGGTACTGGCGCTAACCTGACGCTGCCTGGGGCTGGTGCTTGCCAGTTCACCAAAATACTACCAAAAAAACTGTTAGCGATCGCAGGGATCAGGCCTGACTCTGTGAACGCTGCAGTTATGCATTTAGTGTTTTGTAAGTGTCAGTGATCGATCGATACTGCACTTGGGTGGGCTGGGCCGGGCGGAGGGGCAAAACGCAGGTGCTAGCAGGTATCTGGGCTGATTCCGCTAACACTGCGTTTTTGGGAACCCTAAACTGCTGGGGACACTAGCATAGATCTGATCGGATCAGATATTGATCCGTTCAGATACTATACCACTAAGGGAGGCGTATGCTGCGTGCGTGGGTGTTAGCGGTACTGGCGCTAACCTGACCCTGCCTGGGGCTGGTGCTTGCCAGTTCACCAAAATACTACCAAAAAAACTGTTAGCGATCGCAGGGATCAGGCCTGACTCTGCGAACGCTGCAGTTATGCGTTTAGTCTTTTGTAAGTGACAGTGATCGATCGATACTGCACTTGGGTGGGCTGGGCCGGGCGGAGGGGCAAAACGCAGGTGCTAGCAGGTATCTGGGCTGATCCCGCTAACACTGCGTTTTTGGGAACCCTAAACTGCTGGGGACGCTAGTATAGATCTGATCGGATCAGATATTGATGCGTTCAGATACTATACCACTAAGGGAGGTGTATGCTGCGTGCGTCAGTGTTAGCGGTACTGGCGCTAATCTGACGCTGCCTGGGGCGACGCATATCACCGCCGGGCGATCAGGGGGCTAAACCTTTATTCGGTAATAAACGGCGGGTGCCCTGACACTATAAAAAGTAAACAAACTAACCAGCGTCAACCGTAACAGTTATACGGTGATCAGTGGTGAAAGGGTTAACTAGGGGGCAATCAAGGGGTTAAAACATTTATTCGGTAGTATATGGGGGTCCCTGACGCTATAAAACGCTGACGGCGAACCTAAATATTTATGTCCCTAACTAGCGTCACCAGCGACACTAATACAGCGATCAGAAAAATGATCGCTTAGTGACACTGGTGACAGGGGGTGATCAAGGGGTTAAAACTTTATTAGGGGGGGTTAGGGGGGTACCCTAGACCTAAAGGGGGGTAATACTCACTGTCCCAACACTAACTGTCACAAACTGACACCAATGCAGTAATCAGAAAAAAAAAAAAACTGCTGGTGTCAGTTTGTGACGGGGGGGGGGGTGATTGGGGGGGGATCGGGGGGCGATCGGGGGGGGGATCGGGGTGTTTTGTGTGCCTGGCATGTTCTACTGTGTGTGTGTGTGTGTTGGTGCAGTCACTCACTTGTCGTCTCTCCTCGGGCCGGAACGGAAATTACCGACCCGAGGGGAGATGACATCATTTCCTTTGCTGCTGTTTAGCATACAGCAGCAAAGGAATGATTCGATTGGCCGGCGGCGATCGCGAGGGGGGGGCCACGAACGGATGGTCTCCCCCTCACCACCGATCGCCGGGGCACAAAGGACGACCGCCTCGGGCACCGGGGGGGGGTCCGATCGGACCCCCCACCCGCGGAAGGCAAATCACGTACACTGTACGTGATTTTGCCTGTCCGTGCCACTTTGCCGACGTACATCGGCGTGAGGCGGTCGTCAAGTGGTTAAAGAAGGAATTAGATCCTGGTAAGGTGGATGAAGTTCAAGCCAAACAAGTATTAAAAGGTGCCCAGCCTTTGGATCCCATCACCCTCCAGTTAAGAACTCGTCAAGATGGAGGCATATTGAAGTACCCAGATCTAATTCGGATTGTAGGGGAGGAAAAAGCTATCCTAGAAAGGAAGAAGGAAAAAATCCAAGAACCAAAACACACTGTTGGAGTCAGGACAGTTAGTGTGATGGAAGAGGATCCTCAGATTGCACTCCTTAAGACTCAGATGGCCCAGTTAATGGAGATGATGACTTTGCTGACCACAAGATTCTCTGATCCGTCCAATGGAGGAACTAAAGAAAATAAAAAAGTATCAGACTTCACATTCAGAAGGGAATCTGGACTGTGTTTCAACTGTGGAGGAGCTGGACATGTTGGGAGAGTGTTCCCAAGCCCAAGGGCAGCAGTACAACGTCAAAAGCCGGCGGAAAACTTCAAAGGGCCCCAGTTTTTTATAATGACATATCTTTTCAATCTCCCAAATGCTATCTTCCACATGTAACTCCCTCTCCTCTTGCTATCATGTGCTAAAAAACAGGATGGGTGGGTTTTTTGTATATATAGTTGTAATGCATGTGATTTAATATGCGGCTCTGCTTAGACAGATTGGTCTCTGTTTATATGATTTTTCAGCTTTATGCCAATGTATTACTTTTTCTACTATTGTGATTCGTGTGGGACCATTGAGTGACCTCTCTGAGCTGGTGCCGCTATGTGCTTTGCCTGAGATGCACCAGCCACAGACAGGGTGATTCGGACGTCCCTGCATAAGAGAGCGGAGCTTTCCATCCGCCCTCCCATGCTCCTCACGCCTCTTAGCGTAGTGTGGGCAGTGCACGTGCATCTCCGGTGGGGATGCGCGCGCATCTCTGCAGGGACGTCCGGTCTGGAAGTGATGCCGGAGGTAATCCCTGACCTTTTCACTTCCGGTGGGAACTGGCAGATTTAAGATGGGGATGCTGGAGTGTTGTCTAATAGACACACTCCGCGATCCCACGTCGGGAGTGGTGGACTCTGGCTGTCCTTACCAAACACCAGGATCGTTTGATCCATCATTAGGTAAGCCTTATGCCCTTCTCTACATGCTAATGCTGATGACCTGTTAGATGTGCTCTGTGCATGGAAGATCTATGGGTGTCATGTGCATGCTACGCTGTGATAGAATAATATACCCCTACTCCACCAACCAGTACTATTTTTATAGTATTTTTTGATGCCCTACTTGATGGAGGAAGTGTCTCATTTCTGACACCCTCCACCGCCTTCGTTCTGATCTTACTTTGATCTGAGGGAAGTTGGCACTGGTTACCGTAATACCAATACAGATTTAGATCTTAGATATCCATTCCATTTATACTACTAATGTAAGCTTATGGCAACAATTTAAACTAATTGGTGTATTATACTTTATTAGGCTGATCTTTTCACACTTGCTACCAACCTCTATTGGGGTTGACTTTTACCTATATTATCCTGCCATATACGAGTTCAAGTTTCTTATTGCCCACTGAGACTTGATCTTGGGGCAATGCACACTATATTACTTGTGGTTTTACATTGTGTATATGTGGTAGTAATATAATTTCCCTCATTAACTTTTTTGCCAGATTTCTGTCCATTCATCTGCACGGTCCAGTCCCCTTGTTGGCATTACCCATTGGGACCTGGCACCCAGGGGTTTTCTGCTCTGGGTATTGTATTAGGGGGAGGTGGTTACTCTTTTGCCTTAACGAATTGCAATAGAATTGGTGAGCACAACTATCTTTTTACCATGATCATTCTTTATCATGGTGTGTACCTATGTATTTATGGTCGAAATGTAATGATCATGATAATTATAATAATTATTCATATTTTGTATGTAATTTAGAGAAAATCAATGATGTCCCTAATGCCCTGATGAAGCAAAGTACATGCGAAACATGTTGGCGGGATATCATATATGTTCTCTGAACACAAGCTATTGCATGGTCATCCTGACGTTTGATTGCAAACTCTGTAATGTATATTTTTAATATGTTCAAATAAAAATTTATACTTTTATATTAATCATTGCTAGACTGGCTCACTCCTAACAGACACATTATCTCCCCTTTAAAATCCCACTATACTAGAGAGAGTCCTATCTCCCTCTTTACTCTTTGCCCCAGTGAAGGAGTCAGCTGGGTGCCCTGTAACAGTGGTCAACTCCAATGAAACCCAGGTTCACAAAGTTTTGAGAGTAAGAGGAGGAATGAAGTTGAGTGAGTGTCCATGGAAACAAGGAGTCAGGACACGCACTAACAAGCAAAAGAAGCCGAACACTCATCTTGAATTTACCCCCAAACTAGTGGGACCCTCTCCGATCATCCCCATCCAGGTAGAAGGAATATACGCCAAAGCACTGCTGGATACCGGAGCCCAAGTGACCTTATTATATAAAGATTTCTACATGAAGCATCTCAAGCATCTGCCCCTGCAAAAGTTAGAAGAGTTGGAGATATGGGGCCTAGGTACCCAGAACTTCCCTTATGAGGGGTATATCCCTATCAAACTTACCTTTGACCCGAGTGTGGCTGGAAAGGCGGAGACTTCCAATACCCTGGCGGTTGTGTGTCCACTGCCCCCTGGGGCTCATAAATGTTCCCTTATCGGAACAAATACTGATCTGGTCAGAAGACTCTTGACACCGCTTGTACAGAAGGAAAGTGCCCCGGCCATGAAGGTACATCCCATGCTAACCCAAGTTCACAAGGATATGGTACATGAACAGAAGGCCCCACCAGAAGGGGTGGGAAAAGTTTGGCATTTAGACCGAGGTGAAGAACTGCTACAACCAGATGAAGTTATATGCATGAGGGCCTCCGTCAAGTTGAGTTGGAGACAACCGGGTCCTTTTGTTGTCTTGGAGACCGACACCCAAGAAGAGGATGTGGGTCTGGAAATTCTCCCAAAAGTGTTATCAACTAAGGCACTCAAGAGAAGCAGAGGGAGGGTTTCAGTGAGTGTTCGGAACACGACAGCCTTGCCTGTGAAGATACCAGCAAGAATGTTGTTGGGGCAGGAGAATCAAGCGACCCCGGTTTCCCCAAGTGATGTCAAAAGAGGACCCAAAGAGGAGATTCCCATAGAGAACTTTTACCTAAAGAACACCTCTCTTACGCCTGTTTGGATGGAAAGGGCTTATGAAGTGGAAAGAAGTTTTCTCAAAGAGTGAGTTTGATGTGGGGTATGCCAAGAGTGCGGAGCACAAGATTCGGTTGGAGGAAGACAAACCTTTTCGGGAAAGGGTCAGGAGGATCCCACTGGGAGATCTTGAGGACCTTCGAGAACAGCTGGCTGAGCTGAAAAGGACTGGGATTATCAGGGAGTCCAGGAGTCCATACGCCTCCCCTATAGTAGTAGTGAGGAAGAAAAATGGGTCTCTACGGCTGTGTATTGACTATAGGACCCTGAACCGATGGACCATTCCTGATCAATACACTACCCCTCGTATAGAAGATGCCCTACAGAGCCTGTCAGGGGCGAAGTGGTTCGGTGTATTAGATTTGAAGAGTGATTATTATCAGATCCCCATGAGTCCTGAGGACAAGCAGAAGACTGCTTTCATTAGCCCTGTGGGATTTTAAGAATTTAACCGGATGCCACAAGGTTTGTGTGGGGCCCCAGCAAATTTCCAGCGGCTTATGGAGAAGACAGTAGGGGACATGAACTTGATTGAGGTCTTAGTATACTTAGACGATATCATAGTCTTTGGCCAAACTCTTGAAGAGCATGAAGAGCGAGTGGAAAAGGTTCTGAAGAGATTACATGATGAGGGTTTGAAACTTTCAATGGAGAAATGTCAGTTCTATCAATCTTCGGTGAACTATTTGGGGCACATTGTGTCTGAAGAAGGGATAGCAACTGACCCTGAGAAGTTGGAAGCTGTTACTTCTTGGCCCAAGCCCACGAATGGGACTGAGCTCAGATCATTCCTAGGATTCTGCTCCTACTATCGGAGGTTTGTGGAGGGGTTTGCGAAGATAGCTCACCCCCTCACAGAGCTACTGAAGAATCAGGAAGCGGCTGATGTGGATTCGGAGGAACCTGGGAGACGAAAGGAAGGGCCTCTGAAGAAAAAGGAGTCTATCCTGGATCAGTGGACTCCGCAGTGTGAGGAGACATTCAGACAATTGAAGTGGAGCCTTACCACTGCTCCAGTGTTAGTTATGCGGATCCTACCAAGCCCTATGAACTGCACGTGGATGCTAGCCGAGATGGGCTAGGTGGAGTACTCTACCAAGATCATGATGGACATTTAAGGCCCATTGCTTATGTAAGCCGGAGCTTGTCTCCCACCGAGAAGAACTACCCTACTCATAAGCTTGAGTTCCTGGCCTTAAAATGGGTCGTGGTAGACAAGTTGAGAGATTACCTGTATGGTGCAGAGTTTGTAGTCACACCGGATAACAACCCCCTCACATACTTGCTTACCACCTCAAAGTTGGATGCCACAGGCCATAGGTGGTTGGCTGCTCTTTCAACATTCTCCTTCAGCTTGAAATACAGACCAGGAGTGGGCAATAGAGATGCAGATGCGCTATCCAGAAGACCTCACAGTCCCCTGAGCTCCCAAGAGGATTGGATTCAGCTTGCCCCAGAAGGGGTAAGAGCCCTTTGTGAAGGAGCAGAAAAGCAGGAGAAAGGCGGAGCCAGAGCTGAAGCGCTTGGAGTGACTACAGCAGGGGTACCTAGGTATTACTGTAATGTCTCTCAGATTGCAGCAGAAGGTCTGCCTAAATTATCAAGAAAAGACCTTAGGAGAGACCAACAGGAGGATCCACTCTGCAGCTTGGTATTGTAAGCTCTGGAGAGTCAGCACTCTGATCTACTTTTGAAAGGTGCGTGGAAAGAAGCTCTGTTGTTACATAAAGAGTGGAGATGGTTGCAGTTGCAGCAAGGGGTGGTCTACCGAAGGGGCCCCTCTGAAGATCTGGAGGAGAAGTGGCAACTGTTTCTGCCAGTGAAGCACAGAGAGACAGTGTTAATCGCTCTGCATGATTGTCATGGACATCTGGGGGCAGAAAGAACTCTTCAATTGATAAAGGATAGATTCTATTGGCCTTACATGAGGAAAGAGGTGGAGAGTTACTGCCATTCCTGTCATAGGTGTATTCAGAGAAAGACCTTGCCGCAACGGGCAGCTCCGATGGGTCATTTATCAAGCCAAGGTCCTATGGATTTAGTTTGCATAGATTTCCTGTGTCTAGAATCTGATTTGAGTGGGCAAGGAAATATTCTGGTAGTCACAGACCATTTTACCAGATATGCTCAAGCTTTCTCCACAAAAGATCAGAAGGCAGTCACAGTAGCAAAGACACTAGTGGAGAAGTTCTTTGTCCATTATGGCCTACCACAGAGGATTCACTCAGATCAGGGAAGAGATTTCGAGAGTACGCTCATCAGGAGATTATTGGATCTGTTGGGAATTCAGAAGTCGAGAACTACACCCTATCATCCACAAGGAGACCCTCAGCCGGAGAGGTTCAATAGAACTCTTCTCAATATGTTGGGGACACTGACCTCTGAGCAAAAGCCCAACTGGAGTAAGCATATTGCCGCTTTAGTACATGCATATAACAGCACCAAGAGTGACGTCACAGGATATTCACCTTATCGGCTGATGTTTGGGCGAGAGGCTAGATTACCAGTGGACTTGGCCTTCGGAATTTCTCTGGACCACACCTCAGAGACTTCTCATCGAGGATATACAAACAGGCTGCGAGAGAGTCTGAAGATTGCTTATGAGAAGGCTCGGACTATGTCAAACAACAGAGGGAATAGAAATAAGAGGAACTTTGACCTCAAAGTAAGAATTCAAGATATACAACCTGGTGACCGAGTTCTATTAAGGAATTTGGGTATTCCTGGGAAGCACAAGCTGGCAAATCGCTGGAGGTCACAGACATACATTGTATGTAAACAGCTCCCAGGACTTCCAGTCGTTGAAATCAGACCAGAGGGAAGTGCTGGACCCATTAAGACTTGGCATCGGAATCACCTTTTGCCCCTTACTGATGCAGTCAGGATAGTCCCCGAGGAGGAGTTATAATCTACATCAGAGGTTGCACAAAGGTCTGTAACTAGGTCTCAGTCTGGGACTTTAACAACTGAAAATGGTGAGGAGAGAGACATAGACATTAGTTGGTTGTGGTCATCTGATACACCTGAAGCTGAAAAGAGAGTTTTATCTCCAACAACCGAGGAGGGTAGTGAGGCCCTCAGGCCAGACGCTCCAGAGTTTATACCATTGTCTGAAAGAGCTGAAGATTAAACCTGTTTATATTTTTTTTTGCCTCGATTTGCATAGACATATAATCGCAAAGCTGCTTAATTTTTTGCCTTTTATTACTTGAAAAGATATATGTAATAAGATTAGCGCTTTGATATAACAATTGCAAAACATTTAAGAAATACTTGAACATATACACCTATATTTGCCCGCTGTTATACTCTTTAAGGTGCTTATGTTGTGTATTTATACACCTACATACCAGCTAGGCAGCCAGCCAGCCAGCCAAACAATTCTATAAAGTAGATGAGTAGTTCTGAATGTATGGGATTATTTGATTATTTGAATAACAATCATAATTACCTACTTATCTACCGTTTGGCAGTTCTGTCCCCTAGCAGCCTTATTTGAATTTCTAGCTTTCTTCCATCTCCTGAATATTTGCCTTTACACAGATTAAATGCAGACCCTGCATAAATTTATATAGCTACTTGAATACCCATAAACTAGGTGACAGTCCGATGGGTTATATCATTGATATTCAATACAGGGGCTAGGAGGGGAGAATGCTATAAGGAAGTCTGAATGGGGTAAAACAGATGGGGTAAGGATGAGTTGTGTTTAGCTCTTTGTTGTTGGTTAAATGGATCATCCTAAAGGATGTGGAAGAATTATATTTCTCTCTTACGCTTATGCCTCACATATCAGAGAGAGGATGCCCTTAAAGATAGTTACTTATAATGTGAGAGGTTTAAATAGCCCAAACAAAAGGCACCAAATAATGCAGGAATTGAAAAGTTGGTCATCAAATATTGTTTTTTTGCAAGAAACTCACCTGAATTGATCCTCCAGGGTTGGACTGAGCTCAAAAGGCTTTCCAGTTTGGTTTCATGGATATTCCCCTAATAAAAGATCTAAAGGAATAGGAATAGATTTTGATAGGAATACACCATTTACTCTAAAAGCAATGGAATCTGACTCCGAAGGAAGGTACCTATTTATTAGGGGTTCCTTGTTTAATAATGAGTATACATTTGTTAATATTTACTGCCCTAATACTCACCCTTGTCCTTTTTTGAGAAAGATATTGAGCAAGCTAGAAAATTTTAAGGGGAAAGCTATTATGGCAGGGGACTTTAACTTTGTGCTGGATCCAACTTTCGATACTCAACTTATCTCTCTGCACTCAGAAGGGAAAAACCTTAAAGCTGTCAAACAAAAATTATATCAGCAGCATATAGTGGAGGCATGGAGAATTATGCATCCTAAGGGGAGGGACTTCACATATTACCCTCAAGTACATTCCTCTTATTCAAGAATTGATTATGTCTTTTTAGATCACCAGCTTTTGGAGGGCTTATTAAAGGTAGAGGTGAAGTCAATCACCCTCTCGGATCATGCTCTGGTTTTAGTAAGCTTGAATTTAAAGGATATACCGGATAGGCAAAGATCCTGGAGGGTGGATGAATCACTCCTGCATGATCAAGGTGTAATGGAAGATTTGGAAAAAGATTTGAACCTGTTCTTTAAGGAGAATAATATAGAGAATATTGCGCCATCTATACTGTGGGAGACCCAAAAAGTATTTCTGAGAGGGAGATTAATAGCAAAGGGTGCTAAGAAAAAAAAATTGGAATGCACAAAAAACTCCCTTTCACAAGAGATCCAAGAGTTGGAATAGATACATAAAAGGATAAGGGATAATAAGGTAATGATTGAACTAAAAGGAAAGCGGGAAGCATTGAGGGACTTAATGGAGCAAGATACCAAAAGAGTGTTTATTAGAACAGCTAAAAGGCAATACGAATTTGGCAATAGACCAGGGAGATTACTGGCAGGGGTGATTAAACCTAGAAGAAATCCAAATTTTGTTCAGAAAATGAAAGATAAAAAAGGAGAGATGAAATACTCTACTAGGGATAGTAGCAATTTTTTTATGAAATATTATCAAATACTTTATAGAGTAAATGCAACCCAAAACCCTGATGAGGTACAAAACAGAAGAAATAAAATAGAACAGTATTTACGGAAAATAAAGCTACCTGTTATATCGGAGGAGGACTCAAGTGGATTAGATAGGGAAATTTCGAAGGATGAAATAGAGCAGACAATAAAAACCTGTAAGGGTGGGAAAAGTCTGGGCCCTGATGGGTATACGTCCCTATATTTTAAAAAAATTTGGGGAATCCCGACTCCCTATTTTCACTTATACATGAACTCCATCGGGCAGGCTTGAGGATACATGATGAATCTTTGGGTGCTTATATAACACTTCTGGTAAAGGAAGGGAAGGATCCAACACTATGCTCTAGCTTTAGGCCAATATTCCTTATTAATGAAGATATGAAAATCTACGCTAGGATACTGGCTGAGAGATTGAAGCTCTATATGCCAGAATGTATAGGAAAAGATCAAGCTTTTGCTTTGTCCCTGGGAGAGAAACAAGGGATTTTATGCTCGGGACACTGCAGAAATTCAGCATAGGACTACGTATGCTCAGGTGGATAGAAGCTTTGTACTCCAACCCTACGGCCCAAATTCAGGTGAATGGATCCCTATCAGAAGCCTTCAGGCTCTATAATGATACATGTCAGGGCTGCCCACTTTCCCCTTTACTTTTTGTGTTCTCTTTGGAACCCTTCTTAAAGGTATAGAAATTGCGGGACAAGAATACAAGGCATCAGCCTTCGCAGATGATGTTATGTTTTATATAACAAATCCCACACAAACACTCCCTAAGGTTATGGGAGAATTGAGTAGCTATGGAGCCGTTTCGAACTTAAGGATTATTATGGAGAAAACGGAGATATTGAATATCTCTGTTTCTCCAACGGAAGGTAGGACCCTTAGAGCCCTCTTTCCCTTTGTGTGGAAAGGGACTAAAATACCTGGGAATACACCTGGCTGTGTCAACAACAGATCTATATCAAGATAACTACTTAGCTTTACTGAATAAAATTAAACAAGTTTTGAAAGGATACCCTGCACATTGACTATCATGGTTCGGTAGGATTAATGTAATTAAAATGATGGTCCTTCCGAAAGCTCTGCATATCTTCCAAAGCCTTCCAATTAAAATCCCTGGAGCATACTTTAAAACTCTTAGATTGATTCTGTTGAAATTTGTATGGAATAATAGAGGCAACCGTATTGCCTATAAAATAATGAGTAGGCCAAGAGAGAGGGGAGGAGTATTCCTTACAGATTTTGGAAAGTATCACGAGGCAGGAGCATTGCGGAGGATCTTGGACTGGGTCTACAGTTCCCTGCATAAAAAGTGGGTGCTTTTGGAGGAGAAAGTGAGTAAAGCTGCCATATGCCACGTACACACGAGCGGACTTTACAGCAGACTTTGCCTGGCAGACTTTTCAACGGACTTTACGACAGACTTTCTGAATGAACAGACTTGCCTACACACAATCAACCAAAGTCCGTCAAATTTGTACGTGATGACGTACGACCGGACTAAAATAAGGAAGTTCATAGCCAGTAGCCAATAGCTGCCCTAGCGTGGCTTTTTTTCCGTCGAACTAGCATACAAACTAGCGGACTTTTCGAAAGGGACTCGAGTCCGTCGGATAGATTTGAAACATGTTTCAAATCTAAGTCCGTCCAACTTTTGAGAAAACAAAGTCCGCTGGAGCCCACACACGATCGAATTGTCCGACGAAATCCCGTCCGCCGGGCAAAGTCTGCCGTAAAGTCCGCTCGTGTGTACGTGGCATTAGACCAGATTATCTGGATCCCAAAGCAACATAGAGGACTCTCGGGAAAAATGGCCCCAATTACTATTGAATCATTTAGAGTATGGGACAAACTACTTAAAAGTATATCATGGCAGTACAATAAACCTCTGACCCCTTTGACAGGTAACAACTATTTCCCGCCAGGGAAAGATAATAATCAATATCTAAAATGGACCTTATCGGACCATTTGAGGCTTAAGGATGTCTTAAAGGGAAATGCTTTGTGTTCACTAGGGATGAGCTTCGTGTTCGAGTCGAACCCATGTTCGACTCGAAAATCGGCTGTTCGGTCGTTCGCCGAATAGCGAACGATATGGCCAGTTCGCGCCAAATTCGTGTTACGCGTCACGGCCCATAATTCACTGCAGCATCGCAGTGCATTGCTTGCTGATGATTGGCCAAGCATGCACTATGACCCGCATGCTTGGCCAATCACAGCGCCACCTGAACAGAGAGCCGTAATTGGCCAAAGCCAAGGAGGCTTTGGCCAATTATGGCTCAGGGGATTTAGTACACGCCCCACACTATATAAGGCCGCCTGCACGGCGGCCCTGTGCAGTGTGTTCCGGTGTGCTTAGAGAGAGAGAGAGACAGTGTCATTTCATTTGAGTTAGCTAGATTAGGCAGGACAGTCAGTCAGTTAGCTGCACTTAAAGTGTATTGTGTATATATATGCATCCCAGGTGTTGCATATATATATATACACTGTATTCAGTTTAGCTAGATCCGTTCCTGTTATCTTCTAGACTATTTACATTTAGTGCAGTGCGTCCTGCTCACAGTGTTCAGCTAGATCCGTTCCTGTTATCTTCCTACTGACAGGCAGGCTTGTCTTGTTACAGTATATAAAGCTACCTGAAGAAAATTACTGGTGTTCTTTTGATCCTATTAGTACCACGGTCAGGCAGCTAGACTATTTACATTTAGTGCAGTGCGTCCTGCTCACAGTGTTCAGCTAGATCCGTTCCTGTTATCTTCCTACTGACAGGCAGGCTTGTCTTGTTACAGTATATAAAGCTACCTGAAGAAAATTACTGGTGTTCTTTTGATCCTATTAGTACCACGGTCAGGCAGCTAGACTATTTACATTTAGTGCAGTGCGTCCTGCTCACAGTGTTCAGCTAGATCCATTCCTGTTATCTTCCTACTGACAGGCAGGCTTGTCTTGTTACAGTATATAAAGCTACCTGAAGAAAATTACTGGTGTTCTTTTGATCCTATTAGTACCACAGTCAGGCAGCTAGACTATTTACATTTAGTGCAGTGCGTCCTGCTCACATTGTTCAGCTAGATCCGTTCCTGTTATCTTCCTACTGACAGGCAGGCTTGTCTTGTTACAGTATATAAAGCTACCTGAAGAAAATTACTGGTGTTCTTTTGATCCTATTAGTACCAAGGTCAGGCAGCTAGACTATTTACATTTAGTGCAGTGTGTCCTGCTCACAGTGTTCAGCTAAACCTACAAGTTAGTGGGGTGCGTCCACCTCACAGTGTTCAGCTAAAGCTACCTGTAGAAGGTTGGTGGTGTTCTCATACTACAGGCAGGCAGTTGATTTTGCTAGCTGCAGTATCAGTACATATATATATATATATATATATATATATATATATATATATCCCAGCTTAGTGCAGCTACAGGCCATTAGTATGTCTGGAAGGCCAAGAAGGAGAGGCAGACAGTCACAAGCCAATAAGAGAGGGCAAGCAGGCTCTGTGTCTAGTGCTGGTCGTGGAGACGGTGCATCCTCATCAGCACGTGGCCATGGGACACGCTTGGCCTTTTTTTCGGCAGCTGGCCGTGTTGAGCCGCAACATGCGGAAGACTTGGTCGAATGGATGACCAAGCCGTCCTCATCCTCCTCATCCTCTCTCACCCATGCAGAGGGTGCTTTGTCTGGCAAAGCAGCGGCCTCTTCTCTTGGCTCAATGTCATCAGTGACTCCTTCCCTAGCTCCACCATGTCCTCCTGAGGAGTCCCTCGAACTGTTTGACCACAGTGTTGGGTACATGCTCCAGGAGGATGCCCAGCGTTTGGAAGGCTCTGATGATGATACTGAGCTCGATGAAGGCAGTAACATGAGCACGGACAGAGGGGGTGCCCAAGAAGGACAGCAATCTGGCAGTCATGCTCCCCCTGCTGCAGCATACTGCCAGGTTTGCTCCAGTGATGAGGAGTGAGGGGATGATGAGGTCACTGACTCAACGTGGGTGCCTGATAGGAGAGAGGAGGAGGAGGAGGAGGCGGCACATCACCAACGAGGCAGGATGCCCTCCAGGGGCCAGCCTAAGGGCAGCACATTGACTGCATCACACCCCAAAGCTCCACATGTGCAGGGCGCTGCAGTCTCTGCGCGTTATTCAAAAAGTTCTTTGGTGTGGGCCTTTTTTGAGATGAGTGCATCAGATCGCACCGCTGCTATTTGCAACATATGTCTCAAGCGTATCTCACGTGGCCAAAACATCTCCCGCTTGGGTACCACATGCTTGACCAGACATATGTTGACCTGCCATGCAGTTCGTTGGCAAGCGTATCTAAAAGACCCACACCAAAGAACAAAGAGGACCTCTCCTTGCTCCTCATCAGCTGAGATTTCCAACCCCACTAGACCTCCAGTCCTCTCTGAGACCTGCACCTGGAATGAAGGTGTAGAATTAGGTGTGTCACAGCACACAAGTACTTGTGGGCAATCTGCTTTTGGTACACCGACGTCAGATTGTACCAGGCAAATTTCCCTGCCCTAGCTGCTGCACCGCCGAAAGAAGTTTGCTCCCAGCCATCCACATGCCCAGCGGTTGAATGCTAGCTTGGCAAAATTGCTAGCACTTCAACTGCTGCCTTTTCAGTTGGTAGAATCTGCCCCCTTCCGTGAGTTTGTGGAATGTGCGGTTCCTCAGTGGCAGGTACCCAAACGCCACTTTTTCTCACGGAAGGCGATTCCGGCTCTCTACCGGCATGTGGAAGGCAATGTCCATGCCTCGCTGGACAGGGCGGTCAGCGGTAAGGTGCATATTACCGCTGACTCATGGTCCAGCAGGCATGGACAGGGACGTTACCTAAGTTTCACGGCGCATTGGGTGACTCTGCTGGCAGCTGGGAAGGATGCAGGACAAGGTGCAGTAGTGTTGGAGGTTGTTCCGCCACCACGCCTCCAAAATGCTAATGATTGTGACACACCTCTCTCCTCCACCCCCTCCTCTTCTTCTTCCTCCATGGCCTCTTCCTCGGAACCAGCGGTGCTCCGTAGTCGTTCAAGGGGCTACGCAAGTACGCAGGCCAAAAGATGCCATGCGGTGCTTGAGCTGGTGTGCTTGGGGGACAGGAGCCACACTGGGGCAGAGGTTCTGTCAGCTCTGCAGGGGCGGGTTCAGAGGTGGTTGACGCCACGCCAACTTAAGGCAGGAATGGTGGTTTGCGACAATGGCACCAACCTCCTCTCTGCCCTCCGACAGGGACAAATGACCCATGTGCCCTGTTTGGCTCACGTCCTTAACTTGGTGGTGCAGCGGTTCTTGGGCGGGTACCCGGGCTTACAGGATGTCCTGAGGCAGGCCAGGAAAGTCTGTGTGCATTTCTGCCGGTCATATAATGCCAGTGCTCGGCTGACGGACCTCCAAAAGGAGTTTAACCTGCCCAAGAACCGCCTAATCTGTGACATGCCCACCAGGTGTAACTCAACGTTGGCCATGCTGCAGCGGCTGCACACGCAGCAGAGGGCCATCAATGAGTACCTGTGCGACTATGGCACCAGGACAGGGTCAGGGGAGCTTGGTTTTTTTTCCCCACGCCAGTGGGCCATGATCAGGGATGCATACACTGTCCTGTCACCATTCGAGGAGGCCACGAGGATGGTGAGCAGTGACAGTGCATGCATCAGTGACACTGTCCCCCTTGTCCACCTGTTGGAGCACACGCTGCGTGGAATAATGGATAGGGCACTTGAGGCAGAACAGAGGCAGGAAGAGGAGGACTTCCTTAGCTCTCAAGGCCCCCTTTATCCAGACAGTGTTCCTGCGTGCCCGCCGATCACACAGGAAGAGGACGAGGAGGAGGAGGAGGAAGATTGTGTCAGTATGGAGGTGGAGCCTGGCACTCAGCATCAGCAGCAGTTTTTAAGGGATCAGTCCCAAGAAACACATGGACTTGTACGTGGCTGGGAGGAAGTGGCTGCGGACCATGTCGTCCTTAGTGACCCAGAGGACTCCGGACCGAATGCCTCAGCAAACCTACGCTGCATGGCCTCCCTGATCCTGCAAAGCCTGCGTAAGGATCCTCGTATTCGTGGTATCAAGGAGAAGGACCAATACTGGCTGGCAACCCTCCTTGATCCACGTTACAAGGGTAAGGTTGCAGACCTTATCTTGCCATTGCAGAGGGAGCAGAGGATGAAACATCTTCGGGAGGCCTTGCAGAAAGGTCTGTGCAACGCGTTCCCAGAGACTGGGAGGTTACAAACTCCTGTTTATGGACAACGTGTTGCTGAGGCTTCGGTCAGTCAAAGAAGGAGCGGTGGAGAAGGTGGCCGTCTGACCGATGCGTTCAGACAATTTTTTGGTCCGCAGCCCCAAGGTATGATCGGTTCCAGCAACCATCGCCAGCGTCTGTTTTACATGGTGCAGGAATACCTAGGGGCAAGATCAGACTTGGACACCTTTCCCACCGAAAATCCTCTGGGTTACTGGGTCTTGAGGATGGATCACTGGCCAGAGCTTGCACAGTATGCAATTGAGCTACTGGCCTGTCCTGCATCCAGCGTTCTTTCGGAACGCACATTCAGTGCTGCTGGAGGTGTGGTAACCGATCACAGGGTGCGTCTGTCCACCGACTCGGTCGATCGACTGACCTTCATAAAAATGAATCAGTCTTGGATCACCACCAGCTACCAAGCACCTGATGCTGATGTAACCGAATAATTTTTTTGAAATCTCAGATCCCTTCAAAGACTGCCTATGCTGATGCTGAGTGACTATCCCTGAGTAATTATCCTCTTCCTCCTCAATCATCACGCTGATAGCTTGTAAGAACATTTTTGGTTCTGGGCGCCACCACCAGTGCCTAAGGCACAATTTTTCAGCCCCTGTTTAACAGGGGCGTGTAATTACAATTTTTGATGTAATACTTTGCAGCAGGGCTCGTTCCTGCATTTCAACTAGAGTGTCTGTGAAGGGTTGCAGTTTTGTGGCACCAGCACCAGTGCCTAAGGCCCAATTTTTCTGCCCCTGTCTAACAGGGGCGTGTAATTACAATTTTTGATGCAATACTTTGCAGCAGGGCTCGTTCCTGCGTTCCAACTAGAGTGTCTGTGAGGGGTTGCAGTGTTGTGGCACCAGCACCAGTGCCTAAGGCCCAATTTTTCTGCCCCTAACAGGGGCGTGTAATTACAATTTTTGATGCAATACTTTGCAGCAGGGCTCGTTCCTGCGTTCCAACTAGAGTGTCTGTGAGGGGTTGCAGTGTTGTGGCACCAGCACCAGTGCCTAAGGCCCAATTTTTCAGCCCTTGTTTAACAGGGGCGTGTAATTACAATTTTTGATGCAATACTTGGCAGCAGGGCTCGTTCCTGCGTTCCAACTAGAGTGTCTGTGAGGGGTTGCAGTGTTGTGGCACCAGCACCAGTGCCTAAGGCCTAATTTTTCAGCTCCTGTTCAACAGGGGCATGTAATTACAATTCTTGATCTAATATTTCACAGCAGGACCCTGTGAGGGCTTACAGTGTTGTGGCCACAGCAACACCTAAGGCCCAAATTTCTGCTGAGTATATAGGGCAGGACCCTACTTTCAAACATCTAACTTACAAACGACTCCTACTTGCAAACGGAAGGAGACAACAGGAAGTGAGATGAAATCTACCCCTAGGAAGGGAAATTCTCTCCTGTAAGAGTTAATATGGGAAAAAAATTTCTCCTTTCCACTGATGCTTTCCAATCCTTGTTCCACAAAAAAACCCAAATTTTCAAAAAACATTTTTCATTGGGACAAAAAGTGAGGTGAAATCTTCTGAAGAGGAGGAAAGACAGCAAAACAAATGTCACAGGGGTGATAACCCTTCCCTATGTTTTCCAAAAAGCTTAAAAAAGATTTTTTGGCTGGAGCTAAACACGTTAAAAATGTACCCGTTCAAAATTACAAAGAGATTCTACTTAACAACAAACCTACAGTCCCTGTCTTGTTTGCACCGCCTGTATACTGCTGTTCAGAGTATATAGGGCCTGGTGGCCCCACACCTTTCCTTATTTTAATTTGGGTGCGGGGTTCCCCTTAATATCCATACAAGACCCAAAGGGCCTGGTAATGGACTGGGGGGTACCCATGCCGTTTGTCTCACTGATTTTCATCCATATTGCCATGACCCGACATAAACCCGCAAGCAGTTTTAAATGAGATTTTTTCCTTTAAAAATGACATTTGGTGCAGGGACTGTTCTAAACACGGAAAACATGCGTCACTTTACAGGCATACTATAGACACCCCCCAGGTACGATATTTAAAGGAATATTTCACTTTTTTTTTTTACTTTAAGCATCATTAAAATCACTGCTCCCGAAAAAACGGCCGTTTTTAAAAGTTTTTTTTGCATTGATACATGTCCCCTGGGGTAGGACCCGGGTCCCCAAACCCTTTTTAGGACAATACCATGCAAATTAGCCTTTAAAATGAGCACTTTTGATTTCGAACGTTCGAGTCCCATAGACGTCAATGGGGTTCTAACGTTCGTGCGAACTTTCGGTCCGTTCGCAGGTTCTGGTGCGAACCGAACCGGGGGGTGTTCAGCTCATCCCTAGTGTTCACTATCGAAGCTGCAAGAAAGGTATGGTACATCACCATGGGATGTATGGAGATATAGACCACTCCAACACTTCGTGGAATCTCTCCCCAAACTTCTCCGTGCGGCCTCTAGGTTAAACCCATGGGAAAGATTAATTTATCAAGGGGGAATAAATAGAGAGGGAATTTCTATAGGATGTTAATGTCCGCTTCGGAAGATGGGTCCTTGTGTCCATTTGGAGGTTGGGAAATGTAACTGAACCAGGCATTGCCTGAAGCTATGAAAAACAAGGTTTTAGACTATGTCCACTCTACTTCAGTGGACACACGGAAAAAAGAAATGAATTACAAATTATTGGTAAAATGGTATTATTTTTCCATTAAAACTACATAGAATGAATCCTCACATCTCTCCTCTATGCTTGAGGGAATGCAGGGAGGTTGGGACCCATGCCCATATATGGTGGCAATGCCATTTGATTCAATCATACTGGGGGGAAATACTAGATTTAATTTAAAATATTTGTGGAAATGAAATTGGGTTAGATCCGTGGCAATGCTTGTTTCACGCGACCGGTTCCACAAGGATAAAATATAGAGCAGCAATTACTCCATTCTTGCTAAATACTGTACAGCAAAGGCATTAATCCCCAAACAATGGGGATCAAAGAAGGTACCGACAATGAAGGAGTGGTTTAGGGAGGTTGATAAGACTAGGCTTATGGAAGAAGTAGTACAGTAATGCAAAATGACTCGGAATTAAGATTTACTAGTACTTGGAAAGGGTGGCTAGAATATAAACAATCTCTGGTGAATGTAAGTTACATGGGAAGTGAGGATAATATTTAGAGGTACAGCACCCGGCTCCTTTCCTCTCTTTTTGGGGGGTGGTAGTGAGGTTGTGGGGGGCGTTGTTGGTTAGCGGTGTTTTTCTTTTTTTTTCCTCTTTTCCCTTTTTCTCCCCTTCTCCCCATTTTCTCCCCTCTTTCCTTCTCTTCAATCTCTCTCCACTTTTTCACGAAGCATGCATGATTGTTAGGGGTATATAGTAGTGGTGGAGAGATGAGACTCTCTCAACCTCATTAAAAATAAAAAGGGACACAGGAGGTTCACAGACTTTCTTATGTGTATATATATATATATATATATATATATATATATATATATATATATATATATATATATATATATATATATATATATATATATATAGATGAATAGCACTTAATAAATGTGAAAGGAATGGGGAGAAACACTCACTAAATAAATAATTTGGTCAGAGTAAAATTGAGTGTGGACTGGGGGATAGATACCTCACAGTTAGGAATAATGAGCTGGGGGAGGGGGGTAGTAGATTATTAAAGGGTAGGGGATAGGGGGGAGAGAACGGCACGATTGCCAGGGCTATATAGTGGTCGTAGAGAGATGAGACTCTCTCCACCTCATTAAAAATAAAAAGGGGCACGGGAGGGTCACAGAATCATATATATATATATATATATATATATATATATATATATATATATATATATATATAGATATATATATATATATATAGTCAATGGCTAAGGTGCACTGAACGGTCTCTTGGAAATATTGTGCAAGCAATCTAGTCCTTCCCAGTCCTTCTCAGAAATATAAAAAAATTGAAAGAGGATTGCTGCACAAAAGGTGAAAATTTATTGGTAAAAAATTACATCAAACATCAGGCATTTTTAGGTGACGTTTCGGGCTAACAATGATATCTCCCTTCTTCACGACCACATACCTACAACTGATCATATACAAGAGTCCATATATATGTAGCTTGTGAAGGCTACTAATCAATCAATTAGAATCAGCTGGAATCAATTGCATCATACAAAAAAAAAACATTCCTTATCATTAGTAGTTCAATCAGTTACAAAAATTGGAACGACTTTTGGGAACAAATGGAAACAAAATCCTTCACTACATGATAATATGCTTGATAGAATAGTTCATCTACAGAAAAAAATATATACACAACATAATCAATAATAGGTAAATCATTATCCATCATGGACATGCTGGAACATGCATTCATCTATCATTGTAGATTGTTTGAAGATAATTGCATGGCATGGTTTAGATTTATTGATGACGCATTTGGCATATGGGTGGGCGACCAATATTCATTATGGTTATTTAATGAATACTTGAACCAGTTGGTTCCTGGTTTAAAGTTTAATATGTCAGTTAGTAATCTCTATTGAAAACCGACAGATTGTAATCAATTGCTACATTTCTCTAGCTTTCACCCCCCCAGGTGTGTTCAAATCGATACCGAGAAGTCCGTTAAAACGGGTATCAAGAATCACCCATAAATCTATTCATAAGGAGGATAGACTGGATGAAATGGAAGGTAGACTCCGTCAACGTGGGTACCCTGGTGATGTGATACATCAGGAACAGATGAACTTACACAGAGATAAAAGAAAAACCATGGATTGCAGACTTCCTTTTATTTCCCAGTATCCTCCCTTTTCTAATAGGGTCAACAACATTATTAGAAAACACTGGTCCATATTAAACAAAAACTATCCTACTGTCCCTGAATTCCAACATGCACCATTACCATCATATCGAAAGGGGAGAACCATGCACAGCAGATTGGTTAAATCTGACCAATTTAACACACCAGCTCCTCGTGTGACATTTTTGGGTCCACCAAATTTTGGTTCGTTCCCGTGCCTTTCTTGTATCCAGTGTTCCAGTATGATAAAGGGTAAAAGGTTTAGCCATCCGCACAAAGGATACAACATCACTATTGGAGATCATTTTAATTGCCAATCAACCTACGTGGTATATATCATCAAATGTCCATGTGGATTGGTTTATGTAGGTGAAACTACACAAAAAGTAAAAGACAGGATTGCCAGACACAAATATTCTATTTGTGACAAGATTGATAAGTTACCACTAGGCACTTTGTAGAAATGAACCATACTGTTTCACAACTTAGGTATATGGTTATAGATGGTATCCCAAATAACAGGCGAGGAGGTAATAGAGAGCTGGAATTAAGAAAGAGGGAAGCATATTGGATAAACCGTAAACCGACACTTTACAACCTAAGGGGTTAAACACGGACTTTGATTTGTATTTATTCCTTTAAAATGTGCGCTTTTTATTGTGTGTTTTTAGGATCTCAGTCAGTTGACAGTCGATCTATCAATGGATCGGCCGACTTTATATCGACTGACCCAGTATTATTCTGCATGTTCTGTTTTTGTTGGTCTGATATTAAATATTAATCAGTGATGGTGTCAGGTCTCTCACTTACCAGACCGGTGAGTCCACTTGGGCAGAGGGTAGGCTCCCTTACGTATCCGACTCGCGGCCCCTGGTAGAGCAGACAGGAGGCCCACGAGTGCGGAGTGGTATGAGAGCCTGTGCAGGAGTCCGTGTTCCGGAGGTTTAGCAGTCTTCAAACAGCAGATGATAGTCAGCGGCACAGACAACAGATGCTGAACAGGAGCTGGAGACAGGTTAGTGCACAAGCTGGGTTTTGGCAACAGGTGGGCAGCAGAGGTACAGAAGGAGCAGGCAGAAGCGAAGTCAAACAGGCCGGGGTCAAATGCAGGCGGAGGTCAGGAGAGTCCAAAAGGCAAGCCGGGTCGTCAACAGATCAGGAACACAGGAATCACAGGAACTAGGAACAGGAAACAGGAAACAGGAACTAGGCACGGAGCTGTTGATCAGGCAGCACTGATCAGAGGGAGAAGCAAGCCTAAATAGGCTGATTGGCGGCAAACGCCGCGTTCGTGCACGCACCGTTACGCACAGGCACCCGCGCACCCGCACGCGCCTGAGCGCGCCCCCGGACAGCGGCATGCACACCAGCGCCACCAGGCGAACGCATAGCAGCGCCCATAGGCATACGTGCCCATGCACCACCGCGTCCACCACGGCCAGCCGGCATGTCAACACCAGTGCCCACAGAAGCAGGCACCCGAGCATCCGCAGGAAAGCGCACACCAACGCGCCCCGGCGCACGACGACGCCCAATCAGGTAAGCTCTCTGACAGTGCCCCCTCCGTAAGGGCAGACACCGGATGCCCACTTGGGCCAACTTGGAGGCATGTGAGTCCTTGAAAGCTTGCAGGAGTTCCCCGGCATGCAAATTATCTTCTGGTTCCCATGAATTGTCTTCAGGGCCATATCCTTTCCACTTTATGAGGTATTGGGTTTGATTTCGTCTTTTTCTGCAGTCTAATATTGCCTCTACTTCAAATTCCTCCTCGTTGTCTACAAGGATGGGTTTGGGTGGACCCACAGTACGGCCAACAAAAGAATTGGGGATAACCGGCTTTAAGAGAGATACATGGAAGACCGGGTGCACCTTCAGGGAATTCGGCAGATCAAGCTCGTAGGCAACATCATTAATTTTCCTCCTTACCAGGAAGGGACCCAGGAACTTAGGGCCTAGTTTTTTGGATGGACAAGCCAGTTTTAGATTGGCGGTAGATAACCATACTGGGTTACCAGGTTCCAACACGAGTTCTCCACGCCTCTTTTTGTCAAACACCTTCTTATAACCTTCTTGGGCCTTGGCCATGGTATCTTGTAACAGCTTATTGTTCACCGAGAAGAAATTCAAGGTCTCAGATACTGCAGGAACAGAACATTCAGGTATTGATCCAGGTAAAAAGGTCGGATGAAAGCCATAGTTGGCATAGAATGGAGTCTGGTTGGTGGCTGAATGCAAGGAATTATTATAAGAGAACTCCGCAATAGGGAGTAGGGGGGCCCAATCATCCTGGGAGAATGCGGAGAAGCAGCGGAGATACTGCTCCAGCGTCTGATTCGTCCTCTCAGTTTGCCCATTGGACTGGGGATGGTAGGCTGAGGAGAATGCCAACTCTATTTCCAAGGAGCCACAGAGGGCTTTCCAGAATCTGGAGGTGAATTGGACACCACGGTCAGAAATTATATTCTTCGGAACTCCATGCAGCCTGACAATTTCTTTAATAAACATATCAGCCGTCTCCGTGGCCGATGGGGTACCCTTCATTGGGAGAAAATGAGCCATTTTAGACAATCTGTCTACCACGACAAAGATAGCGGAGAAGCCTTCTGATGGGGGGAGTTCAACGACAAAATCCATTGAGATCATGCTCCATGGTCTCTCTGGGACTGGGAGAGGTTTTAACAGTCCCCAGGCTCTGGCCCGGCTGGTTTTGCTTCTAGCGCAAGTATTGCAGGAATCAATGAACCTTCTACAATCCCTGATGAGATGAGGCCACCAGAAGGTACGTAGTACCAGATCACTCGTTTTTCGTGGGCCGAAATGTCCAGCTAATTTGTGATCGTGACACAGTTCCAATACCTGTACCCTTAGTTCTTCGGGGACCACAATCTTGTCTTCATGCCAAAATAGGCCATCCTTGGTACAGGTCCCAGCGGGCGGTGTCGCCCCCATAGAAGCCCGTCTGATTCGAGAGATTAGATCTTCCTGAAGAAGCAAGAAATTCTCAGGGGGAAGGATGGTATCTGGAGGTGAGGTTTCTTCCGAATCATGGAACATTCGTGAGAGTGCGTCAGATTTAATATTTTTGGATCCGGGTCTGAAGGTGACATGGAACTGGAATCGAGAAAAAAAAAGTGCCCATCTGGCCTGCCGGGGTCTTAACCTCTTAGCCGTTCTCAGGTATTCCAGGTTTTTATGGTCCGTGTAGACCAGTATGGGATAAGCAGCACCCTCCAGAAGGTAACGCCATTCCTCCAAGGCCGCCTTAATAGCTAGGAGTTCACGGTCACCCACATCGTAGTTTCTCTCGGAAGGTGAGAGTTTTCGTGAGAAAAACCCCACAGGGTACAGAAGAGCTTTGGTGCCTTGTCGTTGTGAGAGTACTGCCCCTACTGCAATTTCGGAAGCGTCAACTTCCAATACAAATGGTAGAGCTGGGTTGGGGTGTTTTAAAATAGTGGCTGAGGTAAATAGAGCCTTGAGTTCCTCGAAGGCCGACTGCGCCTTAGGAGTCCAGCCAAAACCGACTTCCTTGTTTGGTAAGTTCAGTAATAGGAGCGATTATCAAAGAGAACCCTTTTATGAATTTTCTATAGAAGTTGGCAAAGCCAATAAAACGTTGTACCCCTTTCTTATCAATAGGTGCAGGCCAGTCCAGGATAGCAGATACCTTTTGGGGATTCATCTTGATGCCCTCAGGGGAGATGATCAGGCCCAGAAACTGAATGCATTGAAGCTCAAACTCACATTTCTCAAGTTTTGCATAGAGCCCATGTTGCCTAAGTCGGGTGAGAACATTTAGCACATGCCTGCGGTGGTCGGTCAGAGAGGCGGAGAAAATCAAAATATCGTCCAGATAGACTATGACATAGAGGTCTAGGAAGTCACGGAATACATTGTTGACAAAGTGCTGGAAGGTGGCTGGTGCGTTGCACAGGCCAAAGGGCATGACAAGGTACTCATAGTGCCCGAATCGAGTACGAAAAGCTGTTTTCCACTCATCCCCTTCTCTTATGCGAATTAAGTTGTATGCCCGCGGAGATCCAGCTTGGTGAAAACTCTTGCGGTTCCCAGTCTCTGGAATAACTCGGGTACTAAGGGTAACGGGTATCTGTTCTTTACAGTAATTTTGTTTAATTCCCGGTAGTCGATACAGGGACGTAGGGTGTGGTCCTTCTTCTCCACGAAGAAAATGCCTGCACCGGCTGGAGACGTGGAAGGGCGGATAAACCCTTTCTTTAAGTTCTCGTCAATGTAGTTTTTTAAGGTGCCCAGCTCCTGCTCAGTTAGTGGAAAAATCCTTCCAAAGGGAACTTCGGTTCCAGGTAAAAGTTCTATTGGGCAGTCATAAGGCCTGTGAACTGGAAGAGTCTCTGCCCCCTTCTTACTGAAGACATCCTGGAAGTCCCGATAGGCCTCGGGAAGAGATGGGCAAAGTTTGGTATCCGAATCCAAACAAAGACATTGAGTCGGTGAGACGGGGGTCCCACGTAAGCAATGTTGCCTGCAGTAGTCAGATGAGAATTGGATTCTTCCTGTGGACCAGTCAATGCTGGGGTTATGTGCCTGTAGCCAGGGCATTCCGAGAATGATTGGGAAGAGAGGGGAGGAGATGACATCCAAACGTAAGAGTTCCTGATGTTCCGGGCCTATGGTGGCCAGTAGCGGAACAGTCTCACAGGTGACTGGACCTGAACTAAGGGTAGAGCCATCAGCTAGGAATACTGCAAGACCCTGGGTCTTAGGTTGAAGAGGAATGCCATGATTATTGACAAAGGTTTGATCGATGAAGCCACTGCATGCTCCAGAGTCAATAATGACCGACACCGGGATGTTCTTTCCGGGAAGCTGTAATACAACAGAGATAGTCAAATGGTTACCAGGTTTGGGCAAAACAGATGCACAAGCGGAAGAAGACGTCAGACACTTACGTATCTTGTTAGGGCAGGTCCTCACAAAATGTCCTTGTTCCCCGCAATACAGGCATAGGTTGTGCGTACGTCTGCGCATCTTCTCTTCCGGGGTAAGGGATGGCCGGAGCAGACCAAGCTGCATGGGTTCGGGTGCTTCCGTGGTTGAAGTAGAGGAGAGAGGCAATTGGTTGGGGGAACTGGGAACTCTAGGGAGCATCCAAATAGGACGAGGGTGACCAGAGGACCTCTCAGAGCGTCTTTCTCTCAGACGTCGGTCAATTTGAATAGATAGGTTAATAAGTTCATCCAGAGTCTGAGGTATCCCAACACGTGCCAGTTCATCCTTAAGGGGATCAGATAACCCCATCCGAAATTGATGACGCAAGGCAGCGTCGTTCCACTCTGTATCAGAGCTCCAACGACGAAACTCAACTGCGTAGTCTTCGGCCGCTCTGTGGCCTTGCTGCAGGGAATGCAGGGCTGCCTCAGCAGTAGTAGTAAGTTGAGGGTCCTCGTACAATTGGGACATTGCCAGAAAGAAAGCGTCCAGGGTATCTAAGGATCTGGACTTCTGCTCCAGTAAATGATGAGCCCAAGTCTGGGGCTCGCCAGACAGCAGTGCAATGACAAATCCCACCTTAGTGGCGTCCAGAGAGAACGTGCGAGGCTGTAGCGCAAAGTAAAGCTCGCAGGCGTTACGGAAGACCCGGTATTTGCGACGATCTCCAGTAAATTTCTCAGGTGTGGGTACCCTGGGTTCCGGAGGAAGCATTACTACGGAGGGTGCTGAGGAGAGTCCAGCAGATGGTGCCCCTTGGGGGGGAGGAGCAGCTGAGAGGGCTTGGACCTGACCCTCTAATCTGGTGTAGCCTCCTTGTAGGCTCTTGACTGCTTGGGTAAGGCCCGCAAGGTGCCTACAAAGTTCATCCATGGGGGAGGCCCCCTGCCCGGACTCGGTCATGGCTGCCTGATACTGTCAGGTCTCTCACTTACCAGACCGGTGAGTCCACTTGGGCAGAGGGTAGGCTCCCTTACGTATCCGACTCGCGGCCCCTGGTAGAGCAGACAGGAGGCCCACGAGTGCGGAGTGGTATGAGAGCCTGTGCAGGAGTCCGTGTTCCGGAGGTTTTGCAGTCTTCAAACAGCAGATGATAGTCAGCGGCACAGACAACAGATGCTGAACAGGAGCTGGAGACAGGTTAGTGCACAAGCTGGGTTTTGGCAACAGGTGGGCAGCAGAGGTACAGAAGGAGCAGGCAGAAGCGAAGTCAAACAGGCCGGGGTCAAATGCAGGCGGAGGTCAGAAGAGTCCAAAAGGCAAGCCGGGTCGTCAACAGATCAGGAACACAGGAATCACAGGAACTAGGAACAGGAAACAGGAAACAGGAACTAGGCACGGAGCTGTTGATCAGGCAGCACTGATCAGAGGGAGAAGCAAGCCTAAATCGTGCACGCACCGTTACGCACAGGCACCCGCGCACCCGCACGCGCCCGAGCGCGCCCCCGGACAGCGGCATGCACACCAGCGCCACCAGGCGAACGCATAGCAGCGCCCATAGGCATACGTGCCCATGCACCACCGCGTCCACCCCGGCCAGCCGGCATGTCAACACCAGTGCCCACAGAAGCAGGCGCCCGAGCACCCGCAGGAAAGCGCACACCAACGCGCCCCGGCGCGCGACGACGCCCAATCAGGTAAGCTCTCTGACAGATGGATAAAGATTTACCTATTATTGATTATGTTGTGTATATTTTTTTCTGTAGATGAACTATTCTATCAAGCATATTATCATGTAGTGAAGGATTTTGTTTCCATTTGTTCCCAAAAGTCGTTCCAATTTTTTAACTGATTGAACTACTAATGATAAGGAATGTGTTTTTTGTATGATGCAATTGATTCCAGCTGATTCTAACTGATTGATTAGTAGCCTTCACAGGCTACATATATATATGGACTCTTGTATATGATCAGTTGTAGGTATGTGGTCGTGAAGAAGGGCGATATCATTGTTAGCCCGAAACGTCACCTAAATATGGCTGATGTTTGATGTAATTTTTTACCAATAAATTTTCACCTTTTGTGCAGCAATCCTCTTTCAATATATATATATATATGAGAATGGGCTAGCACTTAATAAGAAGCACTCACTAAATAAATAATTTGATCAGAGCAAAAATGAGTACAGACCAGGGGTTGCGGGGGCATTAGGGGAGGGGAGGGTGAGATCATATGGAGGGGAGAGGGAGAGAGGAGAGGGAAAGGAAAAAGAGAAAACATTTTTTTTTTTTTTTTTGCGGTGCGGAAATGAGGCCGTAAGTATCTCTATTTGTATAGAAAAATTGATTATGAATTTTTAAGAAATATGGTCTATTGAGAGGTGGTGTTAAAGGATAGATCCATTCTTTTTGTATTTGTATATGTGTATTTGTATTTATTCTGAATGTTTTGTATTTATGTGTTTGGAATGATGTGTAGGATTTTGTATGTCTATAATAACTTAATAAAAATAATTAAACACACAAAAAAAATTCTATTTAAAGGTCGAATTTTAGAAGAAGGTTATATTCTTTCTATTTTATTCTATGCTATTCTATTTTTTTCTACTGTATTCTTTTCAATTCTGTTCTATTCTTTTTTTATCCTCTCTTCTATTCTATTCTGTTCTTTTCTTTTCTATTCTATTCGAATTTGAATGTATTCTATTTGAAATTCAAATTTCAGAATATGGTTATATTCTTTCTATTGTTCTATTCTATTCCTTATTTTCTATTCTAGTTTATTCTGTTCTTTTATTTTATAGTCCATTCTATTCTATTCTTTTATTTTCTATTCCATTCCTTTGTTTTCTATTCTATTTTTTTTCTATCCTTTTATTTTGTATTCTGTTCTGTTTTACTTTATACTATTCTATTCTACTCCTTTATTTTCTATTCTATTTTATCCTATTTGGAAATTCGAATTCAATTTGAAAATTATTCTAATTTGATTTGAATACAGTTTGAATTCGATTTGAATTTGAATTTTGTCCGAAATTTTGTTTTGTTATTTGGGATTCGTATTGTCATTTAAAAATTTGGGATACATCCTGGGATACAGCTTTTCCGAATAACAAAAAAATTGGCTGAATTTTGATTTGGAACTAAACAAACGGTGCATGTTGACTGAATTTATTCCACTATTCTGACCATGAACAATTTCAGAACACAACAGAGGTCCCCTGGACACCATTAGAATAGGGAAAAATTGTATAGTGTTTAAAGTGGAGTTCCGCCTGGGGAAAAAAAAATTAAGTCAGCAGCTAAAAATACAGTAGCTAGTGACTTTTATTATAAGGACACTGCTGAAAATGGGGATGGGTACCTGTCAAAAACATGAACAAGGTCAGAATGAAGCAGATCAGCGGAGCTTCCCCTTTTGGGTGGAACTTCACTTTGAACACTTTTTTTTTCAGTTTACTTAGATCCCACTGCAACAATAATAGACCCTACACAAAAATTGAGCCCACACAGAAAGAATAGATCCCGCACACAACAATAGACCCCTCCACACAGCAACAATGGACCACCCACAACAAAATACTACTCCTAGCAAAAAAAGATCCACCCCAGAAACATTAGACACCCCCCAGCAGCAACAACAGATCTCCCAGCAGCCAGTATCAATAGACCCTCCACTAGCCAGCAACAATAGGCCTCTCCCTTAACAGTAGATCCTTACCAGCAACATAGGAACCCCCCAGCAACAATAGACCCTCGCACAAAAACAGATCCCCAACAGTCACAATAGACCCCCAGCAGCCAGCATCAATAGACCTTCCAGCACACCCCACACCCCTTGCTATTATATACATTCAGTGCTGGAGGTGCCTGAACAGCATTCCCCCATGTTCCCGCTGAAAAGAGCCCTGAATGTACGTATTGCTGTAACATTCAAAAATGGGAAACAATTATGGCATGAATTATTCAGAAATGAGAGGGGAAATTTATGAAGCGATAATTACCAAGATGTCCTTTGAGGGTCAATAATTATTAGCTACAAATTGATATTGTGTTCGGTCACACATCATTCAAATATTCCATGATTAAAATTAGAGAACATTAAAGATACTGTATAAGACTACAAGTAATAGTATCTACATCAGGGACCTCATCCATACTATTATGAAGGTAATGTATCTGGAATTAATTAATGGATACGAATATAACGTCCCAGATACAGTTAATTGATTGAGTAAATCTTAATTTTTTTTTCCAGAGACCCAAAATAGGAATTACTGGTCGTAGAGCGGCATCTTATAGACAGGTATGATCACCACTTAAATAAATATTAGGGTAATCAATAGAAATGCTGTCTAATCAGATGTGAGTAAATATTCTAATTGGCACCTCTTGGAAGGCAAGATGATTTAATATCATATTTCTGGAGTTTCTTTCTGGTTGATACAACCAAGCATTTGCTTTCCTGGGGGCAGTCTGGAATGTCTTTGTAGCATATCTGAAAGAATAGATCAGGCCTCCATCAAAGCTGAACAGCTCTTGGCTCTGGACTATCTGTTGCTATAATGCAAACTTGAAATGGACCAAAGTTGACAAAATGATTGATGAATGTCCTTCTACAGAAGATCAAAAGATCAAAGGCATTGAAGATTGACCAGGATACATAGACATGGCCACAAATTGTCCCAATCAGGAGGGGACCAAAAAAGAAAAGTGGGGCTCAAAGGAAAGACAATGTGGATGAATGTGTGAAGGTCAATTATGTGTTTAATCAGGTACAAAAACATACACGTGGAGATAAGATAGCATGCATCACAAATTACATAGCCTAAATAAAATTGATTGATCGGTGGCATCAGATCGATCAATGCTGATACACAGACAGGGGGGACAAAACAACATGTAAAACAAACATATGCGTCCGGACGTCTGGGCTATTGATGTCTGCACAACCTGCTACAATGAGGAGTGTTCAGTTTAACTGAATAGGGTTGTGCAGCAAACATCAATCCCCCCGGGGGGGCGGCTCAAAATAGGAAAAGGTGGGGAAGGAGATGGGGAAGGGGAGGTGGTGAAAGGGAGTGAGGTGAGGGAAAAGTGGAATGAAGGACGGGGAGGGGACAGAGGAGAGAGATAAGAGCCGTGGAGTGGGGCGCTGATACAAGATCAGAGATCAGATATCAATGACCGTTGGATGGAAATAAATGATAGGGCCATGGTATATGAGAATGGAGCTGGGGTGGCGGAAGTCCAGGATGGTATGAAACAATTGCTGTAATAAGCAGGCTGGTATGTAGAGTGTAATTAGATGCGTGCTGTGGGGGTGAATCAAACTGTGGTTTAATATGAGCAGCAACACACAGTGCAGGCGGCTAAGTACTTTACCACTGCCGGGTCCTGTTCGGAGATCCGCAGGTACTTCCGAAGTGTGATGTCCCCTGTGCTGTGGACTGCACCACTGTTCACCGTGCACAATACTGGGTACTTCCTGGGCGATCCTGGCTGCCCCACTGGTATATGCTCAAGTGTACGAATGGCCGGCCATCTATGTGCGCCTGTGGTCACTCCAGCGGCTGTTCCACGCGAACGAGCGGAACGTTCTCTCAGTCGGTGAGCCGGCTAGCTCCAACGGGGGATGACAGCAGGCATGACGTCCGGGCGCAGTGACGTCAACGCGTTTCACAAACCAAGGTATGTAGCTTCGCCTTTGTATGAGGGTAATGTATCTGGAATTAATTAATGGATACGAATATAACGTCCCAGATACAGTTAATTGATTGAGTAAATCTTAATTTTTTTTTCCAGAGACCCAAAATAGGAATTTCTGGTCGTAGAGCGGCATCTTATAGACAGGTATGATCACCACTTAAATAAATATTAGGGTAATCAATAGAAATGCTGTCTAATCAGATGTGAGTAAATATTCTAATTGGCACCTCTTGGAAGGCAAGATGATTTAATATCATATTTCTGGAGTTTCTTTCTGGTTGATACAACCAAGCATTTGCTTTCCTGGGGGCGGTCTGGAATGTCTTTGTAGCATATCTGAAAGAATAGATCAGGCCTCCATCAAAGCTGAACAGCTCTTGGCTCTGGACTATATGTTGCTATAATGCAAACTTGAAATGGACCAAAGTTGACAAAATGATTGATGAATGTCCTTCTACAGAAGATCAAAAGATCAAAGGCATTGAAGATTGACCAGGATACATAGACATGGATAATGCTGCCCCTAGAGGCCAATACAGCAGGACGGACAGTAATGTAATATTTTGAGGAGGACTGCCCCATAAATATGTGATTTATCAAAAGTCTAGATGGGATGGCAATGGGGTTGGGTCGGATGGTGTATGGTTGAAGTATAAAGGACTAAACAAGTTATAGAGATACCTTTTTTTACCATCTGAGCCTAGCCGACCATACAAAACCTCGAGGAAAGCATTGTGATAAGTATCTTTGATATTCTTGTATTATATTTTCTGTTGGTATATGTTTTGTAATATCTTTCTTTAGTATTTTCAAGTTAGCGTTTCCTATTTCTTGGGAAATAAATAAGACTTTGTTTTATTAAGCAGTGTGCTAGGTTTCATAACTAACCTTGTGTTATTGTGATATCAACAGTAACATGTGATCAGAGTTTTAATAGACTAGCTAACTAGGGGAATAGATACATAGGTGCAATAAATAGAGAGAATCCGTAGCCACCCTTGAATAATATTTATTGTACCAATTTATTTCAAAACCTTTTTCCCTTAGATAAAGGGATTTTGGAGATAAAAAGTTTTTTTTTGACGGTCAACATCGGATCATCACACAGGCACTCATCTGATCTCTTCATCACGAATCCAGACTCTTCATATCAGATCACATTCTATTTGGAGTGGACATTGAAAATCCTCGAGGTGTGGTCCTATAATCCACCATAGCTATCTTCGAGTGGTAGAGTATAAAATAATCCCTCCACTGCAAAATTTCATCTCACTTCTGAATCTGACTGAATTTGGGCCTTCATTGTTTTGTTTGTTAAACTTTTGGTGTTAAAATAATAATCAAAAGGTGTCATCCTCACTTAAAGTGTAAGTTCACTTTTACAGAAAATCTGTAAGGTGACCTTACACTAGACTCCCCCCCATCCCCCTGGTCCAATTGTACCGGAGTCCCACAATCCCCTGCAGTCAGACACTGGTCCAGGGATTTAAAATCCCTGTGGCTTGATCATTTATCCGTACCTCTCAGCGTGTATTTAAAAGAGGCATTCTAATTGGCCAGCACCATCACATGGACAGCGATGACCAATCAGAATCCGTCTAGCCCATTACTCAGCGCTGCAAGGAAAGGAGAGCAAGCTACGGGGATTTCAAATTGCCGAACCGGCGAAGCAGCTTGCCAGTGTCTGACTGCGGGGGATTGCGGGACTCAGGTACAGCGGGACCAGGGGGGGTGGGGGTCCAGTGCAAGGTCACTTTACAGACTTTTTGAAAAGGTGAACTTACACTTTAATGAATCAAAGTAATTTAGTTGAGCTGTGTTAGTATAACCTTTAGTATAGACTCAATCATTGCATTCTGCTGCAGAGAATTCAAGGGGAGGGACTGTTTGGGGTGAACCTTGTTGTCTACCATCATAGTCTACTACTACTATCTACTGAATAAAAAATAGGAAATCTGATTTCTCCTAAGTTCCTAGTCCCCAATATATAGTTATACTGATTATTACTAAAGCAACGCTCTATTAATTTAACTGTGATTTTGTGTACAGTATCTCGATAAATCAGACATGAATGTACTGTATGTCAGTGACTTAAATAAATGACATTTAACCATGACATTTGTTCTATCGTTACATAGTCTATCCTTTCATGGAAAATTTTATTGTGCTACAAATCTCTATATAGACTTAAAAGAATGCACAAAATGATTTAAGTCAGTGTGGTTTATTTTTAACACATTTTATGCTTATAAGGTTGGCACACCCGAAGGCCAGAGTCACTGCTTATATTAATAAATTAAATAGTTCGTATTGCTGTCTTGTTTAATAGTTTATACTTCCTGACAATCTTATTAGTCTCATTAGTATATGTTCCAGAAAAGGTACTACTACTAGGCCTTGGCAGGTGCTATGAGCTGAGGGACCTAGAAGAAAACTTGAACAAAGCTCAGCTAGAGAGAGGTGGGAACTTTTGCGTGCAACTTCAGATGTGGAAGTACTTCTTGAAGGTGAGATTCCAGAAGTTGCTGCATAATGACTATGACTGCTCTCATGTGTCTCAGATTTACTGTCTGTCCCCTCTTTTGCAGCATTACTTTTGAGGCTACTACTACAGGTTCTCATACTGCTAGAACAAGATGTGACAGACTTCGGACACCCTGTTGGGTGTTTCCACCAAGAAGCTGCTTCCCAAGTCCCGGAACATGAGACCAATGGATCTGGCTATAAAAACCCCAAGAACCAGACCGCACCAGTCTTGGAGTGAACTAGAATAAGAACTGCTTTATTTGAGAAACACACACTGAATTTATACAGAAAACCATCAGATAGAGGCTACTCCCATTTTTGCACACAATGGTCACTTTAGACAGTAGAGCTCATTCTATTATCATGACAATAACCACCCCAGACAGTCCAGCTCCCCCATAGGACTAACTTATGCATAAGAAACCAAAAGCAATTAGTAACCAGCTCTGTCTGGATAACTTAAGAACACATTAAAACACGGAGTTCTCCAGGCAATGTTTCTCCTGCAGCCCAAAGTCCATTACAACACTCCCCAGCCTGTTCCATAGTCCGGCAGACCTGGCTAGATCCAAAAGGGTCAGCTTGGGGATGTCCGTGAGCTATAGTACAATCAAAGTTCTGTTTGCCGTGAAAGTCCATCTGCGTTGCCATTTTGTTGGCCCGGCCTGTACTGCCCAGTAAAGTTGTAGGGCTGCAGGGCAAGACTCCACCTCAATAAGCGTCCATTGTCCCCGGATACTTGATTTAACCAGATCAAAGGGTTGTGGTCAGTGAGCACCATGAAGGATTGTTCATAGAGATGTGGCTGAAGTATTTTCAAGGCCCACAGCAGCGCCAAACATTATTTTTCTATGGCTGCATACCCCACCTCCCAGGATAGTAACTTGCGTCTGATGTAGGCAACAGGCTGCTCTCTGCCATCTGCTCCCACTTGGCTTAGCACTGCTCCCAATCCGATGGTAGAAGCATCTGTATGTACCCAAAAACATTTGTTTGGGTCAGGAGCAGCCAAAACTGGGGCAGAAATCAAAGCATTTTCAGGCTCTGGAAAGCATTTTCACACTCTGGGGACCACAGGACCTGGTGGGGAAGATTCTTTCTGGTCAAGTCAGTCAGGGGTTTAGCTATCATGCTATAGTCGGGAACAAACCTCCTATAGTACCCTGCAGTGCCTAAGAATGCCAAGACCTGGGTTTTAGTCCGAGGGTGGGCCAGTTGGCAACGGCCTCTACTTTAGCTGGTTCAGGGCGCTGGTGCCCACAGTCAACCTGATGCCCGAGGTACTGAACCTCAGACATCCCTATGCTATATTTCTCTGGCTTTAATGTCAGTCCCGCAGCCCTAATGTGGTCTAACACAGTACCTAGGTGGAGTAGATGTTCCTCCCCGGTATCGCTGTAGATCGCAATGTCATCCAGGCACAGGCATTATCATGGAGGCCATCGAGGAGTTGATCTACCATACTCTGGAACATCGCTGGAGCATTCTTCATCCCAAATGGCATGACCTTAGACTGGTACAAGCCAAAGGGGGTAAAGAATGCTGACTTCGGAACAGATTCCGGTTCCAAAGGAATCTGCCAATACCCTTTGCATAGGTCAAGGGTAGTTAGGAAATTGCCTCAGATGATGAGGTCTAACAGTTCATCAACCCAGGGCATGGGGTATGCGTCAGTCATTGTGCAGTCGTTTAGTCAGCAGTAATCTACGCAGAAGCAGGTAGTACCATCCTTCTTTGGCACTAACACTACTGGGGATGCCCACGGACTGTTGGAGGGCTCGATGACTCCTAAATCAAGCATGTCCTTTATCTCCTGCCTCATACCCTCTCTCACTGACTCGGGTACCCAGTAAGCCATTTGCCGGATAGGTGGCTGCCCCAGGGTCTCCACTCGGTGCACTGGCATTGTAGTGTACGCAGGCTTCGTGGAAAACATTACCTGACGCTGCCTAAGGACCAGCCTGGCCTGGTTCTGCTGCTCTGGCCCTAACTGCCCATCTAACCTCACTGTGTCTACACCTGCTCTGTCCCTATCTCTCTCGGTAGCTCTGGCAGGGGAAGGTTCTTGGAACCTATCTGCTCTGGCCTCTCCTGGTACACTTTGAGCATGTTCACATGGAAGGTCCGCCAGACTCTTTCATCTGAGCACTCTTTCATCTACCCAAGCAGGTAGTGTCACATATTTGCTGCACTACCTTTTAGGGTCCCTGACGAGAGGCCTGTAATTTGTCAGACTTGGTAGGCTTGAGGGCAAGAACTTTCTGCCCTACAGCCAAGGTACGATTCCAGGCGGTATGATCATACTGCCGCCCCTGTGCGGTCTGAAGGTTCTCCTGTACGGTGTCTGTGAGTTCCTTCAGCCTGTCCCTGAGCACTAGTACGTATCCTGCCACCGAGGTCCCCTCAGTACCCTACACATCCTTCGCAATGGGCTCTAAGTAGATCTAGTGGCCCCCTCACTTGTTTGCCATACAATAACTCAAAGGGGGAGAACCCTGTATATTCCTGCGGCACTTCCCTGTAAGTGAACAGGAGATGCAGCAGAAATTTCTCCCAATCCCGGTAAGAAGTTGCGAACGTCCACAGTAATTACTTCAGAGTTCCATTGAACCGCTCACATAGTCCGTTAGTCTAGGGGTGGTAGGGAGAGCTGTGTATAGGCTTAATTCCACAGAGCTTCCACAACTGCCGGGTCAGGTTCGCAGTAAACTGAGTCCCTTGGCCTGAGATAATCTCCTGAGGGAAACCCACCCTGGCAAGGATCCGGAGAAGGGCCTCCACAACTGTCTCTGCATGGATGTTTGTCAGAAGAACTGCCTCCGGGTAATGAGTAGCATAATCTACCATTGTCAAGATATATCTCTTCCCAGAGGGACAGGGTCGGGGTAATGGTCCTACCAGGTCTACAGCTATCTGGCTAAAGGGATCAGCTATGATCGGTAGGGGGTACAAAGGAGCTTTAGATCGGTCAAACACACTGAGAAGTATCACAGGTACGACAATACTGTCTAATATCCCCTCTTATCATAGTTACATAGTTACATATTAGGTGAGGTTGAAAAAAGACACACGTTCATCAAGTCCAACCTATGTGTGTGATTATGTGTCAGTATTACATTACATATCCCTGTATGTTGCGGTCATTCAGGTGATTATCTGATAGTTTCTTGAAGCTATCAATGCTCCCCGCTGAGACCACCGCCTGTGGAAGGGAATTCCACATCCTTGCCACTCTTACAGTAAAGAACCCTCTACGTAGTTTAAGGTTAAACCTCTTTTCTTCTAATTGTAATGAGTGGCCCCGAGTCTTATTAAACTCTCTTCTGCGAAATGTTTTATCCCTATTGTGGGGTCACCAGTACAGTATTTGTAAATTGAAATCATATCCCCTCTCAAGCGTCTCTTCTCCAGAGAGAATAAGTTCAGCGCTCGCTACCTTTCCTCATAACTAAGATCCTCCAGACCCTTTATTAGCTTTGTTGCCCTTCTTTGTACTCGCTCCATTTCCAGTACATCCTTCCTGAGGACTGGTGCCCAGAACTGGACAGCATACTCCAGGTGCGGCCGGACCAGAGTCTTGTAGAGCGGGAGAATTATCGTTTTATCTCTGGAGTTGATCCCCCTTTTAATGCATGCCAATATTCTGTTTGCTTTATTAGCAGCAGCTTGGCATTGCATGCCATTGCTGAGCCTATCATCTACTAGGACCCCCAGGTCCTTTTCCATCCTAGATTCCCCCAGAGGTTCTCCCCCCAGTGAATAGATTGCATTCATATTTTTGCCACCCAAATGCATTATTTTACATTTTTCTACATTGAACCTCATTTGCCATGTAGTCGCCCACCCCATTAATTTGTTCAGGTCTTTTTGCAAGGTTTCCACATCCTTCAGAGAAGTTATTGCCCTGCTTAGCTTAGTATCGTCTGCAAATACAGAGATTGAACTGTTTATCCCATCCTCCAGATCGTTTATAAACAAATTAAATCCCTGGCAAGAAGAATAACTGAGTCAAAAGGTGAACGGTTTTGGTCACTCCAAGGTGACCAGTTAGGGGAATGTCATGTCCGATGCTAAGCAGGTCACACCGATATGTCTGTGTCACGACAAGCTGTCCCTTAGGCAGCAGCATGCCACGGGAAAGCCCTCATGGTGTCAGAGGGGGCGGAGTCATCCGCTTATGGGTGGCTCCACCCTCAGCTATATAAGAACTGTCACCCAGAAGAAGCGTCAGTCGGTGGGAGGCGGAAAGGTTGCAGCTTTTTTTTGGTCCGTCGGGCGGCGTAGATTTACATCGCGGGACATTTTTCTTCTTTTTTATTTTTAAATAAAGGACTTGTCCCAAGCTGTCTCTTGTCTTTTTTACCATTTCTTACACTTTTTTTGTGAAATAGTAGGGGTACAATGTACCCCGTTACCAATTCACATGGGGGGGCCGGGATCTGGGGGTCCCCTTGTTAAAGGGGGCTTTCAGATTCCGATAAGCCCCCCCGCCCGCATACCCCCACAACCACAAGGCAAGGGTTGTGGGAATGAAGTCCTTGTTCCCATCAACATGGGGACAAGGTGCTTTGGGGAGGCTACTCCAAAGCACCCTCCCCATGTTGAGGGCTGCTCTCTCCTCCCCCTGCCAGGTTGTGTGCTCAGATAAGGGTCTGGTATGGATTTTGGGGGGACCCCTATGCCATTTTTTGAAAAATTTTGGCGCAGGGTTCCACTTAAAATCTATACCAGACCTGAAGCTTCTGGTATGGATTTTGTGGGGGAACCCTATGCCATTTTTAAAAAAAATTTGGCGCAGGGTTCCCCTTAATTTCCATATCAGATCTAAAGGGCCTAGTATGGATTTTAGGGGGGCCCCATGCAATTTGTTTTTAATTTTTGGTTCGGGGTTCCCCTTAATATTCAAACCTGACCCAAAGGGCCTGGTAATGGACTGTTACTCCATGCTCTTTTTTTCAATGAGTTTCATCTATATTGCCGAGACCCGACAATTCATTACAGCCGCGATCAGTTTTAAATGAGAATTTTTCCTTTAGAAATGTAATTTGGCTGTGGTACTTTTCTAAACACGGGAAAATTGTGCCACTTTACAGGCATACTAAGGACACCCCCCAGGCACGATATTTAAAGGAATATTTCATTTTTATTAAGCATTAAAAAAAATCACTGCTCCCGAAAAAACGGCTGTTTTCTAAAAAAAAATTTGCATTGATACATGTCCCCTGGGGCAGGACCCAGGTCCCCACACACCTTTTATGACAATAACTTGCATATAAGCCTTTAAAATTAGCACTTTTGATTTTTCATGTTCGTGTCCCATAGAGTTTAACTGTGTTTGTGTGTTCTTTCGTATTTTTTGCCTGTTCGGTATGTTCTGGTGACCACTAGTGACTGGTCTCTGTTCTAAGTGAACCCCATTTATAACCACACTCTGGTATCTATCCTTTATCCAACTGCATATCCACTGAACCACCCAAGGGTTATATCCTAGCTTGTACAACTTTTCTTGTTCAAGTATTTTATTGGAGGAAAGAGACAGAATACAATAAACATGTCACAGAAAAATGTTGTGATATATAAGGATCAATACAGTTGAGATACAAGAAACATGTCTCAGAGAGATATGTGGCATTAACATTGAGACAATCATCCTTCTTTGAACTGAAGTGAAACCAATCTTAATGATTGTGTGGCATGGAAAGCAATAGCTTTTAGAGCAAGAATGAATACGATTTGTTGGGTCCATAGCATAGGTGTGCGCAGCCTATTGCATTAGGGTGTGCACCCCAAAACGCAAACACACATGCGTGCCTATATATATATATATATATATATATATATATATATACACACACACACACACACACACACACACTCTAAAGAACTGTAAAAATTTTAAAAAGTAGTAGGGTAGTGGATGGTGTCAGTAGTTTTTATTTTTATTATTTTGTTTTTGTATTATTTTTTACAATTTTTAGAAGCTTTGGTGAAATATCAGCAGAGGGAATCTGCGCTGCAAAGGGTGATTAGGGTGTGCCCAGGCACACCCGGCACACCCCCTGCGCACGCCTATAGTCCATAGCATCCCAGGCATGGGGGTGCGCCCCATAGAACTGCTTCCTTTAAAGCTTGTACAACTTTTATCTTAGATCATTATGTGGAACTGTATGAATCCCATTTGAAGAAGTCTTTTCGACGAAACATGTCTTGGGCATGGTTACACGGCACTCCATCGCACTGACATTAGATGCCGCTGTCTGAGGAGGACTACACCGTTAGGATGGCTGGGCCTTAGAAGGTTGGGTGAGAGATACACCAGTTTACACTTCAGGTCCGCTGTGACCGCAGTGCACCATTGGATCACTGATCCTGTTGCTTGGTGTGCTTGCTGTGGATTTTTTTTTTTAAAGGCTTTTATATTTCAGTTTAAAAGTGAGTGTAACCATTGAAGTGTGTTTGAAGTGATTTTAATAAATCTGTCAAAATGGTATCACGCTATGTGGAGCACTTTATTCATTTTTTCACATATGGAGCTGGCTTGATTGGAGTCACGGTTCATCACATGCAACCCAGGTGTGGTTCAATTCCTGTTTTGCCGAACACGAGAGTGGGAGGCTATACAATCTGGTGAGTGCGCTCTTCAGAGGGAGTGGTGTCACTATCACGGTGGTGTGGTGGAAGAGTAGAAGATTTTTCACACAAGAAGATTGAAAAACAACTGTTGAACTTGATCATTCATTTCTTGTAATTTATTATTTATTGTGACACTTTTCACTGGGTGTTAAAGAAATTTCTTTTCACGATGAAATTAATATTTTTCATGACACTATTATTATTAATATTTTTATGCATAAGTAGAGGGTCGTAGGCATTATGCTGCTCTGACCCATTATTTTACACAATTTATATTAGCGCCGCTATCTCTATCTGTACACGTGTGAGAGGTATAGTTTTGGGAATCTGATCAGAACTGTATGAAATGCCTTGCTCAAATCAAGATATGATATGTCCACAGAACCACCCTGGTCGAAACCATTAGTAATATAGTCAAAAAATTCAATCAGATTAGTATGACATGATCTACCCTCAGTAAAGCCATGCTGCTTTGCATCCAGCAAGCTATGTATTTTTAGGTGAATAGTGATCCTTCTTTTCAGGAGTGATTCCATTAACCTGACTACAACCAATGATAAACTCACTGGCCTGTAATTGCCAAATTCTACCTTGCTGCCCTTCTTGAGGGTAGGTACAATATTAGCCGTTTGCTAGTCCATAGAGAATGTCTCCTGTTAGAAGAGATTGATTAAAAAGATCCATTAATGGTCCAACAACTTTACCTCTAAGTTCTTTTAGAACCCTGGGATGAATACCATCAGACCGTATTGATTTATTAAGCTTTAACCAAGCCAGTTCCTTTGCTACCTCTGTCTCCAGAAATCCTAAAAAATAACCATTGCTAGAACCAACTTTATTCCCCAATTACAGGCCAATGATAAACTCGCTGGCCTGTAATTGCCAAATTCTACCTTGTTGCCCTTCTTGAGGGTAGGTACAATAACCTTTAACCTTTAACCAAGCCAGTTCCTCTGCTACCTCTGTCTCCAGAAATCCTAAAAATTAACCATTGCTAGAATCAATATGATTCCCCAACTTGTTATTGTTAGTAAAATGTATTTCTGAGAAGACTGAACAGAACTAATTGTTTTAATTGGTTAGCTACATCCTGGTCTCCCTCAACATATTGTTGTGCCCAGTTTTCATTTTAGTGATCCCATTGTATTTTTCTCTTCTATCACTAATGTACCTTAAAAAGGTTTTATCTCCTTTCTTAATAGATTTAGCTATTTCTTCCTCTTCCTTTGCTTTGGCAGTGCTGATAATGTGTTTGGCCTCCCTTTGTCTATTTTTATACTCTTCTCTGTGAGCTACACCTCCTGAATCCTTAAGGCTCGGTTCAAACATGAGCCGCATGTGGCTCACAGCAGGGGTCCGGTGTGTCCTGATTCACCGTTTCAGGTCCGATTTCAGCCCGAATTTTGGGCTGAATTCGGACCTGAAATGGACGAAAGGACACACAGCGTTTTTGTGCAAAATGCACCAGACCCGCTGCGGAGATGTGTGAACCGACTCCATAAACCTGGTCAAAATCTCTTGCTATTGCAAATTGGATGTGTAAACCCAGCCTAAATCTTCTATATGCTGATTTCCTCTCCTTTACTATCCTACTAATATCTTTAGACTATCTTACTTACCTCTTATAATGACACAACAATTACATTTCTGACACAAAGCATTGCAAAGATATTGGAAAGACACAAATTAAATAAAAGACTATTTTTCCAATTTTGAATATTTTTTATTGTGACATTCAAAACAATAAATTAATAAATTGAATCAAATGCAAAACAAAAAAGTTTGAACAAATTTTATTTTAAATAAATGCATTTATTTTTAAGTTGCTTCTACTGACATCACATGCAATTCTTTGTTCTTCAGATGAATAAAAAAGATTGAATACAAAGTAACAACTATATTACTTTAAATCCTGATATTCCAATGTTAATCATTCTTTTCAAACACTGATCAGTAGGTTTATTTTTGATAGCAGTGACTGCAAAAGGTTGCTTTATTTTTGCAGCAAATCCCGGCTGTCATTTTAATACCTGAGAATTACCAGTAAAAGCATCAAAGAGAACTACAGCGAGGGTTGGGGGGGGGGGGGCAGCCCACTGAAGGAATTCAGTGGGGTTTGATTGTGAGGTTTCAGCTTAGTGTTGTCAGCCTGCAACAGGAAATGCTGTTACTTGTAGAATCTCCAGGTCTTTGCTTATGTGCACCTGTGGGACAGGGAATCCCTCACCAGCAGCTAGTTGGCCACCGCTGGCAATATTCTATGTTTTTTGGTTCAACCCCGGATGTGGTATGAAACTCAACATTATCTGATAAGATGCAGTCAAAATTATTTTCCATCTGGCTCAATCAGTGGTGCCTGCAGGACCAACCATAGCTTCAATTTTGGCTGACACAACGGGAATCAGACAAAATTTGAGTCATCTATGGCCAGCCTTATACTTATTTGGATAATTAACCCTCCTGGTGGTAATCTTGAGTGTGGCTCGGGGTTACATTTCCAGTAACCCCGAGCCACACGAGGAATTGCATTGCAGAATCCTGGTCCAGGTAACCTTGTCCCCAGGATCCTGCGGTGTCCCCCCGCTGTATCCTGGGCCCAATGCTCTGTGTGCTGGGCTCCGTTCCCTGCGAGCGTCGCGACGCATGGGGGCGGAGCCCGGTGGCAAATTCAAAAAGTACAAAATATACAACACATACAGTACACTTACAGATTTCATTACTGTATAAAATCATTTCACCTCCCTTTTGTCCCTAGTGCTTTGTCCAGTACCCTGCATGCAGTTTTATTATATATATATATATACACACACTGTTCTTTCTGCCTGGAAACTTGAGAATGTCCATGGCAACCAAAAAGTGTCCCTTTACTTCAAAAGTGGTTTTAGACCAGCTAGAAAACAACGATAGATAGATAGAACACTTGCAGATTTGAGCGATAGTGATTCGTGGAAAAATTCATTTTATTATTATTTTTTATAATTATTTACATAGTTATCAGACACTAAGCGACACTTTTTTGGGGACTCGTGACACTAATAGAGTGATCAGTGCTAAGAAAAAATACACTGTCACTGTACTAATGACACTCGCTGGGAAGGGGTTAACATCAGGGGCGATAAAAGTGTTAAATGTGTTCCTAGGGAGTGCTTTCTAACTGTGTGGGGGGTGGTTGTACTGTGGGAAGGCAGAAATCCGTGTTCCTTCTTAGCAGAAATACAGAATCACCGCTTTCTCTTTTCACAGAACAGAGATCTGCCTTGTTCACATAAGCAGATCACTGTTTTGTCTGTGCCTCAAACGATCGGCGTGTCCCAGCGGATGTCGCATCCGCCAGACCCGCTGATTGGCTCCCGCTGTGTCCAATCACAGCGAGAGCGGGTCACTGGCAGCGCGAGTGCACGCCCCAGACCCAGAAGTGCAGAATCACATACAGGTACGCGATTCTTTGGAGAGGAGCCACCGCCCCGAAGTAAATGTACGGTGGGCGGTCGACAAAAAGTTAAATAAATGATTTATTATGCTCATAAGGATAATGAACAAATAGAAATTGATTTACAGTGCTGAATAGCAAAAAATGGCCTGGTTATGCGGGGGGTGGTAAAACCTTCCGGAGCTCAAGTAGTTAAGCTTTTAGTAAAAAACAAAATGACATTTCACTATTGCTCGGCTAGTATTTCAATAATCATGATCGTCATCATCCTTATCACCAGATCTGAAAGATTATCTTCTTTCTTTCTCTTTGCCCTTAGATATAGTTTGACATTTACATAAGGAAGTACATATAGTTTGTCTGCTTAAACATCTTACAGAGTACAAAATCAGTAAAACAAACACATGCATTGCATTTCCCGGTCACATTGAAATATAATACTATCACAGTTAAAATAAGTTACATAAATATCCTGAAGCTAAACTCCAGGCACAAAAAATATATATTTAAAAATATTCCTCTAAAGCCAAATGGATATAAATCCACTTTGTGTTCCCCAAATGCCTTTGCAAACCCAGATATTACCCTGTATTAGTAGCAGTGACATCATCACTGTGCTGGACATGTGCGCAGAGCAGAGTTGTGGGAGGAGCCCACAAGGCTCCACCGACTACTGGCTGTCTGATTAAAACTACAGCAGGGGCTGGAGACAAGACCAGTCACCCTGCACAAGGAGAGAACGCAGCAATGAGCGGTCTTTATTACAGAAAGCAGTGACAGAACGACTAGGGTCGCAAAGGTTGCACTTGCGACCGGGCCCTGGCATTCCGCCACCGTCAGGGTACCCCAGTGGAATTGCTGTCCGCAAGGCTCTGAGCTGAGAGCGTCTCTCTCATACAGCCCAGAGCCTGCACTGACAGTTTCCCCTCCCTCCTCCCTCGCACGGATAGGACAGGAGAGGGCTGATCTGCTCCTTCTCCTCCCGCCCCTCTCCTCCTGTGTGTGCACCGCAGCAAGTGTGACACTAAGCCGCTGAATTTGATCAATCAGCAGCTGGGCTTCACACTTCCCACGGTGCACACACAGGAGGAGAGGGGCGGGAGGAGAAGGAGCAGATCGGCTCTCCTGTCCTATCCGTGCGAGGGAGGAGGGAGGGGGAACTGTCAGTGCAGGCTCTGGGCTGTATGAGAGAGACGCTCTCAGCTCAGAGCCTTGCGGACAGCAATTCCACTGTCAGTGTAGGCTCTGGGCTGTATGAGATACATACTCTCAGCTCAGAGTCCTGCTGAGGAGGCACTGATAGGCGGCACTGATGTGCACTGATAGACAGCATTGATGAGCACTGATAGGTGGCACTGACAGACAGCATTGATAGGCATCATTGATGAGCACTGATAGGTGGCACTGATAGGCAGCACTGATAGGCTGCACTAATGGGCACTCTGATTGGCCCTTTACCGTGTGTCCGAAGGACTCAGCAGTCACAGAGCGAGCTGCATGTGCACCTCAGAGGACACTCGGAAGGCAGGGTTCTGGGAAGATGTCCATGGATGCCCTCCCAGAACTGGAAGCCCGGGGTTCAAATAGAAAGGGTGGGGTCAAGGGGCCCTTCATTGTTTCCTGCCCCCTGGTCCCTGAAGGTTCTAGGTACACCTCTGACAGGTAGAAATAGTCTCACACTGGATTGCTGCACAGATCTGGAAGCACAAAACACACCGAGATTTGAGTAGAATACACCTGGCTTTTGTATTTGGACAATATTTCCTTATTTCCTCTGGAGTTCAGCTTAAAATGTATTTTTCATGAAATGTAAAGCAGATCTTTTATCCTTTTTAACAGAAGCATATCCATTATTATAACTACAACTCCTAGATTGCTTCATCTTTATAAAGTTGATGTAAAATATGTTTTAAGTAACGTTACAGAACTTTCATATTTGCAATATGAATATTTAAAACTACTCTAGGCAATAGAAAAGACAGTTTTTTGTTTTTTTCATTCAAGAAGCATAAGTACCTGAATTTCACTTTGGGGTCTATTTCTAAAGAATCACTGTACAGATCTGACAAGCTTTCGTACTTTTGTCTAAAATTATTATTTCCTTTGATCGTCATCTAGTGGCCATAATGCAGTATTTTCCTAATTAAGATATTTCTGAATAAATACAGCATTAGGGCCACTAGATGTCACTCATGACCATAGAAAGTAAAACAAAAAAAAATGATGTAATTTTGTTTGTGCTTTGTGAATGTTTGTCAGACTTTTTACAGCAAATTCTATGTAAATAGAACACCGTGGGGTTGATTTACTAAAAGTAGGCAGTGAAAAATCTGGTGCAGCTCTGCATAGTAACCAATCAGCTTCCAGTTTTTTTTTTTTCATTTTTGTCAAAGCTTAATTGAACAAGCTGAAGTTAGAAGCTGATTGGCTATAATGCCAAGCTGCACCAGATTTTGCACTCTCCAGTTTTAGTAAATCAATACCTATGCATCAGCCTCTTGCAATACCTTTACAGCAGAGCTCAGAGAGGCAACAGAAAAAACAGCACAAGGAGCCAGTTAGATGTGCTGCAGGGTAAGCATTATGCTGACAGGTCAGCAGATCGATCAACTCGGTTACGTTCAGCCTGCCCATACATGGTCAGAATTTCAGCTGGTTCAGCTGAGTGAATAAAGCAAATTCACTAGTAAGGACCCTTTACAGTGGCATCTGTAGGGTGAGAGAAGTTGAGATACCTTGTAACTGCCGTTGGCCAGTTTGTATAGTTCACTCCAATGACCATTCCTCATTTACAAAGTCCAAAGTCAAATTTTTTTGTTCTATTTTGGATTTTACTGGCCTGTAACCAAACCGATCCATTGCCTCCTTGCAGTTCTTTTGAATCTGTTTAACAAAATCAAAGCTCAGATCAGTTCTCCATTTTTGGGCCACCTTTGAAGAGTCTCTTGAGAAAGACAAGATCCCTGCTACCTCCTCATGGGTGATATTGTAAACCCACTGTTCCATGTCTTTGGTTAGATGTAGTCCAGCAAAATTGTAAATTTTATTAACGTACTTAAGAGGTTCATTAGAAAGGTCCTCATGTCGAATTGCCATGTATCGCCCTTGCAACACCTCAGCTGCTTTAGCCACATTGTTGATGTCAACCTGAGACTTGCAAATCTTCTTCATAACCCTGCTTATTGTAATATTTTTGTCTCCTTCATTTTTAAGTATAATTTTATCATCAATGCCGAGATCAATGTATTTCCTTGACAAAGCAACAGCTCGAGGGTCCCTCACAAGGTGCAGGATCCGAAGATCAAGAGCGGGGTCTCGAAAAAGGGGAAGCAGAACAGAAAGGTCTAAAATCCGGACTGCTTTCATCACCACGTGGCTGTATGTCTTGCAAATTTCTGCCATTAGATCCAGTGAAGCATTTCCGCAATGTTTGTAGCACTTTGTTTGGTCATAGCCTTCAGAAGGGGTAAAGGCTGAACAAGCTGGTGGGGCGCAGAGTACTTGACTACGATCGAAGAAACCTAAATCAGAAATGTGTTTTCCCCCATAAGGAAGGTACTGATGAAGAGGGGACACATCACAAGTGAAAAGGGATCGTAGAAGATCTCTTACAGGAAAATGTAGCAGCTCAGAGCTTTCACCCTTAAGCGTCATCCAGACGTGACGTCCAGGTTCAAAGAGGTAAAAGACATCATTGTGATGGTTGAAGATCTCACCAAGGAATGAAGAACCTGATCTCCAGGATGACACAACCAGGAGATGGACCGGTTTATTTTTGGGTAAAGAGTTGGTAGAGGAGGGAATTTTGAGGAGAAAATACGAGCTTAGAGAGAAGAAAGATAATGATACGAAGAGGCAAAAGAAAGATGTACGATGTGGGGGCATCATCCGAAATCAAGTAAGAACTGGAATGGCCTCGGAAGACCAGGAAGCCTAAAATCCAATGAGAGATGAAAACAGGAGCTGTAAAAGAGAGTAAAAAATGATAAAGATAAGTAAATGGAAATTACAGAAGATGAATAACTATAAACAAATTAAAGAATATGTCCAGCCAAGACTTTTTTTTTTTTTAATTTTTGGAGTGGAGAAGGATTAGTACCCATGTCAGCTTTTTGAGGTTCGGTAAGATTTGGTTTCACTTAATTTTACAGTGACAACAGATTTACTAGACAGGAAGTGAGAAAAAAAAATCTGCAATAAAAATCTGATGGGGCTTTTAGCCTTCCCCAACACTAATGAAAAAAAAAAACATTTTTATTTCGGCCCGTGTTGCTCTTGAGGATTTGCCTTCACTTCCACTGTCTGGTGAAACTGTTGTCACTGAAACAGTTACTGAGCCCCGGATAGCACTAAAATAAAAGCCAACAGAGGTTCTAACCTGTCATTACTCTGCCCATAATCATCAGGCCTAATGCCGCGTACACACGGTCGTACTTTTCGTCTACAAAAGTCCAACGGACGCTGACGGACTAAAGCTGGCTGGTAATCCGATCGTGTGTGGGCTTCTCCGGACTTTCAACTGACTTTTTTAGCCTCAAATCCGACGTACTTTAGATTTGAAACATGCTTTAAAACTTTACTTCGTAACTACGACGGACCCCGAAATCCGCTCGTCTGTGTGCTAGTCCGACGGACAAAAAGCCACGCTAGGGCACCTATTGGCTACTGGCTATGAACTTCCTTATTTTAGTCCGGTGTACGTCATCACGTACGAATCCGACCGACTTTTGTGTGGTCGTGTGTAGGCAAGTCCGTTCGTTAGAAAGTAGGCCGCAAGTCCGCCGCAAGTCCACCGAAAGTCTGCCGGAAGTCTGTCGGACAGGCTGTCTGACTTTTGTAGACGAAAAGTACGACCGTGTGTACGCGGCATAAGATGTGCATTTTTAACCACTTCAATTCTGGGCACTTTTACCCCCTTCCTGCCCAGGCCAATTTTCAGCTCTCAGCGCTGTCACACTTTGAGTGACAATTGCGCGGTCATGCAACACTGTACCCATATGACATTTTTATCATTTTTTTCACACAAATAGAGCTTTCCTTTGGTGGTTTTTCTATCACCACTGACTTTTTTATTTTTTGCTAAATAAATAAAAAAAGACAAAGTTGAAAAAAAAAAATGTTCATAGTTTGTAATAAAATTTTGCAAACAGGTAATTTTTCTCCTTTACGGATGTGCGCTGATGAGGCTGCACTGAAGGTCACTGATAGATGGCACTGATGAGGTGGCACTGGTGGGCACTGATGAGGAGGCACTGATAGGTGGTACTGATGGGCACTGATAGGTGGCACTTAAGGGAACTGATAGGCGGCACTGATGGGCACTGACATATGGCACTGATGAAGTGGCACTGATGGGCACTGATTGGCAGCACTGGTGGGCACTGATTGGCAGCACTGGTGGGCACTATTGGGACTGCACTGATAATCAATGCCCTGATTATCAGTGACAATGTCCCTTTAACACAAGCTGGTTATTGGCTCCCTTCTTCTTTCCTCACGCTGTCAGGGGGCGTGTGGGCAGCACGATTATGGGAGGACGTCCATCTACACCCTCCTGTCAAAGTAAGCCAGCACTGTAGCCGTCTTACAGCTATAGCCCTGACGGGAAGTGGTTACACATGTGCAAAAAAAAAGAAAAAAAAAAACAGCTCTAGCAGCAAAAGGGTTACATTTAAAGTGGTTCTAAAGCAGAAACATTTTTTAGCATGTAAACCGAACATTTCATATTCCTGATATGTGCCTGATGTACCATGTACTTGTATGAGAAACTTTCTTGTTTTTTTTTTTTTTGTATTGCTTCCTTTGTGTGAAAACCCTGGTGTTCCTTCCAGTCCCCCTGCTTTCCTATTCAAAACTGACCACACTAGGCATGAGAGAACAGCATGGTTAGTTTTCTAGCTGTGCTGGAAACTCAGCCTGTTCTCTTCCAATGATCAGACTTGCCCCCCCCCCCCCCGCACAGCCATTACTGGGAAGATCAGAGTGCTGCTGTGTCTCCTCCTTCAGCTCTCTTAGCTCCTTAAGCAGCTGAGAACAGAGGGTATGTGATCACTAAAAAAAAAAAAAAATGGGAAAACAAGGTAGGTGATAATGTTTTTTTTTATATGTATACACAAATCTTTGGCCTTTCATCTCTTTTAAATTGAGTTGTTTTACAAGGTGATGGTTCACTTATACTATAATGCATTCCCTGCATTAAATCCGTTTGATCCGTTCTTCTTCTGCTTTTGCATTTAAAAACAGTTGAAGAAAAACGCCCGACCATGAAAGCCTATGGAACTCTTTACACTGACCAGTTGTTGGTCCGCTGCGTTTTGTAAAATCCAGTATTCTGCATCTTTAGTGCATGTTTTCACCTCTCCAGTGAAATTAATAAAAACCGCATCAAAAAAGTGTCAAAAACACACCCGCGGTTGTGTTTTTGGTGCAGTTTTAGAGTTACATGTCTTTTTTTTCACAGGTGCAAAACGCACCGGAAACGCGGCAAACACATAGTAAAAACGCACGGAGCAGTGCACCAAACATGTGGCAAAAATGCAGCAAGCAGGACTTTTTAAAACGCAACTGACCAGTGTGAAGACTTCCATAGGATTTAAAAGGATGCATTTTTCTTCTGCTTTTTTAACTGAAAAATTGATCGGTGTGAAAGTGTCCTCAGTCAATGGAAGGCATTAAAAGCACATCAAAAAATGATCGTAGAGGGGAAGAAATTTTTAGGAGAAAAGGAAATGGTGCCCAAATAATGGCAAAAAAATGGGAATTTCCCCCGATGGGGTTTTTCTAGGCAGCAGGGGTTGGAAAAATGGTAGATGTAGTTCATAAATTATACCTTTATTGATAAAAATCATAGCACAATGACATAGACAGTTAAAATATGAGCTCTGGTACAAAAAATTAAGAAAATCATCAATCAATACATGTGGTGCAAACACAATGTAGTACACAACATTATACAGTGGAACCTTGGATTACGAGCATAATCTGTTCCAGGACTATGCTCGTAATCCAATGTACTCGCATATCAAAGCAAGTTTTCCCATTGAAGTCAATGGAAACTAAAATAATTAGTTCCGCATTGACTTCAATGGGATGCAATACCGCATGCGGCCAGAGGCGGGGGGCGCTGGAGAGCCTCGGAAACGTCCAAAAAGGCCCGAGGGACACTTCAGCGGACCTCGGCAAACCTCCAAAAGACTCCGTTCACGAGCCTTTCCGAGGTTTGCCGAGGTCAGCCGAACTGTCCTCGGGCCTTTCCGTGCATTTCCGAACGGCTAATTTCAGCTCTGCTTGGCTCCGGCGCCCCCACCCCCAAAAGCAGTGTGCAGTATCGCTTTTGGCCTGAATCCTGCTCGTTTTGTGAGACAACACTCGCAAACCGAGTTAGGAATTTTAGAAATACAGTGCTCTGTTTGCGAAACGCTTGTTAACCGTGTTACTCGCAAACCGAGGTTCCACTGTAGGTCAACAAATGCTGGTGAGTACATAAACTGACGCGTTTCGACCCAGCGCATCAAAAGCACATCAAAAAATGATCAGTGTGAAAGCAGCCCACTCGATCCAGCGCTGTCCCCATTCTGCAGCAGCTCTCCTCACTCTCACAGGCTTTGCTGAGGCAATGGAAGCCATTATAAATAAATCAGCCTGTGCATTGGGTATCAAAAAAGTAGACGTTAGAACAGCAGATAGCACAATTTGCAGATAACTAACATCAATAAATGAGATAAAATGCAGTGCTTCTTTATATGTGAGCAAGGTCCTTCACAAAAGTCCCTACAAAGTCTAATGACGCTAGGAAGGCACCTCAGGTGCGTATATAAAGTCACAAGAAAGTGAAAAGAAGAAAAGGGGAGTCCTTCGCCTGCACCACAGCGCACAGAGCCTCGTACACAAAAAATTGTGGACCACCTAAGATATAAGCGCTCAAACAGAGCTCAATTAGCCACTAGGCACCATGAGATAGGGATTATGGCTTAGATGTAGTCTTCCCTCATGGATAATCTCCCCAAAAGTCAGATTGCCAACCTGTGCATATCAGAAAGAAGAACAGAACCGATTCATGGTGAAGTATTAAAAGGCACTTCAACGTTTATTTAAAAACTCCAGAATACTCACACTCTACACAATCAAAAAGAGCATGTCATCAAAGCGTGGGAAAAGTTTCAAAACAGCAAAATGCTCGCGGTCCTCGTGCTTGGTGAGGCACAAGAAAATGTGGAGTTTGTAGAAGTAATTATTTTTAAAACATAAAGTATTTGTCCTTACTCTCCAATAGTACATCTAAATGATATGATATAGATTTATATATATGACCCGCTCTTCAAAAAATGTTGTATATTTAATCCAGTGCCCAGGTGGACTCCAATATGTGGGCCGTACGGTCGGTATATTACAAACGAGACTTAGAAAAAAAGGGGGAATGGGACTTTGAATGAAACAGTTGACAGATTGGGGTTGGGAGTAAAAATACAATTTATTACATATGATTTATGCTGATATATGCTTTCAACATGTGGAAGGCTAACGGTGCATATGCACCAAGCATAGCCTATATATATATACATGCATAAAGAACAAGCAGTACTAAATTCCAGTGATGAGTAACTAACACGTATGTCATGTAGAGATTGTACATGTAAAAATCACAGAACATAATGATGTAAAAAATGAATTTAAAAGTTGATGCATGAGTAATTCATAAAAATAGAATCCTAAAGAGCGCACAGGGGCTACATCCATCATGCCCGACGCGTTTCTGTGAAATACACTTCTTCAGGGGCGGATGCTCTAGGATTTCTGAAAAAACAAGGTAAGTAACATCAGGAAATGAACTGGTTGATAACCAGAAAGGACAGTGCGTCAGTTTCTGGATATTTACATACGTGGCCAAGCTATGGTGAAATGCAGGTACGGGTCAGTAAACATTGCCCCTCTCCGGAGCTGAGGCGACAGAGAAACCAACACACGACAGACGCACACAGGTATCCTCCACTTGGTGCATGTTATTTCCACAATATGGTGACCATAATCTTCAATTGGTGAGGAATGTCTGAAATGGATAAATAAATCCACTAAGATATACCAAAAGTGTTTGAACTAAAAAAGGGGGGGGGGTTGAAAGAATAAATAAAAAGTTTTTTATTCTTTCAACCCCCCCTTTTTTAGTTCAAACACTTTTGGTATATCTTAGTGGATTTACTTATCCATTTCAGACATTCCTCACCAATTGAAGATTATGGTCACCATATTGTGGAAATAACATGCACCAAGTGGAGGATACCTGTGTGCGTCTGTCGTGTGTTGGTTTCTCTGTCGCCTCAGCTCCGGAGAGGGGCAATGTTTGCTGACCCGTACCTGCATTTCACCATAGCTTGGCCACGTATGTAAATATCCAGAAACTGACGCACTGTCCTTTCTGGTTATCAACCAGTTCATTTCCTGATGTTACTTACCTTGTTTTTTCAGAAATCCTAGAGCATCCGCCCCTGAAGAAGTGTATTTCACAGAAACGCGTCGGGCATGATGGATGTAGCCCCTGTGCGCTCTTTAGGATTCTATTTTTATGAATTACTCATGCATCAACTTTTAAATTCATTTTTTACATCATTATGTTCTGTGATTTTTACATGTACAATCTCTACATGACATACGTGTTAGTTACTCATCACTGGAATTTAGTACTGCTTGTTCTTTATGCATGTATATATATATAGGCTATGCTTGGTGCATATGCACCGTTAGCCTTCCACATGTTGAAAGCATATATCAGCATAAATCATATGTAATAAATTGTATTTTTACTCCCAACCCCAATCTGTCAACTGTTTCATTCAAAGTCCCATTCCCCCTTTTGTTTCTCTGAATCCGGGATGGAAGCACTACCCCGTGCCTCACTCAAAGTCCCAAACCTCTATTTAACACAAACGAGACTTAAGACTTAACATATTATGGGTTTTCCTAACCATAGTTTGTATAAGCATTATGCTTTATGTCATGATAAGAATCCGAGCGGAACATTGCGTACCGGAAGTGGCAGCGAACGCCATTGTTACCTGTCGAGTTTGTTTGGTGATATGCACATTCTTGTTTTACCTATGTGAGTGTTATTTTAGCACAATAAATAGTGTTTCTAAAGGTTTTACACTATCCAGTGTTTTTTTTTTTTTTATCTGTACATGTCCTTTGCAGGGGTATCAGGTGAAGTGGCGGCTGCTCATTAGGGGCGCCGCCCCCCTAATCCATGCGTTCGGCCCCCAATCTACATGCAGGGCGCCAGACACATTATTTCAATGGGGTTCTTTTATTTGTTTGAAACACATGATTAGAGTCCGAGGCTCTAATTGGCTTCAAAAAAGGGTGGGCTCTGGGCGCAGAGCACCGGACCCTGAGCCCACCCAGTTGTGTGACATTAGTAAATTAATATTCACTAATATCTTCCTGTTTCTCCTCCTGGCCAACAAGGAAACAGGCCCAGGGAACCGGTTGGCCAGGGAGTCTTAGAACTCCCGGCCAATCGTGTCTCAGGACCCACTTCCTGTTCGGCCGAGAGGAGGAGAAACGGCCCCGTCAGCAACAGCCTCTTCCTGGAGCTCTACTCTGGATTCAGCTCGCTATTGGTCTCCCCCCACACCTGCACCACAGCACCGCAGCATAAGGTAAGTCCATGGATCACGCGCCAGGGGGTTGCGAGTTGATCGACACATTCACAATCGATCGCGTGGTGGGTAGTGCAAGTGGCACTGATCGATTTCCGGGGGGTGTAGTGAGAGTGCCGCCCCCCCCCACAATATTGAGCACCAGCCGCCACTGATTGGATGTCTACCCCAAGGCTGCTTGACTGAACGTTAATCTATATGGGGATTTTCCAAAAAGCCTGTCAGACTTTCCTTTAACACAGACCAGACCCAAATATGCGGCCCCACTGGACTGGGCTTTTTTTCCATGGAGCCGCATATTTACGTATCTCCCTCTGTGCTAGGAATGCGCGGCATGGCGTGCTCCCAGCACAGAGACCGGGGTCTCAGAGAGAGCCCCAGGCCGCGTTTTACTGATCGGCACCTGGAACAACTAAATCTCAGTCACCTGATCGTTGTGGTAGTCTCTGATTAGCTATCACAGTTATCAGTCACTGTGAAGCCCGCCACCATGTTTTCTGTCTCTGTGAATGGTCGAAACAGATACATTGTATCTTTCTCTGTCCTTGCAGAAATAGAAAAAAAAGTGTTTAGAAAAAAAAAAAAAAAAAAAGCAACAATAAATTTAAACAAATATTTAAAAAAGTACCTAGATCAAGGTTTGATCTAGGTCAGTCCCAGGGTTAGTGTTTGGGTCAAAGTTCAGGGTCAGTATTTTTTTTGGACAGGATTTTTTTTTTATTAGTATCAGTGTCAGTGTGTTTTAGGCAGGATAAAAGAAAAAAGCAAAATGCGCACTATTGTTTCTGGGCTGTACTACAAGTACAAACAACAACTAACATACACATATGTGATATCGCTCGTCTGGAGCAGGGGAATTTATTTTGGGTTGTTCTTTGATTGTAAGTTATGGTAGTAGCAAGAAATATACAGTTAAATTAAATTTATTTATTTATTTATTTTTTATTATTTTGGGCCAGTTTTCTTTAGATTAAAAAAAAAAGTCAGGAAATATCCATTACTATTTACCACCAAATGAAAGCCCAATTGGTAATGAAAATAATCCACTTGGATGCACAAAGTAATTGTGGTGATCTGTACGGTTTTACTAACACATGTCAAAGTTCTTGCCACATGGTAAGCGTGCACCTGACTTCTTTGGTGGTGGTCGGCCTTTGAGGTGAAGGGTGTTCAGTTTGGCTCAGGCTTCAATTTGTGATAAGAAGAATCCTCATCACCAAGTTTCACTTTGGACTTTTTATCTAGATTTTAATTATATTATTTAGTGCAGCACATTGATTATAAATTATCACTGTAGTAGCACTAGCTACATCTGTGGTTATCAGCTTCCCAAGTAGCCCATCAAGTATGACATATGAATATTTACAGTGCTTTGAAAAAGTATTTATACCCCTTGAAATTTTCCACATTTTGTCATGTTACAACCAAAAAATGTGAATGTATTTTATTGGGATTTTATGTGATAGACCAACACAAAGTGGCACATAATTGTGAAATGGAAGGAAAATGATAAATTATTTTCAATTTTTTTAGTGGAACCAATTGCCTTCAGAAGTCACCTAATTAGTAAATAGAGTCCACCTGTAATAATCTTATAATCTCAGTATAAATACAGCTGTTCTGTGAAGCCCTCAGAGGTTTGTTAGAGAACCTAAGCGAACAAACAGAATCATGAAGGCCAAGGAACACACCAGACAGGTCAGGGATAAAGTTGCGAAGAAGTTTAAAGCAGGGTTAGGTTATAAAAAAAATAACCCAAGCTTCGGACATCTCATGGATCACTGTTCAATCCATAATCCAAAAATGGAAAGAGTATGGCACAACTGCAAACCTACCAAGACATGGCCGTCCACCTAAACTGACAGGTCGGGCAAGGAGAGCATTAATCAGAGAAGCAGCCAAGAAGCCCATTTTAACTCTGGAGATCCACAGCTCAGGTGGGAGAATCTGTCCACAGGACAACTATTAGTCGTGTTCTCCACAAATCTGGCCTTTATGGAAGAATGGCAAGAAGAAAGCCATTGTTGAAGGAAAGCCATAAGAAGTCCCGTTTGCATTTTGCGAGAAGCCATGTGGGGGACACAGCAAACATGTGGAAGAAGGTGCTCTGGTCAGATGAGACCAAAATGTAACTTTTTGGCCTAAAAGTAAAACGCTATGTGTGGCTAACACTGCACATCACCCTAAACACACCACCCCCTCCGTGAAGCATTGCGGTGGCAACATCATGTTGTGGGGATGCTTTTCTTCAGCAGGGACAGGGAAGCTGGTCAGAGTTGATGGGAAGATGGATGGAGACAAATACAGGGCAGTCTTAGAAGAAAACCTGTTAGAGTTTGCAAAAGACTTGAGACTGGGGCGGAGGTTCACCTTCCAGCAGGACAACGACCCTAAACATACAGCCAGAGCTACAATGGAATGGTTTAGATCAAAGCATATTCATGTGTTAGAATGGCCCAGTCAAAGTCAAGAACTCAATCCATTTGAGAATCTGTGGCAAGACTTTCAGATAGCTGTTCACAGACGCTCTCCATCCAATCTGACAGATCTTGAGCTATTTTGCAAAGAGGAATGGGCAAAAAATGTCACTCTCTAGATGTGCAAAGCTGGTAGAGACATCCCCAAAAAGACTTGCAGCTGTAATTGCAGAGAAAGGTGGTTCTACAAAGTATTGACTCAGGGGGCTGAATACAAATGTACCCCACACTTTTCATGTATTTATTTGTAAAAAAATGTGAAAACCATTTATCATTTTCCTTCCACCTCACAATTATGTGCCACTTTGTGTTGGTCTATCACATAAAATCCCAATAAAATACATTTACATTTTTGGTTGTAACATGACAAAATGTGGAAAATGTGAAGGGGTATGAATACTTTTTCAAGGAACTGTATATTGTGCCATTGTAAGTATTGAAGGGGAAATGAGCTTAGCTTATACTGAAGTGCAGCCATTGTCTAGTTAACTGCCCTTTTATATCATATTTATATTAACTATACAAATTGTTCTTTGTTATATGTAAATTCAACTGATATAAGCTCAGTTAAAAGCTATTTCTTGTTCAAAATGTTGATTGAATTTTAGTCAAATTACAATGACTGTTAGACATATGGGTTATAGGCGTATAAAACAAATGCACAGCTTAAGTCAGAATCAGATAAGGAAGTATTCGTTCTCGTTTCACAGATGTTGGCTTTCAGATATTGACAGAATCACAAGATCAAAAAAAGGACCTGCCCATGTGTTAAATGGTGTAAACAGAAGTAGCTGGAACAAATGTGCGATCAACCCTGGGTAAATATTCACAGGATTATTAAATAACTAAGATGGAAACCCATAACGTTAAGCAAACGGGGAAATGGCAGAGGGGAAAGGGGAGAAAGAGTCAAAAGGGGGGTCAGGGAACCCAAGGTTCATCCAGGAATGGTGCATATAACTGGTATATTACCAGTAAGCATGATGGAGTCAGCTTGGTAGCAACAGTTATCATAATATGGGGGGAGGTAATGGTCCACCCCATGGTTGCCATGTCTTAGCATATTTAGTGATCCTATCATGTAATATGGTGAATATAAAGACCAAGCGCTGTGATGGATATTAAGATAGAAAACTAAAAATCCCAATCCAAATAAACTAATCACATATAAATAAAGCAGCTATCAATATGAGGTAATCAGAGTCCCATAAGTATAAATTAACATATAGAAAAATTGAAGCGCTCTACTATAAGGTCAGTCAGCTTAAAAGTGATGTGCAAATCAGTATGTACCATAAACCTATATCAAAAACAGTGTAAAAACTGTGATGGAGTACAGTACAATAGGGATGAGCCGAACACCCCCCGGTTCGGTTCGCACCAGAACCCGCGAACGGACCGAAAGTTCGCACGAACGTTAGAACCCCATTGACGTCTATGGGACTCGAACGTTCGAAATCAAAAGTGCTCATTTTAAAGGCTAATTTGCATGGTATTGTCCTAAAAAGGGTTTGGGGACCCGGGTCCTACCCCAGGGGACATGTATCAATGCAAAAAAAACTTTTAAAAACGGCCGTTTTTTCGGGAGCAGTGATTTTAATGATGCTTAAAGTAAAAAAAAAAAAAGTGAAATATTCCTTTAAATATCGTACCTGGGGGGTGTCTATAGTATGCCTGTAAAGTGGCGCGTGTTTCCCGTGTTTAGAACAGTCCCTGCACCAAATGTCATTTTTAAAGGAAAAAATCTCATTTAAAACTGCTTGCAGGTTTAATGTCATGTCGGGTCATGGCAATATGGATGAAAATCAGTGAGACAAACGGCATGGGTACCCCCCAGTCCATTACCAGGCCCTTTGGGTCTTGTATGGATATTAAGGGGAACCCCACACCCAAATTAAAATAAGGAAAGGTGTGGGGCCACCAGGCCCTATATACTCTGAACAGCAGTATACAGGCGGTGCAAACAAGACAGGGACTGTAGGTTTGTTGTTAAGTAGAATCTCTTTGTAATTTTGAACATTTTTAACGTGTTTAGCTCCAGCCAAAAAATCTTTTCTAAGCTTTTTGGAAAACATAGGGAAGGGTTATCACCCCTGTCACATTTGTTTTGCTGTCTTTCCTCCTCTTCAGAAGATTTCACCTCACTTTTTTGTCCCAATGAAAAATGTTTTTTGAAAATTTGGGTTTTTTTGTGGAACAAGGATTGGAAAGCATCAGTGGAAAGGAGAAATTGTTTTCCCATATTAACTCTTACAGGAGAGAATTTCCCTTCCTAGGGGTAGATTTCATCTCACTTCCTGTTGTCTCCTTCTGTTTGCAAGTAGGAGTCGTTTGTAAGTTAGATGTTTGAAAGTAGGGTCCTGCCCTATATACTCAGCAGAAATTTGGGCCTTAGGTGTTGCTGTGGCCACAACACTGTAAGCCCTCACAGGGCCCTGCTGTGAAATATTAGATCAAGAATTGTAATTACATGCCCCTGTTAAACAGGAGCTGAAAAATTAGGCCTTAGGCACTGGTGCTGGTGCCACAACACTGCAACCCCTCACAGACACTCTAGTTGGAACGCAGGAACGAGCCCTGCTGCAAAGTATTGCTTCAAAAATTGTAATTACACGCCCCTGTTAGACAGGGGCAGAAAAATTGGGCCTTGGGCACTGGTGCTGGTGCCACAACACTGCAACCCCTCACAGACACTCTAGTTGGAACGCAGGAACGAGCCCTGCTGCAAAGTATTGCATCAAAAATTGTAATTACACGCCCCTGTTAGACAGGGGCAGAAAAATTGGGCCTTAGGCACTGGTGCTGGTGCCACAACACTGCAACCCCTCACAGACACTCTAGTTGGAACGCAGGAACGAGCCCTGCTGCAAAGTATTGCATCAAAAATTGTAATTACATGCCCCTGTTAGACAGGGGCAGAAAAATTGGGCCTTAGGCACTGGTGCTGGTGTCACAACACTGCAACCCCTCACAGACACTCTAGTTGGAATGCAGGAACGAGCCCTGCTGCAAAGTATTACATCAAAAATTGTAATTACACGCCCCTGTTAAACAGGGGCTGAAAAATTGTGCCTTAGGCACTGGTGGTGGCGCCCAGAACCAAAAATGTTCTTACAAGCTATCAGCGTGATGATTGAGGAGGAAGAGGATAATTACTCAGGGATAGTCACTCAGCATCAGCATAGGCAGTCTTTGAAGGGATCTGAGATTTCAAAAAAAATTATTCGGTTACATCAGCATCAGGTGCTTGGTAGCTGGTGGTGATCCAAGACTGATTCATTTTTATGAAGGTCAGCCGATCGACCGAGTCGGTGGACAGACGCACCCTGTGATCGGTTACCACGCCTCCAGCAGCACTGAATGTGCGTTCCGAAAGAACGCTGGATGCAGGACAATTGCAATTGCATACTGTGCAAGCTCTGGCCAGTGATCCATCCTCAAGACCCAGTAACCCAGAGGATTTTCGGTGGGAAAGGTGTCCAAGTCTGATCTTGCCCCTAGGTATTCCTGCACCATGTAAAACAGACGCTGGCGATGGTTGCTGAAACCGATCATACCTTGGGGCTGCGGACCAAAAAATTGTCTGAACGCATCGGTCAGACGGCCACCTTCTCCACCGCTCCTTCTTTGACTGACCGAAGCCTCAGCAACACGTTGTCCAGAAACAGGAGTTTGTAACCTCCCAGTCTCTGGGAACGCGTTGCACAGACCTTTTTGCAAGGCCTCCCGAAGATGTTTCATCCTCTGCTCCCTCTGCGATGGCAAGATAAGGTCCGCAACCTTACCCTTGTAACGTGGATCAAGGAGGGTTGCCAGCCAGTATTGGTCCTTCTCCTTGATACCACGAATACGAGGATCCTTACGCAGGCTTTGCAGGATCAGGGAGGCCATGCAGCGTAGGTTTGCTGAGGCATTTGGTCCGGAGTCCTCTGGGTCACTAAGGACAACAACGTCCGCAGCCACCTCCTCCCAGCCACGTACAAGTCCATGTGTTCCTTGGGACTGATCCCTTAAAGACTGCTGCTGATGCTGAGTGCCAGGCTCCACCTCCATACTGACACAATCTTCCTCCTCCTACTCCTCCTCCTCGTCCTCTTCCTGTGTGATCGGCGGGCACGCAGGAACACTGTCTGGATAAAGGGGGCCTTGAGAGCTAAGGAAGTCCTCCTCTTCCTGCCTCTGTTCTGCCTCAAGTGCCCTGTCCATTATTCCACGCAGCGTGTGCTCCAACAGGTGGACAAGGGGGACAGTGTCACTGATGCATGCACTGTCAGTGCTCACCATCCTCGTGGCCTCCTCGAATGGTGACAGGACAGTGCATGCATCCCTGATCATGGCCCACTGGCGTGGGGAAAAAAAAACAAGCTCCCCTGACCCTGTCCTGGTGCCATAGTCGCACAGGTACTCATTGATGGCCCTCTGCTGCGTGTGCAGCCGCTGCAGCATGGCCAACGTTGAGTTCCACCTGGTGGGTATGTCACAGATTAGGCGGTTCTTGGGCAGGTTAAACTCCTTTTGGAGGTCCGTCAGCCGAGCACTGGCATTATATGACCGGCGGAAATGCACACAGACTTTCCTGGCCTGCCTCAGGACATCCTGTAAGCCCGGGTACCTGCCCAAGAACCGCTGCACCACCAAGTTAAGGACGTGAGCCAAACAGGGCACATGGGTCATTTGTCCCTGTCGGAGGGCAGAGAGGAGGTTGGTGCCATTGTCGCAAACCACCATTCCTGCCTTAAGTTGGCGTGGCGTCAACCACCTCTGAACCTGCCCCTGCAGAGCTGACAGAACCTCTGCCCCAGTGTGGCTCCTGTCCCCCAAGCACACCAGCTCAAGCACCGCATGGCATCTTTTGGCCTGCGTACTTGCGTAGCCCCTTGAACGCCTACGGAGCACCGCTGGTTCCAAGGAAGAGGCCATGGAGGAAGAAGAAGAGGAGGGGGTGGAGGAGAGAGGTGTGTCACAATCAGCATTTTGGAGGCGTGGTGGCGGAACAACCTCCAACACTACTGCACCTTGTCCTGCATCCTTCCCAGCTGCCAGCAGAGTCACCCAATGCGCCGTGAAACTTAGGTAACGTCCCTGTCCATGCCTGCTGGACCATGAGTCAGCAGTAATGTGCACCTTACCGCTGACCGCCCTGTCCAGCGAGGCATGGACATTGCCTTCCACATGCCGGTAGAGAGCCGGAATCGCCTTCCGTGAGAAAAAGTGGCGTTTGGGTACCTGCCACTGAGGAACCGCACATTCCACAAACTCACGGAAGGGGGCAGAGTCTACCAACTGAAAAGGCAGCAGTTGAAGTGCTAGCAATTTTGCCAAGCTAGCATTCAACCGCTGGGCATGTGGATGGCTGGGAGCAAACTTCTTTCGGCGGTGCAGCAGCTGGGGCAGGGAAATTTGCCTGGTACAATCTGACGTCGGTGTACCAAAAGCAGATTGCCCACAAGTACTTGACTGTGACACACCTAATTCTACACCTTCATTCCTCTCACTGCAGGTCTCAGAGAGGACTGAAGGTCTAGTGGGGTTGGAAATCTCAGCTGATGAGGAGCAAGGAGAGATCCTCTTTGTTCTTTGGTGTGGGTCTTTTAGATACGCTTGCCAACAAACTGCATGGCAGGTCAACATATGTCTGGTCAAGCATGTGGTACCCAAGCGGGAGATGTTTTGGCCACGCGAGATACGCTTGAGACATATGTTGCAAATAGCAGCGGTGCGATCTGATGCACTCGTCTCAAAAAAGGCCCACACCAAAGAACTTTTTGAATAACGCGCAGAGACTGCAGCGCCCTGCACATGTGGAGCTTTGGGGTGTGATGCAGTCAATGTGCTGCCCTTAGGCTGGCCCCTGGAGGGCATCCTGCCTCGTTGGTGATGTGCCGCCTCCTCCTCCTCCTCCTCCTCCTCCTCCTCCTCTCTCCTATCAGGCACCCACGTTGAGTCAGTGACCTCATCATCCCCTCCCTCCTCATCACTGGAGCAAACCTGGCAGTATGCTGCAGCAGGGGGAGCATGACTGCCAGATTGCTGTCCTTCTTGGGCACCCCCTCTGTCCGTGCTCATGTTACTGCCTTCATCGAGCTCAGTATCATCATCAGAGCCTTCCAAACGCTGGGCATCCTCCTGGAGCATGTACCCAACACTGTGGTCAAACAGTTCGAGGGAATCCTCAGGAGGACATGGTGGAGCTAGGGAAGGAGTCACTGATGACATTGAGCTGAGGGAAGAGGCCGCTGCTTTGCCAGACAAAGCACCCTGGGCATGGGTGAGAGAGGATGAGGAGGATGAGGACGGCTTGGTCATCCACTCGACCAAGTCTTCCGCATGTTGCGGCTCAACACGGCCAGCTGCCGAAAAAAAGGCCAAGCGTGTCCCATGGCCACGTGCTGATGAGGATGCACCGTCTCCACGACCAGCACTAGACACAGAGCCTGCTTGCCCTCTCTTATTGGCTTGTGACTGTCTGCCTCTCCTTCTTGGCCTTCCAGACATACTAATGGCCTGTAGCTGCACTAAGCTGGGATAGAACACCTGTAATTTTCTTCAGGCAGCTTTATATACTGTAAACAGACAAGCCTGCCTGTCAGTAGGAAGATAACAGGAACGGATCTAGCTGAACACTGTGAGCAGGACGCACTGTACTAAATGTAAATAGTCTAGCTGCCTGACCGTGGTACTAATAGGATCAAATAGAACATCTGTAATTTTCTTCAGGTAGCTTTATATACTGTAACCAGACAAGCCTGCCTGTCAGTAGGAAGATAACAGGAACGGATCTAGCTGAACACTGTGAGCAGGACGCACTGTACTAAATGTAAATAGTCTAGCTGCCTGACCGTGGTACTAATAGGATCAAATAGAACACCAGTAATTTTCTTCAGGTAGCTTTATATACTTTATATGCTTATATACTGTAACCAGACAAGCCTGCCTGTCAGTAGGAAGATAACAGGAACGGATCTAGCTGAACACTGTGAGCAGGACGCACTGCACTAAATGTAAATAGTCTAGCTGCCTGACCGTGGTACTAATAGGATCAAATAGAACACCTGTAATTTTCTTCAGGTAGCTTTATATACTGTAACCAGACAAGCCTGCCTGTCAGTAGGAAGATAACAGGAACGGATCTAGCTGAACACTGTGAGCAGGACGCACTGTACTAAATGTAAATAGTCTAGAAGATAACAGGAACGGATCTAGCTGAACACTGTGAGCAGGACGCACTGCACTAAATGTAAATAGCAGGAACGGATCTAGCTGAACACTGTGAGCAGGACGCACTGCACTAAATGTAAATAGCAGGAACGGATCTAGCTGAACACTGTGAGCAGGACGCACTGCACTAAATGTAAATAGCAGGAACGGATCTAGCTGAACACTGTGAGCAGGACGCACTGCACTAAATGTAAATAGCAGGAACGGATCTAGCTGAACACTGTGAGCAGGATGCACTGCACTAAATGTAAATAGCAGGAACGGATCTAGCTGAACACTGTGAGCAGGACGCACTGCACTAAATGTAAATAGCAGGAACGGATCTAGCTGAACACTGTGAGCAGGACGCACTGCACTAAATGTAAATAGCAGGAACGGATCTAGCTGAACACTGTGAGCAGGACGCACTGCACTAAATGTAAATAGCAGGAACGGATCTAGCTGAACACTGTGAGCAGGACGCACTGCACTAAATGTAAATAGCAGGAACGGATCTAGCTGAACACTGTGAGCAGGACGCACTGCACTAAATGTAAATAGCAGGAACGGATCTAGCTGAACACTGTGAGCAGGACGCACTGCACTAAATGTAAATAGTCTAGATAGAAGATAACAGGAACGGATCTAGCTAAACTGAATACAGTGTATATATATATATGCAACACCTGGGATGCATATATATACAAAATACACTGTAAGTGCAGCTAACTGACTGACTGTTCTGCCTAATCTATCTAACTCAAATGAAATGACACTGTCTCTCTCTCTCTCTATCAGCACACCGGAACACACTACACAGGGCCGCCGTGGAGGCGGCCTTATATAGTGTGGGGCGTGTACTAAATCCCCTGAGCCATAATTGGCCAAAGCCACCCTGGCTTTGGTCAATTACAGCTCTCTCTACTGACGGCGCTGTGATTGGCCAAGCATGCGGGTCATAGTGCATGCTTGGCCAATCATCAGCCAGCAATGCACTGCGATGCCGCAGTGAATTATGGGCCGTGACGCGCCACACGAATTTGGCGCGAACGGCCCATATCGTTCGCAATTCGGCGAACGGACGAACAGCCGATGTTCGAGTCGAACATGGGTTCGACTCGAACACGAAGCTCATCCCTACAGTACAAATATGTATTAATATAGCCCCAATCCAATGTAATAATAAATAATGCTAAAACATATAAATAACTGTGTCAAATGTGAAATAATAAAGCACATAAGTGAATGTGAAATAAGTAAAAGGCTGGCGCTGCAGTCCACCGAAAAAGATTAAAAAAATGTTGAGATTAATCAGTGGATATATAACAGGGCGCACGTTAGTGTAATTCTAAGTCCTTTGCTGGTGTCCTACAATTTAGTTCACTACGCAATGATGGTTTTTCCCTGTTTGTCTTACATATAATTGCCGGTATTGGGAATCAGATGATCCACATCCATAAGGCTGAAACAGGATGGTTAAAACGTTCAGGAATTACGAGTGAACACTCCAATTAAGTAAATAGGATACCAAACTGCTGGGACTATTTTAATAACTTTCTCCTATATATTTTTTACTTAGTAGCACTGACATCAGAGTGGCTGTATATTTATTTTGATATTGTGTATTTTAGTCCACATATATATAAGGTATATGGCACGTTTTAGTATGTTATCCACTGATTAATCTCAACATTTTTTAAATCTTTTTGGGTGGACTGCAGCGCCGGCCTTTTACTTAATATTATTTCACATTCACTTATGTGCTTTATTATTTCACATTTGGCACAGTTATTTATATGTTTTAGCATTATTTATTATTATATTGGATTGGGGCTATATTAATACATATTTGTACTGTACTCCATCACAGTTTTTACACTGTTTTTGATATAGGTTTATGGTACACACTGATTTGCACATCACTTTTAAGCTGACTGATCTTATAGTAGAGCGCTTCAATTTTTCTATATGTTAATTTATCATGTAATATGGCTTCAAGCTTAGCATGAACCATTGCTTGAGTCAGGGGGGCTTCCACGCTTTTGCTATGGTTTGTTTGGCCACCGTAGGTATATGCTATAGTGCTTTGAACTGAGATTTTGTAATGTCTGATGGCTGGGGATTTAGCACTGCAACAAGTGGATCAGGGTTGATCATTTTTGAGAACAGGGTTGAAAAGACCTAGAGTCCAAAACTGGCTTACCATGGGGCAAGAACACCATGTATGAAAGTGGGTGCCTATTTCCCAGTTAAAAGGTATTTCAACAAATTTAGAACAGGATGCCAAGCTGGAATGTGTATGGATTGTTGCAGAGCAAGGAACATGTCACCAGCACACCAGGGAACTCCATCAAATGGTCCAAGCTTTATTGAACAATCACATGACAGCGAAGGATAGAGGTATTTTGCAGCAATTCAGGACCCCTTCAACAGGGAGGTCACATGCTTGGTTTTCAAAACGTTGCTATCCTTTGCTGTGATGTGATTGCTCAATAAAGAGTTGGATGCTTTTATGGAGTTCCCTGGTGTGTTGGTGACATATTCCTTGCTCTGAGTCATTCCAGTCTCCTGCCAGCGGTCCCTACAGTACCCAACTACTCTTCAGCCCTTCTCAGGAACGTGTACATCTGGAATATTTTTTTAGATTGCTACGGAAACCTTGTTCCAATGTTCAACTGATTTTCCTTCTGTCGTTATCTACTGTGTAGTTAACCGTGGTCTCTTATATGTAGTGTTATGTAGGGATGAGCTGAACATCCCCCCCCCCCCCCCCCCGTTCATTTCTCAGCAGAACTTGCAAACAGGCAAAAAATTTGTTTGAACACCGTTATATGGGTTCTTAGAAGCTATCAACATGAACATTGAGGAGGAATAGGATAGCCACTCAGCATAACAGGATAGTCACTCAGCATAGGCAGTCTTCAATATGGATGAGCCGAACACCCCCCGGTTCGGTTCGCACCAGAACCTGTGAACGGACCGAAAGTTCACACAAACTTTAGAACCCCATTAAAGTCTATGGGACTCGAACGTTCAAAATCAAAAGTGCTCAAGTTATTGCCATAAAAAGTGTTTAGGGACCCGTGTCCTGCCCCAGGGGACATGTATCAATGCAAAAAAAAGTTTTAAAAACAGGCATTATTTCGGGAGTAGTGATTTTAATAATGCTTAAAGTGAAACACTAAAAATGAAATATTCCTTTAAATATCGTGGCTGGGGGGTATCCTTAGTATGCCTGTAAAGTAGCGCATTTTTCCCATGTTTAAAACAATACCACAGCAAAATGACATTTCTAAAGGAAAAAATGTCATTTAAAACTACTTGCGGCTGTAATGTATTGTCGAGGCCTGGCATTATAGATGAAAATCATTGAAAAAAACGGTATAGGTTCCCCCCAGTCCATTACCAGGCCCTTTGGGTCTGGTATGGATATTAAGGGGACCCCCACACCCAAATTTTAAAAAAAAATGACGTGGGGGTCCCCCAGGCACTATATACTCTGAACAGCAGTATATATACTATATGGCCTGCCCTAAATACTCTGCAAAAATTAGGCCTTAGGTGTTGGTGGTACCAGAACACTGAAAGCCCTCACAGTTACTCTTGGCGAGTGCAGGAACGGGCCCCGCTGTGAAATATTATATCAAGAATAGTAATTACATGTCCCTGTTAAACAGGGGCAGAAAAATTGGGCCTTTGGTGGTGGTGGTGCCACAACACTGCAAGTCCTCACAGTTACTCTTGTTGGGTGCAGGAACAGGCCCTGCTGTGAAATATTAGATAAAAAATTGTAATTACATGCCCCTGTTGAACAGGGGCAGAAAAATTGGGTCTTGGGTGGTGGTGGTGCCCTAAACCAAAAGTATTGTTGGAAGCTAGCATCATCAAGATTGAGGAGCAAGAGGATAGTCAGCATAGGCAGTCTTCAAGGGATCCCACGTCCATAGAAAATTCAATCAGTTACATCATCAAAGGTAAATGGAAAACACCGCGCTAACCAGTGAAATAAATGGAAGCTGCTGCATACAGTCTGACAAAAACAACAAATAGGCATATGGAAAAATGCAGCGCATGTAGAAATGAACATAAGTCTTTAGAATGATGAAACAGTAAAGAAATCAATAATTAACCACAGGTGCCTTGAAACAAAAACGTCCATAGATGGATGTGAATGTCCAACTGCACAGGAGGTGTAAGTACTCCAAGGGGTGGTGATGATCTGATGGTTGTCAGAAAACACCAGGCATCGTACAGCGACTTCCCAACCGAGAAACTGGGTCCCAATGGGTCATTCAGAGAAAGTGCAAAAAAGCCTCTTACCAGATCCTGTGGATTCCCATGTCAGCGACAGGGAATCGCATGCGCAGTTTGTCACCAATGACGTGGAATGGGAGCTCAGGAATCGCCAATCCCTTGGATTGTGGTCTGTACGGATCTCTGCCGGCAACCGGATGGGTCCTCACAACGAACCGTCCTCACACCGAACCGTCCCAGCGTGCATCAGAAGTTTCACAAACGGTCCCCCAAAAAGGAGCAGTTGGAGGGACTGGATCTCATGCGGTAAATGTGGAAACAAAAAGAATGTGCCTCCACATGGTGCAGATAAAAAAGGGTGTTTTTATTGACAAAAACGACCATACTAGGTCGAAACGCGTCGGATACATATACCACTCTCCTTGTTGCCCATTTGTTTTTATCCACCGTGATCACGCTTTTATCTGTGTATGGTCGTTTTTGTCAATAAAAACACCCTTTTTTATCTGAACCATGTGGAGGCACATTCTTTTTGTTTCCACATTTACCGCATGAGATCCAGTCCCTCCAACTGCTCCTTTTTGGGGGACCGTTTGTGAAACTTCTGATGCACGCTGGGACGGTTCGGTGTGAGGGCGGTTCGTTGTGAGGACCCATCCGGTTGCCGGCAGAGATCCGTACAGACCACAATCCAAGGGATTGGCGATTCCTGAGCTCCCATTCCACGTCATTGGTGACAAACTGCGCATGCGATTCCCCGTCGCTGACATGGGAATCCACAGGATCTGGTAAGAGGCTTTTTTGCACTTTCTCTGAATGACCCATTGGGACCCAGTTTCTCGGTTGGGAAGTCGCTGTACGATGCCAGGTGTTTTCTGACAACCATCAGATCATCACCACCCCTTGGAGTACTTACACCTCCTGTGCAGTTGGACATTCACATCCATCTATGGACGTTTTTGTTTCAAGGTACCTGTGGTTAATTATTGATTTCTTTACTGTTTCATCATTCTAAAGACTTATGTTCATTTCTACATGCGCTGCATTTTTCCATATGCCAATCAGTTACATCAGCATCAGGTGCTTGATAACTGCTGATCCAAAACTGGTTCATTTTTATGAATGTGAGCCTATCAACAGATTCTGTGGACAGGCGCACTCTTTGATCCATAACAAACCCTCCAGCAGCACTGAATATGCGTTCAGAAAGCACGCTGCATGCAGGACAGGCCAGTAGCTCAATAGCACATTGAAAAAGTTCTGGCCAGTGGTCCATCCTCAAGACCCAGTAACCCAGTGGATGCTCTGTTGGAAAGGTCTCCAATTCTGCTCTTGCCCGTAGATATTCCTGCACCATGTAACGCATTAACGGCGATGGTTGCTTGAACTGATCAGACCTTGTCACTGAGGACTGAAAATTTGTTTAAAGGCATCGGTCAGCCGGCCACCTTCTCCACCACTCTTCCTCTGACTGAATGAAGCCTCAGCAACACGTTGTTCAGCACCAGGAAATTGTAACCTCCCAGGGTCTGGAAATGCATTGCACAAACCTTTCTTCAAGGCCTCCTGAAGATGTTTCATCCTCTGCTCCCTCTACAAAAGCAGGATTAGTTCTGCAACCTTACCCTTGTAACATGGATCAAGAAGGGTTGCCAGCAAGTAATGATCCCTCTCCTTGATACCACAAATCCTAGGGTCCTTTTGCAGGCTTAAGTTTGCAGAGGCATTCGATTCTGAGTCCTCTGGGTCACTAAGGATCACATGATTCGTAACTACCTCCTCCCAGTCAATTACAACTCCTTGGATTTCTGGGGACTGCAAACCATCCCTTGAAGACTGCTGCTAAGTGTTATCCTCTACATCCATGCTGACGCAATCCTCCTCCTCCTCCTCTTTCTTCCCGTGTGTTTGGCGGGCATGCAGGAATGCTATCTTGATAAAGTGGGCCTTGAGAGGTAAGGAAGTCCTCCTCTTCCTCCCGCTGTTCTGCCTCAAGTTCCCTGTCCATTATTCCATGAAGCGCATGCTCCAACAGGAAGACTAGAGGGACAATGTCATCGATGCATGCATTGTCGCTGATCACCATCCTTGTTGCCTCCTCAATGGTAACAGGACAGTGCATACATCCTTGATCAGTAGCCACTGGCATAGCAAAAAAAAGCTAAGCTCCCCTGACCCTGTCCTGGTGCCATACTCGCACAAGTACTCATTGATGGCCCTCTGCTGCATGTGCAGCTGCTGCAGCATTGCCAACGTTGAGTTCCACCTGGTGGGCATGTCACGAATGAGGCGGATGGTGGGCAGGTTGCATTCCCTTTAAATGTCAGCCAGCCGAGCACTGGCATTGTATGACCGGCGGCGGAAATGACCACAGCCTTTTCTGGCCTGCCTCAGAAGATCCTGTAAGCCTGGGTACCTGCTGAAGGACAACTGCGCCACCAAATTCAGGATATGTGCCAAACATGGAACATGGGTCAAGTGTCCCTGTTGGGGGGCGGAGAGAAGGTTGGTGCCATTGTCACATACACCCCCTGCTCTGCAAGCATCACCTCCGCTGCCTGGGTTCCTGACTTGATACCCACTGAAGTTTCCCGATTCTTCACCGTCCCCAGTTGGTGAGAATTCTGCCCTGGTACTTGCTTCAGCTACTCACTGTAGTCCCTGGTAACAAGGTAGTTGGTCCCTTAGTGGCGACAGCTTCCCCTTTACCTCCGACCACGTCAGGTTCACCGGCTAGAAGAACCGTCACTTCTGTTTGGACTGCAACCCTGCGCTGCTCTCTTGTTTCTGGATGAGACCTCAGACAGCCTAGCAGCCAGATGTGCCCAGGATAGGCCCAAACTCCGGCCTAGCCCAGGCAGTACAACACACGTCCACCCAGACAGCTGTCCAGGTGGCACAGAACACTGATAACCTGACTCTACACCAAACATATCGATTCTCCCAGCAGGCCAAGGGTTTTAAGATAATCCATGCCCATTGGCTGGGATACCCCGTATACCCATAATCTGACCTTACATTGCCCTTCTCGTATCAAATGCCACCAAGTACCCAGCCACCTAGCAGCAAAAGAGAGAAGCGCAGCAATTATAGGCTTAGAGTCAAATCAATTGATCCCTAACAATAGGTCAAGGTAGCTATACCTGGCAGGTAAATTTAGGAGCAACCCTGCCTAATTACCGGGGTGCTACGTAAAGATGCGCTAAAAGTGAAAACACATAAAGTACAGTGCTTCCAGAATAATCCATCAAAGAGCACATAGAGTCATTTAAAGAATTCTTACAAAGATCCACTGAGCACATGTGAGCAAATCCTTAACTGAGTATAGCAGAATATCTCTGCACTGTACCTGTACTGTGTGTGCTTCTGCAGTATGACATCCATCTGGGTCAAGTCCTGGCATCTTCTGCCGGATTCTGTCTCCGCCCACTGTCCCGCCCACCCGCCTATCAGACTTGTTCCACGGAGCTCAGGAAGTGCTCCAAAACCCCTTCAGTTCTGTGCTAGAGGTTGTGAGCGGATAAAAGACACACAAACCGAACAGGGTGGCATCAGTACAACTCTTCTGCATGTCATAGTATGGAGCAGGAGAAGCTAAAAGCTGTCCCCACCAACCCGCCTATCAGACTTGTTCCTGAGCTCCGTGGAACAAGTGTAATAGGCGGGTGGGTGGGGACATAACCCATCTCTCTCTGGCTCTCTCCTCCTCGGGCTGACAGGAGAATAGATACCACCGTTACAACTCCTGTCAGCGGCGGCACTCCCTCAATGAAGCTCCCTGGTCAGATGTCCCCCTGCCCCCCTCCTAGTTTCGGCCTTGGGCCTCAGCCATATGGGCAGTTATTGCATTAAAACCGGCCATAGATGGTTTGAATCTTGGCCGGTTCAGCAGGGACCTGCCGAGATTCAAACCATCTATGGGCAGGCTGATTGTACCTATGTGGATCCATCAATCAAGTTGGGTACAACCAGCATGTTGGATTTTTACATGCAATTATTGCCAGAAGCTATAGCCGCTAGCAATAATCACTATGTTCTCCCACTATGTTCTCCCAGCAGGGATGGCTTCCTGTGCCCCCCTGCCTTGAGAAAACAATAGCTCCATGAAAGGGATTATCCCATAAACACAGATTGTGTTGATGAGGGAATAGAGCAATTTTGTGTTGAGGGAATAGAGAAATAAAATCGCGTTGTCGAACGCCGGCTCAAGAGAAGGCCAGTGGGGCCTGAGCCATATGGACAGCTAAAGCACTAGGAGAAGACTAGATGGACCAAAAAGAAAATCCCAATCAGGTAGGCTCACTGTGTGACAGTCTTTTTAAGCCCTACAAGCTTTCAGTGCACTAAGAGAAGGCCAGATGGGCCCAAATGAGGGGTTATGGCTAAAGAACATATGATATGGGCCATGATTAGTCAAACCCCTAGATCAGGGATATGTAATTAGTGGACCTCCAGCTGTTGAAGAACTACAAGTCCCATGAGGCATAGCAAGACTGACAGCCACAAGCATGACTCCCAGAGGCAGAGGCATGATGGGACTTGTAGTTTTGCAACAGCTGGAGGTCCGCTAATTGCATATCCCTCCCCTAGATGATTGCCACATTCAACTGACTCTAAAGTTACATAGTTAGGAAGGTTGAATACAGACACCAGTCCATTCAACCTGAGTGAGTGTTTACAATTGTCCATATCCCTATACATTGTGTCTCATTAAGGTGCTCATCTATTATATATATTATTTATTTAAGGTACCCATATAGCGCCATCAATTTATACAGCACTCCACACATATATCACACACTCACATCGGTCCCTACCCTCAAGGAGCCCACAAGCCAAGGTCCCCAACTCACATTCATATACTAGGGCCAATTTTGGGCAGAACCAATTAACCTACCAGCATGTCTTTGGAGAGTGGGAGGAAACCAGAGCACCCGGAGGAAACCCACGCAGGCACAGGGAGAACATGCAAACTCCAGGCAGGTAGTGTCGTGGCTGGGATTTGATCCAGTGATCCTTTTTACTGCTAGGTGAGAGTGCTACCCACTACACCACTATGCCGCCGTAGCCCATAGGGGGATCTCGTGTGTAGCGTGATATTTGGTGAGTTGTGCCAATTGGGCCACTTGAAAAAATTTAGCAAAGTGGAGTAGACCCAGTCTATCCTGGAGTTTATAGAGGTATAGAATCGCCTTAGATACACGGGTTCTGATTTTGGACCATATATAGGTAAGGAATCTATGCTGCAAAATACGAAGGAAGTACGAGGGGAAGGGAATTGGCAGGACTCTAAAAAGGTAAAGTATTTTTGGGAGGATTGCCATTTCAACTACAGTGATGCGTCCCAAACATGCTAAAGGTAGGGTGAACCAGTACGACATGAGTCTAGTGAGATGTACAAGCATAGGGGGATAGTTAGTCGAGAAGAGCGTGGAAGGATCTGCAGTCAGTTTGATGCCTAGGTAAGAAATATATTGTGGGGACCATGAGAATGGAAGAACCTGATGGAGTTGAGTACAGGGGGGGGCAAGGATATATTAAGAGCTTTTGATTTCTGCGAGTTCACTACCAAGCCGGAGATTGCTGCGAATTGGTCTAAAATGGAGAGGAGGTTAGGAGAGGAGATCAGTGGGGAGGTGAGGAACAAAAGGATGTCATCCGCAAATAGGCAAAGATATAATGGTGGTCGCCAATCTCGAGCCCCTTGACATTGGGGTTAGACAATATAATTTGGGCAAGAGGTTCAATAGCTAAGGAGAACAAGAGAGGAGATAAAGGGCAGCCTTGTCTTGTCCCACAGCGCACGGGAAAGGGGTCGGATTTAAAGCCAGCATAACTAAGGTGGGCAGAGGGGCTAGAATAGAGGAAGGGATTCCACATTTAGAAGTGGGGCCTTAAACCCCATTTACGTAAGACACATTGGTGATAGGGCCAGGAAAGGGTGTCAAAGGCCTTTTTGATGTCTAAGGATATAAAACATGTAGGAATTCAGCGGAAGCGTGCCGCACGGACCAACAAGACAGCCCTGCATACATTGTCACCTGCCTGTCTCGTGGGGATGAAGCCAACCTGGTCCCTATGGATAAGAGAACCTATAATCAAGTTTAAGCGTAAAGACAGAATTTTGGTAAATAGCTTAATGTCTATAATTAGCAAGGAGATGGGGCGAAAGTTCATCCAGGACGAGTCGTCTGATTGGGGTTTGGGGATCATAGATAAGGTAGCATTGAGGCAATCTGCATTAAATAAACGACCCTTTAGGATGGAATTGAAGGTTTCAGCTGACAGGGGTGTGAGGAGGTCTGTAAAATGTTTATAATATGAAGCTGTAAAGCTATCTGGGTCTGGGTGTTTATTAAAGCGGGGGTCCACCTAAACCGCCAAAAAAAAAAAATATTAAAAGCCAGCAGCTACAAATACTGCAGCTGCTGACTTTTAATACATGGCCACTTACCTGTCCCAGGGTCCAGCGATGTCGGCAGGCGACGCCGAGAACCCGCTCGGTTCTCGGCAGCTGCCGCCGCCATCCTAGGTGAGGGAATCAGGAAGTGAAGCATTGCGGCTTCACTTCCCGGTTCCCTACTGCGCATGCGCGAGTCGCGCTGCGCATCGTAACTGGTCCCCGCTATCTCCTGGGAGCTGTGTGTTTCCCAGGAGACAGCGCGGAGGGACAGGAAGAGGCTTAGACAGGTATCTGCACCCCCCTCCCGCCTGAAAGGTGCCAAATGTGACACCGGAGGGGGGGATGGTTCAGAAAAGCGGAAGTTCCATTTTTGTGTGGAACTCCGCTTTAAATTTAAGCGACTTGATCACGTTGCGTATTTCCAGTTCAGTAATAGGTTAGTCTAGTTGTGCCTGCTGGGGGGCTGATAGGGATGGCAGTTGTATGTTAGAGAAGAAATCTGATGCACGGGATTCGTCAAGGCCGGCAGAAGCCGAATAAAGGTATGAGAGATGTTTACAAAAAGTTTCTAAGACCTTCACAGCGTTGCTGGAGTAGGTGTCCTGGGAAGTTTTCAAGCGTACTGGCTTATGCGGGGGCGGTCTAGGTTGTGAAGCGATAGAACCAGAAATGTATCGGGTTTCTTTGCTTTGTTATATATCCTATGTCTGGAACGTCAGAGGGATTTCTCTGCTGAGAACAGATCCAGTTCTAATTTAGTCTTATCAAGCTTGTCTGCAGATCCGGACTGGGAGTAAAAACCAGCCCTGGAAAAGATTTCACACCAGCCCCATTGCTTTATTATACCAGTCTAACAGCAAACGTCATTATTTTCTTGTTAATAAAGGGAAAAAACATACATTTTAAAGCACAGAGACCACCTTCCGCAGAAAGAATCCACAAAGGTAAGGGGGGGTGGGGTTACTGATATAATGGGGAAACCTTTATATCAGTGCCCCCTTTACATCGGCGACCCCCCCTCAGACTGGCTTGGCGGCGCTGTCACTGACCTCCTCTCAGGTGCACCATGCAGGGATCAGTCAGATGGCTCCAAGTTGGCAGCTCTGGTTTTATCTTATAGTCTCCTCTCCACAGTCCACACACGTCTAACTCCTCCTGTAATTCCCATCCTGGCGGCACTCCCACTCTTGACTCCTCTCCAGACTCCCTCAGAGACTGCAGACATGATACAGGAGATGGTCAGAGACTGCGGGCATACTACAGATGTTCAAGAGACTGCAGACATGGTACAGGAGATGGTCAAAGACTGCAGACGTGGTACAGGAGATGGTCAGAGACTGCGGACATGGTACTGGAGATGGTCAGAGACTGCGGACATATTACAGGAGATGGTCAGAGACTGCAGACAAGATACAAGAGATGGTCAGACTGCGGACATGATACAAGAGATCAATGAAGCCTCACCAGTGCCCATCAAATGCAGCCTCACCAGTGCCCATCAAATGAAGCCTCACTGTGCCCATCAATGCAACCTCACTGTGCCCATCTGCAGCCTAGTCAGTGCCCATCTAAGCAGCATCACGGTGCCCATCTAAGCAGCATCACTGTGCCCATTTGCAGCCTCACTCGGCCCAACTAAGCAGCATCACTGTGTCCATCTAAGCAGCATCACTGTGCCCATCTAAGCAGCCTCACTGTGCCCATCTGCAGCCTCACTGTGCCTATTTGCAGCCTCACTGTGCCCATCTAAGCAGCCTCACTGTGCCCATCTAAACAGAATCACTGTGCCCATCTAAGCAGAATCACTGTGCCCATTTGCAGCCTCACTGTGCCCATCTGCAGCCTCACTGTGCCCATTTGCAGCCTTACTGTGCCCATCTAGGCAGTCTTACTGTGCCCATCTAAGCAGCCTCACTGTGCCCATCTGCAGCTTCACTGTGCCAACAATGCAGCCTCATCTGTGCTCATCTGCAGCCTCACCAGTGCCTTGATTACACACAGTGGTATGTATCTCCGCTGTGTCATGGAGCTGGGGTCTGAACTCTGAACTGTTCTGCGGCCATCCACTCACTGTAACAAAGCCCCACCTCCTAGATCGTGATAGACAGAGCACTAATTCAATTGAATCAGTGTTCCCTCTATCACAATCTAGGAGACGGGGCTTTGTTACAGTGAGTGGACAGCCGCTGAACAGTTCAGACCCCAGCTCCATGACAGTGGGAGATACATACCACTGTGTGTGATTACAAAAGTGGAGGGAGGGAAAGGAGGCACTTGGATCGGCCCTGGGCGTTGCTGCAGCCACAGCTCAAAGCGGCCCCAGGGTAGGCGGCTTACCGGGAAGATTCCCAGTATCCCGGTAGGCCAGTCCAGCCCTACGTTGTCTGTGTGCAGGTGTGGGGTTGCTGCAGACATTTTTCTGTACCCTTCCCCAGATCTTTGCCTCAATACAATCCTGTCTCGGAGATCTACAGACAATTCCTTGGACTTCATGTCTTGGTTTGTGCTCTGACATGCACTGTTAACTGTGGGACCTTATATAGCCAGGTGTGTGCCTTTCCAAATCATGTCCAATCAACTGAATTTACCACAGATGGACTCCAATCAAGTTGTAGAAACATCTTAAGGATGATCAGAGGAAACAAAATGCACCCGAGCTCAATTTTGAGTGTCATGCCAAAGGCTGTGAATACTTACAGTATGTACATGGGATTTTTTTAGTTTTTATTTTTAATAAATTTGCAAACTTCTTTCATAATGTCATTATGGGGTATGGTTTGTAGAATTTTGAGGAAAATATTTATTATAATCCATTTTGGAACAAGGCTGTAACAGAACAAAATGTGGAAAAAGTGAAGCGCTGTGAATACTTTCTGGGCGCACTGTACACACCATTTCCTGCCCATTAGCAGTGGAGCTCCCGATGCCCTTCCTAGCGACACCCGTCATGACCGAACCAGGCCCGCAGGTAGGACAGAGGAGCCTGGTAAACATGGTGGGGGGTTGCATGGGGGGGCGACACATTGCGTTGCGCGCTTCACTGCCACTTCTTCTATCACTTCCACATTGAAACCCAAGAGTCGACATGTTAAAACCAAATGTCTGCAGCATGTTAAAAATCCAAATCCCTAGCAAGTGGCTGGGGTTTCAGATTTGACCACCCCCGCCCCACTCTGGCAGACTAAGGAGGCTGCCTAAGCCACCCTTTTGCTTGCGCCGGCCCTGCTGAGCAGCTACTGAAAGAAGGTCAAGTTGCAGTAATGAGAGAGCACCACAATAAAAAAATCTGAAATGCCTCCTCAGACAGAAAATGCTAGTGATATTACAACTATTGGCCCCCCATATAGCTCTATGTTATTATCAGATTTCAGATGTATCATGGGTAGGGATGGGCCGAACACCCCCCGGTTGGGTTTGCACCAGAACACCTCGAACAGGCAAAAAGTTATAGCGAACATACAAACCCTATTAAAGTCTATGGGACACGAACATGAAAAATCAAAAGTGCTAATTTTAAAGGCTCATATGTAAGTTATTGCCATAAAAAGTGTTTGGGGACCCGGGTCCTACCACAGAGAAAATGTATCAAAGAGAAAAAAAAGTTTTTAAAATGGCTGTTTTTTCAGGAGCAGTGATTTTAATAATTCTTAAAGTTAAACAATAAAAATTAAATATTTCTTTAAATATCGTGTCTGAGGGGCACCCTTTATCTGCCTGTAAAGTGGAGCATATGTACAATGTATAGAACATGCCACAGCAATAATGACATTTCTAAAAGGAAAAAATGTCATTTAAACTTGCTCGCGGCTGTAATGTATTTCCGTTTTCCAGCAATATAGATGAAAAAAAAAAAAAAAAAAAGCTACTGCCGCCGACTGCTTTCTCTTTGCCTTGACAGCTCTTATATTGGCAAGGGCAGGCCCACCCAGTGACGTAACCAGGTGACTCCCCTTCTGACGTCATGTGATGTCCTATGATGTCATAAGGGGCAGGATCACGTGAATCACATGATAAAGGATTTGTCAAAAACTGTCTCTTGTGGTTTTTACTTTTTTGACACTTTTTTGGTGAATGGGTAGGGGTACGATGTACCCGATACCCATTCACATGGGGGGGTGGAATCTGGGGGCCCCCCTTGTTGAAGGGGGCTTCCAGATTCCGATAAGCCCCCTGCCCGCAGACCCTGACAACCACCAGCCAGGGTTGTTGGGAAAAGACCCTTGTCCCCATCAACATAGGGACAAGGTGCTTTGGGGGGGCATCCCAAATCATCCTCCCCATGTTGAGGGCAAGCGGCCTGATATGGTTTGGGGGGGGGCACTTGTCCCCTTAACCACTTCAATACACTGCACTGTATTATATACTACACTGACTGCACTAGTATATACTCTGCACTGTGTTATATACACAACACTTACTGCACTATATACTCTGCACTGCATTATATATATATACTACACTGACTGCACTAAATACTCTGCACTGCATTTTATACACTACACTGACTGCACGATATACTCTCTACTGCGTTATATACATTACACTGACTGCATTATATACTAGACATGTGCACAGCCAAAAATTTCGTTCATTTTCGTTTTTGTTTCATTAGTTTATTATTTTTTTTGTTTTTCGGGTCATCCGTTATGATCGCGATTCGTAAATTCGTTCATTCGTGAATTCGTAAATTCAAACATTCGTTCATTCGTACATTCGTAAATTCGTACATTCGTAAATTCGTAAAATCATACATTTGTAAATTAGAAAATTCGGAAATTTATAAATTCGAAGTTTGAAAATCCAAAAACCCGAAAATTCAAAAATCTGAAATAGTAACTAACTATTAAATTATAGGTATTGTAATTTCCTTTCAAATTTGACTGTCAGTGAACGTAATAAATACGAATTTATCCGAAGTTACGAATTATCCAAAGCGAATGATGCATCTAAACAAATGGAATGGAACAAATTAATAATAAATAATAATATTAAAATGTTGTTATTATTATTGTTATTTATTATTATTAATTCATTACGTTACATTACGTTTTTTCGGATCATTCATAACTTCGGATAAATTTGTATGTGTTATGTTCACTAACAGCCAAATTTGAAATTACAATACCTATAATTTAAAAGTTACTAGTAATTACTAATAGTTAAGTTATTATTAGTTAACTATTATTTCAGATTTCCGAATTTTCGAATTTACAAATTTACGAATTCACTAATTTACTAATGTATGAATGTACGAATGCCGAATTTACGAATGTCCAATTTTATCAAATTTACGAATATTCGGAAAAATTAGTTAAACGGGTTTTCGTTAATTCGGATATTCCCGAATTAACGAATTTGTCGAAATTCATTAAAAAATGAATTCGTAACGAAACGAATTGCACATGCCTATTATATACTCTGCACTGCATTATATACACTACACTGACTGCACTATATACTCTGAACTGCGTTATATACACTACACTGACTGCACTATATACACTATACTGACTTCACTATATATTCTGCACTGTGTTATATACACCACACTGATCGCACGCTCAATCCACTAACTAACCTGTCTAATCTCTCTCCATTGATAAACACTATACACGGACGCTGTGTAAGCAGCCTTATATAGTGTGGGGCGTGCACCCTGCCTTTGACCAATCATGGCTCTCACTGTACATCATGCTGTGATTGGCAAATGAATATTCGCTTTTCTAACACTGAATCGCCTCTCCGCCAGTCAGGAAATGCGGGTGTGTTACCCGTCACCTGATTGGCTGATACAACAGGCAGTGTGATTGAACGCCTATAAGGAGGAGAGGAGAGGAGAGGAGGAGACGCATGGAGGACACATCTCGCCGCCGTCACCCGCTGCTCCACTGAGATAGGGTAAGTGCCGGGCAGACGGTGAGCGGGCATGGGGGGTCACAGTGGCAGCATTTGATGGGCACAGTGGCGGTATTTGATGGGCACAGTGGCAGCATTTGATGGGCACAGTGGCGGCATTTGATGTGCACAGTGGCGGTATTTCATGGGCACAGTGGCAGCATTTCATGGGCAGAGTGGCGGCATTTCATGGGCACAGTGGCGGCATTTCATGGGCCCAGTGGCAGCATTTGATAGGGCACAGTGGCAGCATTTGATAGGGCACAGTGGCAGTATTTGATGAGCACAGTGGCAGCATTTGATGGCACAGTGGCTGCAATTGATGGGCACAGTGGCAGCATCTGATGGGCACAGTGGGTGCAATTGATTTTTTTTTCAGAATTTTTCAGTTTGTTTGCCCCCCCCCAAAAAAATTTTGAGCACCAGCTGCCACTGCTAACACTTTATGTTTTTCCTGTAGTTACCAACAGTTACAAAGATTTGAACAAGTTAAACTAGTTAAACCAGTAACTGTGAATACTGTAGAGAATTGTTAAGCCTTGCAAATCCTTGGGAAATTCCCCCAGAATGCAGTGAAAAAGAAAATAATAAAAGACAACCACTTTTTTAGTGCATAGTGAATGTTTTAGGCCGGGTTCACACGTTCACACCGCAGCACAGAGCAGGTCACAGCAGGACTCCGGTGCGTCCCCATTCACCGTTTCAGGTCTGATTTCAGTCCAAATTTTTGTCTGAATTCTGACCTCAAATGGACCAAAAGACGCACAGGACCTCTGTCCAATTCACACCGGAGCTGCTGACGTCATGTGTGAACCGGCTCCATAAAGAGCTGGTCACAATCCCCTGACCCACATCCAATCCGCAATAGAGTGAACCCAGCCAAAAGGACAATTAACAAAATAATATAGGAGATTTACCTGTAGTCCCAAATTCATATACAGAGGGTACAATAAGTATTGAACATGTCACCATTTTTTCTATGTAAATATATTTCTAAAGGTGCTATTGACATGACATTTTCACCACATGTCGGTAACAACCCATACAATCCATGCATACAAAGACACCAAAACAAATACGTTCAGAAATTAAGTTATGTGCAATAAAATGGAATGGCACAGGGAGCAAGAATTAAAACCAAAACAGGTAAAATTACTGCGCTATCCCCATAGAACATGTATACGGGAGTATACAGTGTGTAAAGTATCAAGTACACAAAGCTGCAACTAAAATGTGAGACACACACACTAAATAATTCAAGCAAAAAAATAGCTGCGCTATATAAATTGAATAGTAGATGTAAATAAAACAATTCAATCACATCTAAATAAAATAAATATTATACACCCACTGTAACATGACCACCAGTGAAAAATGTAGAAAGTTACATAATGAAAAACATAGGTAAATAAATGAAATTGGTCCACTCCAAAGGATTAAAGGAAGAAGGTTCACTAGCAGAACAGTCCTCCAAGTGCTGGTTTAACAAACATCCAGACGATGTAAATTGTGCAACTGCAACACCCAGAAGAACGTGATGACAGAAGGGATCCTCCACCAATGAAAATACTGCCGCTTACCAGCTCCTAAGATCTCTTTTTAAAGGAGATCATGCATGCCTGTGGCTTTCTACCCCAGCCTCGGGTCTTTGAATCTGGATGGCTCCTTATGGTTCTCCCCACAGGGAATCTTCTATGAAGCAGATAGGCACTCATCCCCCATAAAAGGATATATAAAAAAGGCTTCCATAGCGTAATACGTTTAACAGAGTTTATTATATAAAAAGTAATGCACTTACAGTTAGATTGTAGATCAAAAGCGTTGTTAAAAACATAAGCCGGCAGGCTCCAGTATGCTGCCCGTTGCTTCCGGGACCAGCGTGGTATGTGGTGACGTCAACACGCCGTTCCTCCCTACGCCGTTTCGTCACAACTGACGTCTTCCAGGGGCACGGGCGGCGTGCTGACTCACCACCATAAATACCCTTCACACTAAACAGGACGCCCCGTTCTGAGCTCCAGGCGTCCCGTGATCAGAATCGCCATTTTAGAAGAGGGCAAACGCCCTTCTTTGAAAGTAAACATATGTTTCCATTATCCACTGCTATAGAAAGGCTCACTAAATGTTAAAAAGAAAGAAAAAAACACTAATGAACAACTATCCCTATCCGATACTGCATGGACAGTAAAGATTATTAATTATATTTTATTCTTTTTTTCTTTTTGCCGTAATCCAACCAATGATGCAAATATTACCCAATATTAACTAGGTTCACCATATCAAGTATGGACTAGAAGTTGCCCAAAAATTAATCCCTGCACCTGGCGCGACATTAATGTATGCGTAAATAAAAATGCACGGAATCAACCGTTAAAAACCCATCACTACCTAAGAAAATGTATATACTAGTCCCAAAGAGATTGGTTCATATGAGATATCAATAAATGACCAATCACTTAATTGACTATAATGCTATATTCATTCTTCTTTCCCCAAAGTTATATCACAACTAGCGATTGTATGAAACTTGACAAGATAAGAAGAATATAATTAAAAAAAAAATAAAAAAATGAAATATAAAATAGAAATAATTAATATGAATAAACTAGATATTATTGGCAGAAATGATAAGAAAAATCTGATTAATAATCTTATCTAAAAAATTAAGGGAGAAGGGAGAAAGGAAACTCCCTTCGCTCCCTTAGAGAAATTAATATCTTATAAAAAAAATTGATATCTATAAAAAAGGGAAACAGAATTTCTTGAATCAATGCTAAATAGGTGCCCTGATGACATGATAACAGACATGACTGTATACTGCAAAAAACAAACTGCTAAAAACAAGACCTAATCTTATGGTCTACTCCAGATAAATTAAAACAGTCGGGTCAGCCATGAGCTCAGAACAGGGCAAAACCATAAATTCTAACTATTGCCTATAAACGCATTAACATCTGTGTCAATGTTGAGGCCATATGGGGTAGAGCAACGGACCCGATGAATCCTTGCCATTTCGAGTTTGGATAATTCCCTAACTAAGGAGCAACCCCTCCAATGGGCACTGTACCTATCTATCCCCAAATGTTGCGCCAGGTGCAGGGATTAATTTTTGGGCAACTTCTAGTCCATACTTGATATGGTGACCCTAGTTAATATTGGGTAATATTTGCATCATTGGTTGGATTACGGCAAAAAGAAAAAAAAGAATAAAATATAATTAACAATCTTTTCTGTCCATGCAGTACCGGATGGGGATAGTTGTTCATTAGTGTTTTTTTTTTTTCTTTTTTCTTTTTAACCGGTTCAATACCGGGCATTTTCACCCCCTTCCTTCCCAGACCAATTATTAGTTTTCAGCACTGTCGCACTTTAAACGACAATTGCGCGGTCATGCGACGTTGTACCCAAACAAAATTGACGTCCTTTTTTCCCCCACAAATAGAGCTTTCTTTTGGTGGTATTTGATCACCTCTGCGGTTTTTATTTTTTGCGCTATAAACAAAAGAAGAGCGACAATTTTGAAAAAAACACATTATTTTTTACTTTTTGCTACAATAAATATCCCAATTTTTTAAAAAAAAATAAAAATTTCCTCATTTTCGGCCGATACGTATTCTTCTACATATTTTTGGTAAAAAAAATTGCAATAAGCGTATATTGATTGTTTTGCGCAAAAGTTATAGCGTCTATAAAATACGGGATAGATTTATGGCATTTTTAAAAAAAAAATATTTTTTTTTTTTTTACTAGTAATAGCGGCGATCGCAATTTTTTTTCGTGACTGCGACATTATGGCGGACACATCGGACACTGTTGACACATTTTTGGGACCATTCACATTATACAATATAAAATTGCATTGATTACTGTGTAAATGTGACAGGCAGTGAAGGGGTTAACCACTAGGGGGCGGGGAGGGGTTAAATGTGTTTCCTAGGGAATGCTTCTAACTGTAGGGGGAGGGGACGCACAAGGGGAGGAGACCGATCAGTGTTCCTCCGTTCTGGGAACACAGATCGCTCTCCTCTGAGCTGACAGGACGTGGATCTCTGTGTTTACACACAGAGATCCACGGTCTGGCCCGGTTAACGGGCAATCGCGGGTGCCCGGCGGACATCGCGGCCGCCGGGCACATGTACCGGGTCCCGAGTAACGCGGCGGGCGCGCGCGCACCCGGCCCCTAGGCGGCCGGGAACCCGAGGCCGTCATATGACGTCCACCCAGGATGGGAGATCCCATCTGTGGACGTCATATTACTATAGGCGGGTAGGGAAGTGGTTAACATTTAGCGAGCCTTTCATTAGCAGTGGGTAATGGAAACATATGTTTACTTTCAAGGAAGGGCGTTTGCCCACTTCTAAGATGGTGATTCTGATCGCGGGACGCCTGGAGCTCAGAACGGGGCATTCCGTTTAGTGTGAAGGGTATTTATGGTGGTGAGTCAACACGCCGCCCGTGCCCCTGGAAGACGTCAGTTGTGACAAAACGGCGTAGGGAGGAACGGCGCATTGACGTCACCACATACCATGCTGGTCCCGGAAGCAACGGGCAGCATACTGGAGCCAGCCGGGTTATGATCAACGCTTTTGATCTACAATCTAACTGTAAGTGCATTACTTTTTATATAATAAACTCTGTTAAACGTATTACGCTATGGAAGCCTTTTTTATATATCCTTTTATGGGGGATGAGTGCCTATCTGCTTCATAGAAGATTCCCTGTGGGGAGAACCATAAGGAGCCATCCAGATTCAAAGACTCGAGGCTGGGGTAGAAAGCCACAGGCATGCATGATCTCCTTTAAAAAGAAATCTTAGAAGCTGGTAAGCGGCAGTATTTTCATTGGTGGAGGATCCCTTCTGTCATCACGTTCTTCTGGGTGTTGCAGTTGCACGATTTACATCGTCTGGATGTTTTATTAAACCAGCACTTGGAGGACTGTTCTGCTAGTGAACCTTCTTCCTTTAATCCTTTGGAGTGGACCAATTTCATTTATTTACCTATGTTTTTCATTATGTAACTTTCTACATTTGTCACTGGTGGTCACGTTACAGTGGGTGTATAATATTTATTTTATTTAGATGTGATTGAATTGTTTTATTTACATCTACTATTCAATTTATATAGCGCAGCTATTTTTTTGCAAGAATTAAAACCGCTAAGGGCACTTTCACACTGAGGCGTGGGGGCGTCGGCAGGCAGTAGTTGGCATTTTAGAGGAACTTTTCGGCCGCTATCGGAGCGCTTTTAACCCCCGCTAGTGGCCAAATAAAGGGTTAATAGCGCCCGCAAAGCGCTGCCTCTGGGCTTTGCAGGTGCTTCGGCGGAGCTGCCAATTGATTTCAATGGGCAGGGGTGCTTTGGGAGCGATGTACACACCGCTCCTAAAGCGTCTCATAGATGCTGCTTGCGGGAGTTTTTTTAACATAAGCGCACCTCTCCAGTGTGAAAGCACTCAGGCTTTACAGGCACTTTGCAGGCGCTATTTTTAGCGCTATAGTGCCTGTAAAGTGCCTCCGTGTGAAAGTAGCCTAACGGAAAATTATTTAATAATTGGTAAAAAATCCTTTGTTGGTAATGACAGCTTCAAGACGCCTCTTGTATGGAGAAACTAGTCGCATGCGTTGCTCAGGTGTGATTTTGACCCATTCTTCTACACAAACAGTCTTCATATCTTGAAGGTTCCGTGGGCCTCTTCTATGAACTCTGATCTTTACTTCTGTCCATAGATTTTCTAAAAAAAAAAAAGCAGCTGGGCAATGTTTATCAACAGCATTTCTCAGCTGCTGAAATAGTTAGATAAAAAGAAACATTGTTTCATTTTGTTTATACATGTACAGATCAAAAGGATGAGCTTCGGTCTGCAGATGAATTCAGTTTCCCCCGCCCGCGCTATAGCGGAAAGATGGCTACAGCACAGGCTTAAAATGCCGGAGGGCTTCCATGGACATCCTCCCGTTCTCGCGCTGCCTGCACACCCCCTGTGCAGGCGGCGTGCTCTGTGATCAGGGTAAGGTGCCAATCACAGCACCCCTTTACCATGTGATCAGCTGTCAGCCAATGACAGCTGAACACATGAGGTAAACAGAAGCCGGTTATCATAAAGCCGATAGCTGACTTTTGTTAAAGGGACATCGGTCCCAAAATTGCCAACCAATGCCACCTATTAGTACACACCAGTGCCACCTATCAAGACCCATCAGTGTCACCAGTGCCAATTAGTGTCAATCAGTGCCTCATCATCAGTGTCACTTATCAGTGATGCCTATCAGTGCCACCCACCAGTGCCCATTAGTGCTGCCTATCAGTGCCCTTCAGTTCCACCTATCAGTGCAGCCTCATTAGTGCCTCCTGACCAGTGCAGCCTTATCAGTGTCCATTAGTGCCACCTATCAGTGCAGCCTCATCAGTGCCTCCGACCAGTGCCCCCTATCAGTGCCCATTAGTGCCGCCTCATCAGTGCCCATCAGTGCCGCCTCATCAGTGCCCATCAATGCAGCCAATCAGTGCCCATTAGTGCAGCCTATCCGTGCACATCGGTGAAGGAGAAAAATCACCTGTTTGCAAAATTTTAGAGCCCTTGCACACTGGGGCGGTTTGCAGGCGCTATTGCGCTAATAATAGCGCCTGCAAACCGCCCAGAAAGTGCCGCTCCTTGCATTCCAGTGTGAAAGCCCCGAGGGCTTGCACACTGAAGCGATGCGCTGGCAGGACGGTAAAAAAAGTCCTGCTAGCCGCATCTTCGGAGCGGTGAAGGAGCGGTGTGTATACCGCTCCTTTACCGCTCCTGCCCATTGAAATCAATGGGACGGCGCGGCTATACCGCCGGCAATGTGCCTCTGCAGAGGCGCTTTGCGGTGGTATTTAACCCCTTCTCGGCCGCTAGCGGGGGTAAAACCGCCCCGCTAGCGGCCGAATACCGACGGTAAAACGCCGCTAATAATAGCGGCGTTTTACCGCCGACGCCGCCCCCCGCCCCAGTGTGCAAGGGCTCTTATAGCAAACTATGAAAATGTTTGTTTTTGGTTTTTTTTCAAAATTTTCGCTCTTTATACCTTTCTTTAGCAAAAATTTAAAAAACCCAGTCGTGATAAATACCACCAAAAGAAAGCTCTATTTGTGTGAAAAAACTGATAAAAATGTCATATGGGTACAGTGTTGCATGTCAGCGCAATTGTCATTCAAAGTGTGACAGCGCTGAAAGCTGAAAATTGGCCTGGGCAGGAAGGGGGTAAAAGTGCCCATTAGGCAAGTGGTTAACCACTTCCCACCCGGCCTATAGCAGATTGACGGCCGGGCGGTGGTTCTGTTATCCTGACTGGGTGTCATATGACGTCCAGCAGGATAACATGCCAGCACGCGCCCGCAGGGGGGGGGGGGGGGCGCAGCGCGGCGATCTGACGTGCGGTGTGTCAGTCTGACACACCGCATCTCTGATCATAGTAGGGAGCCTCTGGCGGAGGCTTCTTAACATGTGATCAGCTGTGACCAATCACAGCTGATCATCGCGTGAACCAGGAAGTGCCGGTAAATGCCATTCCTTGGTTTGCGCTGACAGGGAGAGCCGATCAGAGGGGGGTCTGTGCTGATAATCAGCACATTAATTATCAGCACAGCCCCCATCAGATGCGCCCATCAGCTGCCAGTCAGTGCCCCACCAATAAAGTCTGCCAGTGCCAATCAGTGCCCACCACAGTGCCAATCAGAGCCCATCTCAGTGCCAGTGTCCAGCAGTATCACCTGTCAGTACCTCATCATTAGTGCTGCCCATCAGTGCCATCTATTAGTGTCCATCAGTGCCACCTGTCAGTGCCCATCAGTGCCGCCGGTCAGTGCCCATCATTGCCACCTGTCAGTGCCCATCAGTGCTGTATATCAGGGCCTCCTATCGGTGCCCATGAGTGCTGCATTTCAGTGCCCATCAATTCTACATATCAGTGCCTCCTCATCAGTGCCCATCAATGCCACTTTATCAGTGGCGCCTCATCAGTGGCCGTCAGTGAAGGAGAAAACAAAACAGCAACAATATATCCCCCACAAAAAAATATATATTTAATTTGTAAATAACTCAATGCTTTGTACTATTGCTGACAGCTGAAGGGGAAACAAAACAGTTGCAGTAGGGATCAGTAATTGGTATCAGTGAGTACCTAAAAAAGTATCGGTACTCGTACTTGTAAAAAAAAATGGTATCAGTGGGTCCCTAATTTTAACCCCTTTAACCACTTCAGCCCCGGAAGGATTTACCCCCTTAATGACCAGGCCATTTTTTTGCGATGCACTGTATCGCTTTAACTGCCAATTGCGCGGTCGTGCGGCGTTGTACCCAAACAAAATTGACGTCCTTTTTTTCCCACAAATAGAGCTTTCTTTTGGTGGAATTTGATCACCTCTGCGGTTTTTATTTTTAATAACTATATAAAGACCGACAATTTTGAAAAAAAAAGCAATATTGTTTTACTTTCTGATAAAATACATATCCAACAAATATATAAAAAAAACAACTTTATTGATCAGTTTAGGCCAATAAGTATTCTTCTACATATTTTTGGTAAAAAAAAAAATCGCAATAAGCGTATATTGATTGGTTCGCACAAAAGTTATAGTGTCTACAAAATAGGGGATAGATTTTTGGACTTTCTAGCGGGACTGCGACATTGCGGCGGACAAATCTGACACCAAGTGACACTTTTTGGGGTCCAGTGACATTATTACAGTAAATAAAAAATGCACTGATCAATGTATAAATGTCACTGGCAGGGAAGGGGTAAAACACTAGGGGGGCGATCAAGGGGTTAACTGTGTTCCCTGGGTGTGTTCTAACTGTGTTTTGGATGGGCTTACTGGGACAACTCAGAGATCGCTGTTCCAGATTACTAGGAACAGCAGATCTCCATGTTGTGCCCTGTCATAAAGGGGATCCGCTTTGTTTACATAGGCAGATCCCCATTCTGCCTCCCTGTGCAGAGATCGCGGGTAGCCGGCTGGGAGATAAAGTCCGCCGGACCCGCGGCGCGCGCCCACAGTATCTATTGCATGAAACGACGTACAGATAAGTAGTTTTGCCGCAGTATATGTGCGGTGGGTGGTCTTAAAGTGGTTAAACGGTAAAACAAATTTTAATGCCTGAACACAATTTTGCAACTTTGATGTGTTAGAAAAACTGTACATATCATCGCAACTACTTTGTGTATCCAGGTGGATTATATTATTTTTTTCAGGACAAATTGGGCCTTCCTTTGGTGGTAAATGGTCATGGATATCTCCTGATATTATAATTTATTTTATTTTTTTTTTGTCAAAGGAAAACTGCCCCAAAATAGTAAAAAATACAAAAAAAGTTTAATTTAGCTGTAGTTCATAGTGAATTCATTCACGTCATAGCTGTTCTTCTGTTGCATCTATTTGAATTTATTTCCTTCTTTTTTTATTTTTCTTTAAACATTGAATATTGTTAGAAGGTGTCTGTCACTTTTGTTAGTTGCTGTCAGAATATATTCCTTTGTAGAGTCAATATACCCTAATAAAAAATGTATTCTCTTTGTAGGGAGTGGAAAATAAATAAAGGAGTGTCTGCTTATTGTATGTAGCACCCTTCTAGATTGGTGCTAGGATTCGTTAGATTTAGTGCTGGCTCAGTGTGTTTAGTGGAGCCGTGTTTTGTTGCTAGGTACATTTTAGTAAAGCCTCGTACACACGATCGGATTTTCCGCAGACAAAGCCTCGGACTTTTGTCCGAAGGTCTGTGCCTGGATTTTGTCTTGCATACAAAGGGCAAGGAATTGTCGGCCAACAAACACGAACGTAGTGACGTACTACGTGTTTTTTTTTCAGCTCTTTAGCGCCACCCTTTGGGCTCCTTCTGCTAATTTCGTGTTAGTAGAAGTCTGATGAATGTTCATTTTCATTTCGCGCTTTTCGTTTAACGCTTTTCATTTCGTGCTGTTCAGTTTGTTTCTGAACGGCCGTTCCTCAACCAGCCATGTTACGGAATAGGAGGAGATAACGTTTTATTATTGGCCTTGGAGTTATTGCTTTGACCCAAGTCCAGTCCAGGAACAGGAGGAGGAGGATTTCTTGGACCAAAAATTGGTTGCTTTATTAATCGTGACCAATTATGTCATTTGCCTTTGCTGCGGGAGCTCCAGGAGAATAATCTGGATGATTTTAGGAATTATCTCCGGATGACGGACCCCTGCTTTCACCAACTCTTGGCATTGTTGACCCCCTATATTAAGAAGCAGGACACATGCATGAGGTTTTTATTTTATTTTTTGGCTGAATAATAATGATTTGATTTGGTATATTTTCTATCTTTTGGATGTATAGAATGCATTTTTTGGTTAAGTTCTATTGGCAGATATCATGTCTAATTTTATTTGTTTTCTTTTTTTAATGCACAATAAAAAAATTGTGTAGAATAATACTTGGCTATGTGTTTTACTTCAAATGACAGTTTGGGAGTCGGCAGTTACATTAAGAAAATACAAAGTAAAATTAACAAGGGACACCAACATAGTTGTATCTTTGATCTTAAAAACTACGGGATAATGGTGTTGTGGTAACTTGCTAAAAAAAAAAAAAAGCATAATAATATAATTCTTTATATCACTAGAAAAAAAAAGCCTTTGAAAATTCGTTTGCAATAACTCCATCAGTATCACCAGCAAAGCAGCTTCATTATTATCCCATTAAAGAAGAAGAGAATTGTGCGCTGCATTTCGAAATTTCATAATTTGCCACGTCATGAATGTTAATTCTCCATTATGAACGCTAATTTACAAGACCGACCACTTCCGGCTTGTCCTTGCTTCCGAGCATGCGTGTTTGTACTGTGGACTTTTGTCCAACGGACTTGTGTACACATGCTTGGAAAATCCGACAACACACATTTGTCCGCGGAAAATTTGACGTCCAATGGAGCGTACAAACTGTTATCACACATTTCCCGTCGGAAAATCCGACTGTGTGTACGAGGCTTTAGTCTCATTGCAACCACACACCACCCAACTTTTTGAGATGGGAACGCGGGACACTTATTAGCAGGGCTTTTTTTACCCCAGAGAATAGGTGCAGGAAATCCCCCTTTTAGAGAGTCACCCCTTGTCTCCGCCCCCTACCCACCTTCGAGCACCGCCCCTTGTTTCCAACCCCTACCCACCTACCAGTTTTGCCCCTTTTAGAGACTGCAGAACCAAGTACCATTTTGTGGCGCTATATTGTATGGAATTTGTCAATAACTAGAAAAGCAGTCAAATAGATCACCTGCAGCCAGCAACAATAGAACCCCCCCCCCCCCACATCAACAACAGATCCCCCAAGAAACAATGGACCGCTTCCAACAAAATACCCCCCAAGCAACAATAGACCCCCGGCAGCAACAACAAATCTCTCTCTGCATCCGGCATCATTAGACCCCTCCCTCAACAGTAGATCCCTCCAAACAACAACTGACCCCACAGCAACATAGGACCACCCCCAGCAACAATATATCCCCCACAAACAACAATAGACCTCCCCGCAAAAATAGATCCCCTCTGGCGACAATAGATCCCCCCCGGCGGGCAGTATCAATTGACCCTGTAGCACACCCCAGCACCCCAGCTGCGACGGATCTGATCACGGGCACTTCAAAGGAGGCATACCTCCTGGGCAGGGGATTCATGGGAATTCTCCCAGCCATTTCCTTGTTAATTGTTAAATAGGGGACATCTTCCTGTGTAGAATCTATGTATATTTTCTATCCAGATCAGTTCAGATCTGATTTTTTCTTTGTGGCCTTCCTCCCCCTTTTTGGACCTTCGCTGGGATATCCATACTTCCTGTGGGGTTATCTGAGATTGTGTCTCATCCGTCCAGCCTCTCTGCTACATGGGGCCTAAGGGCTCATATACCTATGATCAATTTATTGATACCATTGACATTTTGCTACAGAACGAGTGTCCTAAGGTATCAGTGAGATTACAATAGGTATAAGTACCATCATCCCAAAATGTCAAGATCAAGGAAAAGGGAGGGTGGGGCGATGGTCGCAGTTGCTGCTACTGTCAACCAGCGTCCCTGCCCCCCAACAGGGGAAAGAAGGGGACTATTACGGTACTCAGTATAGGTATACAATAAGGGTAAGGAGTGAAAGACAAAAAATGAAATATTTTATAAAAGTTCAATTTTAATAGAAATAATGTTTATAAAATCTAACTCTATTGTGATAGGGCTTCTTTTTACCTTTGTCACTGTATCTCATTATTTCTCCTTTCATTAAAGTAGAACTCTCTGTTTATTCCCAATTGATCTTAATTCTCAGCTATTTTATCATTATCCTTATCATTATCTCTGTAGAACAACTCTCTATCCTAATGTGTGTGATAATCTTTACACCAATTTTTCTTTTAGCCATTGTGACTTCCTTGTTACGTACTCGGCAGGCCCGGATTGGCCATAGGGCAAACCGGGCATTTGCCCGGTGGGCCGCGGCCGCCTGGGCCACCAGGCTGCAAGTCCTTGCGGGTCACAAGGCTCTTTGAGCCCACGCCGCTCATGCAGCCTCTCCGCGGCCGCCCGGCTGCCAGTTAAACTCCATCGGCGCTGGGGGGGGGCGTAAACATAGAGGGGGGTGGAGCTAGAGCCTTCTGCGGCCGCCCGTATAGGTCAGCCGTCAGCCGTCAGTGCCAGGGGGCGTGACTGCGAAGGGGGAGGAGCCAGAGCAGACACCTGCTGCTGCTAACATCTTGAAGCCGATAACAGAAAACGTGAGTGCAGCCCCCCGTGCTCTCCGCCACCCAACTATAACCTGGATAGGAGGAGCGGTGAGGGCGGCTGCATATAGAACAATCATTCTCTCCATCTTCCTCCTGTAGTATCGGAATGCCTGCGAGAGGTAGAGGAGAAGCAGGAGACTGCAGGAGGAAGATGGAGAGAATGATTGTTCTATATGCAGCCGCCCCCACCGCTCCTCCTATCCTGCTTATTTCTGCTGCCCCCCTAGGCTCTCCACACCACCCATACTCTTTGCCTCCTCATGCTCTTTGCCACCCCCCCAGTGCTCCCCACCTCCCCCATGCTCTTTGCCACCCCCCAGTGCTCCCCACCTCCCCCATGCTCTCTGCCACCCCCCCAGTGCTCCCCACCTCCCCCATGCTCTCTGCCACACCCCCAGTGCTCTCCACCTCCCCCATGCTATTTGCCACCCCCCCAGTGCTCTCCACCTCCCCCATGCTCTCTGTCGCCCCCCAGTGCTCTCCACCCCCCTATGCTCTCTGCCCCCCCAGTGCTCTCCACCTCCCCCTATGCTCTCTGCCGCCCCCCCAGTGCTCTCCACCTCCCCATGCTCTCTGCCGCCCCCCAGTGCTCTCCACCTCCCCCATGCTATTTGCCACCCCCCCAGTGCTCCCCACCTACCCCATGCTCTCTGTCGCCCCCCAGTGTTCTCCACCTCCCCTATGCTCTCTGCCCCCCCCCCAGTGCTCTCCACCTCCCCTATGCTCTCTGCCCCCCCAGTGCTCTCCACCTTCCCCATGCTCTCTGTCGCCCCCCCAGTGCTCTCCACCTCCCCATGCTCTCTGCCGCCCCCCAGTGCTCTCCACCTCCCCATGCTCTCTGCCGCCCCCCAGTGCTCTCCACCTCCCCCATGCTCCCTGCCGCCCCCCAGTGCTCTCCACCTCCCCCATGCTATTTGCCACCCCCCCCAGTGCTCTCCACCTCCCTCATGCTCTCTGTCGCCCCCCAGTGCTCTCCACATCCCCCATGCTCTCTGACGCCCCCCAGTGCTCTTCACCTCCCCCATGCTATTTGCCACCCCCCCAGTGCTCTCCACCTCCCCCATGCTCTCTGTCGCCCCCCAGTGTTCTCCACCTCCCCTATGCTCTCTGCCTCCCCGTGCTCTCCACCCCCCCATGCTCTCTGCCACCCCCCCGTGCTCTCCACCTCCCTCATGCTCTCTGCCGCCCTCCCTTTGCTCTCCACCTCCCCCCATGCTCTCTGCCACCCTCCCTGTGCTCTCTGCCACCCCCATGCTCTCTGCCAACCCCTGTGCTCTCTGCCAACCCCCGTGCTCTCTGCCACCCCCCCTGCGCTGTTCATATCCCCACACGCACTCTGCTTCCCCCCTGTTCTCTCCACATCCCCCCATGCTCTCCGCTGCCCCCTCATGCTCTCCGTTGCCCCCCCCTGTGCTCCCCACCTCTCCCCATGCTCTTCGCCGCCCTCCCTGTGCTTGCCACCCCCCATGCACTCTTCACATCCCCCCATGCTCTCCACCAGCCCCCCGTGCTCTCCACCAGCCCCCCTGTGCTCTCCACCTCCCCCCCTGTGCTCTCCACCTCCCCCCTGTGCTCTCCACCTCCCCCCATGTTCTCCGGCGTCTTCCCTGTGCTCTCCATCTCCCCCCATGCTCTCTGCCACCCTCCCTGTGCTCTCCACCTCCCCCCATGCTCTCTGCTGCCATCCCCGTGCTCTCCACCTCCCCCATGTGCTCTTCACATCCCCCAAATGCTCTCTGCCGCCCTCCCTGTGCTCTCCACCAGCCCCCCCATGCTCTCCACCTCCCCCTGTGCTCTCCGCTGCCCTGCCCGTGCTCTCCACCAGCCCCCCCATGCTCTCCACCTCCCCCCCATGCTCTCCGCCGCCCTCCCTGTGCTCTCCATCTCCCCCCATGTTCTCCGCCGTCTTCCCTGTGCTCTCCATCTCCCCCCATCCTCCTTGTGCTCTCCACCTCCCCCCATGCTCTCTGCTGCCCTCCCCGTGCTCTCCACCTCCCCCATGTGCTCTTCACATCCCCCCATGCTCTCCACCAGCCCCCCATGCTCTCCACCTCCCCCCTGTGCTCTCCGCTGCCCTCCCCGTGCTCTCCACAAGAACCCCCATGCTCTCCACCTCCCCCCATGTGCTCTCCACCTCCCCCCTGTGCTCTCCATCTCCCCCATGCTCTCTGCCGCCCTCCCTGTGCTCTCCATCTCCCCCCATGCTCTCCGCCACCCTCCCTGTGTTCTCCACCTCCCCCCATGCTCTCTGCAGCCCTCACTGTGCTCTCCACCTCTCCCCCATGCTCTCCACCAGCCCCCCTGTGCTCTCCACCTCTCCCCATGCTCTCCACCACCCTCCCTGTGCTCTCCATCTCCCCCCATGCTCTCCGCCGCCCTCCCTGTGTTCTCCATCTCCCTCCATGTTCTCCGCCGTCTTCCCTGTGCTCTCCATCTCCCCCCATGCTCTCTGCCGCCCTCCTTGTGCTCTCCACCTCCCCCCATGCTCTCTGCTGCCCTCCCCGTGCTCTCCACCTCCCCCATGTGCTCTTCATATCCCCCCATGCTCTCTGCCGCCCTCCCTGTGCTCTCTACCAGCCCCCCCATGCTCTCCACCTCCCCCCTGTGCTCTCCGCTGCCCTCCCCGTGCTCTCCACCAGCCCCCCCCATGCTCTCCACCTCCCCCCTGTGCTCTCCACCTCCCCATGCTCTCTGCCGCCCTCCCTGTGCTCTCCGTCTCCCCCCATGCTCTCCGCCACCCTCCCTGTGTTCTCCACCTCCCCCCATGCTCTCTGCAGCCCTCACTGTGCTCTCCACCTCTCCCCCATGCTCTCCACCAGCCCCCCTGTGCTCTCCACCTCTCCCCATGCTCTCCACCACCCTCCCTGTGCTCTCCATCTCCCCCCATGCTCTCCGCCGCCCTCCCTGTGCTCTCCACCCCCCCATGCTCTCCACCAGCCTCCTGTGCTCTCCATCTCCCCCCATTCTCTCCGCCGCCCTCTCTGTGCTCCCCACCTCCCCCCATGCTCTCTGCTGCCCTCACTGTGCTCTCCACCTCCCCCCATGTGCTCTTCACACCCCCCCCATGCTCTCCACCAGCCCCCCTGTGCTCTCCACCTTTCCCCCTTGCTCTCCGCCGCCCTTCCTGTGCTCTCCACCTCCCCCATGCTCTCAACCTCCCCCCATGCTCTCCGCTGCCCCTTGTGCTCTTCTCTTCCTCCCTGTGCTCTCGCCCCACCCCATGTTCTCAAGGTTCTTCCCTATGCTCTCCATCCCACCATGCTCTTTCCTGGTCCCACCTCACCCCCCCCCCACACCTCTGCTGGGTTCCCCTCTCCCCTCTCTCAGGGAATCTGTCAGGGTGGAGAGTGGGGAAGGGGCCGGTTAACATGTCATGGGCTGCTCAATCCAAAATGCCCGGGCCTATTTTTTGTCCCAGTCCGGGCCTGGTACTCGGGAACCCAGTCTCAGGGATACTTGAAATGCTAACGTCTCTCATGGCTTTGTATGACCCTCTTCACCTACGGTTCTGTTAACCCGAAGTTTTTCTTACATCCCAGCTCACGCGTCATATATTTTTTCAATCTTTAGGTGGTGAGTGCCAGCCTTATTATTGGCAGTGTGCAGCTTTTCTATCATACTTATCTTTCTTTGCATGGATGGGATTTCCTGGGTTCCTTCTTTTCCCTTCCCCTAGGCCCCCTTTTCCTCCCTTCCCCCTTTTTTCCCCCTTCCACCCTCTTGCCCCTCCTCCTCTCCTTCCCTCCCCCCTCTTTCTCCCCCCTCTTTCCCCTTCTTTCCCATCCTCCTTCCTCCCCCTCCCTGCCCTCTCCCCCCCCCCATTCCCTTCCCCCTCTCTTTCCCCTCCCCCTTCTTCCCCTTCTTCTTGCTTTCCCTCCCTTCCATTACCTCTTCCCCTCCTGCGTCTCCTCCCCCCCATCCTTGCTCACACCCCCCCCCCTCCAACTCCCCCTCCCCTCCCCCTTCCCCCCCTCCCCCTTTTTTCCCCCCCCTATCCCCTCTTTCTGGTCCTCTTTAATTTTTACTTTACACCACTCCCTCTACTGCACCACTACCCTGGGCTATCTGAAGGACTTGGCATTGGCACGAACACCCCTCCTCTCCTTATGATATCACAGTATGGTGATATATATACTTGACTAATCAAATATCTATTTATCAGAGGCTGTCTGTCATCCCCTGTGTCCGCCGCAGGGGGAATTTTATGGGGTCCCGCATGCCCACAGAGATTTCCTGAACTGGGTGAGCTTGTCCTTAAATTTCATGTTTTGTATGGAATGTTTTGTTATTTTGCTAACAACTCTGCTGCCATAACCCTATATGCACTTGATGATTTGTTTGTATATGCTAAAACTACTCCATGTCATATTGTAGATATGGCTCTCCTGAAGAAGCGGTGTTAACCGCGAAACCGGTCGAGAAATAAAGTTGTACACATATCTGCCATCTAAAGTGTGCGGAATCCACTTGTTCAGACTATGTGGTACCTTCCCCTTTTTATGGTTATATGTAATGTTGTTACTTTTGTCGTTTACGATCGTATTTGTATGCGACATTGTAATTTTATAAACATTGTTTCTATTAAAATTGAACTTTTATAAAATATTTCATTTTTTGTCTTTCACTCCTTACCCTTATTGTATACCTATACTGAGTACCGTAATAGTCCCCTTCTTTCCCCTGTTGGGGGGCAGGGACGCTGGTTGACAGTAGCAGCAACTGCGACCATCGCCCCACCCTCCCTTTTCCTTGATATTGACATTTTGCTCTGTTTGTAAAAAAAAAAATCCCTGAAGAAGGGCATCAAGCCGGAAACGTTGGGTTCATCAGAGATGTCATAAATGTCTGTATATGTATAAAAATTACTTCATCTTTATACTTTTGTGCATTCCTGTCTATACGACAAGATTTATATTATATTTATATTTTTTGTGATAAAATTTTTATATATTAACCCTTTCACGCCTAAGCCTATTTCTGACATTTGGTGTTTACAAGTTAAAATCCATATTTTTTGCTAGAAAATTACTTAGAACCCCAAACATTTTATATATATTTTTTTAGCAGAGACCCTAGACCCTCGTGGAATGGCGACGAACTACGGTACCTAAAAATCTCCATAGGCAACGCTTTAAAATTTTTTTTACGGTTACCAGGTTAGAGTTACAGAGGAGGTCTAGTGCTAGAATTATTGCTCTCACTCTGAGGATCGCGGCAATACCTCCCATGTGTGATTCGAACACCGTTTACATATGCGGGCGCGACTTCCGTATGCGTTTTCTTTGCTGCGCGAGCTCGCGGGAACGGGACGCTTTAAAAAAAAAAATTCTTATTTATTTTATTTATTTTTATATCATTAATTATTGCTGTCACAAGTAATGTAAACATCCCTTGTGACAGTAATAGGTGGTGACAGGTACTCTTTATGGAGGGATCGGGGGTCTAAAAGACCTCCAATCCCTCCTTTGTACTTCAAAGTATTCAGATCGCAAAAAACGGCGATTCTGAATACTGTATATTTTTTTAAATCCGGTGCCATTGGCAGCCGAGTAAACAGGAAGTGACGTTGTGACGTCGCTTCTGTGTTTTCATTCAGGAGACTGGATTGAAGGCACCGGAAGTGGCGGATCGAGGATCGGGTCTCCCGGTGGGACGTGAGGCCCGGTCAGAGCAGCGGGAGGTGGCAGTGGGAGGGGGGACGTCCCCTCCCGCTCCTCCGGGATAACTATTGAGCGGCTTTTAGCCGCATCGGTTGTTATCCCTGGAATGCCGATCGCACGCTCTAAAAAACGGTACTGGGATGATGCCTGCAACGACGGGCATCATCCCGGTATAACCCCTGAAAGCTGAGGCCGCATATCTGCGTACGCTCGGCAGGAATGGGTTAATACTTGGTGTTTTTGGTCACTTTCAAAATCCCATTTCCCAAGGGGGTCTGTGTTTTTCACCCCAGCACCCCTTTCCATTACATACATTCAGTGCTAAAGGTGCCGGAACTGCGCTCCCCGCGTTCCCGCTGCAAAAAAAGCCTTGCCTATTGACAAGTATGTAGACATATAACACACCCCCTGCCATGTCCCCTTAACCACCTTAACCGCTTCCTGACCAACCGCCGCAGTTATACTGCGGCAGGTTGGCTCCCCTGCAAGAGCCATTGTAGCTATACGTCGGCTGGGATAGCAGGCGCCCGCATGCCCGCTGCACAGCGGGGGTGCCGGTGCTCGTAGCCGATGGTGGCGATGACCGCCGGCCACGAGCGATCGTGACCAGGAGACACAGAACAGGGACGTGTGTGTGTAAACACACACATCCCTGTTCTGTTCTGACAGGAGTAACAGATTGTGTGTTCCTATTAGCTAGGAACCACGATCCTTCACTTCCTCTAGTCAGTCCCCTCCCCCTTCAGTTAAAATCACCTCCCAGGGAACACAGTCAACCCCTCGAGCGCCCCCTAGTGTTAACCCCTTCTCTGCCAGTGACATTTTTACAGTAATCAATACAATTTTACAGCATTGATCGCTGTATTAATACCAATGGTCCCAAAAACGTGTCAAAATTGTCCGATGTGTCCGCCATAATGTCGCAGTCACGATAAAAATCGCAGATCGCCGCCATTACTAGTAAAAACAAAATAATAATAATAAAAATGATATAAATCTATCCCCTATTTTGTAGACGCTATAACTTTTGCGTAAACCAATCAATATACGCTTATTGCGATTTTTTTTACCAAAAATATGTAGAAGAATACACATCGGCCTAAACTGAGGAAAAAAATAGTTTTTTTATATTCTTTTGGGAATATTTATTATAACAAAAAGTAAAAAATAATGCGTTTTTTTTTCAAAATTGTCGCTTTTTTTTTGTTTGTAGCGTAAAAAATAAAAAGGCGATCAAATACCACCAAAAGAAAACTCCATTTGTGGGAAAAAAAGGACGTCAATTTTGTTTGGGTACAATGTCGCACGACCGCGCAATTGTCAGATAAAGCAACGCAGTGTCGAATCGCAAAAAGTGCTCTGGTCAGGAGGGGGGTAAATTCTTTTGGGGCTGAAGTGGTTAAGGACCACCCTATAGCAGATGTACTGCCGTTCTATGCAAAAATCGTATCTATTGATGTGATTCTGCACTTCAGCTGGCGGGCCGTTTCTGCTGTAATTAGTCACAGCAGAAGCCAATCTGCAGGTGCCGGGCACTGGATGTTTGCCGGCACCCGCCGATCGTCAGAGAACAGAGCTCTGCCTAAGTAAACAAAGTAGAGCTGTGTTCTGGCAGGGGGAAAGTAATGGATTTTGTGTCCCTGCAAAGGACACAAAAAGGAATAAAATCCATCACTTTCCCTAGTAAAAGCAGCACACAGTTTACACAAAATCACTGGTTAGGCACACAGTTAACCCTTTGATCGCCCCCTAACTTCATACCAGACCCTTATCCGAGCATGCAACCTAGCATGCTCGGATAAGAGTCTGGTATGGGTTTTGGGAAAACCCCCACGCCATTTTTTTTTTACTTTGGCACGGGGTCGTTCCTAAAATCCATAAATGTCATTTTTGCTGTGGTAATGTTAAAAACATGGGGAAGATGCACTACTTTATAGGCAGACTAAGGGGACCAAGCAGGCACAATATTTAAAGGAATATTTCATTGTTATTGTTTCACTTTAAGCATTATTAAAATCACTGCTCCCGAAAAAACGGCCGTTGTAAAAAAAAAAAAATTGCATTGATCCATGTCCCCTGGGGCAGGACCCGGGTCCCCAAACACTTTTTATGGCAATAACTTGCATATAAGCCTTTAAAATTAACCCTTTTGATTTTTCACGTTCATGTCCCATAGACTTTAACGGTGTTCGCGTGTTCGAACAAATTTTTTGTCTGTTCGCATGTTCTGGTGCGAACCAAACCGGAGAGTGTTCAGCTCATCCCTTTTCGTTATGTTAGAATGGTTTGTTTCGTATATTCAGATTCGTTTTGTATATTTGTTAAATTAGAATTTCGTAAGATGGCTATATTCGTTCTATTCTATTCTTTTCTATACTATCATATTCTGTTTACAAAAGTTTTATTTGAAAGTTTGAACATACATTTTCAATGCAAGGAAGTTTCATAGAACAATATAATGTGGTATATGGATAATACAGTAAAAGAATGATAACAATCATATAAGTGTAATGGAAGAGGAGATAATAACATATAATTAAGTAGGTCAATCTAGAGATTATTTAAATCGTCAGAATAATTATATCCTGAGATTTGGAAGTGACGTTGTTGCTATCTGCTAATAAATCAACTGAGGATGTATTATGCAAGAGAAATATTATGGTAATATTCAATAATTCCATTTCTCATTGGAAATATGTATAATATCTTGAAGGGTGTGGTGGATTCTCTCTGAAAGTCTGAGCATTTCCATCCTGGATAAGACCTGTGTCCATGGTAGGTTGTTGGTTCTCCAGTTGAATGCTATCATCCATTGGATCGAACTGATCAATTAATGTATCAGTCTACAGTATTACATGGTACTGGTATGTTTGGTACATTAGCATATAAAAAGGCATGCTTGTGGGGTGAGAGGAACTTTTTGTTTGGATGATTCTTCAATTCTGGCTGTAGCGGCCTGCCAAATTGGTTTAAGGTGTTCTCAGCTCCAAAAGATGTGCAAGAAGGTGCCAAGTTCTGAGCAGCCCCTGAAGCAGTCAGGGAAGGTTTCAGGGTAGAAGGAGTGTATTCTGGAGGGAGTCGTATCGTATACCATCTAGAAAACAGTTTAATTGGGGATTCCCTAAATGAGATCGCTCTGTTACTCTTACGGAGATTGTCTATCATGATATTCCACAAATCCGTGGTAAAAGAGCAATCCAATTCAGTCTCCCAGTGTATCATCGGTGCTGATATTTCTCATAGTGAGGGAATTCCAGTATCTATAGAGTTGTAAAATTAGGCCTCTATCCCTCGAGGAGTTTATACATATTTCTTCAAAGAATGTGTTTGGAGTGTGGATATATAATGAGTAGTGTTGTGAAAAGAATCGTTTGATTTGGGTGTAATGGGTGAGTTCTGAGTGGGGTAAGTTGTATTTACCGTATTTTTTGGACCATAGGACACACTTTTTCCCCCAAAAAACATGGGGGAAAATGTCTCTGCGTCTTATGATCCGAATGTACATCAGGCACCGCCCCCCGCCAACGCCGGCACCGCCCCCCGCCACTGCCAGCAGCGCCCTCCCGCCGCCAAGGCCACGTTAGTACCAGAAGAGAGTCAGGAGAGCAGAGGAAAGACATCCCAAGCCCCCGCGAGCGCCGGGTGATCTCCCGGCTTGTCAAGATAGAAGACAGAGCAGCCCAAGCGATGGCAATGGTAAGGTTGCAATAATGGCATAGGTCGGGCTGCAATAATGGCACAGGTCAGGCTGCAATAATGGCATAGGTCAGGCTGCAATAATGGCATAGGTCAGGCTGCAATAATGGCACAGGTCAGGCTGCAATAATGGCACAGGTCAGGCTGCAATAATGGCACAGGTCGGGCTGCAATAATGGCACAGGTCGGGCTGCAATAATGGCACAGGTCGGGCTGCAATAATGGCACAGGTCGGGCTGCAATAATGGCACAGGTCGGGCTGCAATAATGGCACAGGTCGGGATGCAATAATGGCACAGGTCAGGCTGCAATAATGGCACAGGTCAGGCTGCAATAATGGCACAGGTCAGGCTGCAATAATGGCACAGGTCAGGCTGCAATAATGGCACAGGTCGGGCTGCAATAATGGCACAGGTCAGGCTGCAATAATGGCACAGGTCAGGCTGCAATAATGGCACAGGTCAGGCTGCAATAATGGCACAGGTCAGGCTGCAATAATGGCACAGGTCGGGCTGCAATAATGGCACAGGTCGGGCTGCAATAATGGCACAGGGCGGGCTGCAATAATGGCACAGGGCGGGCTGCAATAATGGCACAGGTCGGGCTGCAATAATGGCACAGGTCAGGCTGCAATAATGGCACAGGTCAGGCTGCAATAATGGCACAGGTTGGGCTGCAATAGTTGGCACAGGTTGGGCTGCAATAATTGGCAATGGTCGGGCTGCAATAATTGGCAATGGCCGGGCTGCATTTTATTGGCACTGGTAAGTCTGCATTTCTTTGGCACAGGTCAGGCTGCATTTCATGGGCACTGGTAAATATTTTAGTACACCATTTGGTTCAGAATATTTTTTTTCTTGTTTTCCTCCTCTAAAACCTAGGTGCGTCTTATGGTCAGGTGTGTCTTATGGAGCGAAAAATATGGTAGTCTGAAGAGTGGTAAAGGAAGGGAATTCTGATTTAATGATGAATGATCTCAATGTAGTTAGGTTATTTTTAATCCAGATTGTGAATATGTTATTGTTGTTATATGCTTGCATAAACCTAGTATGAGGCTAGAGGTGGAACATTTGAAGATAATTTATTGGGATCCCTGATCTTTAGCCATAATAGGAGAATTTGGGCAACTATTGTATTGGATTTATTTATTGTGCGATGGGAGTATAGATTGGACCATAAGATGCCCTGTATGTGTAGTGGGGAGATTGAGATTGATTCAAATATTTTCCAGGGAATGTTATGGATAGGGGCAAACGTTTGGGATAGTTGTGTGAGTCTGGCGGCAAGAAAATAGTGCCATAGGTTGGAAGACCTAGTCCTCCATTAATTTGTGGTCTGTGCATAAGAGAGTAGCTACATCTAGGTTTTTTGTTTGCCCAGATAAATGTATTAATTTCTCTTTGGAGGGATTCTATTCTAGTTTTGGGGACGTTGATTGGGAGGGCTCTAAAGTAGCATAGAAGTTTAGGAATGATTGACATTTTAACGGCACAAATTCTTCCAAGGAAGGAAATGTGGTAAGGAGGACCATTTTTTAAGTAAGGAGCTAATGTGGGAACAGAGTGGGGGGGTAATTATCTTTGTAGAGTGTTTTAAATGAGGGTGTGATATGTATACCGAGGTATCTGAAAGATTGGGAACACCATGTGAATGGGAAGTTTTGTTGTAGCAGAGATTGCGTGTTTTGAGGGAGATTGATAGGTAGGGCTGAACATTTATTAATAATACCCAGGCCTGAAAGATTGTGGAATGTTTTGAGTTCGGTGAGAAGGTTGGGTATGGATATGAGTGGGTCTGATAAGACTAGGAGAGCATCATCTGCGTATAGGCTTAATTTAAATTCATTAGGGCCTTTAGTGTAATCTTTTATATTACTATTGCTTCTCAATGCAAGTACCAGTGGTTCAATTGCTAACGCAAATAAAGTGGGGATAAGGGACAACCTTGTCTGGTTCCTCTGCTTAAGGGGAAGAAATCCGAGTTGTTACCGGGGATTTTAATTCTAGTTTGTGGGGAATGGTAAAGGGCATTGAAGCCGTGGAGAAATTTGTTGGAAATACCATATTTAGGGAGTAGATGACTGAGGTATGACCAGTTTAGGCTACCAAATGTGAATGTCTAAGCTGAGAAGACAAACCGGGCGGGAGTGAAGATTGGCATCTCGAATGATGTTTGTGACTAGTCTAATGTTATCTACTATTTGTCAGCCTGGGATGAAGCCGGTTTGGTCTGTATGAATTAGATTAGTAATCATAGTAATCACTGCCGCAAGTCTTTCAACTAACATTCTGCCAAAGATTTTGAGGTTGTTATTTAGTACTGAGATGGGGTGAAAGTTTTGTGGGAGGGTGTGGACTTTGAGTGGTTTTGGAATTAAAGAGAGATTGGCCAAAAGCATTTCTTCAGGGAAGTGGTTACCTTGAAGGATGTGGTTAAATCATTTGGTAAGTTTAGGTGCTGAAAGGGGTGCAAATTTTTTGTAGTAGGATGAAGTAAAACCATCAGGGCCTGGGGCAGTGAATGCTTTAAGAGTTTTAATTATGTTTATTTCTTCTAAATCATTGCAAGGATCATTCAAGGAGTTAATTTGTTCATTGTTAAGGTTTGGAAGTTGGAGGTGATTAAGCCAATTAAAAGATGAGGTTTGATTTTAAGGGTTGTGGATCAGAAAGGAGGTTTTTGTAAAAGGATGTGAATATTTCAAGAACATCTTGGGGATGGCTAACCAGATTGCCCTTTTGGTCCCGTAATTTGTAGAATTGGGGTGGTTTATGTTCTTGATTGAGCTTTCTTGCAAACATGGTAGATGTAGAGTTTCCATGTAGCAGAAATTTAGCCTTAGAGAATCTGAGAGCTTTTTCCGTGTTGGCTGATAGAATTGAATCTTAAGCTTGGCGTTTAGATTGTATTTGATGATTCAGTTCTTGGGAGGGTGAACAATTTAGTTTTTTGTATAGATGGTCTAGGTCCCGGTAAGGCATTTCATTTCAGTCTGTCTTTGTTCTTGGCTGCTGCTACACTGATTAGGTGGCCTCTCAAAACGGCTTTGTGTGCTGACCAAAGTGAGGTAGGGAGTATATCGTCTGTTGAGTTTTCAGTGAAATAATTTTCTATGATAGATTATTAGGTAGATATTTTTTGGATATTGGAGGGGTCTGTTAGAAGGTAATCGTTTAGGCGCCAGTTGAATGGAGTTGGAGCTAAACCTATGTGGGATGTGTCAAAGGAGACCATGTTGTGATCTGACCATGGGGCATGGGTGAATATGCGCTTTGGATGAGTTAGCAAGCAATATTGGTGTGCAAAAAATATAGTCCAACCGGGCATAGCAGTTGTGTGGGTGGGAATAATGGGTGTAAGCTTTAATGCCTATGTTATGGGCTCTCCATACATCAATTAGTTGAAGTATGCTGAGAGAACGGTTCATGGATTTAGAGAAGGCCTTAGAAGAAGGGACTATTCTACTTCTATCGAGAGCGGGGTGTGCCGTCATATTGAAGTCTCCTCCTAGTATCATATGTGGAGAGCTGTAGCAGTCTAGGATACCAAAAAAAACTTTAAAAAAAAAAGGAATGTTGGGATTCGTTGGGGGTGTACACCGATGTAATTGTCAGTAAACGGTTATTAATGGTTCCTTTTATAATGATGAAACGATTGCCATGTCATCTTTATAGACATTTTGAATGTCAATATTCTATCATATTCTATTCAATTTAATAAAGTACAATTTTTTATATTCTATTGCATTCTATTAAATTGTATTCTATTCTATTTTATTATTCATATATTATAAATCAGCCTAAGTAGGAATCATCGACATCTTATTCCACTTACTGTATTCATTGCAATGTGTTTCCATTTCAAACTCATTCTTGAATTTGAATTCATTTTCAAATTAGAATTTATATTTTAATCTGCATAATTCATTTTGTTATAATTTATTTTGGATTCCTTGAAATTTGTTACTATTATGATTCTGAAATTTGGATACATTCGAATCTTCCGAATAACGATTGGCACACGTCTAATGTTTAGGCTACTTTCACACTGAGGCGTCAGCTATTTTAGCGGTGCTTTACTGTCGTTTTAAAAAAAATGGTTAAAACCGCCCTGCAGAGGCGCTTTGACAGCGGTTTGGCGGCGCTGCCCCATTGATTTCAATGGGCAGGGGCGCTTTAGGAGCGATGTATACATCGCTCCTACAGCGTTGCACTCTGGCTTTCACACTGGAGATACAGGAGAGGCTCTTTACAGGCACTATTATTAGCGCTGTAGCGCCTGTAAAGCGCCTCAGTGTGAAAGTAGCCTTAGATCTGCAGGCCCCTTTCACACAGAGTAGGTTCCTTTCCAATCATGAGAGGATCAGCTCACAGATCCCCTGCTGATCAGAGCAGAGCAGGCGGATAACACATCTGTGTCCACTCTGCAGAAACTCTGCCCGCTCTGCTCTGTGGGCGGCCGGGTGTAAACAGACTCCAATGTCCGTTTACACCCTACTATGCTCTGATCCGATCCGCCTAGATCAGGGGTCTCAAACTGGCGGCCCCCCCAGATGTTGTGAAACTACAAGTCCTATCATGCCTCTGCCTGTGAGAGTCATGCTTGTAACTGTCAGCCTTGCAATGCCTCATGGGACTTTCGCCACAGCTGGAGGGCCGCCAGTTTAAGACCCCTGGTCTAAATGGAAGAGGATGGATCCCTTTTTTTTGCTGACCTGATTGGACCTGGAGTCCATAGGGATGAGTAGACCCTCCAATCAGGTCCTCCTGATCTGACAAATGGACCTGAAATGGCTGGTTGAAAGGTTGAAAGAGGCCTAACATACACATATATATATATATATATATACACACACACACAGTATATGGTAGGAATAGATGGCTAGTATTGGTCACATTCAACTGGATGTGTTCGGTAATGTTGAAGAGGTTTTGCTGCTTATCCAAGCTTCACCATTACTAAACAATTCCAGTTGAATATAATTAACTACACTGAGCTATACCATGACCTGGACAAATGAGAAAATTCACAAAAATAATAGGAATAGACAATTCTAACATTAAAATAAAAAAATATATATGTATATAACTTCCCCATTTAATAGTAAATATCTAGTTATATAATGCTCAGATAATAAGTTAATATTTTTAAAAAAATAGGATTTTAATATACTTATCATGTTTTATATTATATGAATAGTAATAATAATAAAAACAATGATAATAATTAAGGTTGTCACGATACCACTTTTGTAAGACCGAGTACAAGTACCGATACTTTTTTTCAAGTACTCGCCGATACCGATTACCGATACTTTTTTTTTTAATGTCACGTGATAGTGTTTTTTTGGGGTTTTTTTTACAATTTTTTTTACGATGCTTTTCTTTTTTTTTCTTCTTTTTTTTTTAGGGGGAGAGGGGGTGGACGGTGTCTGTGTGTTTTTTGATTAAATTTTTATTATTTTTTACAATAATTTTTTTTTTTATTATTTATTGCAATACTTTGTGCTTTTTTGTTTTAATCAGCTCTGTTGCGGGGCTTTGGTGAGATATCAGGTCATTAGCACTGTATTGACACCCACAGGCGTTCACAGAAGGCGGTGTGAACTGCCTGCGGGAGAGATGCGATGCGGGAACCGGCGCTGGAATCGCACTGGTTCCCGCATCGCTATAGTGTGAACCCAGGCTGACAGAAATAATAGGAATAGACAATGCTAACCAATAACATTGTAATAATATGAAACAAAAAAAAGGGGGAGGGGGTTGGGGGGTTTTGGGACTTTAAGACCCCTTTCACACTGGGGCGGTTTGCAGGCGGTATTGCGCTAAAAATACCGCCTGCAAACCGCCCCTAAACAGCCTCCGCTGTTTGTTCAGTGTGAAAGCCCGAGGGCTTTCACACTGAAGCGGTGCGCTGACAGGACGGTGAAAAACCGGACGGGGGGGTAAAACCGCACCGCTAGCGGCCGAATACAGCTGCAAGAACGACGGTACAGCAGCGCTAAAAATAGCGCTGTTGTACCGCCGACGCCCCCACCGCCCCAGTGTGAAAGGGGCCTAAATGAGGTGTGTGGGATGATCACACAGCTCCATCCCTATCTATATGCAAGAAAAAGAGGGTTTGGGACTTTAAATGAGGTATATCTGGCATGGCTAAAAGGAGAGTCAATGTAACAAGACATGTTTTATTCATTAAAAAACATTACATATATATATATATATATATATATATATATATATATATATATATATATATATATATATATATATATATATATATATATATTACTACTACATGATAAATACTGTATATTAAAATCCTATGTCTTTTAAATATTAATCTATTGTTTGTACATTAAATAACAAGATATTTACTATTAAATGGTGCAATTATACCAATTATACAGCTTATATATATATATATATATATATATATATATATATATATATATATATATATATATATATATATATATATATATATATATATATATATATATATATATATATATATATATATATATATATATATATATTATATTATATTATATATAAAAAAACATATATATATATATATATATATATATATATAGATAGATAGATAGATAGATAGATAGATAGATAGATAGATAGATAGATAGATAGATATATCTCCATCTCTCTCTCTCTCTCTCTATATATATATATATATATATATATATATATATAGAGAGATATAGATATAGATATAGATATAGAGAGAGAGAGAGAGAGAGAGAGAGATATCTATATATAGATAGAGATATCTCTATATATATATATATAGATATATCTATATCTATATATAGATATAGATGTATATCTATATAACTGTATAACTGCACCATTTAATAGTAAATATCTTGTTATATAATGTTCAAATAATAAGTTATTATTTAAAAAGATAGGATTTTAATATACGGTATTTATCATGTAGTATAATATAATAATAGTAAAAAAAAATAATAAAAAATCAAAATGATATATTGCATAAGGAAATTCTAAGATCAACAGAATCTTATTACACATTGGGGTTGATTTACTAAATGCAAATAGATGTGCACTTTGCAAGTACAGTTGCTCCAGAGCTTAGTAAATGAGGTGAAGGTTCACTTTGCAAAAATTATCCAATCACATACAAGGAAAAATTAAAAAAAAAAAAAAACAGCATTTTTGCTTGCACATGATTGGATGATGGAAGTCAGCAGAGCTCTCCCTCATTCATTAAGCTCTGGAGCAACTGCACTTGCAAAAAAGTTCACAACCTATTTGCCTTTACTAAATCCACCCCATTGGTTTTCCTAGTCTGCAAAGCAAAAAAAAAAAAAAGAAAAAACAAAACTATTCAGGCAATGACATTATTGTAGTCAGAATTAATTTTTTTTTTTTTTGGATTCAGATGTATCCGGCTTACCTGTGAATAATGTAGCTTGGAGCCGTAGCAGAAAGGATCCCGCTGTGAAATGACAACTGGAAAATCGATGAAGTGAAGAGAAAGTCTGCGTGAGAATTGAGGAAGGAAGGAGAAGAAACTAACCTGACAATGAGATGCGGAGTAACGAGAGGCTTCAAACAGGATGGGCGGCATTTAGATTTAAGTCAATGTAATAACAGATGTCATAAGGGAGGGGTGTTTATAAGGAAGAAGATATTGTAATACTTAGGAATGTGCAAGTCAAAGTACAAATGATATACGTGTGCATTGCAAAGGGTGAGGGCATGGAAAAAATACTTACTAAATTTTATTTAAATCTAAAAACAAAAATGTGATAGATTTCAGATTACCAGTCCTCAGGTGCAGTGGCTACATTATTATTATTATAATTTTTTTTTCTGTCTTTTTTTTCCACATGATGATCTTAGCTATATACCTCCTGTCCTAGGGTGACAACATTGACTCACTGGGGTTCATTTACTAAAAGCAAATAGACTGTGCACTTTGCAAAGTGCAGTTGCTCCAGAGCTTAGTAAATGAGCAGAAGCTATGCTGACTTCCATCATCCAATTAGGGTTGCCACCTTTTCTTCAAGTCAAACCCACTTTAGCGGCGCACAGCAATCTTTTTTTTATAGTATAAACTATACATCAATTTTGCAATGACCGTATTTATCGGCGTAAAAACACGCACTTTTTTCCCCTTAAAATCAGGGCAAAATCGTGGGTGCGTGTTATACGCCGATCCCCGCCGATTGTGAGCGGAGCAGAGCGAGCGCCGACATACACAAAGCCGAGTGTACTCGCCTAGGCTCGGCTCCGCTCACAGTCATGCCCAGTCCCGCCATTGTTATGTCCATCATAGGGGCGGGACTGGGCGGGACTGCGAGAGGAGCCGAGCCTAGCCGAGTACACTTGGCTTTGTGTATGTCGGCGGCGCTCGCTCCACTCCTCTCACAATCAGCGGAGATCGCGCCAATTTTTAATAGCCTTCAATGAGGCTGGGCAAGGCTGCAATGACACAAGGCTGCAATGACACAAGGCTGCAATGATGACACAAGGCTGCAATCATGACACAAGGCTGCGATGATGACACAAGGCTGTGATGATGACACAAGGCTGCGATGATGACACAAGGCTGCAATGATGACACAAGGCTGCAATGATGACACAAGGCTGCAATGATGACACAAGGCTGCAATGATGACACAAGGCTGCAATGACACAAGGCTGCGATGATGACACAAGGCTGCGATGATGACACAAGGCTGCAATGATGACACAAGGCTGCAATGACACAAGGCTGCAATGACACAAGGCTGCAATGACACAAGGCTGCAATCATGACACAAGGCTGCAATCATGACACAAGGCTGCAATGATGACACAAGGCTGCAATGACACAAGGCTTCAATCATGACACAAGGCTGCAATCATGACACAAGGCTGCAATCATGACACAAGGCTGCAATCATGGCACAAGGCTGCAATGATCACACAAGGCTGCAATGATGACACAAGGCTGCAATGACACAAGGCTGCAATGATGACACAAGGCTGCGATGACACAAGGCTGCAATGATCACACAAGGCTGCAATGATCACACAAGGCTGCAATGATGACACAAGGCTGCAATGATGACACAAGGCTGCAATGACACAAGGCTGCAATGACACAAGGCTGCAATGATCACACAAGGCTGCAATGATGACACAAGGCTGCAATGATGACACAAGGCTGCAATGATCACACAAGGCTGCAATGATGACACAAGGCTGCAATGATGACACAAGGCTGCAATGATGACACAAGGCTGCAATGATGACACAAGGCTGCAATGACACAAGGCTGCAATGATCACACAAGGCTGCAATGATCACACAAGGCTGCAATGATGACACAAGGCTGCAATGACACAAGGCTGCAATGACACAAGGCTGCAATCATGACACAAGGCTGCAATCATGACACAAGGCTGCAATGACACAAGGCTGCAATGACACAAGGCTGCAATCATGACACAAGGCTGCAATCATGACACAAGGCTGCAATCATGACACAAGGCTGCAATGACACAAGGCTGCAATCAGGACACAAGGCTGCAATCATGACACAAGGCTGCAATCATGACACAAGGCTGCAATGACACAAGGCTGCAATGACACAAGGCTGCAATCAGGACACAAGGCTGCAATGACACAAGGCTGCAATCATGACACAAGGCTGCAATCATGACACAAGGCTGCAATGATGAACAAGGCTGCAGATGGACACTGACAAGGCTGCATTGAAGGGCATTTAAATGTAAGGTTTTATTTCCTTAAACTTCCCTCCTAAAAGTTTTTTTCCTTAAAATTCCCTCCTAAACTTGGGGTGCGTGTTATACGCCGGCGCATGTTATACGCCAATAAATACGGTAAATACCATTTCTAATCAAATGAAGTTAATCACAAGAGTCCCCCTTTACATCAGAGTCCACAGAGTTCCTCTTTTACATCTGAACTCACGGAGTTCCCTTATGCCTCGTACACACGGTCGGATTTTCCGACGGAAAATGTGCGATCGGACCATGTTGTCAGAAGTTCTGACTGTGTGTGGGCTCCATTGGACTTTTTCCATCGGATTTTCCGACACACAAAGTTTGAGAGCAGGCTATAAAATTTTACGACAACAAAATCCGTTGTCGGAATTTCTGATCGTGTGTAGACAAATCCGACGCACAAAGTGCCACGCATGCTCAGAATAAATAAAGAGATGAAAGCTATTGGCTACTGATCCGTTTATAGTCCCGACGTACATGTTTTACGTCACCGCGTTCAGAACGCTCGGATTTTCCGACAACTTTGTGTGACCATGTGTATGCAAGACAAGTTTGAGCCAACATCCGTCGGAAAAAATCCTTGGATTTTGTTGTCGGAATGTCCGATCAATGTCCAACCATGTGTATGGGGCATTACACTGTAGGGGGGGGGGACGGGGGACTCTGCAGACTCTGATGCAAGGGAGAACTCCGGGAACCCTGATTTAAGGTGGAATTCCACCCCAAAAAAAAATGTCATTAACCCCCCTGGCGGTATTCCCGAGTGTGGCTCGGGGTGGATTTTCAGTATCAAAAGCGGTATACCCGAGCCAGACTCGGGATCGCATCGCAGGATCCTTGTAGAGGTTACTTACCTTGCCCCCTGGATCCTGCGATGTCTCCCCGCTGTGATCTGCGAGCCGCCGTGTCTCGCTCGATTCACAGTGCCAAGCTCCATTCCCTGCGAAGGTTGCGGCGCACGGGGACGGAGTTCGGCGCCAAATTCAAAAAGTAAAAAACACACACAGTACACTGTAATCTTACAGATTACATTACTGTATCAAATAATTACACATTCCCTTTGTCCCTAGTGGTCTGTCCAGTGTCCTGCATGCAGTTTTATATATATATATATATATATATACTATTCTTTCTGCCAGGAAACTGGAGATTGTCCATAGCAACCAAAAAATGTCCGTTTACGTCAAAAGTGCTTTTAGACCAGCTAGAAAACAGCGATAATAAATTAGAATCACTTGCAGAATTGAGCGATAGCGATTTGTGGGGAGATCCGTCATCAAACACTGAAAAGTAATGACAGCGACGATTCTGCGACTGAGCAAATTTCAGTGTTTTTGATTTGATTACATTATTGAACCATTTTTATTATTATTATATTATTATTTGTTATAATTATTTATAGTTGTTTATTATATTATAATTTTTTATTTCGTTTTTCAAACTTTATCATACCCGGGATGTCTACTAGACTCTTGTTTGGACAGATTTAAGTGAGTTATTCCTAAGAATTACAGACCTACAATATAAACGCCAAATTTCCGTGCAAAATAATTGTACCGCTTCCAGCATCAAAAATCTGAAATAATCATACCGCCAGGTAGGTTAATGTGCATGAAATAAATTTAAAAAAAAACATTTGGAGAAAATTTTTTTTTTTACTTACCTTTTTATGCCTGTTGCTATGTGGTCTCTCGAAATCTGCCTCCTTCAGCGCCTGGGCTCCTGACGTCACTTCCCTCGGTGCAGGAAGGGAGATCACCTCTCCCCCCTCCCTCTAGGCAATCTGGGACACGTCACAGGTCCCAGATAATTGCACGGCCAGTTGCGGCTCGTGCATGCGCAGTGGGTGCCCGGCTGTGAAGCCACAGCTGGGCGCCCATAGTTACAATGCCGGCGCCGCCGAGCGGAGGGGGAGAGGAGCGGGGCTTCGATCCCACGCATCGCTGGACCCTGGGACAGGTAAGTGTCTGATTATTAAAAGTCAGCAACTGCAGTATTTGTAGCTGCTGACTTTAATTTTTAAATTTTTTTTAAGCGGAACTCCGCTTTAAGAGGAAACACTGAGAACTCTGATGTACGGAGAGGCCTCTGGTGTAAAGGGGAACTCTGATGTAAGGGGTACTCTGAGAACCCTGATTTACCTCAGTGTACTTACTCAGAGGCAGGAGAGAGAAGGGGGAGACTTCAGTCACAGAGAGGGATGGATGGTGAGCTCACTCACCCTTTGGCAGTCAGCACCTCTCATCCAGATCTATCTGAGGCTGATGGACTTCAAATTCCTGGCCCCCATTTTCCTTTTCTGAAGCACAGCGCCAGGGATTGAAGTGTGGACAGACAAAGAGGGGTAGGGCTGGGAGGAAGAGGAGCATATCAACCCCTCTCTCCTCTCCAGTCTGTGTGGGGGGAGGGGTAATTGTTAATGTTGGTTTTGCGCAGTGTGAAAGAGAGTACAACAGACACTCTCAGCTTACACAACTGCAGCCAGCAACCCTGCTGTGAAGCCATAGTCTGGTCTGAATAATGTGTCCGGTGGTCTGAAACCCGGACGCATGATTCCAAACCCGAACTGTCCAGGTGAATCCAACCCTACATCCAACCCAGGGCCAGGTTAACGTAGGGGGCTATTGGAGCTGCAGCTCCAGGCCCCTACCTTAATATAGGCCCAGCAGGGTTGGACTGACCATTTGGGCACTGCCATTGCCCTACTCATGCCGTCCACTGACAAACCTAGCCCCAAATGCATTTTGAAAAAATAAAGATAAAAAAATGAAATTGTAAAAAAGTAAATAAAAATTTAAAATAAAAATATTAGAAAAAACTGCTGACACCGTCCACTCCCCCCCAAAAAAAAAAGCATTGTGGGAAAAAAAACAAATAAAAAGTTAAATTGTAAAAAAAAATAAAAAAACAAAAATAACAATGTAAACAATAAAAGTTAGCAACAAATAATTAAAAAAATATATTTTTTAAAAAGTATCAAGAAAATGTGGGCTCACTCACACAGGTTCTCTTGCACATACAGTGTGAATGAGCAGTTTGTTTAAAATATGTAATTTGTTTTAATTAAAAAATGGTTTGCGTTTAATTTCATTTATTAGGAATAAAAACGTCCCTCCGAAATCCTCAGCACCAGGCCCATGATGCTCTTAATCCGGCCCTGATCCAATCACATGCAAGCAAAAATTATGTTTTTTTTTCCCTGCTTGTGATTGGGTAATCTTTGCAAAGTGGCGCTTTACCTCATTTACTAAGCTCTGGAACAACTGTACTTGTCAAAGTGCTCAGTATAGTTGCCTTTAATAAATCACCCACATTGTACAGTATTTTTGAAACAGCAGTGTTGTCCCCCTATGGTTGTTCTCCTGATTTGGATTACAAATGCCTCCCCCTCTCCTCTTCTGCATTACATAGGGGGGTGTTGCATTGTAGTTCTCAGAAAATTGTTGGGAAAACTGATATCATTGTTTTAGATTACATTTCAGTCCACTGAAAGTTGCAAAGACACTACATTTCTGCCAGGATCATCGCGTATTTTAAAATATAACAAAAGACAAAACTTTTTTTTTTAGTTTTGGACAGAGTGGAGAGGGATTAGAACCCCTGTCAGTTTTTATTTCTTTCTGTGTCCCGTTAACCACTTCATTACCCGCCCATAGTCATATGACGTCCACAGATGGGATCTCCCATCCTGGGTGGGCGTCATATGACGTCCTGGGATTCCCGGCCGCCTAGGGGGCGCGCGCGCGCCGCCGGGAGCGCGCGCGCGCGCCGCGTTGCTCGGGACCCGGTGCGTGTGCCCGGCGGCCGCGATGTCCGCCGGGCACCCGCGATTGCCGGTTAACCGGACCGGCATGTGGATCTGTGTGTGTAAACACACAGATCCACAGCCTGTCAGCTCTGAGGAGAGCGATCTGTGTTCCCAGAACGGAGGAACACTGATCGGTCTCCTCCCCTTGTGCGTCCCCTCCCCCTACAGTTAGTAATCACTCCCTAGGAAACATATTAACCCCTCCCCGCCCCCTAGTGGTTAACCCCTTCACTGCCTGTCACATTTACACAGTAATCAATGCAATTTTATAGCATTGATCGCTGTATAAATGTGAATGGTCCCAAAAATGTGTCAAAAGTGTCCGATGTGTCCGCCATAATGTCACAGTCACGAAAAAAAATCGCGATCGGCGCTAAAAAAATAAATAAATATATATTTTTTTAAAACGCCATAAATCTATCCCGTATTTTGTAGACGCTATAACTTTTGCGCAAACCAATCAATATACGCTTATTGCGATTTTTTTTTACCAAAAATATGTAGAAGAATACGTATCGGCCAAAACTGAGGAAAAAATTTGTTTTTTTTAAAAAAAAATGGGATATTTATTATAGCAAAAAGTAAAAAATATTGTGTTTTTTTCAAAATTGTCGCTCTTCTTTTGTTTATAACGCAAAAAATAAAAACCGCAGAGGCGATCAAATACCACCAAAAGAAAGCTCTATTTGTGGGGAAAAAAGGACGTCAATTTTTTTTGGGTACAACGTTGCACGACCGCGCAATTGACGTTTAGAGTGCGACAGCGCTGAAAACTAAAAATTGGCCTGGGAAGGAAGGGGGTGAAATTGCCCTGTATTGAACCGGTTAAGGAGATACACTCTCTCTATTTGTCCTGTTTACCATTATCATTGAAAGTGAAAATAAAATCCCAAATTTTGGCATCTGATCCGTACACATATAACTAACAGTTAATATTTATAGGTGGTATAGATTTCTCAAATACATCCAAAAGAAATTGATGTATTACTTTCCACCTTTATTTTAGGTTTTGTGTACCTGATTATTAATATTTGAAAATTTCATGTTAAATATTTATACAAATTCTATTGTATAACAATGAGCTTACTTTATATAGCCTTGTAAACGTACTTAAAGAGGAGTTCCACCCAGGGGGGCCGTCAACAAAAAAAAAAAATTAAAAGTCAGCAGCTACCAATACTGCAGCTGCTGACTTTTAATTGGACACTCACCTGTCCCTGGGTCCAGCGATGCGGGGGATCGAAGCCCCGCTCGTCCCCCCCCTCCACTCGTCGGCGCCGGCATTTCAACTGTGGGTCCTGGGCTGTGGCTTCACAACCTGGCACCCACTGCGGATGCGCGAGTGGCGCCGCGCGCCGTGATTGGCCGCTCAATCACTTGGGACCTGTAATGGGTCCCAGATGATTGACAGGAGGGAGGGAGCAGAGCGGAGCCCTTCCTGTGCCGAGGAGGAAGTGATGTCACCAGCCCAGGCTAAGGAACAGGCAGACTACGAGGGACCACCTAGCAACAGGCATTTAGAGGTAAGTGAAAAAAAAAAAATATCCAACTGTTTTTTTGGGTTTTTTTTTTATAATTTTTCCAGGTAGTTTTGTTTTTTGGGTGGAACCCCACTTTAATACATCTTTATATTACTGTATGTTCAATAAAATTTTTTGACAAGGAAAATCCCAAATTTTGGGTTGTCCTTAAAAAGTAACAGCATGGAAATCTTCCAATGGGGACACAAGTTCTCAAGGAATGCCCTTCATTTTCAGGGATTTCCTCTCACTGCCTGTTTGGCTATAGGACAGGAATTGAGGTGAAATCTCCGCAATGGGACACGGATGGAGGAAAAAAAAAAACTGACAGGGGTTATAATACTCCCTTACTCTATTCAAAATGGAAAAAAAAATAGTTTTGCCTATAGTTCTACTTTAAGTCTTAGTACAAACAAATGGCCAGTACATTTAAGTACTAGCAGAACATGTACTTGAAAATGAAGACTAATGTAGCTACCACAAGGGAGGACTGACAAAGTGAAATATATTAGCTTTTGGGTTTAGATTAAGGCCCCTTTCACACATGCAGGCCATTTGTCCTTTTTTCATCCATCTGTTGAGAGATGAAAAATAGACATCAGAGGGGGCAGGAGGCGGAGCCTAGCGGAGCAGACATGCATTGTTAGAGCTCCGCACCGCTGAGGAGAGAAGAGAAGGACAAAGCGGAGCCTGCAGGCTCAAAAGGTATCCATTTGAACCTTTTTGCCCCAGGGAACAAACTGTGAAAGTTTGGGCAGGAAATATGGTACTGGGAGGAAACCGTGGCAGAAATAAAAATCACCTCACAAAGAGCTCACAGGCACTCACTGCAGCTGAAGCAGCTCCAGTCACCTCACAAGATACAGCATCAGGGCGCTCTCACAGACAGAAAATGTCACAGCAAGACTCTCCATTTGAGTCAGATACAGAACAAATCCTCTCACAAACTTCTCCACAAGCCTCCTCAGTATCCCCAGTAATATTATTACAATTTGAAAAGATGCTTCATAAGGCTTTAAAACAAACCTCAGGCCAAATAACAAAAAGCCTAACCAAAGAAATAAGAGAGCTGGGAAACCGCACCGCAGCCTTAGAAATAAAAATGGATGAAATTGAAATTACAACCCAAGAAAATATAACAGAATTGGAACAATTAAAAAAAGAGAATTTAATACTTCAAACTAAGCTCGAAGATTACGAAAATAGAGCCAGACGTTCAAACTTGCGCATAAGGGGAATACCTGAAACTGTGACAGACCTGCAATCTACTATTACTGCTCTATTACAAGAACTAAAGCCAGATATCCCTATTGAACGTTTAGAACTGGACAGAGTACACAGAGCCCTCACAGCCAAAAAGAAAGATGGACCCCCACGTGATATAATCACAAAATTTCATTATTACAGAACGAAAGACCAAATACTAATTGCTGCAAGAGAAAAAAAGGAACTTAATTTTCAAGGACACAATTATCAAATTTTTGCTGACCTATCCCAACTTACTATTACTAAAAGACGATCCATGGAACCCCAACTAATGGAACTGCAACGCCACAACATTATGTATCAATGGGGCTTCCCCTTTTCAGTCAGATTTAACTACCAAGGTACAATTTACAGAAGCAGATCAGCAGATGAACTACAACAAACCCTTTTAAAATTAAATCTGACAGAAGCCACAAGCAGCAACTCTCCCACACGCAGAAGAATGGCATCATCTTCACCTTCAGGCAGCACCCAGAAAATTTCAGAACAAAATGGGAATCATCATTCTCACAAAAGAGGCCGTTATGCCACATCATCCATGGACCAAGAAGATTCAATGGACTGACATCCTAATTCCTGATATCTCTTCATTTATTATACTAAGAGATGGTTCTCTATAAAAAACCCTATATTTATAACTGAATGTAACTGCATTCTGATAGTCACACACTGTGTGGGATCATGTTACATTCCAGTTATATTTCTTATTACTTCTGATTCATATAGCCTTAGAATATATAAGTGAAATAAGGAAATTCTTGTTCAGTTATATATTATCAGGTAATAACAATAGATTTATTACTTTTTAGGACAAATATGTTCAATAATCCAGAAGTAATGGAAGCTTTTTCTTTCTTTTCTTAAAACAAATATATTATTACCTAACTAGTTCCTAGAACTATGTTTTTGTTTATTCTAATCTGAAGCAATACAACCTCAATTTTATGAGTTAACATATCTAAACAGTTAAATATGAATAAAATATGTAATTGTTTACTCTAAAAGGGTTAAAATCCCAAAATAATTCAAACTATCTTCATCAATACCAAAGTTATTAACAGTACCTTTCTAACTGAATTATTTAGCCTAGGGCAAGACTAACCATATACAACCACCCTGGAATAAATAATTTCAACAAAAACTATATTCTGCACTCCAATTAATGAAACATCATTTTGATGTCTTTTGACATAGCACTTCTCTCCTGTAAGCGGAAGATCCGTGTACCCCCATTAGCCCTCCTCATTCTCCCAACCATATTATGTGGGAGTGTGACGAAGGCACTTATTCCCCTGAGAGAGATATTTATTCTCTTTCACGGGTAAATTGTGATTACTTGCAAAAAATAATTTATACAATGTATCATCTAATCTCATATGTTTTTTGTTTACTCTTTACTCCAGAATTCACTGGTTTCTTTTCTATCTTTTCATCTCTTCAGTCCACACAGGTTGATCTGCGCAGTCAGCTCTGCATAACAAAAAGTAAGTCAAAACTATTTGATCTGTTGCTATCAGGCTCCTACTTACCAGACCGGCGAGTCCTGTCGGGCAGAGGGTAGGCTCCCTTACCCTCCGACTATTGGCCCCCTGATAGAGTAAACAGGGGGTACAACAGTACGGAGTGGTATGAAGGCCTGTATGGCTGTTCCGGTATTGCTGTCTGGGTGTCACAGGGTTAACTGTAGCAAAGGCCGAGTAGACTGGAGCACCTTCACTGAGCAGAGCAGGCTGGTGTGGACAACAGGCAGGAAGACTGCAGACAGGCTGACAGGATCCCAGGGAGCAGGCAGATGGATGGTCAGGAAACAGGCCGGGTTCGGCAACAGGCGGACGGCAGAGGCACAGTGGAACAGGCAAGCGGATGGTCAAACAAGCAAAGGTCGGTGCAGGCAGAGTTCAGAGAGTGGTCAGGGGACAAGGCCGGATCAGTAGGAATAACAGGAACAACAAGGTACACGGACAGGCTCTGGAACTACTAGCTGTTGATTAGGCAGCACTGGTCACCAGAACTTACTGGCTTAAATAGGGCTTTTGGCGCCAAACGACGTGCACGCGCGCGCCCCGGCACACCCAGGCACGCGCGCCCGCCAACGCCCGCGCGCGCGCCCCCGCACACCGGCGTGCACAGTGGAACGATCCCGGACACACACACCGGCGCCGCGAGGAGCCCGCACAGCGAGGTCCGCAGAAACGCGCGCGCCAACGCGCGCCGACGCACCCTGACGCACACCACCGCGGGCGCCCCGCCTGCCAAGGTAAGAACCCTGACAGTGCCCCCTCCTCAAGGGCAGCCTCCGGATGCCCAGCTGGGCCAGCCTGGGAGCATGGGAGTTCTTGAAGGTTTGTAGCAATTTGTTGGCATGCAGGTTATCTTCGGGTTCCCAGGAATTATCCTCGGGTCCATACCCCTTCCATTTGATGAGGTACTGGAGCTGATTCTGCCTTTTCCTACAGTCCAAGATTGCCTCGACTTCAAACTCCTCCTCATTGTTGACCAAAACAGCCTCCGGTGGCTTGGCCTTACGGTCAGGAAAAGGATCGTGGATAACTGGTTTCAGTAATGAAACGTGGAAGACCGGGTGGATTCTAAGGGACTCTGGCAGACTAAGTTCAAAAGCAACATCATTCACCTTTCTCTTCACCCGAAATGGGCCCAGAAACTTAGGTCCCAACTTTTTGGAGGGACAAGCCAACTTTAGATTAGTTGTGGAGAGCCATACTTGGTTGCCAGGTTCAAGGACGAGTTCTCCTCGCCTTTTCTTATCGAACATCCTCTTGAAGGAAGCCTGGGATTGGGCCATGGTTTCCTGCAAGATCTTACAGTTACTGGAAAAGAACTCCATAGTTTCCGTTACTGCGGGTAGAGAACATTCCGGGATAGAACTGGGAAGGAAAGAAGGATTGAATCCATAATTCGCAAAGAAAGGAGTCTGGTTGATAGCAGAGTGTAGGGAGTTGTTATATGAGAATTCGGCGACTGGTAACAAGGACACCCAGTCGTCTTGAGTAAATACAGAAAAACAACGGAGGTATTGCTCCAGCGTCTGGTTAGTTCTTTCTGTCTGGCCGTTCGTCTGAGGGTGGTAGGCCGAGGAGAACGCCAATTCAATTTCCAAAGCGGCACACAGTGCTCTCCAAAACCGGGAGGTAAATTGAACACCTCGGTCGGATACGATATTCGCGGGCACCCCATGTAACCTTACTACTTCTTTGATGAATATCTTCGCCGTTTCTACGGCTGTGGGGGTACCCTTCATAGGGATGAAGTGTGCCATCTTGGATAGCCTATCAATCACCACAAAGATGGTTGAGAAACCTTCAGAGGGGGGCAACTCCACAATAAAATCCATTGATAGCATTCTCCAAGGCCTGTCAGGAATCGGTAAGGGTCTCAATAAACCCCAGGCCTTTGAGCGGTTGCATTTATTCCGGGCACAAGTGCGGCAAGAACCCACATACCTCTTACAGTCCTCCAGAAGACGTGGCCACCAAAAGGTGCGTAGCACCAATTCTGAGGTTTTCCGGGCTCCGAAGTGACCCGCCAGCTTGTGGTCATGACATAGTTCCAGTACCAGTACCCTACATCTTTCAGGTACGAAAATCTTGCCTTCATGCCAGAGCAACCCATCATTTAAACTGGTTCCCGTAGGTAGAGGAATTTCAGAGGAGGCCTGTTTAATCCTGGAAATTAAATCTTCCTGAAGAAGTAAGAAACTACCTGCAGGCAGAATAGTATCAGGAGGAGTACTTTCCTTGGAGTCATGGAACATCCATGATAGAGCATCAGGTTTTCCATTCTTAGATCCGGGCCTGTACGTTATATGAAAGGAGAAGCGGGAAAAAAAAAGTGCCCATCTAGCCTGTCGTGGTCTAAGTCGCTTGGCTGCTCTTAAATATTCCAAGTTCTTGTGGTCGGTAAAGATGAGAACCGGATGTACCGCACCCTCTAGTAGATAGCGCCATTCTTCCAAAGCCGCTTTGATGGCCAACAGTTCCCGGTCTCCGACATCATAATTTCTCTCAGATGATGAAAGTTTACGGGAAAAGAATGCTACAGGAAACAAGAGGGCCTTGGGGCCCTGACGTTGGGAAAGTACTGCCCCCACTGCGATCTCCGAAGCATCCACTTCCAGTACAAACGGTAACGCAGGATCCGGGTGCTTGAGAATAGAGGCAGAAGTAAACAGTCCCTTTAATTTCTCGAACGCTGCCTGTGCTTGGGATGACCAACAGAATCGTGCCCCCTGTTTAGTAAGTTCCGTTATTGGTGCAATGATTTTAGAAAAGTCTTTAATGAATTTCCTGTAAAAGTTGGAAAATCCTACGAAACGTTGGACTCCTTTCTTGTCTGTAGGAGCCGGCCAGTCCAGGATGGCCGATACTTTTTGTGGGTCCATCTTGATTCCTTCAACAGAAATAATGAGTCCCAAGAACTGAATACTCTGGCGTTCGAACTCACATTTATCTAGTTTAGCGTATAAGCCATGTTGCCTGAGCCGGACGAGAACATTCCTGACATGCCTGCGATGATCCGCTAAAGAAGAGGAGAAGATGAGTATATCGTCCAGATAAACGATGACATAAAGGTCCAGGATATCTCTAAAGATGTCGTTCACAAAGTGCTGGAACGTAGCCGGGGCATTACAAAGACCAAAGGGCATGACCTGGTACTCAAAATGCCCGAAATGAGTGCGAAACGCAGTCTTCCACTCGTCACCCTCTCGGATGCGGATTAAGTTATAAGCACCCCGGAGATCCAGTTTAGTAAAGAGTCTGGCGGTGCCCAGCCTTTGGAATAACTCAGGGACCAGAGGGAGCGGGTAGCGATTCTTAATCGTGATCTTGTTCAGTTCGCGGTAATCAATACATGGCCGCAGGGAATGATCCTTTTTTTCCACAAAAAATAAACCCGCACCGGCCGGAGAGGTGGACGGGCGGATAAATTTCTTTTTCAGATTTTCATCCAAGTACTGCTTCAGGGTGCCCAGTTCCTGCTCAGTCAAGGGGAAGATCCGGCCAAAAGGTACCTCGGTTCCAGGAAGCAATTCAATTGGGCAGTCGTAGGGCCTGTGTGGTGGTAGTAATTCTGCCCCCTTCTTGCTAAACACATCCGCAAAGTCTTGGTATGGCTCAGGGATAGCTTGAAGCGGATCAACATCTGGATGTAGACAGAGGAGTGGGGCAACCTCACGGCCTGTCCCTTGCAAGCAGTGTTGAAGACAGTATCCAGAGAGGAACTCGACATTTCCTGAAGCCCAGTTGATTTGGGGGTTGTGCGTTTGAAGCCAGGGTATTCCAAGAATAACTGGAAAGAGGGGGGACGAGATGGCGTCCAGACAGAGATATTCATGGTGTTGCTGGCCCATGATAGCTTCTAAAGGGACAGTCTCCTGAGTGACTGGGCCGGAGCGGAGAGCAGAGCCGTCAGCGAGATGAACAGCAAGGCTTTGAGTCTTGGTTTGGAGAGGAATGGCATGTTGAAAGGCAAAGGTCCGGTCAATAAAACAGCTGCAGGCTCCAGAATCAATGATAGCTGGGACTTGGATGGCTTTTTCGGGAAGCTGTAAAGTGACAGAAATGGTTAGGTGCGTGCCCAAGGAGGGTACAAAAGTAGCACAGGTACGAACATCAGAACGACACTTACGCATCTTGTTGGGGCAACCGCTGGCGTAGTGCCCCGACTCCCCGCAGTAGAGGCAGAGGTTGAGTGCCCGCCTACGTGTCTTCTCCTCTGGGGTCAAAGAAGGACGGAACAGACCAAGCTGCATTGGTTCAGGTGCATCATAGGTTGAGGCTGGTGGTGGAGCAGGAGATCTACTGGGAGGACAGGGTACTTGTGGAATCATCCAGGTGGGACGAAAGGTACTGGTGGTTCTTTCGGTACGTCGTTCTCGCAGTCTACGGTCTATTTGGATAGACAGATTGATAAGGTCTTCCAGGGTCTGTGGTACCCCTACTCGTGCCAACTCATCTTTGAGAGGTTCAGACAACCCCATCCTGAACTGATGGCGCAATGCAGCGTCATTCCAAGCCGTGTCAGAACTCCAGCGTCTGAACTCGACGGCATAATCTTCAGCTGCTCGGCGGCCTTGACGAAGGGCCTGTAAGGAAGCTTCTGCGGTGGCAGTGAGCTGGGGGTCTTCGTATAGTTGGGACATGGCTCCAAAGAAGGCCTCCAGACTATCCAATACGACAGATTTTTGCTCCAGGAGCCGGTGGGCCCATGTTTGTGGTTCACCAGACAGCAAGGAAATAACAAAGCCCACCTTAGTGGCTTCCAGGGAGAACGTGCGTGGCTGAAGAGCGAAGTACAGGTTGCAAGCATTCCGGAAGGCACGATACTTACTCCGATCTCCGAGAAATCTTTTGGGTACTGGTACTTTGGGCTCAGGAGGTAACATGACCACAGAAGGTGTTGAGGTGGCTGCTGCGGACCCTGGTGGACCGGTAGGTGCGGACAGAGCCTGCACCCGTTCTTCCAAGCTGGAATATCCCTCTTGTAGGCTTTTCACTGCCTGGGTTAGACCCGCCAAGTGTCGGCAAAGTTCATCCATGGGGGAGGCCCCCTGCCCGGACTCGGTCATGGCTGCCTAATACTATCAGGCTCCTACTTACCAGACCGGCGAGTCCTGTTGGGCAGAGGGTAGGCTCCCTTACCCTCCGACTATTGGCCCCCTGATAGAGTAAACAGGGGGTACAACAGTACGGAGTGGTATGAAGGCCTGTATGGCTGTTCCGGTATTGCTGTCTGGGTGTCACAGGGTTAACTGTAGCAAAGGCTGAGTAGACTGGAGCACCTTCACTGAGCAGAGCAGGCTGGTGTGGACAACAGGCAGGAAGACTGCAGACAGGCTGACAGGATCCCAGGGAGCAGGCAGATGGATGGTCAGGAAACAGGCCGGGTTCGGCAACAGGCGGACGGCAGAGGCACAGTGGAACAGGCAAGCGGATGGTCAAACAAGCAAAGGTCGGTGCAGGCAGAGTTCAGAGAGTGGTCAGGGGACAAGGCCGGATCAGTAGGAATAACAGGAACAACAAGGTACACGGACAGGCTCTGGAACTACTAGCTGTTGATTAGGCAGCACTGGTCACCAGAACTTACTGGCTTAAATAGGGCTTTTGGCGCCAAACGACGTGCACGCGCGCGCCCCGGCACACCCAGGCACGCGCGCCCGCCAACGCCCGCGCGCGCGCCCCCGCACACCGGCGTGCACAGTGGAACGATCCCGGACACACACACCGGCGCCGCGAGGAGCCCGCACAGCGAGGTCCGCAGAAACGTGCGCGCCAACGCGCGCCGACGCACCCTGACGCACACCACCGCGGGCGCCCCGCCTGCCAAGGTAAGAACCCTGACAGTTGCCATGGCACCACTGAATATACTTTCCCTGAATGTTCAGGGAATAAATGTCCCTCAAAAAAGGACCAAAGCCTTCCGTACTTTCCATAACAAGAAGGCTCACATAGTATGCCTCCAAGAAACACACTTCACCAAAGATTCTACTCCAAAATATATTTCTCCTTTTTATCAACAAATTTATACGGCTTCTGCCTGTACCAAGCAAAGGGGAACTCTAATTGCATTTCACCGATCCACACCATTCACCTTATCATCAGAAATTAAAGACCCAGAAGGTAGATACCTGATACTCATGGGTTATATAATGGATACAGCAATCACGGTGATTTCCTACTATGCTCCTAACAAACAACCTACACCATTCCTCTCACATATATTACAAGTGATTAATACACACAAAATAGGAACAGTGATAATGTGTGGGGATTCGAACCAGGTCCTCCTCCCATTTCTAGATAAATCACCTTTTACACCATCCAAAATAACCTCTAGATTACCTTTTTCTCAACTTCTTTCCAAATACAATCTGGTAGATTCGTGGAGAGAAAGTAACCCAATGAAAAAGAAATTCACTTATTTCTCACACCCTCATCAAACCTTCACCAGAATAGATCATATTTTTCTAACAATAGGAATGATACCAGAAATTATTGCATCAGATATAATTCCGATTCCGTGGTCTGACCATAATGCAGTATACACTACTATAGCCTCAGCCATACCAAAAGCGCATGACCCAACGTGGTACTTACCGGACATAATGCTCAAACACCCACTACATCAGATGGCCATTGAACAAGCTTTAAAGGAATACATATCAATTAATAATACAACAGACATCTCCCCAATAACACTGTGGGAAGCTCATAAGCCTGTCTTGCGTGGTACAATACAAAGACAAATGGCACTATTTAAACGGGAATGCAAAAATCTAGCAAAAAAACTAGAACTCAATTTTAATGCAGCCTACATATCATTTCAAGAAAATCCATCTCAGAGTACAAAATCTCATCTGGAAAAATCTAGATTGGAATACGATCTATTTCTCACTGAGTCAGTTGATAAATCCCTCAAACGCTCCAAACACAATTTCTACATGAATACAAACAAACCAGGTACATATTTGGCTCGGGCATTAAATTCAACTAACAAATCTTTCAAACCAATACGTTTGAAATTATCAAAAAATGTTTACACTTGTAATCCAGTTAAAATAGTCCATAAATTTCACTCACATCTCGCAACTTTATACAAGACAAACAATGAATTTAATCCTACAGAGGCTGAATCCTTCTCAAAAATAACCTTACCTGAGTTATCGCAGAATCAAAAAAGCAGTTTGGATGAGCCTATAACTATAGATGAAGTTGCTAACGCCATAAAAGACCTAAAACTTAACAAAAGACCAGGCCCAGACGGCTACTCGGCTTTATACTATAAAACATTCTCAGAAATACTCTCTCCCATTCTCACTGAAACTTTTAACAAACTTCTAGATGGACATTCTTTTCGGCAAGAAACACTAATGGCAATTGTTTGTATGATCCCAAAACCCCTTTCTGATGATACTTCCTGTGTGAATTATCGGCCTATCTCTCTGTTAAACCTCGATATTAAATTATTAGCAAAAATAATAGCAAAACGCCTCAATAGCATTATAGGAAAATTAATACATAGAGATCAAGTAGGCTTCATGCCAAATAGACAGGCAGGCGATAATATACGCAGGGCAGTGTTATTGGCACATATTGCTAAAAAACGGAAAATCCCTTTATGTTTTCTATCTCTCGATATTAAGAGGGCATTTGACACAGTATCCTGGCAATATATGCAATATTCATTACAAAAATGGGGTTTTGGACCCCACTTTTTAACATGGATTAAAGCATTATATAATAAACCCAAAGCCTATATAAAATATGCTGGATACAAATCTGAAGCCTTTAATATCGAAAGAGGTACCCGACAGGGTTGCCCATTATCTCCCTTATTATTTGCCCTTATACTCGAACCCATGGCCCAATACATCAGAACAAACCAAACTATAACTGGCATTGAAGTAGGAGGTATTACACACAAACTATGTATATTTGCAGACGATATATTACTTTTTCTATCATCACCACAGGTCTCTGGTCCTAACTTAATACCAGCTCTTGATGGATTTGCAGCCCTATCCGGCCTTATGATTAATCCTAAGAAATGCCTAGTGCTTAATATTTCACTCACAAACATGGAATTGATCCCGGCTAGGGCTGCACTCCCATTCACATGGGCAGAAAAATCAATCCCATATCTTGGAATTCATTTAACAGCATCTCATTCTGACTTATTCTCAACCAATTATCCTCCTGTATTAAGACAGATCACAAATCTAATAAAACAATGGTCGCAACTTCCTTTATCCTGGATAGGGAAGATTAATGCAATCAAAATGACTATTCTACCCAAATTGCTTTATCTATTCAGAGTCCTCCCTATTCCAATTCCTTCCTATTTTTTGAGAATAGTACAAAAAAGAGCAACTTCGTTTATATGGGGCTCTTCTAAACCACGTATACCTATACACACACTACATCTTCCCAAAAATAAAGGAGGCCTGGGATACCCTAATTTTACTAACTACTACAGAGCAGCACATTTGGCCAGTCTGTCCAAATACCATGCAAAACAGGAAATCCCATTATGGGTATTTATAGAGGCTTCAGAAAATGACCCTCTATTAATATCAAATTTATTATGGCTTGATCCTAAAGACCGCTTTAAAATTCATAATCCCATAACTAAACACTTCTTATCTCTCTGGGATAAACTAAAAACCAAATATCAGTTACAATCTCCACACAATCCTCTCCTTTCTTTTATCAGAAATCCGGCCTTTTATCCGGCATGGATCTACCCAAATTCTTTTAAAGCTTGGACAACATCAGGCATTCAGACACTAAATGACTTCATAGCATCTAAATCATTCCTTTCATTCCCATCGCTTAGAGAAAAATATGATCTACCAAACTCTGAGATATTTAGATATCTCCAAATCAAAAATTTCTATACACCATTCCTAAAGGGCGATACACCATTATCCCAATTATCCATTTTTGAATCAATCTGTACAAAAGATCCATTTGCTAAAGGTACAATTTCATCACTTTATAATCAATTATATGGAGTAGCAAATCTTAATAGACCCTCTTACGTTCAGAGGTGGGAGGAGGACCTGGGACGAACTTTAGAAGACACGGACTGGTCTAACATATGGCTCACATCTAAGTCATCTTCACCCAACATCTTAGCACTGGAGACAAATTATAAAGTCCTAACTCGCTGGTACCTTGTACCCGCTAGAGTGGCAAAATATTCACCTAATACCTCAGCTCTTTGTTTTCGAGGATGCCCAGAAATAGGCACATATTTACATATATGGTGGACGTGCCCAGTAATCCAAACCTTCTGGAAGGAAGTCTTCGTGATTGCATCTAAAATATTTTAAAAAATAATACAACCAGATCCATATTTACCTTTACTTAATCTAAAACCGGAATGGTTAACACTCTCTCAATTCAAACTTATGATCCAACTAATAACGGCTGCAAAACAAACAGTGGCCAAGGCATGGAAATCTCCTACATTGGTACTAGCAGAAACAATTCACAGAATGAATAATACAATGTCCCATGCTAAGATGGTAGCCATCGATCAAAATCAAATTCCAAAATTTGAAAAACTTTGGCATCCTTGGATAAAACAACAGTTCCTGTCAAACTTCAATGACTCTGTCCTGTTGCCATGGTAACAGATTAAATGACTTACAGAGACACCCATTCTAAGGCTTCAAAGAGAACTAAAAAGAATAATAAACTGACGAGCGGGACAACCTTGTGGACCATACCTCTACCTTTCAACCCTTTTTCTTCTTTCTCTTTCCTTTTCTCCACCTTACGATTAAAGCTCATTATCAGAATTTATTTGACCTATATACACTCTACTTGTAAACAATATGTATAGTAGGTATAAATCATTTAAATACCTACAAAAGTAACTAAAGGAAATGATATATATCTTTAATTTAGGTTTACGTGAACCCGATGTTTAATATTTGACATTCCATGATATTTACCTATATAAACCCTACTGTAAAACAATGAGCTTACTTTATAGATCCTTGTAAACTTACTTTATGTATCTTTATAACATTGTATACTCAATAAACTTCTTTTGACAAGGAAAAATAGACATCAATGCATCTCTATGGAAAAACATATGTAAACGGATGATCATCCATTTACATCAGTTTACATCTGTTTTTTGTCAAAGCCCTATTTTTGTTCCATTAAAAAAATGGAACAGACAAAAAAATTAAAGTAAACTGATAAACGGTCAATTTTTGCATACGTCTTGCGTTGGAAGTGGATGTAAAAAACTGAAGCAAAATCTGCTGAGAAACTGATAAGCAGCTGATGAGAAACTGATGAGCAACTGATAAGCAACCAATGAGCAGCTGATGAGCAACTGATGAGCAACCAATGAGCAGCTGATGAGCAACTGATGAAAACCTGATGAGCAGCTGATGAAAAACTGACGAGAAAATGACAAGCAGCTGATGAGAAACTGATGAGCAACCGATGAGCAGCTAATGAGAAACTGATGAGCAACTGATGAGCAACTGGTGAGCAGCTGATGAGAAACTGATGAGCAACCCATGAGCAGCTAATGAGAAACTGATGAGCAGCTGATGAGAAACTGATGAGCAGCTGATGAGAAACTGATGAGCAACCGATGAGCAGCTGATGAGAAACTGATGAGCAGCTGATGAGAAACTGATGAGCAACCGATGAGCAGCTAATGAGAAACTGATGAGCAGCTGATGAGAAACTGATGAGCAACCGATGAGCAGCTAATGAGAAACTGATGAGCAGCTGATGAGAAACTGATGAGCAACCGATGAGCAGCTAATGAGAAACTGATGAGCAACTGATGAGCAACTGATGAGCAACTGATGAGCAACTGATGAACAGCTGATGAGCAACTGATGAACAGCTGATGAGCAACTGATGAACAGCTGATGAGCAACTGATGAACAGCTGATGAGCAACTGATGAACAGCTGATGAGCAACTGATGAGCAACTGATGAGCAGCTGATGAGAAACTGATGAGCAGCTGATGAGAAACTGATGAGCAGCTGATGAGAAACTGATGAGCAGCTGATGAGAAACTGATGAGCAACCGATGAGCAGCTAATGAGAAACTGATGAGCAGCTGATGAGCAGCTAATGAGCAACCGATGAGCAGCTAATGAGCAACCGATAAGCAGCTGATGAGCAACTGATGAGCAACTGATGAGAAACTGATGAACAGCTGATGAGCAACTGATGAACAGCTGATGAGCAACTGATGAGCAGCTGATGAGCAACTGATGAGCAGCTGACGAGCAGCTGATGAGAAACTGACAAGCCACTGATGAGCAGCTTATGAGAAACTGATGAGCGACCGATGAGCAGCTAATGAGAAACTGATGAGCAGCTGATGAGAAACTGATGAGAAACTGATGAGCAACCGATGAGCAGCTAATGAGAAACTGATGAGCAACTGATGAGCAACTGATGAACAGCTGATGAACAGCTGATGAGCAACTGATGAGCAACTGATGAACAGCTGATGAGCAACTGATGAGCAGCTGACGAGCAGCTGATGAGAAACTGATGAGCAACTGATGAAAAACTAAAGAGCAACTGTATGAGCAACTGATGAGAATCTGATGAGCAGCTGATGAGAAACTGATGAGTAGGGATGGACAAACGGTTTGGCCCGAGCATAAGTTCGGACCGAATTTTAGTTGTTTGGACGTTCAGCGAACAACGAACATTATGCGGTGTTCGTGGGAAATTCGAAAGCCGCGGAACCCCGTTAAAGTCTTTGGGACACTAACATGGAAAAAGGCTTATATGCAAGCTATTGTCATAAAAAGTGTTTGGGGACCTGGGTCCAGCCCCAGGGAACATGTATCAATGAAAAAAAAGTTTCAAAAACAGACGCTTTTTCAGGAGCAGTAATTTTAATAACAATTAAAGTGAAACAATATAAATGAAGTATTCCTTTAAATAGCATGCCTGGGGGTGTCTAAAGTATGCCTGTAAAGTGGCGCAGTTTTCCCGTGTTAACATTACTACAGCAAAATTACATTTCTAAAGGAAAAAAACCCATTCAAAACTGATCGCGGCTGTAATGAATTGATGGGTCCCGTCTCCCAGCGATATAGATAAAACTCATTGAAAAAAAACAGCATGGGTTCCCCCCCAGTCCATTACCAGGCCCTTTGGGTCTGGTATGACTATTAAGGGAAACCCTAAACCAAACATTTAAAAAAAACTGTGTGGGGGTCCCCCCAATATCCATACAAGGCCCTTCAGGTCTTATATGGATGTTAAGGGGAACCCTGTGCCAATTTTTTTTTTTTAATTATGTAGAGGTGCCCCCAAAATCCATACCTGACCCTTCAGGTCTGGTATGGATTTTAAGGGGAACCCTGTGCCAAAATGAAAAAACATGGCGTAGGGGTCCCCCCAAAATCCATACCAGACCCTTATCTGAGCACGCAACCTGGCAGGCCACAGGAAAAGATGGGGGATGAGAGAGTGCCCCCCCTCCTGAACCGTACCAGGCCACATGCCCTCAACATGGGGAGGGTGCTTTGGCGTAGCCCCCCAAAGCACCTTGTCCCCATGTTGATGGGGACAAGGGCCTCATCCCCACAACCCTTGCCCGGTGGTTGTGGGGGTCTGCGGGCGGCGGGCTTATCGGAATCTGGAAACCCCCTTTAACAAGGGGACCCCCAGATCCTAGCCTCTCCCCCCTATGTGAATTGGTAATGGGTAAATTGTACTCCTACCATTTCACAAACAAAAGTGTCAAAAATAGTAAAAAAGACAGGAGACACTTTGGGACAAGTCCTTTATTAAAAAATGAAAAAATAAAAATGTCCAGCGATGTAGATCCATCTCACGCCGCCCAACGACCCGAAAAAAGAAAAAAAAAAAGCCGTATCAGCTCCGCCTCCATGGGAGGCTCCCGCCAAGTGATGCTTCTTCTCAATGACAGCTGTTATATAGCTGAGGGTGGGGCCACTCGGTGAATGGGTGACCCTGCCTTCCTCTGACGTCATGTGGCATCAGAGGGGGGCGCGGTCATCGCTTACATCACCGGTTGGCCCCGTCCTCAGCTATGTAACAGCTGTCACAAAGAAGAAGCGTCACTCGGCAGGAGCCTCCCATGGAGGAGGAGCTGTTGCGGCTTTTCTTTTTCTTTTTTTCGGGCCGTCGGGTGGCGTTAGATGGATCTACATAGTAGGACATTTTTATTTTTTTATTTTTTAATAAAGGACTTGTCCCAAAGTGTCTCCCGTCTTTTTTACTATTTTTGACACTTTTTTGTGAAATGGTAGGGGTACAATGTACCCATTACCAATTCACATGGGGGGGCTTCCGAATTCCAAAACCCCCCTCACCGGGCAAGGGTTGTGGGGATGAGGCCCTTGTTCCCATCAACATGGGGACAAGATGCTTTGGGGGGGCTACTCCAAAGCACCCTCCCCATGTTGAGGGCATGTGGCATGGTATGGTTCAGGAAGGGGGGCAGTCTCTCACCCCCCCCATCTTTTCCTGCAGCCTGCCAGGTTGCGTGCTCGGATAAGGGTCTGGTATGGATTTTGGGGGGGGGTCCCTACGCCATTTTTTAAAAAATGTTGGTGCAGGGTTCCCCTTAAAATCTTCAGGTCTGGTATGAATTTTGGGGGGGACCCCTACGCCATTTTTTTTTAAATTTGGCGCAGGGTTCCCCTTAATATCCATACCAGACCTGAAGGGCCTGGTATGGATTTTGGGGGAACACCCACGCAAATTTTTTTTACATTTTTGGTTCGGTGTTCCCCTTAATATTCATGTGCAAATATAATAAAGGGTCTGGTAATGGACTGGCTGAGCGTGTTGCTGCTACTTCAGGGCCAGGACTAAAGACTGCTAGATATGTTCATGGCAGGGGATAGAGGAATACCACCAGGGAGCTGCACTTGGGTGCTCAGCCCTATGCTGCAAAGTCTTAACCTGCTGCTGCAGAGGTATTAATGCTGGTGGTCCAGTCAGCTGCTGCTGAACTATAGAAGCCAGCGCCTGTGCCCCTGACTGAGGTGGAGCCATTACTTGCAGAACAGAAAGGGGGTCAGAGGGAACACACTGCCCAGATTCTGGAGAGTTCCAGGAGGCTGCAATTACATAAGACCTATTATCAGTGACAGCCCGTCCATAGGGGGCGCACGGGCCCTGCCCCCCCTCCAGGCAGTCACAAAAAAAAATTATATATATATACACTACCGTTCAAAAGTTTGGGGTCACCCAAACAATTTTGTGTTTTCCATGAAAAGTCACACTTATTCACCACCATACGTTGTGAAATGAATAGAAAATAGAGTCAAGACATTGACAAGGTTAGAAATAATGATTTGTATTTGAAATAACATTGTTTTTACATCAAACTTTGCTTTCATCAAAGAATCCTCCTTTTGCAGCAATTACAGCATTGCACACCTTTGGCATTCTAGCTGTTAATTTATTGAGGTAAGCTGGAGAAATTGCACCCCACGCTTCTAGAAGCAGCTCCCACAAGTTGGATTGGTTGGATGGGCACTTCTGGCGTACCATACGGTCAAGCTGCTCCCACAACAGCTCAATGGGGTTCAGATCTGGTGACTGTGCTGGCCACTCCATTACCGATAGAATACCAGCTGCCTGCTTCTGCTGTAAATAGTTCTTGCACAATTTGGAGGTGTGTTTAGGGTCATTGTCCTGTTGTAGGATGAAATTGGCTCCAATCAAGCGCTGTCCACTGGGTATGGTATGGCGTTGCAAAATGGAGTGATAGCCTTCCTTATTCAGAATCCCTTTTACCCTGTACAAAGCTCCCACCTTACCAGCACCAAAGCAACCCCAGACCATCACATTACCTCCACCATGCTTAACAGATGGCGTCAGGCATTCTTCCAGCATCTTTTCATTTGTTCTGCGTCTCACAAACGTTCTTCTTTGTGATCCAAACCCCTCAAACTTGGATTCATCCGTCCACAACACTTTTTTCCAATCTTCCTCTGTCCAATGTCTGTGTTCTTTTGCCCATCTTAATCTTTTTCTTTTATTGGCCAGTCTCAGATATGGCTTTTTCTTTGCCACTCTGCCCTGAAGCCCAAAATCCCGCAGCCGCCTCTTCACTGTAGATGTTGACACTGGTGTTTTGCGGGTACTATTTAATGAAGATGCCAGTTGGGGACCTGTGAGGCGTCTGTTTCTCAAACTAGAGACTCTAATGTGCTTATCTTCTTGCTTAGTTGTGCAACGCGGCCTCCCACTTCTTTTTCTACTCTGGTTAGAGCCTGTTTGTGCTGTCCTCTGAAGGGAGTAGTACACACCGTTGTAGGAAATCTTCAATTTCTTTGCAATTTCTCGCATGGAATAGCCTTCATTTCTAAGAACAAGAATAGACTGTCGAGTTTCAGATGAAAGTTCTCTTTTTCTGGCCATTTTGAGCGTTTAATTGACCCCACAAATGTGATGCTCCAGAAACTCAATCTGCTCACAGGAAGGTCAGTTTTGTAGCTTCTGGAAGGAGCTAGACTGTTTTTAGATGTGTGAACATGATTGCACAAGGGTTTGCTAATCATCAATTAGCCTTCTGAGCCAATGAGCAAACACATTGTACCATTAGAACACTGGAGTGATAGTTGCTGGAAATGGGCCTCTATACACCTATGTAGATATTGCACCAAAAACTAGACATTTGCAGTTAGAATAGTCATTTACCACATTAGCAATGTATAGAGTATATTTGTTTAAAGTTAGGACTAGTTTAAAGTTAGCTTCATTTAAAAGTACAGTGCTTTTCCTTCAAAAATAAGGACATTTCAATGTGACCCCAAACTTTTGAACGGTAGTGTATATATATATATATTTTTTTTTTTCTTAAATGACCCTTAAAAAAAAAAGAAAAAAAGAAAAAAGGTCCCTAAGCGCACTGTGTTCGGTTGCTGGACATAGTGGTGCACTATGGAAAGCACCACGTCTATGCAATCACGAGATTGAAGACGAGGCTCTTCATTTGCGGGCTTTTAACCCGCCTTGTGGTGCAATCCATCGCGCCGAGCAGCATCCGCTCGTAGTAATTCTAGTAGTAATTACTTCCGGCTGATGTTGGCAGCTCCGTGGGACGCACGCCCCAAGCGGAGCTGCCTGTGAACGGTAAGTATGATGACTGCATTGACTTTTCTCCTGCAATATTGGAACAAGTTGGTGGATATTCAGTATGGAATGGATGAATGCTGACCCAGTGCACAGGGGAGTTGGGAAGGGCAGGTGGAATGTGATAAATACTTTTCAGTGTTATTAATCAGGAATCTTTCATAGATGCCAGGCAGTGTCTACATACCTTTACAATGGACACAAGATTTAAAGGGAAACTGTCAGGATAAACAAATGGGAGCTGCCATCGCTGAATTTTGCTTGAAGAATCAAGCAGCATATTGATTATCCTTATCTTTGTTCTGTCAATTACAGTACCATCAGTTACTAATATGAAAAAAGCAGTCAGAGGCACAGGTGTGCATTACTGCATTACCAATTCTAATGGCCTAAAAAATGTATTTGTCTGGGATTGCAGGCAAAGGAACAGATCTGTCTGGTTTGTATGACTTTTTTTTTGCTACATTAACTGACTGTGTTTTACCACTCAGTAATGTTTAGATCTCAGCAAAGTGTTCACTTACATATGCGCATTGTATAAACATGTGTTGTAAATAGCACCACAAAACACATATACCACTCCTGGATACATTGCAATGCAGAAATGTAAATCCTTTCTACCCTGTGGTATGCTGTGCTTCCAAAAATAGTTCAGGCAAGTTTTTTAGTGCACTATGTATGAGGTAGATTGACAGCACCTAGTAAATGAATAAGCTTCCGTAAAGTGATACTAAGGTCTGTTTTTTTTCATTTAAAGATAACAATTGTTACACTTACCTGCTCTGTGCAGCAGTTTTGCACAGAGCAGCCTCAATCCTCCTCTTTTCGGGCCCCCTGCCAGCTCTCTTGTGTATACTGTATATAAATATGCCAATACTATATCTTCATAGGAAATGGTTGCTGCTCACATGGGGAGAACTCAGCCTGGTATATGATGTACAGAGCCTGGTATATAATGTAGAGCCTGGTATATGATGTGCAGAGCCCTGTGTATAATGTAGAGCCTGGTATATGATGTACAGTGCCCTGTGTATAATGTACAGCCTGGTATATGATGTACAGTGCCCTGTGTATAATGTAGAGCCTGGTATATGATGTACAGTGCACTGTGTATAATGTACAGCCTGGATATTGATTTACAGAGTCCTGTGTATAATGTACAGCCTGGATATTGATTTACAGAGCCCTGTGTATAATGTAGAGCCTTGTGTATAATGTAGAGCCTGGTATATGATGTACAGGGCCCTGTGTATAATGTAGAGCCTGGTATATGATGTGCAGAGCCCGGTGTATAATATACAGTCTGGTATATGATGTACAGAACCCTGTGTATAAATGTACAGCCTGGTATATGATGTACAGAGCTCTGTGTATAATGTACAGCCTGGTATATGGTGTACAGAGCCCTGTGTATAAATGTACAGCCTGGTATATGATGTACAGAGCTCTGTGTATAATGTACAGCCTGGTATATGGTGTACAGAGCCCTGTGTATAAATGTACAGCCTGGTATATGATGTACAGAGCTCTGTGTATAATGTACAGCCTGGTATATGGTGTACAGAGCCCTGTGTATAAATGTACAGCCTGGTGTATGATGTACAGAGCTCTGTGTATAATGTACAGCCTGGTATATGATGTGCAGAGGCCGGTGTATAATGTACAGTTTGGTATATGATGTGCAGAACCCTGTGTATAATGTACAGCCTGGTATATGATGTACAGAGCCCTGTGTATAATGTACAGTCTGGTATATGATGTACAGAGCCCTGTGTATATTGTAGAGCCTGGTATATGATGTGCAGAGCCCTGTGCAGAGATGTGTATAATGTACAGCCTGGTATATGATGTACAGAGCCCTGTGTATAATGTAGACCAGTATATGATGTGCAGAGCCCTGCCTATGTATAATGTAGAGCCTGGTATATGATGTGCAGAGCCCGGTCAGTGTTGCCAACCATCAGTATTTTTACTGGCAGCCAGTAAAAAACAGACAATTTTCGCCTGCCAGTAAATGCCAGTAAAAAGAAAAGGTTGCCAGTAAAAAAATATGGCTGTGATGCTCGGCCCGGAGCCAGCCAAGACCATACGAGTGCCTGTTACAGTGTGTTCGGGCAGCTCTGGTGGAGGCAGTACCTGAGCATGTCCTGGGATGTCATGGTGCAAGGGAGCCAAGCAGAGTGGCCAGAGCTTTGTGTGTGGGTCTGCGGGATGGGAGCAAGGCAGGCCAGGAGTGGGACCATCAGTGCTGTTTGGACTGGAGGGACCACCAGGCTTGGAGAGAGACTGTCACTGTGACTCAGGAGGGGACGTGTCCTGTCAGTAATCTGTATGCTGCACACTGCTGTCAGTATCACTGTGAGAGTCAATTTCATGTGTGTGCCGCCCATTCTAATTTCTTGCCCTCCTGAGTTCTGTCCCTGAGCTACTTACTTACTATATCGAAAATAAAATAAGAAATATGTTTTTTGCCTTATTATCCTTCAATCACACTGCTAATCACATATTGTACTTGTTTGTAGCCTAAATAGCAAAATTTGTACTTAAAACTGTAATTTTGTAACTTTTGGAAATGCCAGTAAAAACGTGGCTGTGCCAGTAAATTTTGGCGAGTCAGCAAATTTCAATTTGTTAGGTTGGCAACACTGAGCCCAGTGTATAATGTACAGCCTGGTATAGAATCTCACAAAAGTGAGTACACCCCTCACATTTTTGTAAATATTTTATTCTGTCTTTTCATGTGACAACACTGAAGAAATGACACTTTGCTACAATGTAAAGTAGTGAGTGTACAGCTTGTATAACAGTGTAAATTTGATGTCCCCTCAAAATAACTCAACACACAGCCATTAATGTCTAAACCGCTGGTAACAAAAGTGAGTACACCCCTAAGTGAAAATGTCCAAATTGGGTCCAATTAGCCATTTTCCCTCCCCGGTGTCATGTGACTCATTAGTGTTAGTGTAAGGTGAATGGGGAGCAGGTGTGTTAAATTTGGTGTTATCGCTCTCACTCTCTCATACTGGTCACTGGAAGTTCAACATGGCACTTCATGGCAAAGAACTCTCTGAGGATCTGAAAAAAATAATTGTTGCTCTACATAAAGATGGCCTAGACTATAAGAAGATTGCCAAGACCCTGAAACTGAGCTGCAGAACGGTGGCCAAGACTGTACAGCAGTTTACCAGGACAGGTTCCACCCAGAACAGGCCTCGCCATGGTCGACCAAAGAAGTTGAGTGCACGTGCTCAGCGTCATATCCAGAGGTTGTCTTTGGGAAATAGAAGTATGAGTGCTGCCAGCATTGCTGCAGAGAGACTGAAAGGGTGGGGTGCCGTACACAGCATAAAAATTGGTCTACATGGCTGTCGTCCCAGAAGGAAGCCTCTTCCAAAGATGATGCACAAGAAAGCCCACAAACAGTTTGCTGAAGACAAGCAGACTAAGGACATGGATTACTGGAACCATGTCCTGTGGTCTGATGAGACCAAGATAAACTTATTTGGTTCAGATGGTGTCAAGCGTGTGTGGCAGAAACCAGGTGAGGAGTACAAAGACAAGTGTGTGTTGCCTACAGTCAAGCATGGTGGTGGGAGTGTCATGGTCTGGGGCTGCATGAGTGCTGCCGGCACTGGGGAGCTACAGATCATTGAGGGAACCATGAATGCCAACATGTACTGTGACATACTGAAGCAGAGCATGTTCCCCTCCCTTCGGAGACTGGGCCGCAGGGCAGTATTCCAACATGATAATGACCCCAAACATGTTCAAGACAACAACTGCCTTGCTAAAGAAGCTGAGGGTAAAGGTGATGGACTGGCCAAGCATGTCTCCAGACCTAAACCCTATTGAGCATCTGTGGGGCATCCTCAAACAGAAGGTGGAGGAGCGCAAGATCTCTAACATCCACCAGCTCTGTGATGTCATCATGGAGGAGGGGAAGAGGACTCCAGTGGCAACCTGTGAAGCTCTGGTGAACTCCATGCCCAAGAGGGTTAAGGCAGTGCTGGAAAATAATGGTGGCCACACAAATTAATGACACTTTGGGCCCAATTTGGACATTTTCATTTAGGGGTGTACTCATTTTTGTTGCCAGCAGTTTAGACATTAACCGCTTCCCGACCACCTCACACAGATATACAGTGGCAGAAGTGCACGTACAGGCATATTAATGTACCTATACGTTGCCCTTTAGGTGGCAGATTGCGGGCGCGCGCGCCCGTCGGGAGCTCCGTGACCGCCACAGGGATACCCGCGATCGTCTCATGGTGAGGAAGAACGGGGAGATGCTAATGTAAACAAGCATCTCCCCGTTCTGCCTAATGACACCCTCACTGATCACCGCTCCCTGTAATTAGGAGCGGTGATCAGTGTAGTGTCACACACAGCCCCTCCCCCCACAGTTAGAATGACCCCCTAGGACACACTTAACCCCTACAGTGCCACCTAGTGGTTAACCCCTTCACTGCCAGTCACATTTACACAGTAATCAATGCATTTTTAATCGCACTGATCGCTGTATAAATGTGAATGGCACCAAAATTGTCCGACGTGTCCGCCATAATGTCGCATCACGATAAAAATTGCTGATCACCTTCATTACTAGTAAAAAAAAAAAATTATCAATAAAAATGCCATAAAACTATCCCCTATTTTGTAGACGCTATAACTTTTGCGCAAACCAATCAATAAACGCTTATTGCGATTTTTTTATCAAAAATATGTAGAAGAATAAGTACCGGCCTAAACTGAGGGGGAAAAAAATGTTTTTTTATATATTTTTTGGGGGATATTTATTATAGCAAAAAGTAAAAAATAATGCGTTTTTTTTTTCAAAATTGTCACTATTTTTTTATTTATAGCGCAAAAACTAAAAACCGCAGAGGTGATCAAATACCACCAAAAGAAAGCTCTATTTGTGGAAAAAAAAGGACATTTTGTGTGGGAGCCACGTTAAACGACAGCGCAATTGTCAGTTAAATCGACGCAGTGCCGAATCGCAAGAAGTGCTCTGGTCTTTGGCCAGCCAAATGGTCCGGGGCTTACGTGGTTAATGGCTGTGTGTTGAGTTATTTTGAGGGTACAGGAAATTTACACCGTTATACAAGCTGTACACTCACTACTTTACATTGTAGCAAAGTGCAATTTCTTCAGTGTTGTCACATGAAAAGAAATAGTAAAATATTTACAAAAATGTGAGGGGTGTATTTTTGTGAGATACTGTATATGATGTACTACAGGGGACGGAGTGGGTGAATTCTATAAGGGGTGGGGCTTATGAGGAGTGGGAGGGGTCAAAAAGGGTTGGCAGGGTCTGGCACACCCCCCTCCCCCCATCTTAAAACTTCATCAGCCACCACTGCCTATGAGGAGCGCAGAGTGGACCTGTCCCCATCTACGCACCATGAAGCAGGGTGCGGTGCAAAATCTAGCGCATAAAGAACTTATACATAAAAACCAGAATCATGTTTTCCATAAGGAGGGGGAAGTGTGCTTGAGCTACCTTGTTTCTCCAGGTTGCAATGAGTGGTGCAGAATAGGGTAGTTCTTGAATATGGGATTAGAGTGTCCGTATGTGCCAAGGTCCATCACGGATGAAGTTGAGGAGCATCGGCAAGGCTGGGTTGATGACGTTGTTTGGGAATACCTTAACATCTCAAAGCCTTGCAGGAACCCACAGTTACCTGAGTTTTGACAAAGATTCTTGAGCTACAGAAAAAGTTGGAACCTGGGGAGAACCATTTCCAGAGACAAAGTGGTTATCTGTAAAGCTGGACGCAGGGAACAAGAGTGGTCTATTACTATCTGGGGCCCTAATGGGATAATGGTCCAGGTCCCCGGTCTGGACTACCGCAGAAGAACCGTTGAGTTTTTTTTTGGTTTTTTTGTGTGTAACCTAATTTCTTTCTTGTACATCACGGGACACAGAGCCTCAGTAATTACTGATGGGTTATAGGGTATCACTAGTAACCCCTCCCCTTCCTGGGGATGCCTCAGTTTTTTCGCCAGTGTCTTAGGTGTTGGTCACGAATAAGATGTGCTGTGCTGAGCTCCAAAAGGAATATCCTATACTGGGGCAAGCCATGCAACCGGATCCATTCAAAGTGCTTTTACTACAGGTTGCCAGCCATCAATAACGTCCAAAATCAGGGATACACTGAACTGTTCCTAGGCTAGGTAGCAACCTGTCCCTTTAGCCAATGGCATGCCAGATAAATATTCATCCCCTGTGGATTCGCATTATACAGACAGCTTGTACAGCAGCCTTCAGTTGCTTTTTCGAGCATCTTTGTTTTTTTTTCGCATCGTTTGTTTCTTCCTTCAAGGAATGAGCCTAGTCACAACATTATGGCTAATGCCCCGTACACACGATCGGAATTTCCGTTGGAAAAACCATCCAAGGAATTCCACTCAAGCTTGCCTTACATACACACGGTCACACAAAATTTCTCTCAACTTTCGACAGTCAAGAACGCGATGACGTACAACACTACGACGAGTCGAGAAAATGAAGCTCAATGCTTCCAAGCAAGCGTCGAATTGTTTCCGAGCATGCGTAGGCATTTTGCGCCCCGGAATTGCTACAGACGATCGGACTTTCCGATAGGAACTTTTTCCTGTCGGAAAAATAGAGAACCTGCTCTCAATCTTTTGCTGGTGGAAATTCCGCCAGCAAAAGTCCGATGGAGCATACACACGGTCGGAATTTCCGACCAAAAGCTCACATCAGACATTTGCTGGCGGAATTTCCGATTGTGTGTACGGGGCATAAGAATATTGGGGCCTTTTGGACTTTAGAGCTGCAAAGCCAACGCAATACTTTTAAGAAATTATAAAGTTTGTTATTTTTTTTTTTTTTTTCAAATAACAAACATGTTAAACTTACTTACCATTTATAAACAAATATATACCGCGCTGTCAAAAAACAAAAAAAAACTAAAGCAGCCAGCACAGCAGTGGATCAAGTTGCAAAAATTACTATGGTGAAATGTGCAGCGCTTATGTGATCATATAAACCATAACAAAAAATATGAATAATAAATGATGTGCTCAAAAATACTCCAAGCAGTCCTCTATTATGACATGTGATGTCTATAAACAGAGGAACTTGGACGTGTGATGTCCAAAAAAAGAAAAAAGTCAGTGACAAGCTTCAATCATGTGTGATGATAATCCTCAACCACATACTTACTTGCCATGCGCAATAGAATTGCACAGAGCAGCCCTGACCCTCTTTCTCTGGGGTCCCCCCCCACCAACGCTCTTGGCTCCACCTTTTCTCAGTGTGCCACCACAAGAGACCACTTCTTATGGTGGCACACCTGCGGGCTCAGTCCCGAGCCACACTGCCTCCATCTATAACCCTTTCATGACTAAGCCTATTTTTGACATTTGGTGTTTACAAGTTAAAATCCGTATTTTTTGCAAGAAAATTGCTTAGAGCCCCCAAACATTATATATATATATTTTTTTAGCAGAGAATCTAGAGAATAAAATGGCGAATGTTGCAATATTTTATATCACACGGTATTTGTGCAGCGGTGTTTTAAACGCAACTTTTTGGGAAAAGGGACACTTTCATGAATTTTAAAAAAACCAAACAGTAAAGTTAGCCCAATTTTTTTGTATAATGTGAAAGATGATGTTACGTTGAGTAAATAGATACCAAACATGTCACGCTTTATAATTGCACGCACTCGTGGAATGGCGACAAACTACGGTACCTAAAAATCTTCATACGCAACGCTTTAAATTTTATTTACGGTTACCAGGAGTTACAGAGGAGGTCTAGTGCTAGAATTATTGCTCTCGCTCTGACGATCGCGGCGATACCTCACATGTGTGATTTGAACACCGTTTACATATGCAAGCGCGACTTCCATATGCGTTTTCTTTGCTGCGCGAGTTCGCGGGGACGGGGGCGCTCTAAAATGTTTATTTTTTCTTAAAAAAAAGCGCGCTTCGCACATATGCTCAGTAGGGAACCAGCTGTGAAGCCGAAAGGCTTCACTGCTGGGTTCCCTTACCAGGAATGGCAGTGGCTGCACCCGACTCGAAGATCGGCTGGGGTGCCGACATGGCGCACTCCCTGGATAGGTAAGTGTCCATATATTAAAAGCTGATGACTTCATTTTTCATGGGGGGGGCTGGACCTCCTCTTTAATGGCATTCCAGTCTTAGTCCGTAGGGTTTATTATTGGGTTGGCCCACTCTTTGCAGCTATAACAGCTTCAATTCTTCCGGGAAGGATGTCCACAAGGTTTAAGAGTGTGTCTATGGGAATGTTTGACCATTCTTCCAGAAGCGCATTTGTAAAGTCAGACACTGATGTTGTATGAGAAGGCCTAGCTCGCAGTCTCCTCTTTAATTTATCCCAAAGGTGTTGTATCGGGTTGAGGTCAGGACTCTGTGCAGGCCAATCAAGTTCCCCCACCCCAAACTCGCTCATCCATGTCTTTATGGACCTTGCTTTGTGCACTGGTGGGCAGTCATGCTGGAACAGGAAGGGGCCGTCCCCAAACTGTTCCCACCAAGTTCGGATCATAAAATTGTCTAAAATGTCTTGGTATACTGACGCCTTAAGAGTTCCTTTCACTGGAACTAAGGGGCCAACCCCTGAAAAACAACCCCACACCATAATCCCCCCTCCACCAAATGATGTGGACCAGTGCACAAAGCAAGGTCCATAAAGACATGGATGAGCGAGTTTGGGGTGGTGGAACTTGACTGGCCTGCACAGAGTCCTGACCTCAACACCTTTGGGATGAATTAGTGCAGAGACTGTGAGTCAAGCCTTCTTGTCCAACATCAGTGCCTGACCTCACAAATGTTCTTCTGGAAGAATATTCAAACATTCCCATAGACACACTCCTAAACCTTGTGGACGTTGAAGCTGTTATAGCTGCAAAGGGTGGGCCAACTCAATATTGAACCCTACGGACTAAGACTGGGATGCCATTAAAGTTCATGTGCGTGTAAAGGCAGGCGTCCTAATACTTTTGGTAATATAGTGTATGTGTCATCTCTTTCACACAGGGTATACTATAGCATACCAAAAACAAATAAAAATGTTCAGCTCTCTTACCAGCTAGTCTGCAACAAAACCAAACTGGCCCTGTCTAATGCCGCGTACACACGGTCGGACTTTTCGTCTACAAAACGGACGCTGACGGACTAAAGCTGGCTGGTAATCCGATCGTGTGTGGGCTTCTCCGGACTTTCAACTGACTTTTTTAGCCTCAAATCCGACGTACTTTAGATTTGAAACATGCTTCAAATCTTTCCGACGGACTCGAGTCCGGTCGAAAAATCCGCTCGTCTGTATGCTAGTCCGACGGACAAAAACCCACGCTAGGGCAGCTATTGGCTACTGGCTATGAACTTCCTTATTTTAGTCCGGTGTACGTCATCACGTAAGAATTCGACGGACTTTTGTGTGATCGTGTGTAGGCAAGTCTGTTCGTTAGAAAGTCCGCCGCAAGTCCGTCGAAAGTCCGCCAAAAGTCCGTCGAAAGTCTGTCGGACAGGCTGTCGGACTTTTGTAGCTGAAAAGTCCGACCGTGTGTACGCGGCATAACAGTTCACATTGCCCTTCTATGTGCTGCTTGCTGTTATAGGTTGGGGTGGTTGTAGGGTTGCCACATAATCCCTTTAATCCAGGACACACGTTAATTAAACAGGTTCTGTAGTTGATTAAGGTAATTAAATTAATTTGGTGCCTTATCGGCATTAAATCAGCCTCAGAACCTGCGTAATTAATATGTGTCCTGGATTAACCCGAGGCGTTTGACATTTTTACCATAGCATAGGCCCGTGCAGGGGCATGTTTACCCACACGGGGGGATGCACAGGTGTTCCATTTATATCAATTGGGACAAAGCGGTTGCACAGACACAGACGCTGCTCCTAATTTGATATCACGGTGTATGCACCCACACCCTCATGGATGTCACTTTGGGAGCAGCAGCTGTGTTGGTGTCCTATTGACATAATGGGAGGGGAATACATGGAACATCTCTGCATCCCTATGCAGGTAAACACCCGTCTGCCTGGGCATACGCTATAGTGCACCCACAGACATCCCAAGTCTCCTGCGGGAGTCTCCCGCATTTGGCTGCGGGCTCCCGGACACCCGCGAGCGCAGGGCGATCTCCCGGCTGGGCCTGTCACTCAGCCACAAACATACAGAGCATCCCCAGTGACCGAATGGAGTACGGCCGCTCTGTCTGTGGCTGAGTGACAGGCGGACGTAAGGCGCTGCGAACTGAGGCAGGGGGGGGCAGCCCATACTGCTGTCCCCAGCCTGCTTTGGGAAGCAGGGAAGGAGGGGGGTTGGGCAGAGGCAGAGAGAAGACTGTGATCTGCAGGCTGTAGCAATTAAAAGAGAAAAAATAAAAAAAATAAAAACTTTCCCCTGTCAAGCGGACTCTTTCTCCACTTTCGGGTGCCAATGCACAGTGATCTCCTGTGCATCAAGTACATGACAGTCCTGGTCTGCCCGGCGGATTGATATAGAAGAGACCAGGACTGTCATGTACTTGTCGCACAGGAGATCACTGTGCATTGGCACCCGAAAGTGGAGAAAGAGTCCGCTTGACAGGGGGAAAGTTTTTTTTTCTTTTAATTGCTACAGCCTGCAGATCACAGTCTTCTCTCTCTCCGCCCACCCCCTTTCTTTTGGGGAATTCTCTGATTGGGATGGCTCACCAGCCCCATTGCAGCCAGACCCTTGGTCTCAGCAGCCAGGCCCTTGGTCTCAGCAGCCAGGCCCTTGGTCTCAGCAGCCAGGCCCTTGGTCTCAGCAGCCAGGCCCTTGGTCTCAGCAGCCAGACCCTTGGATTCAACAGCCGAATCTTGGCCCCAGCAACCAGGCCCCAGCCCCAGCAGCAAGGGCCTAGCAGCCAGATCCCTGGCCCTAGCAGCCAGACCCCAGAACCAGTAGCCCAACTCCAGCAGTCAGACCCCAGGCTCCAACAGCCAGCCCCTTGACCCCAGCAGCTGGCCCCTTGGCCTCAGAAGCTGGTCCCTTGGCCCCAGCATCCAGACTCCAGGACCAGCAGCCCAGCTCCAGCAGCCAAACCCTTGGCCCCAGCAGCCAGACCCCAGGACCAGCAGCACAGCTCCAGCAGCCAGACCCTTGGCCCCAGCAGCCAGACCCTAGGACCAGTAGCCCAGCCCCAGCAGCTGTATGATCAGACTAAATTCTATTCGGCACTGGTAAGGCTGCATTTAATGGGCACTAGTATAGCTGCATTTAATTGGCACTGGTAAGGCTGCATTTTAATTGGTGGGGGGTCAGCGCTGACGCGAAGCGTCACCTCCCTGAAATGAGTTTTTGCAGGTTGGGTTGTCTGCACCCATGTAAACAGGGCCTAAAAAAAATGATCAATCACCAGAGCAGATTCTGACATCAATGGGACTGCCTGCAGAGGGATGCACAGATCACCTGTGCATCCCCATATGGGTAAACACAGCCCTGTTATAGTACGCCCCGTGGGAGTGAGGCCTTATACACTGTCACCAGAGCAGTGAAGTGTCACTATGCTGACATTGTACTGCTGTGACTAGTGATTAGAGACACTGGCTGGTTGCACTGGCATACAATGTCATCAGAGCAGCTGGCCAGTGTTTCTGATCACTAGCAGCTGTAGTACAATGGGGTTGATTTACTAAAACTGCATGATGCAAAATTTGGTGCAGCTCTGCATAGGAACCAATCAGCTTCCAGGTTTTATTGTCAAAGCTTAATTGAACAAGCTGAAATTAGAAGCTGATTGGCTGCCATGCACAGCTGTACCAAACGCTGTGTGCTCCAGTTTTAGTAAATCTCCCCCCAATGTCACCATAGTGCCATTGCACTGCTCTGGTGACTGATCACTCTAATATACACTCTGCCCACCCTTGAACTTTACAACTTTTTCTATTTCTATGTTTTTTTTTCGTTTGTCAAAAACAAACTTGATTTTGTAGACATAATAAACTGGCTAAACTGGACATACACTACCGTTCAAAAGTTTGGGGTCACATTGAAATGTCCTTATTTTTGAAGGAAAAGCACTGTACTTTTAAATGAAGCTAACTTTAAACTAGTCCTAACTTTAAACAAATATACTCTATACATTGCTAATGTGGTAAATGACTATTCTAACTGCAAATGTCTAGTTTTTGGTGCAATATCTACATAGGTGTATAGAGGCCCATTTCCAGCAACTATCACTCCAGTGTTCTAATGGTACAATGTGTTTGCTCATTGGCTCAGAAGGCTAATTGATGATTAGCAAACCCTTGTGCAATCATGTTCACACATCTAAAAACAGTCTAGCTCCTTCCAGAAGCTACAAAACTGACCTTCCTGTGAGCAGATTGAGTTTCTGGAGCATCACATTTGTGGGGTCAATTAAACGCTCAAAATGGCCAGAAAAAGAGAACTTTCATCTGAAACTCGACAGTCTATTCTTGTTCTTAGAAATGAAGGCTATTCCATGCGAGAAATTGCAAAGAAATTGAAGATTTCCTACAACGGTGTGTACTACTCCCTTCAGAGGACAGCACAAACAGGCTCTAACCAGAGTAGAAAAAGAAGTGGGAGGCCGCGTTGCACAACTAAGCAAGAAGATAAGCACATTAGAGTCTCTAGTTTGAGAAACAGACGCCTCACAGGTCCCCAACTGGCATCTTCATTAAATAGTACCCGCAAAACACCAGTGTCAACATCTACAGTGAAGAGGCGGCTGCGGGATTTTGGGCTTCAGGGCAGAGTGGCAAAGAAAAAGCCATATCTGAGACTGGCCAATAAAAGAAAAAGATTAAGATGGGCAAAAGAACACAGACATTGGACAGAGGAAGACTGGAAAAAAGTGTTGTGGACAGATGAATCCAAGTTTGAGGTGTTTGGATCACAAAGAAGAACGTTTGTGAGACGCAGAACAAATGAAAAGATGCTGGAAGAATGCCTGACGCCATCTGTTAAGCATGGTGGAGGTAATGTGATGGTCTGGGGTTGCTTTGGTGCTGGTAAGGTGGGAGCTTTGTACAGGGTAAAAGCTAAGGAAGGCTATCACTCCATTTTGCAACGCCATGCCATACCCAGTGGACAGCGCTTGATTGGAGCCAATTTCATCCTACAACAGGACAATGACCCTAAACACACCTCCAAATTGTGCAAGAACTATTTACAGCAGAAGCAGGCAGCTGGTATTCTATCGGTAATGGAGTGGCCAGCACAGTCACCAGATCTGAACCCCATTGAGCTGTTGTGGGAGCAGCTTGACCGTATGGTACGCCAGAAGTGCCCATCCAACCATTCCAACTTGTGGGAGCTGCTTCTAGAAGCGTGGGGTGCAATTTCTCCAGCTTACCTCAATAAATTAACAGCTAGAATGCCAAAGGTGTGCAATGCTGTAATTGCTGCAAAAGGAGGATTCTTTGATGAAAGCAAAGTTTGATGTAAAAACAATGTTATTTCAAATACAAATCATTATTTCTAACCTTGTCAATGTCTTGACTCTATTTTCTATTCATTTCACAACGTATGGTGGTGAATAAGTGTGACTTTTCATGGAAAACACAAAATTGTTTGGGTGACCCCAAACTTTTGAACGGTAGTGTACATGCATAGAATTCTTCATTCAGCCTGCTAAACAAAGTGGTGATGAATGTGTTGAGTGATGAGCGATGATTGTATTCTGGCAGCCAGCAGAAGAGCAACATTAAGGCTCCATTCACACTTGAGCGACTTGTCATGCAACTTTGGACATCAAAGTTGCATGACAAGTTGTTCCCCGTGTTTTCCAATAATAATCATTCATATATGTGTGACTTAAAGTTGCAGCAACTTGCAGCAAAGAAGTTCATGCACTATTTTGGTCCGACTTTCATGCAACTTGAGGGCCATAGACTTCAATGTTAACCCTCAAAAGTTGCTTTAAAGTCGTACCTGAATGTTATAAAATGTATCCAAGTCGCGCCAAAGTTGCACCAAAGTTGCACTCCAAAGTCGGGGCAAATTTGAAGTCGTACGAGTGTGACCTAAGGCCAGCCATACATGGGATGAATTTCGAAAGAATTTTCTTTCAAAAATCTTATCTAAGATTTTTTATTCGAATTTTAAATTTTGCACCATTAGTGGGCTGCAGCAACGGTTGATTTTCGTGTGGACATCGAATTTGAATGTAGCACCCTCTACCAATAGGTAGGTGCTAGTAATAGGGTTTTACTAGAAAACTGTCAGCACAGGCAAATTGAGGCAGGCCTATGCTGCAAGCTAGGCCTGTCTGTTTTGATATGGGGGCTGGGAGTAGTCAGGGTAGCAGTGGATGTGGCCACCTGTGCTCTAGTTCTGAGGTGCCTCCCCTGCTTCCAGGGAGAATGTTCTGGAAGAGGGGCAGGGCCTAGGACTGGAGTGGCAGGCAACTTGTATGGGATCCCTGACCAATCCCCAACTGGAATTGGCAGGGGGAGGGCCTCCTATATAAGCTGAGGTAACATGTCACCGGAGAGAGTGGTCAGCTGAGTGAAGTGAAGGATGGAATACTAGACAGCAGCAGTAGGGCACCCCCATCTGGGGGGGGGGGGGGGTGCGCAGATCGCAGGAGAGCTGTGAAGGAACTTTGCCATTATACGGTCATTGGCATTGTCTTTATCATCACATGGTTGTTGATAAAGAACTCCTGGAGCAGAGGAGCAGGTGAAGCTGTCGGAACGTTCGGTCCGGTCAAGTCCTCCATCAAGGACTCAGGGCAGTGAAAGGTCGGCGAGTGTACCACAGTGGAGGGCTGGATGTGCCAGGAAGTCTGTGAGGGAACTTTGCTTTTACACGGTCATCGGCAAAGTCTTCATCATTAGACGGTCAATGAGGGGGAGTCCTGGATCAGAGGCGAGACTGTGGGGATATGTGTCAATTCGATGTAGCCTGAGGGCACAGGATTTGCAAGCAGGGCTGGCTGGGAACAGTAGTCCCCCATTCAACAATGTGCTTTTAAGCTACTAGGCTTCAGGGGAGAGGTGCTGCAGGCTTCTGGCCTAGTAGCTGCGAGCAACCAGAGGCAGCTTAAAGGATTTATTCAGAGTGGGTCCTTCTAGCTTTCAGAAGAAGACGTGACATTACTTTACTTCAATATAAGATTTGTGCAGGAGGAAAGGAGAGCTGATAAGATTTGTGCAGGAGGAGAGAAGTTCTGGGTACATCACCTTTACACAGTCAAGAATGATGTCCTCATCCCTTACACGGTAATGGATGGGGAACGCCTGGAAAGCAAAAATCTGCAGGAGTTAAGCAGAGGAGAAGCAACAGTCTGCATGGTGATGCAGGAGGAAAGATCATAGCCATAAATACATGCACATCATCTCTTCTGGCTTTAACTATGTGCTAACTTTTACAATCTTTAAAGTATGATGGCAAATCAACTATTCTATGGGCATCCCATATACCCTTTTCCCCAACCAAGTTGTACCACCCAATAAACCAAAAAAAAAAACAAAACCAGCAAAAGACTGTTCATTGTTTCTGCAAGTGATGTATGGGAGTCTGGCAGCGGGGTGATTTGGTGGATGTTTGTTACTAGTGGCAACGACACCGCTACATGAGTGAATGGGCATGTTGGACATTTTTTGAAAAACAAACGATTTTCTAATCAATGATGGAAGAATCGTGTGAGAAATATAAATCGAAAAAGAAATGCACATGAGAAATGAGAATTTCCGGAAAGAAAAGAAGATTCCTAGCCACGAAAGTTCAACGGTGGCATCAGATCACAAGACACACAGAATTTCTGCTTTTCAAAAAAAGTTTGGACGGAATTCGACCCATGTATGGGTACATTCTTACTTGCAAATGTACCTGAGAGTGCTTAGATGTGAACATGGTTCCTGATGATTAAAAATGGGCCGAACACAACCCCCCCGTTCGGTTAGCAGCAGAACTCCTGAACAGGGGAAATGTTCTAACCCAAACAACAAACCCCATTGAAGTCTATGGGAGCTGAACATGAAAAACAAAAGTGCCCTAAGGCTTATATGTGGCCATAAAAGGGGTATGGGGGTCCGGGTCCTGCCCTGAGGGACATGTAATAATACTTTTTTTTTTTTTTTAAACAATCATTTTTCAGGAGCCCCCCCCCCCCCCCGTTCTACTTACCTGAACCCTCAAACTTGTCCCACGGGGATGCGCCGTCTCTCGGCTAGGGGATGCTAGGGGATGCTTGGCTGTTGATTGGATAGATTAATAGCAGTGCAGCCATTGGCTCCCACTGCTGTCAATCAAATCCAATGACGCGGCCGCTGGGGGCGGGGCCGAGTTCTGCATTCGGCGCCTATGGACACCGAATGCTGGACTCGGAAGCACACCTACAAGGTAACCCCCCGGGAGAGCGCTTCCCCCACGGGGTTATCAAATGCGGGGAGGAGCCGAGAGAACCGCCCAGGGACCCCAGAAGGCGAGGTTCGGGGCCACTCTGTGCAAAACGAGCTGCACAGTGGAGGTAAGTATGACATGTTTGTTATTTTTTTTAAAAAAGGAACCTTTAGTATCACTTTAAAGTGCAACAATAAAAATGAAAAATTATTTTAACTATAGTGGCTGGGGGTCCCTTTAATGTGCCTGTAAAGTGGCGCATCTGTAGAATGCGTAAAACATGCTGCAGCAAAAATGACATTTCTAAAGAAAAAAAAAAAGTGTCAAATCCAATTTAAAATGACGCGCGGTTACATTTGCCGACACCCGGCTATTGAAAAAAACTGAGTGGGGTCCCCCCTCAGTCCATACCAGACCCTTTGGGACTGGTATGGATTTGGAGGGGAACCCCCACACTAAAATGAAAAAAAAAAAACGGCTTGGCCCCCTCCCCCTAAAATCTATACCAGATCCTTATCGGGCATGCAGTCTCGCTGGTTAGGAAAGGGAGGACGAGTGAGTGTCCCCCCCCGAACCATAACAGGCCACATGCTCTCAACATGGGGGGGTGGGTGCTTTGGGGTGGAGGGCCCCCATCCCAAAGCACCTTGTCCCCATGTTGATGGGGACAAGGGCCTCATCCCCACAACTGTAGCCGGTAGTTGTCGGGGTCTGCTAGTGAGGAGCTTATCGGAATTTAGAAGCCCCCTAGACAAGGGGGCCCCAGATCCTGACCCCCTCCCCCCATGTGAATGAGTATCGGGCCCATCCACCCATTCACCCAAAAGGTGTCAAAAAGTAAAAAAACAAGAGACACGTTTTTGACAATTCATTTATTAAAAAAAACAAAACAGTATCCCTAGATGTAAATCGTCAATCACGCCACCTGCCGACCCCAAAAATTTAAAAAAATTTAAAAATGCTCCGCCTCCTGGGACGGCCACCCGCCGAACACCTGCTCTGCGCTTTGACATTTCTTACAAATGTAAGGGGCGGGGCCACCTGGCTACATCACCCGGTGGCACTGCCCCCTTCTGATGTCATGGACTGGTGCATGCTGGGCCTGTGACATCACAAGGGGAGAGCCACCATGTGACGTAGCCAGATGACCCGCCCCTTACCTATATAAGAAATGTCTGCAGCCTCCCATAGTTTTCAATGGGGCTGTATCCTGCAGCTAATCACCCAGGAACCACGGCTGTGTTTTTTCTGTCGAAATGCTTTCAGGTACATTCGCAGGTATGAATGTACCACTAAAGTGGAGGAAAAGCCTAACACTTACTATTCTTAAAAATGTGCCCTCCCCCATCTCACACCTATTCTGCATACCCTTTGTAAAAAAAGATCTGTGTACCTACCTTTTTTTCTTTTCTGGTCTATTCATGTGATTCAGCAGCTCTGACTCTCCGATGTAACCAGGCGCTCGACAATGGTTTTAAATTCCCAGAGCCATGACATCACCCATAGGCTCCCATTTCCCAGCCATTGTTGGTGCTTCCTCCTCTCCCCATGCAGCAGCCACTCACTGAAACAGGGGAGTTGGTGCTGCTGGATCACATGAGTGGATTAAAAAGGGGTAAGTACACAGATATTTTATACACAGGGTATGCAGGATAGATAGGAGGAGAGGAGGGGTACATTTTTAGAACCAGCTAGTGTTAGGCTTTTCTTCTACTTTAAATAGCAAAACAATGTTTTGGTCTCTGTCAGCTTAGTGTTTTTTTTTTTTTATACTCTCCAACCTGCCATCAGCTTTCATCAGGGGAATAAGCCTTAAAGAGTAACTCCACTTTTGTTGAGGAAAAGTCATTCCCCTCTGGGTGTGCTATGTACATTGCAGGGATTTTAACATAACTTTTGTTATTCCGAATAAATAGCTGTTTGTTTGTCTGTGTCCATGTGTAGAAGGAATCTGTATGGGAGTGATTGTATAATTATCAATCAGCAGCTGCTGCACCTGCATGGTTCTAATGAGGAAAACTGCTGTGCCTGCATCCCTTTAGACACGATTTCCTATTGGGAGTATCTCACCAAAAATGACATTTTGTTGCAGGGGATGCCCAAAATCTGTCTTGTATCTTAGTGCAGACTTCTGGGAAAATCAGTGAGCTAATCACACAAGCAGGAAATGACTATTCTGGGGGGCATTCTGTATATCATCTGTGTACAGAACCCCTCCAGGTTGCCATATTGCATTTTACAGAACATTATAGCACTTCAGATTGAAAAGAAAAGGTAATCTTTAATAACATGTAATTACAGTATGACTTGTGTTGCAATGTGTACACTATATTTATTATATACAGTATCTCACAAAAGTGAGTACACCCCTCACATTTTTGTAAATATTTTATTCTATCTTTTCATGTGACAACACTGAAGAAATTACACTTTGCTACAATGTAAAGTAGTGACAACACCCCATGTCCACAGATACAATCATTACTTCCCTCATTCAACCCTGCTCCTATTAATGAGGTTGCTAAACTTTTATCTAACACTCATCTGAACACCTGCCCCCTGGATCCTGTTCCCTCACAAATGCTACGCTAGTCACCCCCATACTTAAAAAGCCCTCATTGGATCCCACCAATCTTAACAACCTACGTCCCATCTCTTTACTCACCTTCTCCTTTAAACTTCTTGAAAGCCTGGTCTACAACCGACTGAGCGACCATCTGACCATGAATAAACTTCTTGATCCCCTTCAGTCCGGATTTCGCCCTCAACACTCCACGGAAACTGCTCTCCTTAAACTCTCAAATGACCTACTAACGGCTAAAACCAGCAGACACTATTCTGTATTACTTCTCCTCAATCTCTCTGCTGCCTTTGACACAGTGGACCACCCCCTCCTCCTTAATAAACTCCACTCCTTTGGTCTCCGTGACTGTACTCTTCTCTGGTTCTCATCCTACCTATACCACCGCTCCTTCAGTGTCACTTACAACTCTACTTCCCCCTTCCTCTTCCTTTAGATAGATAGATAGATAGATAGATAGATAGATAGATAGATAGATAGATAGATAGATAGATAGATAGATAGATAGATAGATAGATAGATAGATAGATAGATAGATAGATAGATAGATAGTAGATAGATAGATAGATAGATAGATAAATAGATAGATAGTCATAGATAATAGATAGATAGTCTGCAAGCAGAAAGTCATTCCAGCTATAAAAGAAGCAACTGCTATACTGTAAAGTGTCCACTAGATGTCACTAGTATAGCACTGCTGGAAAGATGCAGTGATAGAATATAGAGATCCTGGTGCCCAACCTGTGGCTGGAGGGCCGCATTTGGCCCTTTTTGGTATATGATGTGCGGCCCTTGGACCTCAGTAGTCTGTAGTGGGAACATTGATTAGGGTAAAAGCTCATGATATTTCCTCCCCCAGGTGCCACTTCCCCTGATTTCTCTGTCAATATCAACGGCTCAACTATCAACTTATCCCCTCATGCCAAGGTCCTAGGTGTAATCCTGGAGTCTGAACTAACCTTTCGGCCCCACATGCTATTGCTATCCAAAATGTGCCGCCTCAACCTCCGCAACATCTCCAAGATACGCCCCTTCCTAACCAATGTCACCACAAAGCTTCTAATCCACTCCCTGGTCATCTCCCGCCTCGACTACTGCAACTCCCTCCTCATTGGCTTACCTCTAAATAGGCTATCCCCACTTCAGTCCATCATGAACGCTGCTGCCAGGCTCATCCACCTCACAAACAGCTCAGCGTCTGCTATACCCCTCTGCCAATCCCTCCATTGGCTGCTACTCAGCCAAAGAATTCAATTTCAGATACTAACTATAACTTACAAAGCCATCCACAACCTGGCCCCCAGCTACATCTCTAACCTAGTCTCAAAATACCAACCTAAACGTTCTCTTCGCTCCTCCCAAGACCTCCTGCTCTCAAACTCCCTTGTCACCTCATCCCATGCTCGCCTTCAGGACTTCTCCAGAGCCTCTCCCATCCTCTGGAATGCTCTACCCCAATCTGTCTGATTTTCCCCTACTTTATCCACTTTCAGACGATCCCTGAAAACTCATCTCTTCAGAGAAGCCTATCTGGCCTCCACCTAACAACTGTACATTTATCTTCTCAATCAGCACATCACCCACAGTTATTACCTCTTGTATCTCTTGACCTTCCCTCTTAGATTGTAAGCTCTAAGGAGCAGGGCCCTCTGATTCCTACTGTATTACAGTGTATTGTATTTGCACTGTCTACCCTCAAGTTGTAAAGCGCTACGTAAACTGTTGGCGCTATATAAATCCTGTATAATAGTAATAGTAATAATAGTAAATAAGTATTTATTTATGATTATGATTGCCATCTAGTGGCCAAAATGCAGTTATTTTTTCCTGATTCTCTTCAAGTAATTGAAAAGCATATTTTATTTAAAAAAAAAAAAAATAACAAACATGTTATACTGACCTGCTCTGTGTAATGGTTTTGTACAGAGCAGCCCCAATCCTCCTTTTCTGGGGTCCCCCGCAAGCGCTCCTGGCTTCTCCTGCCTTCAAGTAACCCCCTTTAGCAAGCCGCTTGCTAGGGGCATTCTCGTATGGGCTCGTCTTGATCCTGAGCCACATTGTGTGTGTGTCAATAGATTCATTTCTGGGGGTCCAGTGAGAAAGGAGAGAGGAAGCAATGTTGCTGCTCTCTGGCACAGCGCTGGATCGAGATCAGGCTCGGGTAAGTATTTAGGGGGAGCTGCACAGAATGCATTAGGGATAAAAACCTACAACCACTTTAATTATCAGCTTCAGGCTGTTAAGGGATAATCTTTAGGGTCTAGTAAAGAGTTATGTTTTAATTAAACTGAAAAAAATAAAAACACCCGACCAAAACCTGAATATGACTTTGTATCAGCTTCCTGTAATCCCCCCGCACAGCAGCACTCAGACTAGGAGAGGTAGAAGCTGCAATAGAAGCCGATGATAGATAGATAGATAGATAGATAGATAGATAGATAGATAGATAGATAGATAGATAGATAGATAGATAGATAGATAGATAGATAGATAGATAGATAGATAGATAGATAGTCTGCAAGCAGAAAGTCATTCCAGCTTTAAAAGAAGCAACTGCTATACTGTAAAGTGTCCACTAGATGTCACTAGTATAGCACTGCTGGAAAGATGCAGTGATAGACTATAGAGATCCTGGTGCCCAACCTGTGGCTGGAGGGCCACATGTGGCCCTTTGGTATATGATGTGCGGCCCTTGGACCTCAGTAGTCTGAACATTGATTAGGGTAATTGCATTCATCTCTACTAGCCTCATGTAACATCTTCCCAGTTTCCTATTGTCTTCTGTAGCATGTCCATAGTCTCTGACCCTCCTTTCCGCTATTAGGTTTGCAGTCTCTGACAGTCCTCTCAATTATTACATTAAATTAACCATTATGTGCGGCCCTTAGGTGATATCAGGGGGGCGCAGTTAAGACCACCTATTGCTCATAAGTTGACACCCACTGATATAGATAGATAGATAGACAGACAGACAGACAGACAGACATAGATAGATAGATAGATAGATAGATAGATAGATAGATAGATAGATAGATAGATAGATAGATAGATAGATAGATAGATAGATAGATAGATAGATAGATAGATAGATAGGTGATAAGCAATTAAAGCCATTTCAGTTATAAAGTGGTTAAATGAAGTGAAGCAGCTGTCATACTGTACCATGGCCACTAGATGTCACTAGTAATGCATTGCTGGGGAGCTGCACCATGTTTAGAACTCCATAGATGAGTCAGTTAGTCCTCATGCACACAGGGCATTAGAAAAAACGAGCTGCAAAGCCACTACCAATGCCAGAAAAAAACGTCTGTAAAAACGCAATTTTAGTAGCTTTCTGCATTGGCGTTAATGCGCGTTTAGCCACATTAGCTTTTAGCAGCGTTTCTCTGCCTCTATTCAAAAATGTTTCCCTACGAGAGCCGTCTTAACTGATCCGACTAAAAGCCCACTGATTTGAATAGAAGTCGTATCCAAGTTGGATCATGATGATCCGACTTGTGGTGCGACTTGTGCTCTGAGGATCCTAAAGGGTAAACCCACGCCAAAATGAAAAAAAAAATGGCATACTGTCGTCCCCCCCCCCCCCCTCCAAGACCATACCAGACCCTTCAGACTGGTATGAATTTTAGAGGAGCTCTCACGCCAACATAAAGCGGCATTGGGTGCCCCCCCCAGAAATCCATACCAGACCCTTATACGATCATGCAGCCCGGCATGTCAGGAAAGGGGGAAGATGAGCGAACACCCCCTCCTGGACCATACCAGGCCACATGCCCTCAACATGGCGGGGGTGGGTGCTTTGGGGCAGGGGGGCTCTGCGCCCCCAACACCAAAGCTCCTTGTCCCCAAGTTGATGGGTACAAGGGCCACTTCACCACAACCCTGGGTAGTGATTGTGCGGGTCTGTGGGCAGGGGGCTTTTTGGAATCTGGAAGGCCCCTTTAAGAAGGGGGCCCCCAGATCCCAGCCCCCCCCCACCCTATGTAAATAATAAGGGGTACATTGTACCCCTACTCATTCACCCAAAAAGGTATCAAAAATAAATAAAAACAGTTCACAGTTTTTTGACAAAGTCCTTTATTAAAGCAGCTCCTACGTGTCTTTTCCCTCCGATTCTTCTCCCCTCTCATGCGATGTCTTCTTCCTCCAGTTCTTCTTCCTCTCTGGTGATGTCTTCTTCCTCCGGTTCTCTCCCTCCTCCACTGTTGTCTTCTCCCTCTGGTTCTTCTCCATACCTCCCAACTTTTGAACTTCAGAATGGGGGACACTTGAGGAAGAAAGTAACTTTGCATAGTGTGCCACGGAAAATGTGTGGTCAAACTCTTGACAGTGGGAGGTGCTTAAGGGGCGTCATTAAACAAAACTCAGGCTTCCTTGTACCTATAAAATATGCTTTTGTTATTGTTCCACAAGCAAGAGTCTCATGGATATATACAAACCCCAGCACATTCATTTAAAAAAAAAGGATAAAGGGGTACAGGGTTTTGGAGTGCATTACGTACAGAGTGCTTTATTTTCGGATGAGCTACATACAGAGTGCAGGGTTCTGGGATGAGTTACATACAGAGTCCAGGGTTCTGGGATGAGCTGCGTACAGAGTGCAGGATTCTGAGGTGAGCTGCGTACAGAGTGCAGAGTTCTGGGGTGAGCTGTGTACAGAGTGCATGGTTCTGGGGTGAGCTGGGTACAGAGTGCAGGGTTCTGGGGTGAGCTGTGTACAGAGTGTAGGGTTCCGGGGTGAGCTGGGTACAGAGTGCAGGGTTCTCTGATGGGCTGCATACAGAGTGCAGGGTTCATGGGTGAGCTGCATACAGAGTGCAGGGTTGTGGGGTGAGCTGCATACAGAGTGCAAGGTTCTGGGATGAGCTATGTACAGAGTGCAGGGTTCTGGGATGAGCTGCCTATAGAGTGCAGGGTTCTGGGATGAGCTATGTACAGAGTGCAGGGTTCTGGGATGAGCTATGTACAGAGTGCAGGGTTCTGGGATGCCCTATGTACAGCGTGTATGGTTCTGGGGTGAGCTATGTGCAGGGTGCAGGGTTCTGGGATGAGCTGCCAATAGAGTGCAGGGTTCTGGGATGAGCTATGTACAGAGTGCAGGATTCTGGGATGAGCTGCATACAGAGTGCAGGGTTCTGGGATGCCCTATGTACAGGGTGTACGGTTCTACGGTTCTGGGATAAGCTATATACAGGGTGCAGGGTTCTGGGATGAGCTATATACAGGGTTCTGGGATGAGCTATATACAGGGTGCAGGGTTCTGGGATGAGCTATGTACATAGTACAGGGTTCTGGGATGAGCTATGTACAGGGTGCAGGGTTCTGGGATGAGCTATGCACAGGGTGCAGGGTTATGGGATGAGCTGCGTACAGAGTGCATGGTCTTGGGATGAGCTATGTATAGAGAGAAAGGTTCTTGGATGAGCTATGTACAGAGTGTAGGGTTCTGGGATGAGCTATGTACAGAGTGCAGGGTTCTGAGATGAGCTATGTACAGGGTGCAGGGTTCATGGATAAGCTATGTACAGGGTGCAGGGTTCTGGGGTGAGCTATGTACATAGTACAGGGTTCTGGGATGAGCTATGTACAGGGTGCAGGGTTCGGGGATGAGCTATGTACAGGGTGTATGGTTCTGGGATGAGCTATGTGCAGGGTGCAGGGTTCTGGGATGAGCTGCCAATAGAGTGAAGGGTTCTGGGATGAGCTATGTACAGAGTGCAGGATTCTGGGATGAGCTGCATACAGAGTGCAGGGTTCTGGGATGCCCTATGTACAGGGTGTACGGTTCTACGGTTCTGGGATAAGCTATATACAGGGTGCAGGGTTCTGGGATGAGCTATATACAGGGTTCTGGGATGAGCTATATACAGGGTGCAGGGTTCTGGGATGAGCTATGTACATAGTACAGGGTTCTGGGATGAGCTATGTACAGGGTGCAGGGTTCTGGGATGAGCTATGCACAGGGTGCAGGGTTATGGGATGAGCTGCGTACAGAGTGCATGGTCTTGGGATGAGCTATGTATAGAGAGCAAGGTTCTTGGATGAGCTATGTACAGAGTGTAGGGTTCTGGGATGAGCTATGTACAGAGTGCAGGGTTCTGAGATGAGCTATGTACAGGGTGCAGGGTTCTGGGATAAGCTATGTACAGGGTGCAGGGTTCTGGGATGAGCTATGTACATAGTACAGGGTTCTGGGATGAGCTATGTACAGGGTGCAGGGTTCGGGGATGAGCTATGTACAGGGTGCAGGGTTCTGCGATGATCTATGTACATGGTGCAGAGTTCTGGGATGAGCTATGTACACGGTGCAGAGTTCTGGGGTTAGCTATGTACACGGTGCAGGGTTCTGGGGTGAGCTATGTACAGAGTGCAGGGTTCTGGGATGAGCTATGTACAGGATGCAGGGTTCTGGGATGATCTATGTACAGAGTGCAGGGTTCTAGACATGGACGCAGCAGTATTGTAAAGGAGGCGCAGTACATCCATGACAGGGTGCAAGTAGCTTAGGAGAGAACAAGTTAATAAGAGGAGGGGTTTTAAAAATGAACTGCACTTACCAGATTGGAGGTTAATAGCAGAGGGGAGGAGAGTGGTAATTATTGCAGGAATTGGGTGGAGCAGAGGCAGCAGTTGAGGATAGCAAGCCAGGAGGAACGTTCCCTCCCTCCCGCCCTAATAGCTGAGTTCCAAGGATGGACTACAACAGAGTGTCGTAGCGGTTGGGTCCTTGACGACAGGTGTATGTATAAATATATGGAGATATTTATAAAAACATGAGGTATTTGAAATGTTGGGACCCATCCTAGGATGGAGTCCTTCCGGGTGGTCTGGTGTCAGTCCGGACTAACGGGTAATAAGTTCTGGAGTCTGTGGTCAGTTAGTGAGTCCTCGAGACGAGTTGGCGGCTGGGGACAGATGCTAACAAAAAAGGGATTACAGGCTCAAAAAGTAAAAGGGGATCGTCAGGGACCAGCAACCAAAAATTACTGGGATTCATTTGAGTTGAAATATTTAAATATTTTAAATTGTTTAAATATTTGAAATAAAAAGGTTACAGTTTTTGGTTTTGTTAATAAAGGCCGATAAGGCCATTGACATCCAAGCAGGTGTCAGTGTCATTATTTAGTAGGAGCAATATAAGGTATCCAAATCCAAATTCTTTTTATTCATTATTTATATGGTAGTTTGTATTTTGGCCACAAGATGCCGCCACCACCGGTAACCACCGCTGCTCTGTCTCTACATTTTTGATTTAATGATCACCCATATTTCGATTGTTTTATAATAAGATTTGTTTTGAGGATATTTTTATCTTTGATTCAAGTCCTTTGCTTAAACTGAGTATTACTACTATCTAATATATCAATCTCTTTGAGATATATTGCTTCCGGGTCGGAAGGTCATACTTCCTGTCCTCTGATTTCTGCCTGTCCAGTTCTGTTGTTCCTATAAATACACGTCAGTTTTCGTCATAACTATGCCCCTGAAGACGCATGTTGATGACGAAACGTTGGTTGATGATAGAGACTGGCGATGCAGGACGCGGTGGGATGGTGACACGGCGGCCATCTTTGTGGTTAGAAGCGCTGGACGCTTCACACTGCTGTATACCTTCTTACTAAATGTGAGTGGTTTTTATCTTTTCAATAAATCATCCTTGTTTATGGAGATTGCGCAATGAGTGTTTTCTTTTTATTCCCTACGTACCATGATCTTGAGGTGCATATGCATACTGGAGTATACTTGGTTTAATATCCAGCTACCAAAAGGAGATCTACAGCCTTCCATTTAGTTCAGAGGGGTATATGTTGGTGCTACTCCATTAGAAGATCGTTGGTTTATTCTATGAAGACTGCCTTTTTTCTACACACGTGTATAACCCATACACTGCTGGTAAGGGTCAGTTTGTTTGGGTGTTGGTGACGGTTGGCGTCTCCAGCTTTCATATTTAGGGGGGGCACATGGGGGGACAGGGACAAAAATAGGGGGGGCAATATAAAATGCAAATATATATATATATATATATATATATATATATATATAGATAGATAAAATATATATATATATAGATAGATAAAATATATATAGATATATCTATCTATCCTGGGGCCCTTTACCCCTTTACTACGATCCCACAACGGCCCTTTCACATGTTCTGCAGTGAGCTCCCTTCCTACTGTATTGGGCCCCCCAGGGTGGCAGAGAACAAGAGATATATGTCACCAGCATACCAAGAAAATATAAGGGTCCAAAGCAGTGGGAGAACTATCAGGGTTGCAAAGGTTGTCTTGCCACCGGGCCCTGGTGTTCTGCCACTGTGGGGTTCCCCAGCCTTCTCTTGCTGTCCTGCCCCTGCCCTCAGTCTGTTTTTTCAGTAACTGAGAGTCCTGGTGGAGTCCTTCTTGCAACTCGCTCTTCTCCCTGCCAATGAGGATGCAGGGCAAGGAGCAGATCGGGTGGCCGTGGTTGTGTGAGCGCTCGCATTATGCAGTGTCAGCGAGCAGAGGGAGGAATCACCCACTGGGGACCTTCTCCCTCTCAATAGAGACTGTGTTACCCCAGCGGTGGCCCGAGTAAGATGCGGCACATCCGATATGAATACAAACAAAAAGAAATTGCCTTTTTGTAAAAAAAAAAAAAAAAAAATTGAAAAAAAAAAAAAATTTTTTTTTTTGGGGGGGCACATGGTGGGGCCCAGCATAATTTTGGGGGGGGGGGGGGTCAGGGCCCCCTCTGGCCCCCCCCTAGGGTCGCCATTGGTGACGGTGTTTTCATCTCTCTTCTGTGTCTCCTTTCAATATGGATCTCGCTGATTAGAGTATTATTTCTTCCTGACGGAGAGGACTTTTGTTTGACCATATTTATTTTGGTTCTTATTGGGACATTTTTGCATTAATATTTTTAGCGCTGCACCATTCCTATTGATATCTCTTCAATTGTATCCAGCAATTTTTGTGTCAGCAGCTTCCATTATATGTTTTATTAAATCAACAGATTCTGTTTTATTTTAAAGTATTATACATGTGTTGGTGGGCCAGTAAGTTATGTACAGGGTGCAGGGTTCTGGGATGAGCTATGTACAGGGTGCAGGGTTCTGGGATGAGCTATGTACAGGGTGCAGGGTTCTGGGATGAGCTATGTACAGGGTGCAGGGTTCTGGGATGAGCTATGTACAGGGTGCAGGGTTCTGGGATGAGCTATGTACAGGGTGCAGGGTTCTGGGATGAGCTATGTACACGGTGTAGGGTTCTGGGATGAGCTATGTGCAGGGTTCTGGGATGAGCTATGTACAGGGTGCAGGGTTCTGGGATGAGCTATGTACAGGGTGCAGGGTTCTGGGATGAGCTATGTACAGGGTGCAGGGTTCTGGAATGAGCTGCCTACAGAGCATGCTAGGTACAGAGTTCATCCATCCACATCTTATTACTATACCCTCCCTCAGCAATAACCTCTGCACCCCCCCGCCCGCCAACACAACTCCACTCCTCTCCTCTGCCCTAATCTTTAGCCCCCCGCCCTTCCCAAAGCTACACCATTGTCTCCATGGTTACCTTCCTGGCTCCTCTTCCATCCCCTGCAGCAAAATCTTTCTTTTTAGTGCACTAAGGTGCACACTCATTGTCGGCTCCAGAACTTCCCCTACCAGGTAGGAGAATGGGGATCACGCTGCTGTAGAATCAGGAGCTTCTCTCCCCAATCCTGCCATTGAACACGCTGCACTCTGACAGACCAGCACTTGTCCCCTGTGCAGAGCAGGCAGGCAGCTGTAGAAGTGAAAGCGTTGATCTATGAGCACACAGCTAACCATGGCTGAAAACAATGATGCAGGACATACCTCTTACACAGCGGGACCGCAGGACAAAGGTGCATATGCGGAAATGTCCTGCCCAATCCGGGACTGTTGGGAGGTATGCTTCTCTCTCCGCTGTCTTCTTCCTCTGGTTTTTCTGCTGCCTCCGGTTCTTCTTCCTGATGTCTTCTCCTGACGCTTGCTCTCGCTGTTGTGTTAGGTCCGGCGTGTGCCATTACTTATATAGCCATTGGGCGTTGCCATCCGGTGACATCATCCGGAGACCCCATCCCCTTGTGACGTCACCACCCAATTAAATGTGCACCGTTTAGGAGATATTCACCCTGCATGAAGCCAGTGACATCACTGCCACATGCGCTCTTAAGGTCCGGCATACTTTGCCGGATCTTCAGAGCTTTCTGCCGGAACTGAGGGCTCCCCGTGCGCATGCGCGGGAGTGACATCATCGCGGCTCCGGCCAAACACATAGCCGGAGTGCGCAAACCTGGAAGAAAGACAGGGGGAACATGTCAGCCCTCCCAGAGGTGACTTTACAGCACTGGAGAGCTTCGTTCCAAGGTGAGTAATTTCATAATTTGCTAGTATGCGATTCATACTAGCACATTATGCCATTGCGTTGCAGGTTTTTTTTTTGGAACATCTGCAGATTACTATCACTTTAACATGGAGGGACTCTTTAAAGAGGAGTCTGCCCACCCCTGCAAAAATTAAAAGCCAGCAGCTACAAATACTGTAGCTGCTGACTTATAATATTAGGACACTTACCTGTCCTGGAGTGCAGCGATGACGGCACCGCAGACGATGTTTCCAACAGCTGTGGGGTGCTGCCGCCGCCATTGCAGGTAAGGGAACCCAGCAGTGCAGCATTACGGCTTCACGCCGGGTCCCTACTGCGCATGTGCAAAATGTGCGGAAGTTCCACTTTTGGGTGGAACTCCGATTTAAATAACTTTCGGGTCTCCGGGAACCCCTGTCATTAATTATTCTTATCTACAAAATACAGCTCACAGGTTATATTTGTGAGGAGATTTCCCTTCACTTCCTGTCCCATAGCCACACAGGAAGTGAGAGGAAATCCCTGCAAATTAAGGGACTTACTTGGGGACCCCCAGCTCAACAGAACTAGTGCCCCCATTGGAAGATTTACCCTTTATTACTTTATTTTTTATTGGCAAATGGTAAACTATTTTATAAGCATATTTTCCTCAAATTATATATGCAGTGTATGTGATATGTTTTTATGGAATGATTGTATGATATATACACGTTATTTCTAACATTTCGTCCAAAAATAAAGTTAAAAAAAAGATACTTCTTAGAATTTTTTGAGATATGACTACCAAATGTTATGAAGATAAGATAGAGAGTGCAGAGTTCAGGAGTGCGTTACATAAAGAATGCATGGCTCAGCTGTGCCCAGCAATGCAGCCTCACCAGTACCTATCTATGCAGCCTCACCAGTGTCCAGCAATGCAGCCTCACCAGTGTCCAGCAATGCAGCCTCACCAGTGTCCAGCAATGCAGCCTCACCAGTGTCCAGCAATGCAGCCTCACCAGTGTCCAGCAATGCAGCCTCACCAGTGTCCAGCAATGCAGCCTCACCAGTGTCCAGCAATGCAGCCTCACCAGTGTCCAGCAATGCAGCCTCACCAGTGTCCAGCAATGCAGCCTCACCAGTGTCCAGCAATGCAGCCTCACCAGTGTCCAGCAATGCAGCCTCACCAGTGTCCAGCAATGCAGCCTCACCAGTGTCCAGCAATGCAGCCTCACCTGTGCCCAGCAATGCAGCCTCACCTGTGCCCAGCAATGGAGCCTCACCTGTGCCCAGCAATGGAGCCTCACCTGTGCCCAGCAATGGAGCCTCACCTGTGCCCAGCAATGGAGCCTCACCTGTGCCCAGCAATGGAGCCTCACCTGTGCCCAGCAATGGAGCCTCACCTGTGCCCAGCAATGGAGCCTCACCTGTGCCCAGCAATGGAGCCTCACCTGTGCCCGGGAATGCAGCCTCACCTGTGCCAGCAATGGAGCCTCACCTGTGCCCGGGAATGCAGCCTCACCTGTGCCAGCAATGCAGCTTCATCTGTGCCCAGGAATTCAGCCTCACCAGTGCCCATCAATGCAGCCTCACCTGTGCCCGGGAATGCAGCCTCACCAGTGCCCATCAATGCAGCCTCACCTGTGCCAGCAATGCAGCTTCATCTGTGCCCAGGAATTCAGCCTCACCTGTGCCAGCAATGCAGCTTCACCTGTGCCCAGGAATCCAGCCTCACCTGTGCCCAGGAATCCAGCCTCACCTGTGCCCAGGAATGCAGCCTTACCAGTAACCAACAATGCAGCCTGGCCAATGCCCATCAATGCAGCCTCACTTGTGCCCAGGAATGCAGCCTCACTTGTGCCCAGGAATGCAGACTCGCCAGTGCCCAGGTATGCAGCCTCGCCAGTGCCCAGGTATGCAGCCTCGCCAGTGCCCAGGTATGCAGCCTCACCAGTGCCCAGGTATGCAGCCTCACCAGTGCCCAGGTATGCAGCCTCACCAGTGCCCAGGTATGCAGCCTCACCAGTGCCCAGGTATGCAGCCTCACCAGTGCCCAGGAATGCAGCTTCACCTGTGCCCAGGAATGCAACCTCATCTGTGCCCAGCAATGCAGCCTCACCTGTGCAGGAGATCAGAGAGTAGAGGAAGAGGAAAGCCGGCCACAGCACCCGCCCTGCAATCCAGGGACAATTCAGCTCCAGGGACAGTGTTCTCAGTCTAGGGACTATCCCCGGAAACCGGGGACATCTGGTCACCCTATGTTAAATGGGACAAATAGAGAGGGGGAATCTCTTTATGGAGGCACAGACAGCAATAAAGACTGACAAGTGTTCTAATCCCTCTGCCCTCTATCCAAAAAAAATAAAGATACGTTTTGCCTTTAGTTATACTTTAAACTGGTAGTCCGTGGGAAGAATGTCCCTAAGGTGGTCATACACTGTACAATCTGATTGTACAATCTCCCATCTATCAACTATGTAGTGCCATGACCTTCTGATTTAATCCAAATTGAATGGATAGTTCAGGTATGTGCTTGTGTTACATAGTTTTGGTAGGTCTAAATGCAACTGTACAACCAGATTGTATAGGGTATGACCAGCTTTACATTGGTGGTCAGTGAGAAGAATGCACCGTACAATGGTGGCCAAGGGAGACAGATCACCTTAGATGGTGGTCAGTGGGAAAAAGACCCCTTTACATTGGTGGCCAATGAGAGAAGGGCCCCTTTACATTGGTGATCAGTGGGAAGAATGTCCCTTACATTGGTGATCAGTGAGAAGAATGTTCCTTACATTGGTGATCAGTGGGAAGAATGTTCCTTACATTGGTGATCAGTAGGAAGAATGTTCCTTACATTGGTGATCAGTGGGAAGAATGTCCCTTACATTGGTGATCAGTGAGAAGAATGTTCCTTACATTGGTGATCAGTGGGAAGAATGTCTCTTACATTGGTGATCAGTGGGAAGAATGTTCCTTACATTGGTGATCAGTGAGAAGAATGTTCCTTACATTGGTGATCAGTGAGAAGAATGTTCCTTACATTGGTGATCAGTGGGAAGAATGTCTCTTACATTGGTGATCAGTGGGAAGAATGTTCCTTACATTGGTGATCAGTGAGAAGAATGTTCCTTACATTGGTGATCAGTGGGAAGAATGTCCCTTACATTGGTGGTCAGTGGGAAGGAGGAGGAGGACACACCTAAGGAGCTCTCTGTGAGAACCAGCCTTTTTTTCAAGCCTGGGCCTTGCCTGTTAGCTTGGCCCAGGAATAATGCCTGATCCTGGGGGAGGCCCAGGGAGGGATCCCCCTGATGACACGGGGCCTAGTGAGGAGGAGGAGGAGGTGGAGGATCTGACTGTGGGTCCAGGCCCTGGTGAGAATGTGGATGTCTACAGACAGAAGATTATTGATCGCTTTCGAGCAATTGGAAGGGCTGAGGAGAAACTGAAATGTTTAAAAGCTGAACATAAAAACTTCAGGACCAAGTATTTCCAGGCCTGGAGTAAGAATCGTTTGGCCATGAAGCCAGAGTTACAGCAAATGGAAGAGGAGGTAAAGAAACAATCTTTATTTTTGGAGAAATTAAAAGATAAAAGTGGAGCTTTTGCGGAAAAGTTTAAAAATGACAGAAGATTTGCCAGCCAGACATCGGTGAGTTCTGTGGATCAGCAGCCGCAGGTTACAGACAACCCGGCTTCATCTGCCTCTGCACCTCTCCCCCCATGTCAGGCTGGGGAATCGCCAGCAGCAACCAGCCAGGGGGTTGAGAATGAACATGGCACCCTAAAGTTCATCCAACAGATGGAGTCACCCCTAAGGGCAGACAGGTCTGTTGGCGAAGTCCCAGAGGATGAGCAGAGGGGTTACAGACCGGCAGAGCCAGCACTGGTGGAGAAATCCCAGTGCACCATGCTGCCTCCTTCCAACATGTCTGCCCCACCGGCTGTGGTGGATGGTGTCCCGGCTGTGGTGGATGGTGTCCTGGCTGTGGTGGATGGTGTCCCGGCTGTGGTGGATGGTGTCCCGGCTGTGGTGGATGGTGTCCCGGCTGTGGTGGATGGTGTCCCGGCTGTGGTGGATGGTGTCCCGGCTGTGGTGGATGGTGTCCCGGCTGTGGTGGATGGTGTCCCGGCTGTGGTGGATGGTGTCCCGGCTGTGGTGGATGGTGTCCCGGCTGTGGTGGATGGTGTCCCGGCTGTGGTGGATGGTGTCCCGGCTGTAATGGATGGTGTCCCGGCTGAGGAACAGGAAGGGAAGAAGCTCTGCAAACCGCTGCCTGTTGGAGTCTCTGCTGTGGAGAAACCTTCTGCAGACATGGAGGGAAAACCCCTGGCAGAGGTGTTATTAGCTCACCAGAGCAATGTGGATGGATCTACATCATACACCCCGGACATGGATTTTGCTGCTACTGCTGAGACCTGTAGTTCTACAAGCAAGATGGCTGCCAGCTCCAAAGAGCCTGTTTCACCTTCACCTGGGCTGATTGATGCAGGTGGGGGAGGGGATCAGCATAGTGCAGCATGTGAAGTGGAGACAGCCATGGAAGTCTCCTGCAATGATTCACCTGTTGCTGTATTGGAACAACCTTCACTCTGCTCTGCTGATAGTCCTGTCCTGATGGAGGAGAAGAGTCTGCCTGGAGGTGATGTGTGTATGGGGACAGCAGTGAGTGAGGACACAGCAGGAACTATGAATGTGACAGAAAATAATGACAGCAATATTACTGATAAAGCAAAGGATGTGTTGGTGGTGGGTGGTGGTGGTGAAGGGGTTAATGTGGCTGCTATAGGTAAAAATGACATTTCTTCTGCTCAGCAGGGGAAAGATTCTTCAGGTGTGCAATCCAATCTCAAATTTGTTTTAGATGTTTCTAATCGCACAGATGGATCCTCTGCAAGGAAGAATATGGGGAGTTATGCATCTGTTCTGGGGAGTCGCAACAAGGAGGGTGGAGGGAATTTTGTAAATACTAGTCACAATTTGGGGAGGCTTGGTGGTGGGATGGTTGGTGGGTACAGGAGAAGGAATGTGGTTCAGTTAAGGTGGGAGGGGGAGGGGACCCCACCAGTAAGGGGGAGGGTGGCTGAGTTGGTTTTAGAAATGGGGTTTAAAGCCTTGGATATATTTGCTTTGATTTGCCCAGTGGGGAGTTATGAATTTGATTTGTCCTTTGTAAAGCCTGAGGGTCTGGATTTATTTTGGGAGCGATATAGGAGGTGCAAGGGCCTTCCGCAGTGGAGTGGTTTGGTGCCAAAGGTGATTTCCAGGCAGCCTCTGATAAAGTCGGTGACGATCCTGGTGCGTAACGAATCCATACCAGAGGCTGATTTGATAGTATGGCTACGCCGATATGGTGAGGTCCTCGCTCCACTGCGGAAGGTCCTGGATGAACATGGGATATGGACAGGGGCCTGGACAGTGTCACTAAAATTGGGCATGCTGGGCAATGTAGTTCAACACCTTCCCTGTTCAGCTTTTCTGGGGAGGGATAGGCTGACTATTTTTTACCAGGGTCAGCCTAAGGTCTGTAATAAATGTGGAGACAAAGGCCATTTTGCATCCACCTGTACCCGTAAGAAATGCTCACTATGCCAGGATTTGGGCCATTTGGCCAAAGATTGTACCGAAATTCGGTGCAATTTGTGCCAGAAGCTCGGTCATCCTTATAGCCAGTGCCCGGAGGCATTACATAACTTGCCAGGATTGGCGGCTGAGCTACAGAGGCTTGATAAAGAGGATGAGGCCGCTAAAACTGTTATTGTCCCTCCTGTTTCTGTTACATCTGTTCCAGATTCTGTTTCCCCTAGTGATGTGGTCCCTGAGTCTGTCCCTCCTGTGTCTGTTACATCTGTTGTTTTGGATTCTGTTTCCCCCAGTAATGTGGTCCCTGAGTCTGTCCCCCATGTGGTGGTCCCTAATCCTTCTGTACGTAGATCCTCCAGACTGGCAGAAGCTGCTGGGGGGGCAGGTTTGGCGGATCTTCCATCTCAGCCTCCAGTCCCTGTCCCTCGGCAGCGTAAACGTGGTCAGGGGCCTGTGAGGGTGTTGGATGGGGGAGGGGTTGAGGGAAAGGTGTCCATATCCCATGTCTCACCCTCTGTTGAGGGGGATTCGGATGATGAGGGGTGGGAGAAGTTTAGGAGGAAGAAAAAGAAGAAGAGGAAGACAAGTAAAGTGGTCATTTCTTCCTCAGGGTCGGACCCAGGAGGGGTTCCTCTTGGTAATACTTTTTCAGTTTTGTCAGATGATGATATGTCTGATATATCTTTCTCTTTATCATCCATGGATGAGGGGGAGTCACGTAGTCTTAAGAGAGCTGTTTCGGGTGATGAGAGTGTGACAAAGGTTAAGAAACGACTACCCCAATCATCCTGATGGCAGTTCCCACTCCGATAAAGGTGGCGACCATTAATGTCGCCAGCATTAAATCTGCAAGAGCTCGTGATATTGCCTTATTTTTGCTCAGCGAGTTTGATGCCGAGATTTTATTTTTGCAAGAGACCTGGCTCAATACTTTGGCCGATGTCCATCTAGCAAAACGGGAGTGGAGATGCGGTCCCTCCTTTTGGTCTCTTGCGGCTGAGCCCTGCAGCGGAGTTGCGGTCCTTTTTAAAACCGATATGGTAACGTGCCGGCGGGTAATTGAGGTAGAAATGGGGAGATGCATGGTCTTAGACGTCTCTCTTGGGGGGCAGGACCTGCGCCTGATCAATATCTATGGACCGCAGTCAAAATGGGGCAGGAAATGCCTCCTCACAGAGATCAAGCCCTTCCTTTTTACGTCCCAGCAGGTTGTCTTTGGAGGTGATTTTAACACCATAATTAGGCCTGAAGACAGGAGAGGCTCCATAGACAGGCTGGGTTATGATAGCGTTTTTCTTAGAGATATGGTGAGACAAGCAGGCCTGGTAGATGTGCATATTAAGCACTGCCCTGGCAGCACAGGATTCACATTTCAGAGAGGGAATAGTCAGAGTAGGATAGATAGGTTTTTTTTAAAGGAGAACTCTGCTTTCTCGGCTCCTGAGTTGAGGGCGGTGGAGTTCTCTGACCACTGTATGCTGTCTGTGACTCTGAATGCCTCGGACACTCCACCCAGGGGAAGGGGTACCTGGAAACTGAATTCGACTCTCCTGGAAGATGTAGAGGTAAGACAATCCTTTGAGGATTTTTTTCAGGCACAGGTTTCTATTCTGGACTTTTGCAGCAGTAAGTCAGAGTGGTGGGAGCTTGTGAAACAAAGGGCAATTGGACTTTTCAAGGCCGTAAGTAAGAAGAAGCAGCTTGGTATGTACATTGCCTACCAGCATTTGCGGAGGAAGCTTGATCGTCTTGTCTCGTATAGAGGAGATCCAGGGGAGATCTCTGAGGTGAAGTTTCTTCTTAGGAAGTGTCAATACGACCGGCATGCCTCCTTGGTTCTGGAGAGGGATTATGGAAAATATCACTCGCCTGATCCTTACCAGAACTGTAAGCAAGGCATAGCAGTTAAGACGATCATAGGCCTGAGGGATAGTACGGGTTCCCTGGTGAAGTCCAGATCAGGGATCCTGGAGATCTTCAGATCATATTACGCAGACCTTCTGGGAAGAAAGGACCTTTGTCGGGACAGGATGGAAAGCTTTCTGGATTCTACTCCAGGATTGGGAAATGGTACATTGCCTTTGATGGATTTGACAGAACCAATTTCAGTGGATGAGGTAGTTCATGCTATAGAGAAGCTGGCTACCAAAAAATCGCCTGGGCCGGATGGGTTGACAGCTGAATTCTACAAGTGTTTTAAGTCCATTCTGGCTCCCTTTTTAGCAGAGGTTTATAACAGCTGTCTAGAAGAGGGTTCGCTCCCTCCCTCCATGAGGCAATCCGCTGTGATTCTTCTGTCAAAAGGTAAGGACCCCTCAATGATTGAGAACTGGCGCCCCATGAGTCTTCTCAATGTTGATAGAAAGATCCTGGCGAAGATTCTTTTTTGGCGCTTGTCGTCAGTAGCAGGCGATTTGTTGTCCAGTCATCAGCACTGCTCGGTCCAAGGTAGAAGTACCTTTTCAGCGGTTTTAGCTGTCCGGGAGGCTTTGGAACGATGCAGGGCTGCTGGATGGAGAAAGTACTTGCTGGCATTGGATCAGGCGAAGGCTTTTGATAGAGTCAATCACGAGTACCTGTATTTGCTACTTGGTAGATACGGCCTGCAGGGGAGGTTTATAGATTGGCTGAAGACATTATATAGAGGGGCTGAGAGCTTCCCACTGGTTAATGGTTGGGTTGGACGGCCTTTTGAGGTTGGCTCTGGTGTGCGCCAGGGATGTCCTCTGAGCCCCCTGTTATATGTATTCGCAATCGACCCCTTCATAAGAAGGCTAGAGAGTGGATCTTTGTGCGGGGTGCCTTTGGGCATTGCTGGTGTGCCGCCTCTGAAGGTCGTGGCCTATGCCGATGATGTGTCTGTTATTGTCTCTGGGACAGAGGAGGCGCAGGAGGTGGTCTCTATGATAGAGCAGTACACGGAGGCTTCTGGTTCTAAAGTCAACCATGAAAAGAGTGAAGTTTTCTGGATGGGTGAGGAGGGTGAAAGCTTCGAACTTCCGGATGCCTTCCCAGAGCCCCAGCAGGAAATTAAAGTGTTGGGCATCCAATTTGGTCCTGGTGACTATGGTCATCGAAATTGGGAAAGCAGGTTGGTGTGTGCCAATGCCAAAGTAGCAAGCTGGAAGAAATGGAAGCTTTCCTTGAGGGAGAGGGTTGACTTGATCAAAACGTACCTGGTCCCAATCTTTTTATATGTCAGCTTCGTCTGTATCTTGCCAGCATCTCTCTATGCAAGGGTGTACAGCTGTTTTTTCCAACTGTTATGGGGAAGTAGGCTGAACCTGATCAAACGCAATGTAACTTACCTGTCTAGGCGGGAGGGTGGCCTAGGAATGGTCAACCCAATAGTTTTCTTTTCTCTGCTCTTTTTAAAGTACAATCTTGGTAACATGCTAGCAGAGAACCCGCCGGGATGGGTGGGCATTTTTCAATCTTGTTTTAGGCCTTTTCTGCGATGCTGGGAAGATGGCGGGCCAGTGAAAAGTCTGAGAGTCCGACATGGCAAGCTCCCGGCTTATGTTGCCCCGTGTCTGAAAATACTTCGGCAGTGGCAGGTGACAGTGGAGGATATCAAGTCCCTCCCCAGGAAGCTTCTGGAGAAGAGGATTTTGAGCTCTGCTTTCAGTGTGTCACTGGCCTTAAGGGATTGCCCAGGCTCTGTAATGAGGGAGGGGTTGCGTTTAATCAATTTAGAAAGAATCCCCTTGAAGTTTAGGGATCAAGCCTGGCTCGCTTTCCATGGAAGGCTCTATGTCAGAGGGAACTTGAAGCATCGCCCTGTGGATGATCGGGATTGTCCTAGAGCGGAGTGTGTTGGTAAAGTGGAGTCTATGGACCACTTTTTGCTGCAGTGTCCCTTTAACATAGAGGTGTATAAAAGGGTGGGGAGGGCTCTAGGCATCCCCTTTTTCTATCGCATGAGTTATGCGGAGTGGGTGTACGGGGCATTCCCGACTCGCTGGGATTTTGATTTGGATACACTGTTTTTAGTTAGTATTGTTGTCCGTTACTTCACATGGAATGCACGGTGCCAGATTACCCTGCGGAAAAAAGTCCTCTCTGTTGAGGTGGTGGTGCACGATATTCTGGGTGAGGTTGGGAAAATTCGGGGTCTTGAGAAAGGCAGGGAGCCTCGGGCGGTCTGGAAAAGGGCGTGGAGGAATATCAGACCTGCCTTTGGTGAACTGCCCATCTCTGGGTGAGGAGTTCTTTTCTTTTTCTGTTTTCTTTCACTCCCTTAGCTTTTGTTGGTTAGTAGCTTCTTTTTGAAGAAGGGCTGCATGCATAATGGGTGCGGGTTTGTTTCTTGACCTCATAGTTTAGATGTCTGATGTATTGGTGTGAGTTATAGTGAGATTATCCCCAATAATGACATGTTCATGATGAGTTCTGTTTTTGCTGTAAAGTCATTTTTTGTTTGAGAGCAGATTTGCTATATTTATTTTCATTTATGTAAATATGTATATATTTATGTATATTATAGTGATTTTATGCTTATTGATTGCAAGACTTTTAATAAAGAAAAATTGGGAAGAATGTCCCTTACATTGGTGGTCAGTGGGAAGAATGCTCCTTACATTGGTGATCAGTGAGAAGAATGTTCCTTACATTGGTGATCAGTGAGAAGAATGTTCCTTACATTGGTGGTCAGTGGGAAGAATGTTCCTTACATTGGTGATCAGTGAGAAGAATGCTCCTTACATTGGTGGTCAGTGGGAAGAATGTTCCTTACATTGGTGATCAGTGAGAAGAATGTCCCTTACATTGGTGATCAGTGAGAAGAATGTTCCTTACATTGGTGGTCAGTGGGAAGAATGTTCCTTACATTGGTGATCAGTGAGAAGAATGCTCCTTACATTGGTGATCAGGGGGAAGAATGTTCCTTACATTGGTGATCAGTGAGAAGAATGTCCCTTACATTGGTGGTCAGTGAGAAGAATGTCCCTTACATTGGTGATCAGTGGGAAGAATGTACAGTGGCAAACATGTTACTAGATGTCACTAGTATTGCATTGCTGGGGAGCTTCTTGAGCTGCAACAATAAATGTGACAGCAATCAGTAAAAGTCACTTCAGTTTTGAAGTAGGTAAATAAAGACAAGCGGATGCCATGTTGAGCAGTGGCCACTAGATGTCACTAATAGTGCATTGCCGGGGAGCTGCAACATGTTTAGAAACCCATAGATCAGAATGTTATAGATAGATTAGATCAGGCTTTCTGAACTTTTTTTTTTTTTTTTTTACACAGAGGAACCCTTAGATTTTAGAACAACGTTTCAGATCTCACAGAGGACCCTAATAATTAATCTATGTACAGCTATTAATGTAAGGAGTAAGACAAGTCCCTTACATTGGGGGTCAGTGGGAAGAATGCTCCTTGCATTGGTGCCCAATGAGAAGAATTCCCTTTACATGACCCTCTTACAGATACAGTATTAAAAATATAATTGGTGACAAAGTTTACTTTCCTGAGAGTCAGAAGTTGCTTATTACTCAAGGATATAACAATGGGTAGGGGACGGGGAGGGGGTATACGGTATAGAGTTACCGATAGGAAAAAGTGGTTACTGTAGCAATTAATGGTCAGTACAATGTGGATGAAGTAAAAGGTAACAATTTATTATATGATGATAAAACACCTGAGTGAGGTGGACATACAATTAAATAATTAATGCACTTAAGAATACAATACCATCCCTATTGTGGTGGCATGAAAGGGAACTAACGAATACAGCAGACAAGACACACACAGAACATGTAACGGCATAGACACTGTCCGGACTGGTTATATGCTGCTCGGTGGCCAAGCGATCAAATTGGGTAATGGCATATGAGTGTGCTTCCAAATGGAAAATTTAGTGGGATGTGCTGCCGAGAAGCATATTCATGGAGCGGGGAGAGGGGGCAGGAAGAGGGGGCACCCGGGCCCGGGGATGGGGATCAAGAAGATGACTGGACTGATCCTGGCAATTCAAGGTACTCATAAGATGGTAGCCAAACTTAATACTGAATAGAGGTGGAGCTGTAGTTCTAAGTACAGTATAGTTCACTTGTGCAGTATAGGCAGTGATGATCGGCCGTGTAAGCAGTAGAGCTGGTAAAACACAGTGATCAGTAAGCTGCAGGGCTATTCATAAGGTGCAGGCAGTGGTTAGCAGGGGGCACCAATGGCCATACGGTACATGTAGAGCTTAAACATACAGGAAGCTGTACAGGGTCCTCAACTTATTAGTGAGTCAGTGGTGCTCGTACCTTAACTTCCTTGGGGATTCCTGGAGGTTGTTGCACGGGTCATACTGGAGGTGGCTTGCAGAGTCCGGAAGGTTGTGAGGCCGGTGAATATGGCTGCAGCTGTAATCCTCCGTAGGGAGTAACTGATCGGGTCCTGAGCGTGAAAGCCCTTGCTTGATGCTGGTAGCCTGAGCAGCTTCAGGTGCCGTCGAATAGTGCGATAGGCTACCTGGTATTTCGCCGCTGCGCGGCTTCCACCTCTCCGTCCGTTCGATTAGACAGCGCTGATGCCGGTGATGATGTCAACGCGTTTCGCTGTTGCGTGGTAGCGTAGCTTCTTCCTGGACGTCCAGGAAGACGTCCAGGAAGAAGCTACGCTACCACGCAACAGCGAAACGCGTTGACGTCATCCTATCGCACTATTCGACGGCACCTGAAGCTGCTCAGGCTACCAGCATCAAGCAAGGGCTTTCACGCTCAGGACCCGATCAGTTACTCCCTACGGAGGATTACAGCTGCAGCCATATTCACCGGCCTCACAACCTTCCGGACTCTGCAAGCCACCTCCAGTATGACCCGTGCAACAACCTCCAGGAATCCCCAAGGAAGTTAAGGTACGAGCACCACTGACTCACTAATAAGTTGAGGACCCTGTACAGCTTCCTGTATGTTTAAGCTCTACATGTACCGTATGGCCATTGGTGCCCCCTGCTAACCACTGCCTGCACCTTATGAATAGCCCTGCAGCTTACTGATCACTGTGTTTTACCAGCTCTACTGCTTACACGGCCGATCATCACTGCCTATACTGCACAAGTGAACTATACTGTACTTAGAACTACAGCTCCACCTCTATTCAGTATTAAGTTTGGCTACCATCTTATGAGTACCTTGAATTGCCAGGATCAGTCCAGTCATCTTCTTCATCCCCATCCCCGGGCCCGGGTGCCCCCTCTTCCTGCCCCCTCTCCCCGCTCCATGAATATGCTTCTCGGCAGCGCATCCCACTAAATTTTCCATTTGGAAGCACACTCATATGCCATTACCCAATTTGATCGCTTGGCCACCGAGCAGCATATAACCAGTCCGGACAGTGTCTATGCCGTTACATGTTCTGTGTGTGTCTTGTCTGCTGTATTCGTTAGTTCCCTTTCATGCCACCACAATAGGGATGGTATTGTATTCTTAAGTGCATTAATTATTTAATTTTATGTCCACCTCACTCAGGTGTTTTATCATCATATAATAAATTGGGGAGGGAGAGGGGGAGGGAGGGAGAGGGGGAGGGAGGGAGAGAGAGGGAGGGAGAGAGGGAGAGAGAGAGAGACATTTATTTATTTTCCCTGCTGAAACGAAGTTATCTCCAAGCTGCAGAATCAGATGTGACATCTACAGATGAAAGCCCTTCCACTTCTAATGTGGATAAATGAAGAGACGCAGTTGCTGTACTGTACAGTGGCCACTAGATGTCACTGGCGACGCCTGTAATCTGCTGTAGGCATTGGATATAATATTGATGGAGAAGTCACATAACACAACTTACCATTGTGTGGTAAACATCATCATGCAAATGAGGTGTAATTGTGAGATAATAGCAATCATCTCACATAACGCCATGTCTAAACAGGGACGCTAATGATGATGTGTGAGGGAGGCGCGCCAGGCCTACAGCCCATGAGTCACACAGATATTATTATCGCCGTCTAGATTACATCTTGGGAAGAGATGGCATCCTGGGAGATCATCGACTCCGGATAATATACAATCCCTGGAACACGCGGCATGGCCTCAGTTCTGGAATGGGATCAATATGGACCGCGGGAATTACCGAATATTGCACACAAAAAAAAGAAGAAAAAAAAAAAACCTGTAACTCCGTGCTGAGTGTAAATCACTATTTGTGAAAATATCACAAATTTAGCAGGCTGAGGGTTCAATTTTCCTCTGCAGCTTGGCTGATTTTAGAAAAAAAGCCCCTTTGAAGGATTTATGAAAGGGGTTTTATGGTAGAATTGGTGGTTTAGATCCTGAATAAGCAGCAGATCAATGGCACTGCTTCTCCTTACCTTGGAGTTAAAGTGGAACTCCAGACAGATAGAAAAGACATACAGTGCCTTGCAAAAGTATTCACCCCCCTTGGCATTTTTCGTGTTTTGTTGCCTCACAACTAGAGCAGCACGATTAATCGTATATAAGATCGCGATTTCGATTCACCCCCCCCCCCCCCCGCGATCTGCAAGCTGGATTACCTCGATTTTCCGGATCTCCCAGTCGGAAGCACGGAACCAGCCTGGAACGCAAATGGCGCCGATATCGGAACTGACGTCAGCAACCGGAACTGACGTCAGTCAGCATAGAGCATAGTGCCGGCCTGGACTGCGCAAGCACAATCAACACGCCGCTCGCTCCCAATGCTCGGGGTTGGTTATTTAATACAGCAAGGGGCGGATACTTTTCTCAAAGGGGCGGATGTATATATGGTTATAAAGACAGCAAGGGGCGGATGCTTTTCTCAAAGGGGCGGATGTATGGTTAACTATACATCCGCACCTTCGAGAAAAGCATCCGCCCCTTTGAGAAAAGCATCCGCCCCTTTCTGTATTAAATGAATAACCAGCCCCGAGCATCGGGAGCGAGCGGCGTGTTGATTGCGCATGCGCCGTCTACAGCTGATTTTTCTCTTTTTAAATTTAACCATTTTAAAGAATCGTGAGAGAATCGTGATCTGTTTTCTAAGCAAAAGAATCGCGATTCTCATTTTTCCCAGAATCGTGCAGCTCTACTCACAACCTGGAATTAACATGGATTGTTTGAGGATTTGCATCATTTAATTTACAGAACATGCCCACAACTTTGAAGATTTCTTTTTTTTTTTATTATGAAGCAAACAACAAATAGGACAAAATAACAGAAAAAGTCAATGTGCATAACTATTCACCCCCCTAAAGTCAATACTTTGTAGAGCCACCTTTTGCGGCTATCACAGCTCCAAGTCGCTTTGGATAAGTCTCTATGAGCTTGGCACATCTTACCACTGGGATTTTTGCCCATTCCTCCTTGCAAATCTGCTCCAGCTCCTTCAAGTTGGATGGTTTGCATTTGTGAACAGCAATCTTTAAGTCTGACCACAGATTTTCTATTGAATTGAGGTCTGGGCTTTGACTAGGCCATTCCAACACATTTACATGTTTCCCCTTTACACCACTCAAGTGTTGCTTTAGCAGTGTGTTTGGGGTCATTGTCCTGCTGGAAGGTGAACCTCCGTCCTAGCCTCAAATCACACACAGAGTGGTACAGGTTTTGCTCAAGAATATCCCTGTATTTAGCACCATCCATCCTTCCCTCAATCCTGACCAGTTTCCCAGTCCCAACTGCTGAAATACATCCCCACAGCATGATGCTGCCACCACCATGTTTCACAGTGGGGATGGTGTTCTTTGGGTGATGTGATGTGTTGGGTTTGTGCCAGACATAGCGTTTTCTTTGATAGCCAAAAAGTTCAATTTTAGTCTCATCAGACCAGAGCACCTTCCTCCATACATTTTGGGAGCGTTTCACAAACTCAAAACGTGCCATTTTGTTTTTTGCTGACAAAGATTTGGGGGGCAGGTGCTTTAAATAGCCTTGCAGGAGTTAAATGTCTTTTTTGTATGTGTGCGCTGTAATAATTTGTTCTGTTTTATATGGTCTTATGGCTGCGCCATCTTTATTGCATTTTTTAGGGTGTGCCCCCCAAATCTTTGTTTATCTCTCCCTCTGGTACCAATTGCCAGGTCCTTGTAGAAGTTGCCCTGGTGGGAGCTGGACTATATAAGAAGTTTTGTTGTGAGAGCTGATGTGCTCCGCACTGGTAAGGTATTTTGTAATATGCCCTATTGTAATAATGTATGGAAGATCTGTTGTGCAATTCTGTTGTGCAATTCTTTAACAAATGTGCTCATCTTTTTTAATTTTATTTTGAAAATCTGGTAACCTGACAGTATGAGAGACTTGTATTTTCTCTTCTGTGTGCAAGTAACACTTACAGGTCTTGCCCTTCCCCTATGAAACAAAAAGCAGAAGACTGATGAGGTTATCTCTCTGTCACTTTGCTCTCTCCTCCTAACAGCATGCTCTATGCACTAGAGCAGTGTTGCTCAGATATTTTTCAGTCATGGCGCCCGTTAAAAGTATGTCATATTTCGAGGTACCCAAGCCTAAAATGTAAAAAACGTAAATGTTATTTGTCAAAGGGAAGCCTAAGCCTGAGATGATGCACACAATGACCTTGGTGAAATTAACTTCACATCAGAAGCCAGCCGTCTACCTCACATCAGAGGTTCCCCCATCATATCAGAAGTCCTCCACCATGTCAGAGGTCCTCCCATTACATCAGAGGTCCACCCACCACAACAGAGGTCCTCCCATAACATCAGAGGTCCACCCACCACACCAGAGGTCCTCCATGTCAGAGGTCCTCCCATCACATCAATGGTCTCCCATCATATCAGAGGTCTTCTTATCACATCAGAGGTCCCTTCTTCACATAAGAGGTCCGCCATCATGTTAGAGGTCCTTCCATCACATCATAGGTCCTCCAATCACATCAAAGGCTCCCCATCACATCAGAGGTCCTCCCATCACATCAGAAGTCCCTCCTTCACATCAGAGGTCCTCCCATCACATCAGAGGTCCTCCCATCACATCAGAGGTCCTCCCATCACATCAGAGGTCCTCCCATCACATCAGAGGTCCTCCCATCACATCAGAGGTCCCCATCACATCAGAGGTCCTTGCGCCCCCCCTCCCCAAAGCACCTTGTCCCCATGTTGATGAGGACAAAGGCCTCTTCCTGACAACCCTGGCCGTTGGTTGTCAGGGTCTGCGAGCAGGGGGGCTTATTGGAATCTGGAAGCCCCCTTTTAACAAGGGGGCTCCCAGATCCCATCCCTTCACCCTATGTGAATTAGTATGGGGTACATTGTACCCCTACCCATTCACCTAAAAAAAAAAAAAAAAAAGTGTCAAAAAATAAAACACAGTACACAGGTTTTAAAAGTAATTTATTAATGCAGCTCCGGTGTCGCCCCTAATTTCTTCTCCCCTCTCCGGCTCTTCTGCCTCCTCCGCTGATGTCTTCTGCCTCTACAGGGTCTTGTCCGTTGTCTTCTCGCTCTATTGCCCGGTCTTCTACGCTGTCTTCTCCCTCTGTTCTTCTTCTGATATTGACTCAATGCTCTCTCCCGCTCTAATGCTGGGTGCACGGTGTGCCACTACTTATATTGGCATGGGGCGGGGTCACCCGGTAATGTCATGCGGAGGCCCCACCCCTTATGATGTCAACGCCCAGGGCATGATGCCAGACCAAAGGGCCTGGTATGCTCTTGGAGGGGGAACCCATGCGGTTTTTTTAAAAAATTTGGTGTGGGGTTCCCCCTAAAAATTCATACTAGACACAAAGTGCCTGCATGGTTGGGATCAAAGTCAAATCCCTGTTTATTAAAGTCGGACTGATGTCGGACTTAAAGTCGCAGGGCAAAGTCGGATCCAGTTGTATGACTGACGTGTCGCGTCGTACCATTGTGAACCCGGCCTAATTGAACAAGCTGAAGTTAGAAGCTGATTGGCTACCATGCACAGCTGCACTAGATTCTGCGTGCACCAGTTTTAGTAAATCTCCCCCAATGTGTGGCTTCTCCCTCACCCTCTAAGCTCTGCTATTGATTAGATCAGTGCTTCTCAACCCTGTCCTCAAGTACCCCCAACAGGCCATGTTTTGGGAACTTCTGTCCAAAATACCAAGCCATTGACTCTGATTTAAAGCACCTGTGCAAAATAAAGGAAACCCTGTAAACCTGGCCTGTTGGGGGTACTTGGGGACTGAGGTTGAGAACCACTGGATTAGATCACAAAGTGGCTGATACAAGGTCAAAGGTGCTCACACTTTTTGCGTTTACAAAAATACATTTAATGATGTATAATGATCACAGAGCTGAATTCACTTATGCCTTTTACACTCTCCGGAAACAAGGTGTTGGAAAGAGATTTTGCTCCATAGTGACATAATATCATCACGCAGTTGCTGCAGATTTGTCGGCTGCACATCCATGATGGGAATCTCCACCACCTTCCACCACAACCCAAAGGATCTCTATTGGATGAGATGTGGTGAGTGTGGAGGCCATTGGAGGACAGGGACCTCATTGTCCAGTGGTGAGATGATTGGAGCTTTATGACATGGTGCATTATCCTGCTGGAAGGAGCCATCAGAAGATGGGGACACTGTAGTCATAAAGGGATGGACATGGTCAGCAACAATACTCGGGTAGGCCGTGGTGTTTTAACGATGCTCAATTGGTACTAAGGGGCCCAAAGTGTGCCAAGAAAATATCCCCAACACCATTATACTACCACCACCAGCCTGAACCGGTGATACAAGGCAGGACGGATCCATGATTTCATGTTGTTTACACCAAATTCTGACCCCACCATCTGAATGTCGCAGCTGAAATCCAGACTCATCAGACCAGGCAATGTTTTTCCAATCTTCTATTGTCCAATTTTGGTGAATTGTAGCCTCAGATTCCTGTTCTTAGCGTACAGGAGTGGCACCCGGTGTGGTCTTCTGCTGCTGTAGCCCATCTGCTTCAAGGTTCCATGTGTTGTACATTCAGAGATGGTATTCTGCATACCTTGGGTGTAACAAGTTTCTATTTGAGTTACTGTTGCCTTTCTATCATCTGGAACCAGTCTGCCCATTCTCCTCTGACCTCAACAAGGCATTTTCCTCCACACAACTGCCGCTCACTGGATATTTTCTCTTTTTCAAACCATTCTCTGTAAACCCGAGAGATGGTTGTGCGTGAAATTCCCAGTAGATCAGCAGTTTTTGAAATACTCAGACCAGCCCATCGGGCATCAACAACCATGCCACGTTCAAAGTCACTTAAATCCCCTTTTCTTCCTCATTCTGATGCTCGGTTTGAACTTCAAGTCGTCTTCACCACGTCTAGATGCCTAAATGCATAAAGTTGCTGCCATGTGATTGGCTGATTAGCAATTTGTGTTACCAAGCAATTTAACAGGTGTACCTAATAAAGAGACCGGTAAGTGTATAACTAGTTTAATTTAGCTTTAAGAACTAAGGCTGCCATTCATAACACACGGGTAAAATTTGCCATTTTTGCGTTTGTTTTGACATGTGTGCGTTATCCAGCTTTACATTCACCTAATATGTTCACCCAGTGGTGTACCAACAGTTGGGGCAATCTGCCCCAGGTACCACACATTGGGGGGTGTCAGGCCAGCGCTGCTTAGGGGTGACACCCCGGATTGCCACTCACTAACACAGGAGAGTAGAGGGGGGGGCAGAACGGGAGAGAAGCACAGCAGTGCTGAATAGACAGCGAGAGCTGCCGGAGTTAACTTTCCAAGTTAACCAGCAGGTGGTTGGCTGCTAGTGTAAAGGGGTCCAGAGGTATGGGGGGCTGTGCAATGTAAAGGGGTCCAGAGGTGTGCGGGGGGCTGTGTAATGTAAAAGGGTCCAGAGGTGTGCAGGGGGCTGTGTAATGTAAAGGGGTCCAGAGGTGTACGGGGGGCTGTGTAATGTAAAGGGGTCCAGAGGTATGGGGGCTGTGTATTGTAAAGGGGTCCAGAGGCATGGGGGCTGTGTAATGTAAAGGGGTCTAGAGGTTCAGGGGCTGTGTAATGTAAAGCAGGTGATTGGTTGCTAGCTCTTGATGTCTATTTCTCACTGCTGTGTCTCTCTCCTGTTCTGCCTCCTGCCCTCTGCTCTACTCTCCTGTGTCTCCCGCTCTGCATGCCCAAATAAGGTAGGAAGGGGCAGAGCTGTGGGTAAAGGGGGGTGGGAGCTGTGTAATGCAAAGGGGTCCAGAGGTATGGGGGGCTGTGTAATGTAAAGGGGACCAGAGGTATGGGGGCTGTGTAATGTAAGAGGGTCCAGAGGTATGGGGGCTGTGTAATGTAAAGGGCTCCAGAGGTGTACGGGGGTGCTGTGTAATGTAAAGGGGTCCAGAGGTACAGGGGGGCTGTGTAATGTATAGCTGTCCAGGGGTACAGGGGCTGTGTATTGTAAAGGGGGTCTTCATACATTTTACCTGCAGTTATAGCTGCAGTCCTATAGATTTCTTTTAGGTTGCGCATTTTTTTTAGTCATTTTCTGAAAACCAAAAGTCCTGCATGCTGCATCTTTGGAGCACTTTCAGAAAACAGGAAAAGATTTTTTTTTTTTTTGGGGGGGGTGGGGGGGGTGGGGGGGTGACACCATGTTTTACTGCACCAGGTGACACCAACCCTAGTGACGCCACTGGTAGTAGCACATAGTAAGTGTACCACTGGCAGTTAGATGTATTTCTGTCTGGCGCCGATGACAATCCTCGGGTCGGTTCGGTCGTCGCCGTTTTTGCAGAGGAGGAGGAGGGGCCTGGCCCCCCGGGGGAGCAGAGGGGAGAGGATTCTTCCAGGTTCCGGGCTGATGTGCGGTGCGCTGCCTGTCAGCCTGGGGGGGGGGGGGTTCCAGATATAGGATCCGCCCTGGGTGCCAAATGCTCCCTTGTGTTCACCCAGTCACTTTTTTTGGCTTTAGGATTATAAATCTCTAATTCTTATGCTAAACATTTCTACGTAAAACAAACATATTAAATATTCACTAAGCACATAACAGCGATTATTGAATTGTTCATTTTGGTAATCTTCAGAATTCAATTTAGAACCTCCAGTTGTAAAGCTCACTAACAAACGGCAGTCACACTGGAGACGCGGCGCGCTCTGGGAATATTTGTGTCGCGCCGCTTGCTGTCCGCCTTCTTCACTCCGGAACATGTTTACATTTCATCATTTTCTGTTACTTATTAATGGGAAGGAATCTGGAAGCTCCCCCGGGGTTCATTTTATAAGACAATCCATAGAGGAACACTGATGAGCAAAGTACAAAATTCACAACAGCCAATCAATCAATGGCTTAATCAATCCAGGTTTCTTATAGGCTATTGTGATTATTGGGCTTTGCATGTAGAATTTTTTTTAGATGAGAGCAGTGGTCTCCAAACTGCGGCCCTTTATTTACCTTTATCTGGCCCTTGCAAGGCATTATTCCTCCCAATGACACCAACAATGGGGCATAACTCCTGTTACTGACAACAACAACAGGGCACTATTCCTCCCACTGATACTAATGATGGGGCACTATTCCTCCCACTCACAACAATGATGGGGCACTATTCCTCCCACTCATACCAATGATGGGGCACTATTCCTCTCACTGACACCAGTAATGGGGCACTATTCCTCTCACTGACACCAGTGATGAGGCACTATTCCTCCCACTCATACCAATGATGTGGCACTATTTCTCCCACTGATACCAATGATGGGGCACTATTCCTCCCACTCACAACAATGATGGGGCACTATTCCTCCCACTGATACCAACAATGGGGCACTATTCCTCCCACTGATACCAACAATGGGGCACTATTCCTCCCACTGATACCAACAATGGGGCACTATTCCTCCCACTGATACCAACAATGGGGCACTATTCCTCCCACTGATACCAATGATGGGGCACTATTCCTCCCACTGACACCATTACCTCTGCAGTATTCCTCCCACTGACCCCAACGATGGGGCACTATTCTTCCCCCTAATGCTAATTATGCACTGTTTACTCTCACCGACATCAGGACAATTTCTAGTCCGTCTGGCCCCCCTAAAGTCTGAAGGACAGTAAGCACACTGTAGGTGTCACATGACCACTCACTTGCAGCACAGCGCATGCACACTCACAAGTCATTTTTACATTTGCTCCCTTCACCTTTGAAGTGTGCATGTGTATCCGGTCCCAGATTGAAGAGTGCACACTGAATACCTGGTACCATAACAACAAGGCACATGCGCGCCCTTCATAGGCTGAAGTGTGCTCGCAAGGGTGGTTCCATGGGACCCTGTTAAGCAGTGGAGCCACCCTCATGACGGAACTGGGGAAGAGAGAAACCCCCAAGGAAGAATATCTTGGATACTCCAAAAGAAATATCTCTGTACCAAAATTCCCAACTATGTTCCTGTCCTCCTAGGAGTATTAGGTGTTCCTGTCCATCATTGTGTGGTCCTGATCCTCCTGTTGCAATCTTTAAAATATTTAAAATAAAGTCCATTCGGGATGATGGGAACTCCTGATAATGGGCACAGCAGATGTACAGACCTGAGAACTCAGCACGGGGATAGTGGGAACCCCTTATAATGGACCCAGCAAGTGTATAAACCAGGGACCTCAGTACATTGATGGTGGAAACCCCTCATTATGGGCCCAGCAGGTGTATAAACCAGGGACCTCAGTGTCGGGATGGTAGGAACCCCTCATAATGGGCACAGCAGGTGTACAAACCAGGGATCCCAGTGCAGGGATGGTGGGAACCCCTCATAATGGGCACAGCAGGTGTACAAACCAGGGATCCCAGTGCAGGGATGGTGGGAACACCTCATGATGGGCACATTCACTGTACAAACTCAAGGATTTCACCAATGCAGTCTACCATAGAGAGAAGAGTCGGTGTTTAACTCTCCAGCATCAATGCACCAGCTGGCTCCTGATCATGTGACCAATGTAACAGCCAATCACAGTGATCACACAATTCGGACATCTGTCCTCCCCCCCGGTGTAAAGACCCAGTTAAAGGGCCCCCAGGACTGGGCAGGAAGGGGTTAAAGAAGAATAGGACTATGGCACACTAATGTGTAAACGTGTTTTTGCACAGGCGGCAGCAAAACAGTGTGAACCCAACTTTAATGGGTGTGGGTAGGTTGAATTTTTGGAGACCCCGTCCCTGTACTCTGAATGATGAAAGTGAAAAAGTCTCTTATACAAAATCTCACTGAAAAATTAAAGTCCGTAAAGCTGTTCTGACCCCTCTCTGACCCGAATCGTCGGATCGTTTTGTTCGCCATACCGAACGCTTCTCAATGAAGACTGACCATCAAATTGTGTCTTTGATGTTTCGAAAGCCTTTTTGAAGAACTTTATCGGCAAAAGGTCAAACACAAAGGACGGCGCGCATTAAAGTTTAACAGAGACGAAAACGGCGATCTATAAAAAGCTGCCGGTCCCACACGTGTATAATAACAATCCTCAGCTTGTTGTGGTGGGTCCCCCGCTGGCTCGCTGAATAATTTAGCACAGATTCTGCTGGTAGCTTATTTTTATTCAATTGTATAGTTTACGCTGTGTGAGCAATGCGCTCCTACGCCCCCTCAGTCCTGAAGTGAAAGCCCCCGCTGCAAGCCAAACAGCCTCATCACCGCGTAATTTTAAGGGAATATAAAGTGTATTTTTAGGGAGTACACATTTACTGGAACATTCATCCGTTTTGCTTTCTTGCTGTTCCATATTTAATATCAATCATAAATGCTCCCTGAAGCAAAGGCGTAGATAAGGGGGGCGATAGGGGGGTTTGGAGATAAGACAGTTAGCTTCATAACCTCTTGCTTTCCATCTGGCCAGACCTGAACCATAGACATGAACTGAGAAAGAACAATGACCATTATTTAGTGCTGCGATGCAGGACCCAGATCCTGCATATGTAATAAGCATATAGACTGAAGCAAAGGTTTGACAAAGGAGCCTGAGCGCTCCGAAACACGTAGCCACGCCCCTTGGTTGTAGGTCCTCCTCCGGCGTAACATCATTTCCGCTTCTGTGATTCACAGTTGCTTTGGTGCTTCTTGATATGGATTCTGAGCGGTTTCCCACATTGCAGATGCCTGCTGGGTACCTTCACGCCACAAATCCCCACCGGCATGAGACCCTTCCTTGGGAACATTCTATTTGGTGAGCACACGGTCATGGTTGCCATGTAAGTTGCCAATTGTCTTTCATGTAATAGAGTACACTAATGTTGTCCTTAGGTGACGTCCCCTTTTGTTTTGTACACATAAAAGTTGCACATCGGTTCAAAAACAGTAACACGCACTGATATCACTTACCTTAAAACTCAACTCTGGGCTACCATATGTTAAAAGATAAAATAGTCACCCAGCAGGTGCTTACAATGAAAAGGCAGCTTAGGCATACTTATTCAGGGCATCCCGCAGTATTCCTGTCCTTCAGACATCTTGGATGATTGATGCCCAGCGTCATTCAACTCAAAAGACTGAGGAGATACAGTAAGTGTAGGGTGCCATGGATCTATCCCCTGAAGAGGTGGCATCACGGCATCAAGCTCTCTTCGTTAATTAATGCAGAGAGAGCCACTGTAATTACTTTATTACACCAGCACCACTCTCTGCATCACCCAGGACCACTCTATGCGATTAAGGAGGTGGAGAGGACCCTGCACATCATGTGACCAGCCTGAAGACATCTGGAAAAGGTAAGTATGATGCAAAACAGTGGCGTCGCTAGGGGGTGGCTTTTGGGGCTATAGCCCTGAATCTGGGGCCCAAAGCCCTGAATCTCTCAGAGACAGCCGTGGCCTCTCTGCAGCCAGGCCGCTAGTGCGGCGGGCATCACCGGAGAGTGGGCAGGCAGCACGGGAGAGCCGGGCGGGGGAGAGAGCAGAGAGATGACATCATCTCTTACCGCCCACCCTGCATCACTGCTGTTCTGCCCTCACTGTGCAGCCGCAGGCAGCAGAGAGATGACATCTCTCACTGCCTGCCCTCTCTGTGGTGACCCTGATGCAAGGAGCGGCTCTCTGGGGACTCTGAGGTAAGGAGGGGCTCTCTGGGGACCCTGATGTAATTGGGGGGCTCTCTGGGGACCCTGATGTAAGGGGGGGCTTTCTTGAGACCCTGATGTAAGGGGGAGCTCTCTGGGGACCCTGATGTAAAGGGGAGCTCTCTGGGGACCCTGATGTAAAGGGGAGCTCTCTGGTACCCTGATGTAAAGGGAGGCTGTCTGGGGACCCTGATGTAAGGGGGGCTCTCTGGGGACCCTGATGTAAGGGGGGCTCTCTGGGGACCCTGATGTAAGGGGGGCTCTGTGGGGACCCTGATGCAAGGGGGAGGCTCTGTGGGGACCCTGATGTAAGTGGGGGGCTCTCTGAGGACCCTGATGTAAAGGGGGGGCTCTCTGGGGACCCTAATGTAATGATAATATATGTAATATATATATAATTACACACACGTATATTATATACATGTGTATGCCCGCCCAAGCGTATGACTTTTTTACTTAGCTGCTATGGGCTCTAGCCCCAGATCTTTTGTAGACTTAGCAACGCCCCTGATGCAAAATAAAGCATAATATAATATTTTAAAATCCTCTGCTGTCATTAACTTGACACCTGGTGATGCTCAAAATCCACAAAGGTCTCTGTCCAAGCACTTCCTGTTTTAGGTTGACAACACACTTACCCTATCTCAAGGAGCGTAACTATATAGGGGATGGCTTAACACGTAGCCCGTGCCCCTTTGAAGACGTCTACTAATGACGAAACATGTAGGGCGTGGCTACGTTGTAAGCCGTCACGATTGCCCCATGTTATGCACAGGTTATTGTGATTTTTATATGCCGGCTTGTTTTTAATTGTATTTCTACCTCACGGAGCGTGCACTCTCCGTTGTGGTCTGTACTTTTATTCAATAAATCCTGAACCTTTTTACACTATTGGAGCTCCGCTCTTTTGTTTTTTCCTTTGCCACACTGGGAGCAAGAGAGCTGTCCTTCCCCCCCCCCCCCCTCTTCAGGCGTTTCACTTGGACTAGCCCGGACCGGAGACAGCATTCCTGACAGCTGCTGGGGAGATCTTCTCATCACACGGTCCCTGCAAAGGGCAAAATCTGCATGCCTGATAGACCCTGCCAAGGAGGGGGTCCAACACGGAGGGTAAGAGTCCACCTTTACCACTTTTTTCACTTATTGGAGTCACCGCCAGTGGAATTGTACCATCCTGCACATCCCTCACCTTTGTCGATCCACTCATAGGGAGATTGGTTGCTGCTAAGCTGTATAGTGGATGGAAGTATTTTTTCACTGATGAACGTTTTATGTTTGAACTCATGGACTGAGTCTGTTTGATTATCATGTTTTCACGTTATTATTATTGTTGTACTTCACATGTACACTTTTTTCTTTTTCTTTTGAGTTTTTATGATTGGCACGTATATTTTTCCATCACCCATTGAGTCATTTATTTGCTCTCAGTAGATTGTGGTTTTCACTACCACCCATATGCATTCACATTTATGTGTATATTCTCATACAGTTAGCGCACTTTATTTATTTTTATTTTCCATGGTATACACAGATATTGGTGTATTTTATGTGCAGCTTCTACCTTGACTTTTTGCTCTGTAGCGCAGTTTTTCTTTTTATTTTCAAGGAGCGTAACTACAAGGGTTGCAGGGGTCGCAATTGTGACATGGCTCCATGCTCCGAGGGGCAGCCGCTGAATGCCCACTTCTCCTTCTCCCCCTCCTGCCAGCATTCACTGGACGCAGAAGGAAAATGGAACTGATCAATTCCTCTCTCTGCTGCCCCTGCTTTCCAGCTTCTTTTTGCTGCCCTTCTGCTTTCTTCAACCCCCCCTTGTTCCTGCAACTCTGCTGGGTACCCCCTGTCCTCCCGCCGGCTGCTGTGGAAGATGTGTCAAGATGGAGAATGGGGAAGGGGCCGGTAAATGTGTCATTTACCGGCCCTTTCCTTGTTCTTGTCTGAGTGAATAGTCAGTGATCCATACCAAACACTGACTATGTCCATTCATAACTAAAGCATAGTGAACTGTGTGTACTATGCTTCAGTATGTGAATGAGTGGGAAGCTCTGTACACAGATATTCCTGTCCATTCACTCTGTGCAGCTAAGGCTGCAGAGATGGAGATTAAGGGCCTCAATCTCTTTTCTTTGACTCAATGATGAAACATCAGAGGTCTGATTAGATCTCTGACATCTCACCAAACGCCCCCAATGGGGCTCCTAAAGAAATATAAAAAAATAATATTGTAAATAAAATAAAAAGGTAAAAAATAATAAAATTACAAAAATAAAAAAACTACTGACACCAGTGGCGGGACTACCAGGGTCGCAAATGTCACACTTGCAACCTTCTGCCAGCCGGGGGCCAGGGGGGCCCTTCATGGTTTCTTGCACCCAGGGCCCTGAAGGTTCTAGTGATGTCTCTGCCTGTCTCCCAATTGTCCTACTATATTGTCACCATTTCCCATGGGCTTTCATTGGAGACTACAAGTGACTGTTTTAACACTCATTGTACAGGCATGGTCCGTTGTTGTCACCATCAGGAAAACCGCCCTGAGAAATGCCATGCAGCTATCACTGCAGTGAACACAGACTGGAAATGGCTGCAAAGAGGCAGCAGGGGATCAGCATTACTGTGACGTAACAAAGGATCAAAAACTGGAAAACAGTGTTTTATTAGCAAAAAATAGCATTTGATTATGGTACACAGTGCTTTAGCAAACTGAATGACATTGAGGATTTACTTTAACTGCATAGAGGATAATGACCGTATGGCCTACAGTTGTAGCACTTTATAGAGGGGGAGGATGCTTAGCATGATCAGAAGAATCTGGCTAGCCACAGCTGAACTGGACCAGGGTACTGATGTGTGACAGGACAGTCTTTCTTCTGCTCCTACAGGGCACACTCTCAGGGCTCCTCCATAGATCGGCCAATGGACCATCTTACAGCTCTCACAGCATTTTAATATAGACAGCATATGCCTATTGTTATACCCTAGAGGTCTACTTAATCATCTTCGGAGTCACATCCACTGATTGACATTGCCCATCCAGTTGCCATAAGTCTACAGCCACCTTGACTGGTGGCATCACCTTGGCATCACCCATTAAAAACTAAATTAGATTTAGGTGGACTTGGCTTTCCCAGCCCTATGGATTTAACGAGAAAGCAATGCCTGGTCCAACATAGTAAAATGGATAGACAGGCTCAGAGAAGATCTCAGTGAAAGTGTGGAGGAGCCTGTAAGTGTCCACATCATAAAAAGACACCTTCCCTTCGTCATAGTCCAGATAAGTCCCGACTCTCTGTATCCGCTCAGGTTCAGACGCAATGTACACTGGTGGGGTGTACAGAGCATAGTAACCTTCTGTTGTTCCTCTAATGGCCCATATCAAGGCTTCAGGACATTCTCTTTGACCTCCGGTCCGTCTTACCGAATTGCTGGCTATCCCAAGAGACCAGAACTCTCCGCTCCTCTCCAAAATCTCTGTCTCCCAATAGTGGGTGCCTGACGAGAAAGCGGTCTGACCGAGGACACATGGCTCAGTGTCAAACCTCTCTGGGTTTTGGGGGACATCTTGGATCACATCTGTGGTTGAGATAGTGCGACTGTCTGGAGAGACCAGAAGGCCATAGTAAGCGGTAGAAGGATCAAACAAAATGGATTCTGAAAGAAAATTTGAATATAAGAATCAATTGAATATTGTTATCATTACCAGACATTTAGGATCATTCAGTACATAATTTGACAAAATACATTACAATCTGACTGGTATGTTCCATTCAAAATCCTAACTTAATCAAACACAATTAAATTTGTTTTTTCAAGTTGATAAAAAAAGTAGCGACTAGTCACCCTGTAAATCCCAAACTCCTGATCTTTTTGGTGTTTTGAAATGTGTGATGTACTCATTTTTCTATCGGTCTTTTCCGATCAAACCTTAATTCCTTTGCATGCACAAAGAGTAGGTTTTGCTTTGAAGCCCAACTCCAGCTGAAGGCCAAAATTGAAATTAAATTAGACCAGGACAAACCAAAAAAAAAAATGCTCAAGTATTGATCCCCAAGGACACAACTAGCACCTTTCCTTTCCTGGATTGGGTCACTTCCTGTGGACCAAGGAGGTCATGGACATATTCCCAGAGAGTGTGTCATCACAATGGCCTGAGCTCACATTAGGAAGCTCAGGAGAACAGTCCTGATGTCATAACAAGAGTGGTCTTCTATATAGCATAGAGAACCAGCGCAGAAGAAAAAGAACCATCACATGACTGGCCACATGACAGCTGTATTTACAGTATGTCAAGAGGGAATTTCTTAACTACTTGAGCTCCAGAAGGTTTTACCCCCTTCATGACCAGACCATTATTTGCTATTCAGCACTGTGCTGCTTTAAACAACTGCCGACCACCCTATAGCAGACCTACTTCCGGGTAGAGGGCGCGTGTGCCACTTCTGCTGTGATTAGTCACAACAGAAGCCGATCAGCGGGTGCCAGTCAATGGATGTCCGCCGACACCTGATGACCGGCAAGGAGACCGGCTGCACAGAGCTCTGCATATGTAATAATGCACCCGGTGCCCCGAAAGGGGCTGGATGCATGAACAGGGGGTGGCCGCGGCTATCTAATCATTACCATATAGGGGGTGGCCTGGAGAGAGGGGGTGGCACCCAGGTGCCCCTAATGGACGGGCCACCACTGGTTACCGGTTACAGTGATCCACTATGTCCGGTGGACGCAGTGGTCACAGGAGGGGCATGCAGCGCCCTCCTAAACGGCATCAGGCTCAATGACGTATATACAGTATATACTTGACTGAGTCTGCACAGGCCAGCCTGCCGCAGCAAGTAGTTAAAAAAAGAAATGTTGCTGAGGTGCAGGTAGGAAGGGGGTTCGAAGGCTGGTGCAGTTGGGCTATAGTGGTGGTCCAACCAGTAGCAGATACAGTATTCATCTTCCCTTCCCTTCCACTCCACTCCCTCTGGCTGGGAACAAAAAAAGATTTCAAATTACGAGGGAGTATGTGACATAGGGGCAAAGAGAGAGTCTTGTGTAAGCTATAAGTCCTGACATGTGGCTTACAACCAGACTTTCACCAATCCAGCAACCTTTCATCAAAACTTTAGATCAGCTTGTCTCAACCTTTTCAACACAGAGGAACCCTTGAAAGAGGTTTCTCAGGGAACCCCTACCAAAAATGACTATATCTAGATGTAGCACCCTGGAGTTTAGACAGGGTTGCTCCTAAATTTACCTGCCAGGTATAGCTACCTTAGCCTATTGTTAAGGATCAATTGATTTCACTCTAATGCCGCGTACACACGACCGGTTTTGCCGTCGGAAAAAACTCTGACGGCTTTTCCGACGGAGTTCCGACGGAATTCCGCTCAAACTGTCTTGAATACACGCGATCACACCAAATTCCAACTGTCCAGAACGATGTGACGTACACCACGTACGACGGGACTAGAAAGAGGAAGTGCAAGAGCCAGTGTGCCACCCTTTGGGTTCCTTCTGCTAATCTCAAGTTTATCTCGTGTTAGTAGAAGTTTGTTAGTTTTACCAGACCGAGCGCTTCCGTCTCGTACTTGCTTCAGAGCATGCGCCGTTTTTGGTCTGTCGGAACAGCATACAGACAAGCGGTTTTACCGATAGTAATTTGTTTTGTCGTAAAAATGTATAACATGTTCTATATCTAAGTCCGTCTGAATTTTCGACGGGAAAAGTCCGATGGGGCGTACACATGATCGGAATATACGATGAAAAGCTCCTATCGGACTCTATCTGTCGGAAATTCCGCTCGTGTGTACGTGGCATAAGTCTGTAATTGCTGCACTTCTCACTTTTGCCGCTAGATAGCTGGGTACCTGATGGCATTAGATATGAGAAGGGCAATGCAAGGTCAGATTGTGGGTATATGGGGGTATCCCATCCAATGGGCAGGGGTTTTATTAATTCCCTTGGCCTGCCGGGAGAACCTATATATTTGGGTGGAGTCAGGAGATCAGTGTTCTGTGTCACCTGGACGGCTGTCTGGGTGGACTTGTGTTGTATTGCCCGGGCTGCTAGGCCAGAGTTTGGGCCTATCCCGGGCACATCTGGCTGCTAGGCTGTCTGAGGCCCTATCCAGAAGCAAGAGAGTAGCGGCTTGCAGTCCAACCAAAAGTGACGGTTCTGCTGGCCGGAGAACTTGTCTTGGTCGGAGGTAGAGGGGAAGCTTTTGCCAGTAAGGGATCATCCGCCTTATTACCAGGGACCACAGTGAGTAACTGAAGCAAGTATCGGAACAGTATTCTCACCAACCGGGGACGGTGAAGAATTGGGAAACTTCAGTGGGTATCAAGGACCCAACCAGCGGAGGTGACGTTTGTGGAGCAGCCTTATGTGTCAAGCCAGGGACTGAGCAAGCCACTGGTGTGAAGATTGAGGAGTATCTTGAGTGCCAAGCTAGGGACCCAGCAGAGAGGTGGGGGTGACGCTTGAGGAAGCTACCACCATGAAGATTAGAGGAGCTCAAGGGATTCAGTGGCAGTGAATCATCTAGTCTAGTGAGAGACCGGGAGCTCAGTAATCTGAACAACTACAAGGAGTGATTGTAGTGAAAGTGAAAGGACTGTTACGTTTTGTGTTAGGAACTGTTAAAGACTGTTGCCATAGGAGACAGCATTCATGCACATGCAGATGTGGTGTCTTGCTGGATGCCTTTCCCTGCATGGCTGTCCTCCTATTAAAGTCTCGGAGTCTGCCAATTAGTCTTGCAACTACCTAAGGGTGTCCTGGCTCTAACCCTCTCCCCCCCCCCCCCCAAAAAAAAGTTTGTTAAGAGAAATAAACAATGACTTTAACTACTCCGCACCCACCATGCCTCACAACCCACCACATACAGAAGGATGTCAGCTGTCTTTGGCCCTGGAGGTTCTCATAGACCGAAGAAGGCCTGGGACTTTGCTACATACAACTCATGATACATTAGTGGGATGGTCAGTGTGAAGAATGCTCCTTATACTTGTGGTCATTGTCAAAACCTACCCCCTTATAAAAAAAAAAAGGAAAAGGATCCACGGTGTCAGTGGGAACTTATCTGAGAGGCAGAACTTGCTCATTGCTCAAGGAACCCCTAGCTACCTCTGGAGGAACCCACGTTGAGAAACCCTGCTTTAGATCATTTCATGGTGTTGGAACCAGCTTATGGGTGTGGGTCACATTCATTCATGTGACCATTTGTGGAGATGGTTGTAAGCGACTGAATTTTCCTATAATATGCAATTTTTGTGGCTAGTGCAAGACTAAAGTGACAACCATGGGATGACCACGTGGCTAAAATGTTTAAATAAAATAATCACATGACACATGCGGTGGATATGAAGATCTACTCACCTTTTATAATGGAAATCTTCCTCCACTCTAAAAACAAGCAAGAAATAAAAATGAGGATAATATTTCCATTCTTAGTTTTGTTGTTCATTACAACAACAATGTTGGTCTACCAGTCACTAAAATCAGTGGCGTAACTAGAGCCTTCAGGGCCCCGGAGCAAGAAACCATGAAGGGCCCTTCTGGCCACCAGGGCCTTTTCCATCAGGCCATTTCCATTGGTCTCAGGCCCTTCCAACTGATCCCAGGGCCCTTTACTCCTGTCCAGGGGCCCAATGTGACTGGTAGTTCTGCCACTGACTAAAATCATATCTACTGCTTATTACAAAGTTTCATTTTCAAGAGAATAATAAATTTTGCGGTAACCTTAAATATGGACTTCTCCCTCTAGGTCCACAGCCCTTGACATTAGACGATTGTTTCTCAACCTCCAGTTACCTGTCGACAATCCAGGCCAGAAAGCAATTCTATCATTAGACGCAGCTAAGGCCTTTGACAGTGTCGAGGTGGCCTTACCTGTGGGAGGTGTTGAGACGCTTTGGACTGGGAGATACCTTTATTGCCTGGGTGAGGCTGTTGTATGCGGCCCCTACAGCTAGGATACGCGTAAATGAAGATCTTTCTGACCCTTTTCCCCTCTTTAGGGGCACGAGACAGGGGTGCCCACTGTCACCCCTGTTTGCATTAGCCCTGGAATCGTTGGCGGCTACGATACGGTTATCCCCGACTATTGCAGGATTTAACAGAGTATCAGGCATTGAAAAGATCTCCCTTTACGCAGATGATACCCTTCTCTATTTGGGGGATGCGGGCACATCCCTCACCAACGACATGGCGGTGATTCAGCACTTCGGCTCCTTGTCGGGATTCTCCATCAATTGGAGCAAATCGGTTCTTCTACAGTACCTTTTTAGATGATCTACTGATTTTGTTACCGATTGATGAGGAGTCCCTCAAAGTTGTCTCCTCGTTTAAATACTTGGGAGTGCAGGTTTCTGTGAACCCGCTGACCTATTTAGAAGAAAACGTACTACCACTATTCAAAAGATTCCAAATGACCTGTAACACTTGGTGTAAATTACCACTGACGGTAATAGGAAGAATAAACCTAATAAAAATGGTCTGGGGCCCCCAACTGTTATACATTATGCACAATTCCCCTCAGTGGATACCCCGTAGATGGTTCATGCGGGTAAATACCCTGTTCAGATCTCTGATATGGAAAAAACCGGTAGCTAGGATCAGCCTTTCCACACTGCACTACGGCACAGATCGGGGAGGAGCAGCAGTACCTAATCCTAGGCTTTATTTCTATGCCTCTCAACTACAACACCTGAGTGGTCTTAGATCACCTGGTGAGTCTGACGCGATTGATGGCCTACTGCGGACTGGGACGCGTACCATCTCCATTTAAGCAGGTTTGGAGGTGGGCCTATCTCACCTGCCACAAACGGCACCTACTGTTATTCTCCTAAAAAAAACTCTGGACTACTGTCAAGAATAGCTTGAGGGTGTCGGGATTTCTTGAAGAAACCCTGCTATGGTGCAACCCTAATCTTGCGGAAATATGCAAACTGGAAAGTTTCCAAATATGGAGATTGGCTGGCATATCTCCCAACTATATAACCAAAATGTATTGAAATCCTTCATGGACCTCCAAATAAAATTTAATTTACCCAGACACCAATTCTACAAATACCTCCAATTGAGACATGCTCTCCAGGCCCAGGGCACTCCCTGATAAGGGACATTTTCTATGGACAGGAGAAAAAGGGCCTGATATCTCATAGCTATTCAAGCTTACTAGCATCCACACAGGACCCCGCAGACCCTACCGTGTAGAAGGGGCTGGACAGAGGACCTAGGGGAGATAACTGAGGAAACATGGGAATTATGCTTGCAATCTGGGCCAATCACATCAGTCTCACAATCGCATAGGCCAGTGGTTCTCAACCTGGGGGTCAGGACCCCCTCGGGGGTCAAATGATGATTTGCCAGGGGTCACCGAATCCTGGGCTGTTCTGAAGCCCGTATCGCTCTCCCAGCCTTTTTGAGGCCGCCCAGCAGGGCTGTCCCTGGAGCCTGTGGCCACCCACTCAGCCTCTTTGCAGCCACCCATTCAGTTCACGCATGGGTGGGGGGCAGAGACTAGAAGTCAGCTGACTCTTGATTTCGGCATAGGTGTCACTGCTACGCGACACCACAAAGTCGGAGACACAGTGAGTAACACTACCTGTGATTAGAGTTGTAATTAAAAGTCCCTACTACAGTTCTCAGATCAGCAGATGACCTTGATCAAGAGCACCTAAGTTGGCTGATCAGAACTCCCCCCCAGCATTGCCACTCATCCCATTCCCCCCACCAATTAGTAAGAGAAGGAATACAAATAGAGAATACATGGAAGGGAGAGGAAAAGAAGGGGGAAACAAAGAAAAAAGGAGAGCAAGAGTAATGCCCTGTACACACGAGCGGACTTTTCGGCAACAAAGGTCCGACAGTCTTTCCGACGGACTTTCGACGGACTTTTGACAGACTTCCGACGGACTTTTGTACGAATGGACTTGCCTACCCGCGATCACACCAAAGTTCGACGGATTCGTACGTGATGACGTACACCGGACTAAAATAAGGAAGTTGATAGCCAGTAGCCAATAGCTGCCCTAGCGTCGGTTTTGGTCCGTCTGACTAGCATACAGAAGAGCAGATTTTTCGACCGGACTCGAGTCCGTCGGACAAATTTGAAACATGTTGCAAATCTAAAGTCCGTCAGATTTTCACAAGAAAAAGTCTGCTGCAGGTCCGATGGAGCCCACACACGGTCGGATTGTCCGCTGGATTCGGTCGGTCGGACTAGTCCGGTCGAAAAGTCCGCTTGTGTGTACGCGGCAAAAGAGAAAGAACAAGTAAGAAGGCTAGAGAGAGGGATGGGGAAAAAAAAAACAAGAAATTAGGATAGAGAAAGATGAAAGGGAAAGAAAGGAGAACAAAGAGAAAGAGTGGTACATCCTAAAATGTACCATAAGGGGTTTTAATACTGTATGAGTGGAAGGGACTCGGAGCGCTAAATGTCCATGGGTTAGAGGCACAAATTACTTGTCTTGGGTGTTGACAACCCACGCTACAAAAATAATTTTACTGTTAGGGGTCCCCACAACCTGGGAAATTTTATCAAGGGGTCACGGCACTAGAAGGGTTGAGAACCACTGGCATAGGCTCATTTCATTTATTCTTGTTACATAGGGCTTACCGCACATCCATTCAATTGCATCGCTGGGGAAGGAGAGATTCTCCTTTGTGCCCCAAATGCAGTAGGGAGGAGGGATCTTTAATCCATTTAATCTGGCGCTGTCCCAAACTACACCGATACTGGGCTGAAATAACCAAAGCTATCTACACAGTCTACCAGGTTAGGGTCCCAATGGACCCCATGGTTTGTGTCTTAGGAGCCATTGATTGAAGAAATATATCCCTCACCCGCCAATATAGCAGTGATCGGATTATTATATCTTTCTAGAAAGTTAGTGGCCAGATTCTGGCTCTCCCCACACACGCTCCCACAAAAAAACAATGGGTGGAACAGGTCACTTATGCCCCGTACACACGATCGGAATTTCCATCAGAAAAAACTTGGATGGTTTTTCCGACGGAATTCCGCTCAAGCTCGCCTTGCATACACACGGGTCACACAAAAGTTCTCTGAACTTTCGACCGTCAAGAACGCGGTGACGTACAACACTGCGACGAGTCGAGAAAATAAAGTTCAATGCTTCCGAGCCTGCGTCGAATTGTTTCCGAGCATGCGTAGTTTTTTTTTGCGCGTCGAAATTGCATACAGACGAACGGAATTTCCGATAGGCACTTTTTTCCGACTGGAAAATAGAGAACCTGCTCTCAGTCTTTTGCTGGCTGGAATTCCGCCAGCAAAAGTGCGATGGAGCGTACAAGCGGTCGGAATTTCTGACCAAAAGCTGACATCGGACTTTTGCTTGCGGAATTTCTGATCGTGTGTACGGGGCATTGCATTCTTTTCAGGGAGCACCTAACATATCAGCATAGAAATGAAACTCGCAAATTTCACTCCATACGGCAGGCCTGGTTGGAAACTCCAGGGCTAGCAACCCCGCAACTGGTTTTACATCGGCTGCTACAGGTATAAAAAAATAATGTATGTAAATAGATAGGGGGCGCTATTGGTTAAAGTGGATAATAAAAAAAATAATAGAATATTGAATGTTAAATACAATATAGAAACTTAATAGAAAACTTTTCACAAACCTTAAAAATTAGAAAGTGAATAAATAAATAAGAAAATGTATAAATTTGTGACACACAATTTTCTACTAAGTTTCTATATTGTATTTAACATTCAATATTCTATTAATTTTTTATTATCCACTTTAACCAATAGCGCCCCCTATCTATTTACATACATTTTGATCAAGATTTGTTCAAATTGGGGAGCAGCTCACTACCATTTGTAATTTTTCATTTCTATGTTTATTTTAATGCAATTTTTTTTTCACTAAATTTGGCGCGGAGTATTTTTCCCTTTTATAAAAAAAATAATGGTCAGGTGTAAAGCTGACTCGAACCCTTTGAAAGAGCGTAAGGACAGAGTCTGCTACTGTTTTACCTTATCAGGTAAACTCAACCTCTGTACACGCTTTATGATCGTAGAGGGGGAAATCCCACGAGATCAGGTAGATTATGAGCGCTTCTGTTTACTGTTTGGCCCGTTGCCTGCCCCCCCCCCCCCCCCCCCGGCTGTGCTGTGTAGAATGGAAGGGTTCAACCTTGCCCACTCAACACAGATTCATTTTCTTTCCTTTTAAGGATATGTCATTGTACTTTATGTTGTGTCATGGTTTCATTTTTATTGACTTACATTCCGCATAATCGTTGGATGTGAGAACTGCATACCTTTTCTTATTTTTCTTTTATGCAACATGTCATTTACTACAAATTACACAATAAAACTTTTTCTGATTTAAAAAAAAAAAATATGGACTCCTGTGCCGTGCCTCTCTGATGATACAACCTCTGTATCAGGGGAAGGGGGGGGAGCACCCCGCATCTGTTGGGGTTAAAATCTCATTGCAGCTTCTTCCCAAATCCTAATTTAGCCACTTACCCATGTTTTCCTGTAGATGGGGCGGCTGCATTACTTTTCTGGGGGGAGGGTTTCATGCTAAAAACACTTTTCCTGCAGTACATTATAATACCCGTTGATCCTGCCAGAAATGCTGTGTCCTTGTCACTTCCTGTGAGCTGAACTTGAAGTACAATCTTATCTTCCTTCTCTAAAAAAGAATAATTCCCCTTCTCCCATTTAACAGAGATGAATCAAAGTAGACATGTTTAACCCCTATGCGGCCTCTCGGCACCTGATCTTTGGCACCAAGGGGCTGCATATTTGGATGAATCAGAAAAGGGCTGGCGACTCGGATGCTCTTGAATAAAAGTCCTTTATTGGCTTACATGGGTACACGGGTACAGGCTAACCTGACGCGTTTCGGCTAAGACGCCTTCATCAAAGCTTTGATGAAGGCGTCTTAGCCGAAACGCGCCAGGTTAGCCTGTACCCGTGTACCCATGTAACCCAATAAAGGACTTTTATTCAAGAGCATCTGAGTCACCAGCCCCTTTCTGATTCAAGTACTGCATTTTGGGGCCTGAACGTCCTGGCTAGAGCACCGGATCACAGTTCATAGATCATCATATTGGCAGTGGAGCTGGGGTATCATTTTGCTTCTCTTGCATATTTGGATGAAATGTTGTGCATAGAGCTGTGCCTAGAGCGCACTGCGCCCTCCCGACATGGTTACTGAAGATTGCAGATCACGTGACCGCCATGACAGTCAATCACAGCGGTCGTGCGCTCTTAAGCCCTGCCCCGTCTCCTGGTATCATAATCCGTTTAAAGGCCCGGGAGGCGCCGGCGTTAAGAGGTTAAAGTGGTTGTAAACGGTCAATTTTTTTTTTCTAAATACCAAACATATTATACTTACCTGCTCTGTGTAATGGTTTTGCACAGAGCAGCCACGGTCCTCTTCTTCTGGGTTCCCCCGCCAGCGCTCCAGGCCCCTCCTCCTCATCGGGGGCCCCCACGGAAAGCTGCTTTCCCTGGGGGCACCCGTGTGGGCGTGCTCCTGAGAGCCGCTGCTGCGTCCATTGGCACAGACAGCAAGACTCGGCCCCACCCCCTGCCTCCCGTGTCACAGCTTTTGATTGACAGCAGCGGGAGCCAATGGCTCCCGCTGCTATCAATCTGTCCAATGAGGAGATAGACAGCAGGATGGAATACATTTTTGCTTTTTTAAGTTTTAGATATACTTTAGGGACATCGTGACACTTACCGACTTCACGTTCTAAGGACTCTGTAAAAGAAGAAAAGAAAAAAAAAAACACATCTCAGTTACGGCAGCGACAGGTTTTGCTTAGAGCCAGGTTTCCCTGACATTGCTCCGTGTTTCTGTTTCACACATTGTCAGATTATTAGCTTGAAACCATTTTAAAGACTTCTTCTAAAACCGATATATTTCTCTCTTATGAAGAGTTTTTTTTTGTAAAGACAGAACACTGTCTGATGCCTACAATGCTGTAAAAAAGTATTTGCCCCCTTCTGTTTTTTTTTTGTGTTTTGTTTGTGCATATTTGCCACACTTAAATGATTCAGATCATCAAAAAAATTTTACTATTACACAAAGATAACCCGAGTAAATACAAAATGCAGTTTTAACCACTTGCTTACTGGGCACCTAAACCCCCCTCCTGTCCAGACCAATTTTCAGCTTTCAGCGCTGTCACTCTTTGAACGACAATTGCGCGGTCATACAACACTGTACCCAAATGTAATTTTTATCATTTTTTCCCCACAAATAGAGCTTTCTTTTGTTGGTATTTGAGCACCTCTGCGGTTTTTATTTTTTGTTAAAAAAATTAAAGACCGAAATTAAAAAAAAAAAAAAAAATACAAAACCGTTTTATATTTTGTTAATACATTTTGCAAACAGGTAATTTTTCTCCTTCATTGATGTAAGCTGATGAGGCTGCACTGATGGGCACCAATAGGCGGCACTGATGGGTGGCACTGATGGGTGGCACTGATTGGTGGCACTGATGGGCGGCACTGATGGGCGGCACTGATGGGCGGCACTGATGGGCGGCACTGATGGGCGGCACTGATGGGTGGCAGTGATGGGCACTGATCGGCACTGGTAGGTGACACTGATGAGGCACTGATTGGCACCACTGGTGGGCATTGATAGGTGGCACTGATTGTTGACGCTGTTATGCACTGGTGGGCACTGGTTTGTGGCAGGTGGCACTGGTTGGCACAGATTTGGCAACTTCCCCTCTTTCTCTTTGGGACTGATGCCGGTGATCGGCTTTTTTTCTCCTCACGCTGTCAGCGTGCGTAAAAAAAAAACAAAAAAAAAAAAAACGAACAAGCAGAAATTTTTAAAACATCACCTATGGAGATTTTTAAGTACCGTAGTTTGTCGCCATTCCACGAGTGTGCGCAATTTTAAAGTGTGACATGTTCGGTGTCTATTTACTCGGCGTAACATCATCTTTCACATTATACAAAAAAATGGGCTAACGTTACTGTTTTTTTTTTTTTGTTTTTTTTTTTGTTTTTTTAATTCATGAAAGTGTATTTCTTCTTAAAAAAAAAATGCATTTGAAAGACTGCTGCGCAAATACAGTGTGTTCAAAGTAATTTTCTAGCAAAAAATATGGATTTTAACTTGTAAGCAACAATTATCAGAAAAAGGCATGAAAGGGTTAAACAAGAGCACGTTCTGGGAATATAAAATTGAATTTTTGACAGTAAGGGTGGAGTTTAGACGTGCAATTCGTTTATTTCCAAATTAGTTTTTTTAACGAATATTGACAAATTTGTTAATTCCAAAATTTCCGAATTTTTCAATTTCCGAAATTTAGAATTTTCCGAATTTTCCAATTTCCGAAATTTCGGAAATTCGGAAATTCGGAAATTCGAAATTCGGAAATTCGAATATTTGAAATTTCATAAATGTAAAAATTCAAAAATTTGGAAATTTGAAAATACAAGAATAAGAATGAAAATCTGAAAATTCAAAAGAATGAAAATCTGAAAACTCGAAAACCCGAAAATCTGAAATAATAACTAACCAATAATAAATATTTATTGGAATTTCCTTTCAGATTTGGCTGTTAGTGAACGTAACGAATACGAATTTTTATCCGAAGTTACGAATGATCTGAAATAATGAAAGCCGTGTCTAAACGAATGGAACGTAACGATATAACATTAATAAAACCTTTTTATTATTATTATTTATTATTAATTTGTTCCGTTCCATTTGTTTAGATTCGTTATTTCGGATGATTCGTAACTTCAGATAAATTTGTATTTGTTACGTTTCGTCACTAACAGCCAAATTTGAGATTCCAATACCTATAATTTAATAGTTAGTTATTATTTTGAATTTTACAGATTTTCTTTCTTTTTTTTCAGAGTTTCGAATTTTCGAAAATCTGAAAATTCGGAAATTTGGAATTCGAAAATTCGGAAATTCGAAAGTTCGAAATTCGGAAATTTGAAAATTCGGAAACCCGAAAATTGGAAATGTGAAAATCCGAATTTTTGATTTTTCAAATTTCCGAGTTTCCGAAAAAAGCAAAAAAAGAATGAAACGGAAACAAATTTTTTTTTTTTTTTTTGTCAATGCACATGTCTAGTGGAGTTTGACGTAAGCCCTTCCCGCCTAGCCCTGGCGTCCCTGGGGGGGGGGGAGGAAGATCGATGATCATGTGACCTCTGTGATTGGCAGCTTTGGGAGACGTTTGCTCAGGATAATGAATGAATTCCGTATTGCTTACCTGCAGAATCCTTTATTTCTTGCAGCTGTCTCTCTGCAATGACAAAAATGAAGTTTGTAAATAGTGCTGATCATCTCATAACTAAAGTCACAATCAGGTTTTAATAAAAATAAAAAATAAAAATGAATCACTGACTTAAAACACCGGATTAGTATTGTTAAAATCTGTTTTGTGACTTTGAAGACGTGTGCCTAACCTCAGTCCATCCTTGTAGTTGCAGCTCCTTTTTATTTGTTTATTTATTTATTTGTATGTCTAATGCTGGCCATACACTATACAGAAAATCGGCCGAACCCATTTTCGAAAAAAGAACGTTCGGTAATGACCGCAAACGATCACGCCATCAGGTAAGTAAAGATTTTCGATCGTTAAATCGTTTATGAACAGCAATGTATCGTTTTTTCGTTCGTTTTTTTCATTTATAAAAGAATAAAAATCATTGAATCAAAAAAGATCATGCAAGAGGAATACCTAAAGGTAATGACACACTGCTTTTATTTTTAACTCTCAAACACTGTACAGCTTGCTTTGTTTAACTTTGATTTTAGAAGCTCTAAACATATCAGTAAACTCAAACTAGTTCATAACATGTCAAACTGGCAAACATAACATATTTAAACTCAAATGTATGTTATTCACAAAGATGTGTACTGATAATCATGTCCCCAGTTGCTTTGTTGACGATCCTGCTGTGGGAATGGTAAGTTCCACTGATGCATTTGTTGAGGTACTTGCAATGATTGTGGGTGTGTGGTTTGCAATGATTGTGGGTGTGTGGTTTGCAATGATTGTGGGTGTGTGGTTTGCAATGATTGTGGGTGTGTGGTTTGCAATGATTGTGGGTGTGTGGTTTGCAATGATTGTGGGTGTGTGGTTTGCAATGATTGTGGGTGTGTGGTTTTGTGCTCAGCTAAGTGTGTATTTGTGGTCAGCTCCCCCCTTAACCCTTTATTAAGAAGTTGAATGAGTAATGGTTCCAGTAATTGTTTTTGGTCTTCTGACATCCTGCGCATTTTCTTTGCTGCAAATGCACCCAGGTCATCACATTCATCCTTCTTCTGATTTAACGCTGCAGATGCTTGTAGTAGAAAGTTGCCTGTTGCATCTTGCTTTTGTCTTTCTCTTTTTGGTAATGCTTACTGGTGGTGATGTGACAGTTTGTGTTTCACTGCCAAATAGATCCTGTATAATAAAGCCAATTGTTTTAATTTTTGGACAATTAAGCCTTAGATTTTTTTTGTAACATATATTTTTATCTTTGCACAGCTGCCATCATCTGTGGAGGAATGGAAAGCAACTGCCAAACAATTTGAAGACTATTGGAATTTTCCAAACGGTGGTGGTGCCATAGACGGCAAACATGTTCGGATAATACCCCCAGCAAACTCAGGCTCATTCTTCTTCAATTATAAAGGCTACTTTAGTATTGTCCTAATGGCAATTGTCAATGCCAAATATGAATTTATTTATGTTGACATAGGGAAAAATGGCAGAAATTCGGATGGGGGGATACTAGAGAAGACCTCTTTTTTCCATCACTTAAAAAATGGACTTCTACATCTCCCAGCCCAAGAGGATACAGTTGAAGGTCTCAACTTTTCATTTGTTGCGGATGACGCGTTTGCGTTATCAGAGCATATTTTAAAACCTTTTGCCCTCAAAAACCTGACCCCTGATCAAAAAATTTTTAATTATCGGTTATCTCGGGCTAGACGAGTGGTTGAAAACGCGTTTGGCATTATGGCCAACCGTTTTAGAATATTTCACACTGCAATAAATGTAGCCCCCTCAAGAATTGACACAATAGTACATAGTTGCTGTGTGTTACACAACTTCTTACGGCGTACTAGCTCCACCTACATGACCCAATCCCAGTTGGACCGGGAAGATATTTTGTCTGGGGATGTCACGCCTGGTGAGTGGCGTAATGACACCGAAGGCTTATTAAACCTAGGCCGTGCCCCACCACGTCTCTCCAGTCAAGTAGCTCGCCAGAGTCGCATTGATTATATGCAGTATTTTCTGGGTCCTGGAGCAGTCGATTGGCAAAACAATGTCTAAATGATATGTACATTTGAGTGGCTGCATTTCTATATTATTTCATTTCTTAATACAGATGTTATGTAAGATTTTTCTTTAAATAAAAAAAATTACCAAGTTACATGTGCTTTGATTTTTGGCTGTATTCTCTTAAATGTTTAGTTTCAGATGTGTACATATAAAGGTGTATATTAAAACATAATATTATGACTTTACCTGACTGTCTGCCATTTCGTCAAATGTTCCATCTTCTTCATCTCCTGAAATATTCTCACTGATACTGTCTAAACTTGACACAGAGGGTCGTGCTTCCTCCTGGTCAGTCAGAAAACGTAGACTCTCAAAATACCACAGGCGTGGCACATATACTTCATCTGCACCTGCACCAGATCTTTTGGATTCATTAATTTTATTTAATTCTTTTTTGAAGATCGTACGCAGATTGGCTATTTTTTTGGTCACATAGGATATATCTGCTTTTGCATACACAACAGTGCATAGTTCCACTAATTTAGTATACGCTTCTTTACGTTTTTGACGATCTGAGTAGTCTTTGGAGCGCACTTTCCATAGACATGTAAGGTCTCGGTACATTTCAATGAATTGTGGCAGGAAATGTGGTGATGTAAATTTGTCCACCATTGCTCCTGTAATAATCAAAAATGCAGCATTGTTCAGTTGCCAATCTACACCTAAGAATTAATACCCTAGAACTATTGTACTGGTCTGCTTACCTTCACTTCTTCAAAATCTTCTGTGTATTGGGCAGTGTAATCCTTTTGTCTGGTTAGTGGCAAGACAACGTTCTGTTCAGTGTGTGTTAAGCACCATACACACGATCGGACCTTGTACAAACTTTCCCGTTTTTTTTTTGGAAAAAGGGCCTTGTCTCTCTGAACTTGGATTGCATGCAGACAGTCTGACGTTTAGGCAACAACCACGAACGTAGTGACGTTACAACGTACGCATGACACTTCCAAAGAAGACGTTAAATTCTTCTGCGTCACGCTTCGGGCTCCCTCTGCTAATTTCTAATTATACGTTTGGTCAGTGCAGATTCGTGCGTTATCTTGCGTTTACGACCGTTTGTAAAATTGTATGACAACCAGCCATGTTACACAATCCTAGGAGAGAGTGTGTTGTTTATGGGCTTGCAGTTCTTGCTGTGACTCTAGCCCGGTCCAGGAATAGTCAGAGTAGTAGGATGAGGATTATTTGGGCCAAAACTTGGCTACTTAAGCGTGACCAATTTAGCCATATGCCCTTGCTGCGTGAGCTGCAGGAGAATAATCCAAATGATTCTCTGACTTATCTCCGGATGACGGACTCCTGCTTTCAGCAACTATTGTCCTTGCTGTCCCCCTATATCATGAAGCAGGACACCTGCATGAGGGCTGCTATTCCAGCAGAGCAAAAGCTCATAGCTACCTTACGTTATTTGGCGACAGGGAGGGGTCCCCAGGATATCAAGTTTACCACTTGGATCTCTCACAAGGCTCTGGGAGAGATTATTCGTGAGACATGTAGTGCTATTATCCAAGTCCTGCAGAAGGACTATATTCGTGTAATTTTTAGGATTTAATATCGCCTTCGTGTTTTTCTAAATTATTTTAGAAATTTATTATTCCATCCTTCCCATTTTTGTAATATGCTGTGAATGAATGCCCTCTTTTTGTCCTCATGCATGCTGTAACTTTTTGGTGGCCTACATGCATATTTTCCTTCACTAACCTCACCAGCATGCTACCCTTGGCCCACACACACCTAGCCTAGTAACTTTAAACTGTATTTTTTTAGGCTTCATTTTTATGTTTACCACAAACACCCTCTAAAATGTGTCACAATATTATTCCTGTCCTTTAAATTCATGCAGAGTGCAAGATTCCCTTTTTGGTTGTGCAAATACTTATCCCCCCCCCCCTAAAAAAAACACCCAAAAAACAGTCAACCAATATAACTACTCTATCTGTTGATTTAGCAAAACACATACATAGTATACCTTATTTTTTTAGGTAAGATTGCTGACTAAATTCTCCAAAGCATGTAGTGCAAGGGCCTGCAAGATTACCTACAAAAGGTCAAAATGATACGTTCGTTATGATGAATTTAGCATTATGAGGGGCTCACACCATCCCTGTGCTGTGCTGACTTCCTGTGTTTATAACTTGATCATAACAAATAATCCTAATTAACGAACATTGTTATTATTTTGACCGATGTATGTCCAAATGTGTATAGATTTGAACAATGTGCCTTCTGATTTACGGATTTGCCCACTTCTTACCTGGCCACTGGCCTGACAATGTTCTAAAGATGGATGGTCAGGCAAAATAATAAATAATTTTGGATGCATTTAGCTCTCATGGAAGTGTAGAGGTTTACTTGTCAAAACCAGCTACCAATTCAACTCCCCCCCCCCCCCCCCTAAAAGTTTAGGAATGTGCCACCAGAGGGGGTGAGGGAGCATATAATTAGAATTTAGCCTTTTTTGGATGTTGGGATGAATGGACGCCACTCTGACGGAGATGTGATGATACGTACTGAATTTTAGGATAGTATACAAAAAGGGACCTTAATTTTTTAAAATGCTCTTGACAATATTGAGGTACTAAATTTTGGCTTTGGGGCAGATGAGGCTACATTGCCTCAGAGAAAAGTGATGAGCCTTTTTCCCCACCAGCTCAATAGGCTGTGATGCCAGCTATGGCAAGTGCATGTGCTGGTTTGGGCTCCCAGAATGCCCGTCTTGTCATTGAACAATATATGGACTACTTTTTTACTTGCTGATTAATTAGTTTACTTCTTAATAAAATGAGATTTCCAAGGAAATACTGTTGTCTGTTTACTAGCTTTGCAAATAGCCTTGATCTTTTTCTTTTTTGCCACTAGTGCAAACCAACCTGATGTGCAACATGAGGTGACAATCTCACTTTGAGCTAACTATTGTATTGTGCTGTGTCTCAGCTACACACATTTTAGAGTACACTGTCAATGTAACCACAGCAACTTAACAAATATACTGGTATTGAGCATTGAAATAAAAAAACACACATTGTTTTGTTTCAAAAATGTTTTTATATGTGCACATTCCTGTGCGTTTTTTTCTTTGCACAAACAGGCATATTCTAAAAGTGAACTTTTATGACAACCTCGAACTTACAAAGTTCAACATTAACAAAATATATTAAATTTTTATTTTCTTGATTTATTATAAACAATTATTTACACAAATTTTAGCAAAAAAAATCTTAAGGTAAAATTTTTGAGTTTTTTTTTTTGATATTTTGTGTGTAATTATTTTTTCAAAATATATATTTTTTTAATTGTTTTTAATTTTTTATATCATTTTTTAATAGAAAATTTTTGATAAATATTTAGATCAAATTTTTTTATTTTTTTGGATAAAATTTGTATAAAATATTTAGATAAAATTTAGGTTTTATTTTTTTTTTTTTTTTTTTTAACATTATTTTTTTATCATCATTTTTTTGGTCATTCTTTTTTGGGTAAAATTTTCTTCATTATTTTCTTAAATTTTTTTTTTTTTTTGGCAATTAACAAACAAACAATAATTTGAACATTATCATGCAGCAGGAAATGAAGAACATGATAGATGTTTATGGACGTCAAAAGTGTTTAGATTCTACCCAAAACATCTATCATGTCCTTCATTTCCTGCTGCATTGTGTTGAGACGAGCTCTCATGGCATCTATTTCGCCATTCCAGAGCATTATCTGACCTATGAGCCTTTGGGCGCTGTCTGTTGTAAAGTGGTCAGGTGGCTCTTCCACAACCAGAACATCACCTAAAAAAGTGAGAAAATAACATGTATTTAGAAATATGCAGGCATACATAGATTACCTGAAGCTGGGGTGTCAGACACTCACCTGGTGAGGTACAGGCTCCCACTTCCCCCACCTCTCTTTCATCATGTGTGATGCTGGTGCTGGGTTCAGGTTGGGTGTCCCGGCGATGTTGTGGCTCCCGGCGATGTTGTGGCTCCCGGCGTGGTTGTGGGTCCCGGGGATGTTGGTTGTCCCGACGAGGTTGGGGGTCCTGTTGACCCTGTTGTCGGCGTCTTTGATTCCCTATGAACAATTAAAAAAAGGTATACTTAGCACACAGATATTAAGTGGTGTACAATTGTCTGTTTAGGAAGAGAACCAAGTTGAAGACATGAAACCGAGCCCTTTCTTTGATGGCCGTCTCCATCCAGCCTACCCTACCGCATTTGGGTCGCACGCAATATCTATGCTTGTTTGTTGTTAACCATTTTATTGCTCTCTCTATGTATTTAATATTGTTAAATAAAAAGTTTATTATTTTACATTCTTTTCTCTTATTCACCTGGAATACTTTAGCACCGCTATAATCCCCTGTCCCTTTACTCATTGGTTATGATTAAAAAGACCTTTGACCCCAAATTCAATACTTACCTTTTTGTGTGAAGTTTTTATGGTGTCCCACACTAGTGCTCCTGAGTCCAGATGTGTAAACAGCTGCTGTGTCCTCTCCTTACATTCCACTGAATCTATTTATCAATTAACATTTCAAAGACATCTAGACAACAATGTCTTTTAAATTCGTTCAATCACATAAATGATCATGACCAAAACAGTCATAAGCCTATATCAGTTTCAAAAAGTCGTATTCATTGGCAAACGATCACTGTTGGTCCTTACCAACGTTATTTCATACCCGCAAACGTTATTTAACCACCTACGAACATTCAGTATAACAGTCAAGAAAAGCACATGGAGAAGCAGGCAAGTGAAGAATCATAAATGGGACACACAAGTACTTACTTTTTCGAAGTTCCTTCCTTATTTTGAGGTACTGATCTGGCTCCCTGTTTTTCAGGTCAGACCAGCGCTTCCTCAGTTGGTCCTTTTTTCTATGGACCCCAAACTTCCGCTCCAAGGCCTTCACCACATCAGTGAGGATTTTGTCCTTGACCAAATTGGGATGTGCATATGGGCCATGTTTCCCATCATAATCTTGTTTTTTCAAGATTCCAACCATCTCCACCATCTCCTCAAATGTCATGTTGGTGGCCTTCCTGGATCTGCATTCAGACACATGTGTCTCCGCCATTGTTGCTCCTCACTACGCACCGAACAGAAAAGGGGCGGGCAATATTCAAGAAAAAGAACGTCAGGGGCGGAGTTTCAGGCATGCGCCGTCTATGTCAAGTTAACACGCGGTACGAACGAATGCGTGATGCCGTTCGGGTAGCGGAGTTTTCACGCATAGATAGTGTATATCAATCGAACGAGCGTGTGATGTAAGATTACGTTCTGTTTGTGTGCGAGACAAAGGCAATCCGAGAGTCCCCGCGAAAAGAAGCTGGTTCTAAATTCTGTCGCTACCGTTCGTAATTTATAATGACATTTTTTTAAGTAGAAATGTCATTTTGCTCTCTAACTGTTTTAAACAGGGGAAACATGCGCCCCTTTACAGGCATACTATAGACACCCCCCCTAGGTAATACATTTAAAGGAATATTACACTTTTATTGTTTGACTTTATTCATTAGTAAAATCACTGTTCATGAAAAAATGTGTTTTTGGTAAACTTTTCTGTCCATTCATACATGTCTCCTGGGGCAGGACCCAGGTCACCAAACACTTTTTATGGCAATACCATGAATATAAGCCTTTAAAATTACCACTTATAATTATTCATGTTCAACTCCCTTAGACTTTAATGGTGTTCACGTGTTCAAACCAATTTTTGGCCTGTTCAAATGTTCTGGTGCAAAACTAACAGGGGGCTGTTGGCCTCATCCCTAATGGCAATTAGCTTGCATGTTATGTCTTAAAATTATCACTTTGGAATTCTACCATAGACTTTTATAGGTTGGCAAATGAGAAAATGTTGTATGGGGCACACTGCAAACAGCCCCCCCCCCCCCCACAGCTGCCCTACTGGCAATGCAGCGTGACCTGTGCCACATACAGCATGACCTGTGCCCAATACAGCCTGGTCTGCCTGTGCACCATACAGCCCCACATATGCTGAGGAAGAGGCAAGCTACTAGGATCAGCAGAGACCGGGATTGGCCACTGTACTAGCTTTCATTTGAATTATCCCGTCTTCCCGGGGCTCATCACATAGCCCCACCTCTTGGCCCGACGCCTTTGATGACGTCACATGTCCCGCATTGGATCGGCGTTCTATGAAATGCACTGGCCCAAAAGGTGGAGCTATGTGACGTGAGCCCCGGGAACATTGGAAGTCCTAATGAAAGCTCTTACATCGGGCAATTCAGCTCTGCTGATACGGACAGCTCGCCTCTTCCTCTCCTCTCTCTTCCCCTGGCTGGGAGACTGTGCCGGCTTTGCTCTTATCCTCACTGGGCCCCACTCGGCTGCGGGCCCCGTAGCGCCCGCATTGGTCAATATGGTGGTAGTTACGACCCTGAATGCATAGTACTTTTTTGGGGTACAAAAAGTGAGTCCCGTATCAATAGACAGCAGTGGCCAAAAAGGATTAGGACAAGAATGAGAAATGCTGGAGTCAGAATGATCTTCTTTCCTATTTGGACACATTACAAATTATAAAGTCATGACATAAAAATTGTTGATGAATGATGTCCAAAAATTAAAATGATGTTGGTTTTACACACACAGGAACTTTAGAGCCAAGAAGAGCCTGGGCCCAGCAGCCAGACAACAACTGAGTGCAGGATCCCTCCCCTGCGTCCTCCCAAAAAAAGGGCCAGGAAGAGCCAACATCTGGATGAGGCCACAGCTGAGTTCTTAACTAGGGCTACTTCTCTGATAAACACAGCACCCGATAGTGCTGAAGGGTTTGGCAGTTTTAATGCTAGTAAGCTCCGTGAGCTTGACGCAGATCAAAGGGAGCTATGTGAGGCTCTAATCATCCAGCTCTTCAGCAAGGCCAGGAAACAAGAGCTAACCACTAAATCTCATGTGTGTCATTTGAACAACACTCCTCCACAACAAACCTACCCACCACAGCAAGCCCACCCACCTGAGCAGCATGGTGGTCATTGGCAAAATCAGCCCCAAGGATCCACAACAAGGCCACTGGTGTGGGGAGTTTAGGGGCTAAGAATTTAGCAGGTTGAATTTTTGGATTTCAGTATGATTTAATAAGCTATATTTTTTCGTTTGATGTGTATCGTTTGCTCTTTTTCTTTTTAAATTATATTTTTAAATTGTGAGGACAGAGAACATGTCTAATAATATTGTAAGTTTATTTATGTTGTGAATGCACAATAAGCAAAATGGCCTTAAAAAACAAACAAAAAGGATTGATATCACTAGAACACAAATCATAACTAAAATATGTTTGTCTGTACTCTGTCAGTATAACCAGCAAAGCAGATTTATTCTTAAGCCATTAAAAATTCGTAATGGTCCTTGCTTCCGACCATGCATACGTGTTTGTACTTTGGACTAAAGTCCGATGGTATTTTGGGCACACACGATCGGAGTTTTGTTGTCAAAAAGTCCGAGCGTGTGTACGGGCCTTTATATAGTTGGTGTTGACGATTGGTCATGAGGTTTGGACGCGAACGTATTTGACACGAATATTTCCCTTCCGGGTTAAATTATTTTCAACCATGCGCAGTAGCAACCATTCGTTTTTTCACGGACGAATAACGCATTAAACTTGCAATTTATCGTACGTTCGGCATAAAATTTCCAAACTTGCCGTTCGTTTTTTTTCCACAAAAACGTCACAAAAGATTATCGATTTGTGCCCATTAACTTGCCGAAAAACGAACGAAGTGTCTATATGAACGATTTTTCGGCCGATTTTCTGTATAGTGTATGGCCAGCATGACTCTTAAAACAGTATTAAACCCAAAAGCAAATATTTATTATATTGCAGCTTACCAATTCTTAGATGTGATGACTGCATTTGTTTTTTGTTTTTAGGCTTTCTTTCTTTTATTTTCATCGAGGGATCCAGCCAGTAAGTCTGTTGTTTTTCAAAAGAACAAGCTCTCTTCCAGATGTATCAATTTACCACTGGCAGTGGGTGCTTAACAATAATCAGCCTGTTTTTTATTTATGTAAAACCTTTATCCAAAAGTAGAAAAAAAACCCCAAAAAAAACAAAACCTGTTAGCTGTAACTGCTTATAAACTATTAGCTGGGGTTTGAATTCAATATGTTAGTGTATCTAAATCTGCTAGCCCATCTAACACTCCTCCCCCCCCCCCCCAGACTAACAATGCTGTTGTCCAAAGGTGCCCCCTGTGCTCCTTCATCCAGAGTGGAGGTACTCTTAATACAGATCACCAGGGGAAAAAGCCTTACAAAAAAAAAAATGCAGCCACCACATCTAATGACTGATCAGCTGCAACATATTACATTTTTGGTTTTGGGTTTAATACCAGCCAGCGAGGAGAATGGGTGAAGAGGGGTGATTGGGGGGATGTGGTCATATAACAGCTAATTGCAAAACTACATCTCTAGTTCTATGAAGTCTCCCCAGTCACTGTGCTGATATTCTATCTGAGCCAGAGAAAGAACCTGTCCCTGATTACCATTAGTGTGTACAGCCTAGTGCATTAGGGTGTGGATCCCAAAGATCAATCACATATGCATGTATATACGTGTGTGTGTGTGTATATGTGTGTGTGTATATATATATATATATATATATATATATATATATATATATATATATATATATATATATATATATAATATATATACTGATGGTGTCAGAGCAGTGGACATTGTCAGTAGAGCAGAGATTGGTGTCAGTAGGGCAGTGGACATTGTCAGTAATTTTTATTTTTATTATTTTATTTTTTTATTATTTTTTACAATTTTAGTTTTTATTTTATTATTATTATTTTTTTTTTTAAATTAGGAGCTCTATTGGGGGGCTTTGGTGAAATATCACTGGTCTAAACAGGGGGAATCTTCACCTCACAGGGTGATTAGGGTATGCCCGGGCACACCTGGCACACCCGGTGCACACGCCTATGCTGAATACCCTTTAGACATGCATGCTCCAGGGAGGGAGCTGGCCACTGGATGGTGTAGACTTTAGCTACGCAGTCTGCCCATAAGTGGCTTGATTACACGCTATGAAATCTGCTTCTGGAACAGTAATCAAGCAAGTGATCAGCAGCAACAAAAACACGAACCACCCAGTTGCCAGCATGGAGGAACATGCTCATCTAAAGGGATGCTGGGATGCGTTCTTTCACAAGGGCTCGTCACTTGTCATTACTTGCATTTGTAGTTTCTGCTCTCAGTGCATTTGAAATGCACACCTACAATAGGGGATAGTGAGAGGGCAGAAATTACTGTAGACCTGGGCATAAAGAAAATGAATGCCGGTGAAGATCTCTGGAACAATTCTAAGGTTTTTACGGGGAATAAATTCCCTACTCATTGCCTCTTCCATCTCACTGACACTGTGGCTGCTCTGTGCCCCCCGTTGTATAACCACTTGACCTCTGGAAGATTTCAACCCCCTTCATGACCAGGGCAGTTTCTGCTATTCAGCACTGCGCTACTTTAACTGGCAATTGTGCGGTCATGTGTACATAAATTACATTTATATCATTTTTTTTTCACACAAATAGAGCTTCTTTTTTGATGGTAATTGATCACCTCTGGATTTTTTTTACTTTTTTTATTATAAAAAAACGAAAAAAGACCTGAAATCTTGAATAAAAAAACAATATTTTTTTTACTTTCTGCTATAAAAAAATATCCAATTAAGAAAAAAATTGTTTCATCAATTTTGGCCAAAATGTATTCTGCTACATGTTTTTGATAAAAAAAAAAAAAAAAAAAAATCCCAATAAGTGTATATTGATTGGTTTGCATGAAAGTTATAGCGTCTACAAACTATGGGATATATACTGGAATTTGTATTTATTTATTATTTATACTGCTAATGTTAGCGATCAGCGTCTTATAAAAGGACTGCGATAGTGTGGTGGGCAATCTGACACTAACTGTCGCTAAGGGGGGAACTAACTGCCGCTGACAACACCAGTGACACTAATAGAGTGATCAGTGATAATACTATACACTGTCACTGTACTAATGACACTGGCAGGGAAGGGGTTAACATCGAGGGTGATCAAGGGGTCGTGTAAAGTGTGCTGCTTTTTACTAAAAATCTCTTTGTTTCTTCTCCCTACTTTGCAGGGATAAGAAACAGAGAGATCATTCCCTCTGTACAGTGCTCTGTGTTGATTGTCAACACAGAGCTCTGGGCTGTGATTGGAGACAGCCAATCAGCAGGTCCCAGCCGTGAATCATTGGTTGGAACCTGCTGACAAACTCCCGCTGTGTACAATCCCAGCCAGCAATGTACCAGTACGTTGTTTTACTTGCTCATCCGTCCGCAGTACAATGTGGGTGGGGACTCCTTAAGTGGATAAGGAAGGGGCTGACATAACGAAAAGCTCCCTTATAGGTCCCTCTAATCCCGCTGGCCATAGTTCAAGGCCATGCAGTGCATTCAGGTTTAGACATGTGCAATTCCTTTCGTTCCGAATTCGTTTTTTAACAAATTTAGACAAATTCGTTAATTTGGGAAAATCCGAATTTTCGAATTTCTGAATTTTTCCGACTACTCTGAAATTTGAAAATGTGAAAATCCGAAAATCAGAATTTTCGTGAATTCGAAATTCGAAAATCCGAAAATTCAAAAATTCGGAAATTCAGAAAACCAAAAATAAAAATGAAGATCTGGAAATTCAAAAGAAGGAAAATCCGAAAATTTAAAAACCCGAAAATTAGAAAATCTGAAATAATAATTTCCTTTCAAATTTGGCTGTTAGTGAATGTAACTAATACGAATTTATCTGAAGTTACGAATTATTCGTAATAACGAATGCCCCATCTAAACGATTGGAACACGAGTTAATAATAATAAGTAACAATAATAATAAAAACGTATTATTATTATTTAGTTTAGTTTTGTTCCATTTGTTTAGATGCAGCATTCGTTATTTCAGAAAATTTGTAACTCCGGATAACTATGTACTCGTTTACGTTCACTAACAGCCGATTGAAAGGAAATTCCAATACCTATAATTTAATAGTTGGTTATTATTAGTTAGTTTTTAGTTATTATTTAGAATTTTTGTATTTTTGGATTTTCGTTCTTTCTAATTTTCGGATTTCCCTTTCTTATTTTTGGATTTTCGGATTTTGGAATTTCCGAAATTTCAAATTGTCGAATTTTAAAATTTTCAATTTTTCGAATTTATCAATTCCGAATTTTCAAATTTACAAATTTTCGAATTTACCAATTTACCAATTCCGAATTTTCGAATTCCGATTTTTCGAATTTACGAATTTTCGAATTTACAAATTTTCGAATTTCCGGAAAAAACAAAAAACTAATGAAACGAACAAATTTTTCGGCAGTGCACATGTCTATTCAGGTTTAAAACCGGCCTCCTAGTTAAATCTGCATATAAGGACCTCAAATCTGGAACATGCAGGATAGGCCTCGACCCCACAGTGATAGTGAAAGGAGAAGCAGCCCAGTGGTGAACGCACCTCTCTATCACTCTGCTTTCTTCTCCTATCAGCATGCTTCTTGTTAGCACATGAACTGATTGATTCTTTTGGCTGCTTCTCCCACTCTAAGCTCTGCTGTACCAGGATTGCAATAAGCTGATACCGGGCCAAATTCAGGTACTTACACTGCTTGCATGCAAAAAAAAAAATACATTTTTATAATATATTAATGATTACAGAGCTGCATTTATTTGAGTCTTCTACATCTGCCTGGAGCTCAGCTTTAAATTTAGCTTCTCTGTGATGCGATGCGATGCAGCCAGCCGATAATTAATGTGCTGCCGGTCTTGGGGGGGCGAGTGCAAGCTGCTGACTCACATAATTAAAAAAGTGCCGGGCGATCGGCATCACTGCACTATTGAGAGGTCCTCCGCTGCAAGCAGCGAACCGCTTACAGTCTGTTACAGTAATACAAACGGGACTTCTCTTTACCAACCGGGAGAAATCCAATAAGAGCGCTCATTTTACATTCCACCCGCCTTTAACCACTTCAGCCCCGGAGGATTTTACCTCCTTCCTGACCAGAGCACTTTTTACAATTCGGCACTGCGTCGCTTTAACTGACAATTGCGCGGTCGTGCGACGTTGTACCCAAACAAAATGTGCGTCTTTTTTTTCCTACAAACAGAGCTTTCTTTTGGTGGTATTTGATCACCTCTGCGGTTTTTATTTTTTGCGCTATAAACAAAAAAAAGACCAACAATTTTGAAAAAAAAAACTATATTTTTTAAATTTTTGCTAGAATAAATATCCCCCCCCCCCCCAAAAAAAAATGTCTTCATCGGTTTAGGCTGATATGTATTCTTCTACATATTTTTGGTAAAAAAATCGCAATAAGCGTATATTGATTGGTTTGCGCAAAAGTTATAGAGTCTACAAAATAGGGAATAGATTTATGACATTTTTATCATTTATTTATTTTTCACTAGTAATGGCGGCAATCTGCGATTTTTATCGGGACTGTGACATTGTGGCGGACACTTTTGACACTTTTTTGGGACCGCTGTCATTTATACAGTGATCAGAGCTAAAAATAGCTAAAAATTTTACTATTATTAATTTATTGTATTTATTTTTTTTATTTTTACACTGCTTTAAAAAAAAAAAGTATAACTTTTATTGCTGTCACAAGGAATGTAAACACCCCTTGTGACAGTAATAGGTGGTGACAGGTACTCTTTATGGAGAGATCTGAGGTCTATAAGACCCCAAATCCCTTCTCTGCACTTAAAAGTATTCAAAACACCAAGATCGGTGTTTTAGAATGCTTTAAATTTTTTAAAAATGGCGGCGAACTCCAAGTATGTTTTTTCTTGTATAGTTCAGCTTCGACCAACATAAGGATGTAGGCAAGTGCAATCTATATTCTCCACGGCAGGTGGCGCTCGTCAGCTGCGGGAATGCACATGGGGGAGGAAGGCGAGAGGATGCCAGGTCCTCTATGGTTTTCCTCAGTCACAGTGAGGCAGACCCCTAGTCACTCTGGTACTCTCCCAGAGCAGATCAAACAGAAATTTTGCTTGATCTGCTGTTTGCTGGGGATTTATAGCCCTGAACCTGGAAGTTCTCAGAGCTGAACGCTTCCAGGTTCATGCCACCCAGGGGAGGTCAGTGTACAGTATGCTCTCCATCCTGACACCCACCATGGACATCCCAGAGAACCCAGGGAAGGACTGGTAAGCCCTGATTTAATAATGGTATGGAGTTTTTTTCACTTTCAATGTGAATTTTAAATTATATTGATGAATGAGATGAAAATGTATTTTGTAAAGTAGAAATTTGCTGTGATAGTGAACATGCTCGGCTCTATTAGTACCTCAGTTGCACCATCACCTTGCCCATATGGGGCAAAGTCAAAGGGGAGCAGGGAGAGAGCCCTCAGCCCGGTGTAAGCTCCATATCATAGTCAGTAGACACTATAACTTTCACGCAAACCAATCAATTTACACCTATTTGGATTTTTATACCAAAGACATGTAGCAGAATACATTTTGACCTAAATTTATGAAGAAATTAGATTTTATCGAAAAGTAAAAAAATATTAAACTTTTTTGTTTTAAATGTCAGTCTTTTTTTTGATTATAAAATAAAAAAAATAAAAAACCCAGTGGTGATCAAAAACCACCAAAAGAAAGCTCTATTTGTGTGAAAACATCGATATTTTGTGCACAATGTTGCATCATCGTGCAATTACCAGTTAAAGTAGCACAGTGCCGAATAGAAAAAAAAATGGCCTGGTCATGAAGGGTGTAAAACCTTCCGGAGCGGAAGTGGTTAAAAAAAATTGGACAGACAGGCTACATCCCTTGATCGGGACACAAGAGGTGTAACATGCAGTACCCTTACCCCATTGTCCCAACTCAAAGGCCTTCATCCCTCAAGTGTCCTGAGATGGTACATCTCCACTCTGACAAAGTGGAGGACGGAGTTATCTGAGTTTGGAAATTTTCAATCAAGTTGCGACCTGCTTCAGGGAGGTACCCTGCCTACCCCATTCCCAAAAGTCTACCTTAATTTCAAACCCGACCTTACCTTTCTCCTTTTGTCTTGAGAAGAAGAACCAAGACAACAAAGCTGAGCCAGCAAGGCCGAAGATCAAGAGGATCCAGAAGGCAATCGCCCATGGGGAGGCTCGAGGAAAGATGTCATCTGTGCAACATAAGATGGGAAGACCAAAGAGGAAAATGTCAGAGGAATAAGGATTGGTGGAGAGCAGAAATTTTGAGCTGAATTGGAAAGTTGGCACAGACTACCTGCTCATGACTTCATCTATGGTGCACCAGTCTACCAATCCAGCTTTTGTTGGTAGTCTGGGAACCCCGGCTTGTGATGCAATTGAGTTAGCTTCAGTGTATTACTTAAAGCCCATCTCTGGGCAAATGTGGTGTTGATCCAGTGCTGGAGTCTGGGCCCACTGCCTATTGGTCTTGTTGCCACATGCACAATGTATAAGTGCCAAGTACAATAAGCATTTTATTGTACTTGGCACATGCACTTTATGCATTTGACAATTAAAGTTATATTAAAGGCTATTTTTTTTTTAATTAAAACAAAAAATAGGTCATACTCACCTGCTCTGTGCAACAATATTGCGGTCCCTTACCTCCTCTTTGGCAGTGCTCTGCTGGTGCTATCTGCTCCATCTTCTTCTGACTGCCCCCTTAGCAAGGCATGTGCTACAGGGATGTAGGCAGGTGCAGTCTGTTTTCTCCACTGCAGGTGGCGTTCGTCCGCAGCGGCAAATCAGATGGTGGAGGAAGTGGAACCTGGTTCCTCCATTCAATTTGATGCTGGCATCCCATGTGACTTGGGTAGCCATCTTGGGTCAGGCAGAGTCTATTTAGGCCCCTGGCTCCCCAGTTTGGCATGCATTTTTGCGAATGGCAGTGTAGAGACAGGATACCCATCTGTCGGGGACAGTGCTTAGCGTCAGGGAAATGTTTTGTGAGGAGTAGGGAAAGTTTAGGAACACCCCATCCTTCCTGGAAGCCTCCCCATTTGGGTACGGGTTAGCCAGGCTGCATTCCGCTCTTTGTGACAGACATTGTCTGCACCTCTGAGTCTTTACTTAACTGTCCCATCTCTGTTACTAATTGGGAGTGTTCCCTGTTGGGTTGTCTTCTTGCCGGGCCTGCTGTGTATTGCTGGACTTCTATTACAATATATTCCTGTTACTGCACTTGGACCCTGGGTTTTTTCTGCCTGCCAAATTATGCTGCACCTACCCGCAGGGGCGCCCATGTGGGTGCACTCATGAGCTGGGCTGTGTGTATCCATAGACACAGACAGCACCAGTAAGCCACACCCCTGCTCCCTCCCCACAGCCTATGGCTCCCTCTGCTTCCTTTGTCTCCAGTGGGACCAGAAAGTGAGAGGAGTCAGGTAAGTGTTTAGGGATGGGGGGAATAGTTAGTAGGGAGTTTTTTTCCGTAATGCAGAGAATGCATTAAGGTAAACATTTGAAGCCTTTAAAAACTTTTTAACTTTGAGTTTAGAGGCCCTCGTTGTGACATAATGACTCTGTCGCAATCTTTTGAAACCTGAGAGGGCCCTCCCATTGTATAGCCAATAGGAAGGGCACCTGAAGAAGGACCCTCCCACTATGCAGTCCAGGTAATAGAAGACACGGGACCATCATGTGCTGGAATATTTAGGTAAGAAAAAGTGGTATTGGGTTTAGGTTCTTTTTAACTAATCTTAGCAATTGGAGGGGGTAAAAGGTAGGGGAGGTAAGAGAATGGCTGGAGAATAGTAAAGAGCTTGGGTTCAGACTTGGGTTTGGTTGAACCCAAAAGTTATCTGTCATTGCTGGGCCAATGAGCAGTGGGTGGGAGAATTCCAGTCCTGAAGTCCAGGTGATTTACACAAAGGGGCAGGGATGCTCATGACATCATTGATGTAAAATGGCCACATGGCCATGGTAGGTCAGTTTGATTAACAGCTAACTTCCAGGTTCACAACAAACACAAAACCGAGCGCAAAAGAATTTTTTTTTTTTTTTTAAGATTGCGATCTAAGGTGCTGAATCTGGCAATGGCCCTAGGACACCAACCTGAAACTGACACATAAACGCCGGTCTCTTTCTTTGTCACAGGATGTTGTAGTCCACAGTAGACATGCCCGCCTGAGGCATCTTGAAGATGAATGTTGCTATGAACATGGAAAAGTCCACTGGAGTATTCCTGTCTGCTGTGATTCACTGGTAATGGTTCCCCATTTCCTATCATCCAGAACATGGTTGGCTCTGGAAACCACTCCTCCGAGGAACATGAGAGAACAACAGAACTGCCCTGCAGAGCAACTGCTATGAGAGGCGGAGTCCCCAAACCTACAAGAAACAAGATGGCATCAGACTGACCAATGGAGAACATGAGTGACGTTATCATTCTTACAAAAAATTTTTATCTATACAGATTATTTTTTTGGACCCAGAATTATTAATAGTGTCTTTTTCTTTGAGTATTTCATGCATCACCTAAACGGAGCAGATTCCGGTATGAGACTTTCTTTTTCTATGATGTATAACCTAAGATGTCATTAAATATAGTAGACATAAGTCTGATTCCATTTTCTGCCACACTTCTCGCCTCAGAGACATTTTCAATATCTTCCTTTGTTGCAAGCCTGATATTTCATGCCATCTCCTCACTGCCTTAAGCAACTGTCATGGTTGCCTTTCTCTAGATACATCTGGCTACAGACATCCCTCATTTTATGATATGGCCAAAGGGGCAACTATTATTTCTGTCAATATAGTTCCTTTGATATCTCGTTTCCCTCTCTCTTTCCTTCCTTCCTTGCTTCTTCTTTCATTTTTTCCTTATTTCCTTCCTTTCCCATCCATTCCTTCCTCAATCATTCGTCCCATAAAATGCCATCCTTCCTTCCTCCTTTGCTGCCTTACTTTGCACCTTCCTTCCTCACTTCCTTCCTTCCTCTTTCGTTCTTCCCATCCCATTTTTTTATTTTATCTTCCCCCCCCCCCCCTTCCATCCTTCCTGACTTACTTTTTCTTACCTTTCTTGCTTTCTCCATCATGTTTCCTTCCTTCCTCTTTCCTTCTTCCCGTACCATTCCTTCTATCCTTCCTTCCTTCATTCCCTTACTTGTTTCCCTGCCTTTTTCCTCCCTTTTTCTTTCATTTTTTCCTTCCTTCCTCACGTCCTTCCTTCCATCCATCTTTTCTTCCTTCTTCTCTTCCAAACTTTTTATTTCTATAAAACATAACATAGCATACCATATTGTTTGGGGTGGGGGGGACTCAAGGGCAATTTGGGTGAGGGGGATGATCCAGGAGTTGAGTTTTGTACCGTTACCACAAGTTGTCCTTTAAGACATGGTTCCACCTCCCTTTGTGCTGCCCACCTGGTCTTATACTTGCCTCTGTCCCCGTAAATCAGTCTTTGCTGTGTGGCCTTGACAAGTCTTTCTTTCGAAAACATACTCGCTTTGCATCCTGCACATCCAAGCCATGGCCCCATTCATACTCATAGCACCTCCAGCAATCCTGCAGAGTATAGTTCTCCCCATAGGAGGGAACAAGACCTTGTGCTCATGGGCAGGATGACCTTTTTTGAAACAAGGTTGGGTGACTTTAAGCAGATCAAGAATGAAGGTATTTCTTCAGGCATGCTTTAAAGGACAACTTATACCAAAGGAACAGTTATCCTTTAGATTATAATGTACAGTATATATAAAAATGTCAGTTGTAACATTCAAGTTTGCAGAATCCTATTCGAATTTGAAAAATTCAAGGCAAAACAATATTTTTAGTCAGAACATTTTTTTCTCAGAAATTAGGTGCAGGAAGTCAACCATGACCCTCCAACCAACCCCCCCCCCCCCCCAACACACACACACACCCTACAAACCGCATCAAATAGTGGTGTGGTCAAATTTCACTAACAGTGGAAGGGTCTTAGAGGGGCATTAAATACCAAGAGTGCGTTGCGTACAGAGTGCAGAGTTTGGGTGGGGGGGGGTTACAGAGTGCAGAGTTTAGGGTTGCGCTACATTTTTTCCTTATTTCCTTCCTTTCCCATTCCTTCCTTCCTCAATCATTTGTCCTATAAAATGCCTTCCTTCCTTTCTCCCTCTTTAATTCTTCCCATACCATGCGATCCTTCCTTTCTCCTCTTTCGTTCTTTCCATACCATTCCTTCCTTCCTTCCTTCCTTCCTTCCTTCCTTCCTTCCTTCCTTCCTTCTTTCCTTCCCTTACTTGTTTCCCTGCCTGCATTACGTACAGAGTGCAGAGTTCGGGTGGGTGGGGGGGTTACAGAGTGCAGAGTTTAGGGTTGCGCTACATGCAAAGCTCAGGGGTGCGCTATGTACATAGTGCAGAGTTCAGGGTTGTGCTGCCCATAGAGTGCAGAGTTCAGCCTTCCACGTCTCACTTTCATCCCTCTCCAGCTCTGACCTCTGCATGCAACCCCCCTCCCCCCTCCACTGTCCCCTTCTTCTCCTTCCCTCCTTAAAAGCTCTACCATCTTCCACATGTCTTACTTGGTGGTGCTGTATTAAGCTGAAGCACCCAGCCAGCTCTAGTACCTCCCCGCATACTGTAGGGGGCTCTGCCTCTATTATTTGCAGGGAGATCCTCCAGTGCGGGTGTCGGGATCTGCACTGCACCCTGGGCACCTGCATCTCCCTTGTCCCCGTCCTACACTCAGTGGGAGCCACTCAGGAGATCAGATCTGTGGGAGCTGTTGGCAGACAAGCTGTCACTTGTAAATACAGAAGCCAGACTTCTGTGTTTACAAGTGATAGTGGTGAGCAGGGAGCAGAGGGTCTGAGCCAGAGGTGGTGGAACAGAGTTCCACCAAGTTCCAGCTGAAAAAAGCCCTGTTTTTAGCTAAATTGCTGATCGCTACTCAGAATTAGTTGAACCTCAACCAGTTGAACCCCAGCCAGGAGCAAAGGCTCAATACAGCCATGTCCACATGCTAATGGATAAAAAAAAGTAACACATTTTGGTCAGACTAACCCACAACACTGAGCGTCATGATTCCCTCTTCGTCGAGCTGGGCCGTGGCGTTCTCCACAAAGCAGTGATATTCGCCTGCGTCGGAGAGGCGGACCTGGCGCAGACTAAGTGACAGGTCTCCTTTGTCTGGTCCAGCCAGCATAAAGGCTCGCCCGCGATAATCTGGGCTCTGTTGTTGTCGGTCTTCGTTGCCATCTTTGAGCAGGAAGGCGACATTGTGGTAAAGGTCACGAAACCAACGCACCTCCAGGCCAACGCCAGGCAATGGTGGGGTTACAGTGCAGGGCAAGATAACGTCCGATCCCACCGCTGCCACCAGGAGCTTCTGCTGGGTGTGGATACGAAACTTTGCTGAAAATGGAAGAAGGGATAGAGATAAGTAAAGTCAGGGGAAAGTTGGAAGGCCTCATTCTGCATAAGGATTCAAAGCAAGAGGGTCAACATGGCCGTAAGCTAGCAGGGTTTTCAGAACAAGGGGCCAGTAATGGCACCCTCCATGTTTATCCATTGACAGATTTTCTTTTATTCTAGTACTTTCACTAACAAGGATGTACAGAATAACATTCTGAAAACATTTTTAAAGCGGTTGTAATCCTCAGACATGAAATATGAACAAAGCCTATCCCTCTATAGCAGGGGTCCTCAAACTATGGCCCTCCAGTTGTTCAGGAACTACAATTCCCATCATGCCTAGCCATGTCTGTGAATGTCAGAGTTTTACAATGCCTCATGGGATGTGTAGTTCTGCAACAGCTGGAGGGCCATAGTTTGAAGATCCCTGCTCTATAGTGTGTACTTGTTTCAAGTAAGAGCACTATGGGGTTGATTTACTAAAGCTGGAGATTGCAAACTTTGGTGCAGTTGTGCACGGTAGCCAATCAGCTTCTAACTTCAGCTTGTTCAATTAGGTCGTTAACAAAAAATCCTGGCAATTGATTGGTTTCTATGCAGAGCTGCACCAGATTGTGAAATCTCCAGTTTTAGTAAATCAAGTGTCATTTCTGTCTGCTGCCTCCTTGCTCTGCTATCAGCATGAGTCACTTCAAACAAGTTTTCCTGACACCAAGAGAAAAAAAGGTGACAGAGGAGGGAGATCCGGCACACAGCCTATGATTGACAGCCTCATCTCTGTTCCTGTGTGCTGTGTGAAGGGTGGTGTGTCTCTTCCCTCCAATCGGTTCTCAGAGCTCTCCTCACTGAGCTCTGCAGAGGGTCGTTTTAGCTCTCTGCCCTCTTATTTCTGAACTCTCAGACAAGCTTTATAATGGATGCAGAGGAGAAAATAATGCAGATAAGCAGGTACAACTTATGTAGGAGGATTTGTTTAATCTCTGTGTATCATCTGAGGCCAGTCACTTCACTGGGTATATGTAATGCCGCGTACACATGAGTGGACTTTTTGACCGGACTGGTCCGACGGACTATCCGACTGACTTTCGGCGGACTTCCAACGGACTTTCCCAACGAACGGACTTGCCTACACACGATCACACCAAAGTCTGACGGATTCGTACGTGATGACGTACTACCGGACTAAAATAAGGAAGTTCATAGCCAGTAGCCAGAGCTGCCCTTGCGTCGTTTTTAGTCCGTCGGACTAGCATACAGACGAGCGGATTTTTCAACCGGACTCGAGTCCGTCGGAAAGATTTGAAACATGTTTTATTTCTAGGTCCGTTGGACTTTTGGGGAATAAAAGTCCACTGGAGCCCACACACGACCGAATTGTCCGATGGAGTCCGGTCCGCCGGAGCAAGTCTGCCGGAAAGTCCGCTCGTGTGTACGCGGCATAAGGCTTTACAACAACTTTGTAGCTCTACTCCAGGGTGAAACCTTTTTTTCCACCCCTCTCATCCACCTCTAACCCAGTCTCATAGGCATTTAGTGCTTTACCTTGTGAAGCCAGATATACTCACCTAAGTTCCTCACTGCCACCGGTTCTGCAAATCCAGTGGTATGATCGAGGTCAAGATCTTCAATCCTCCACCAACGCCCTGTGATGATGTCAGTCCTCTTCTGGATCTTGAGAGGACACTGCCACTGGACATCCAATAGGAAAAGTCCACGTTTTGCAGTCACTGACATCGACACCCAAAGATGGAACCAAGCAGCAGGTAAACAGAAGAAACGTCTGGAGGTTGCAGCATCATATGACCACAGCTTAAGGTAAGTCAAAAGGGGCATTTGGGTAGGGACTTTTTTTGATTCAGCAATCAGATAGAGAGGGTTGGAGGAGGGTAGGAAGGGGGTGAAATCTATCCCAGAGAGGGACTTTACATTCTGTGAAGTTTACAAATGTTTAACACATTTTCACAGCTGTTGTTCAGATAAACATATTCATTTGATTGTTACTATAGCCATAGTCCAGTTTTGACCCTTGCCAGATATGGAGGTCCCAGTGTAAGAACTTCACATATACTGTACAGTCTAATGAGAGTGCCAATCAGAAGTCTGAAAGTCCAGGATTTTTTACCAATGAAATTAAAGCAGGATCACACTAAACAACCTATGCATTTTGGGGACTAAACAACACACCCTTCCTCAGGGCTATAAGGAAAAAAAAGGAAAAAAAACGATAGATAGATAGATAGATAGATAGATAGATAGATAGATAGATAGATAGATAGATAGATAGATAGATAGATAGATAGATAGATAGATAGATAGATAGATAGATAGATAGATAGATAGATAGATAGATAGATAGATAGATCGATAGATAGATAGATAGATAGATAGATAGATAGATAGATAGATAGATAGATAGATAGATAGAGCACTAGCTCACGGTGGAGCTGCTGGTTTAAAGCGGGCTGTTACCTTCACTCTCGCCACCTCTGTTTCACCGACACCGGGTCTAAGGTCCCGTTGAGTTTACCTCTGGACGATGTAAGCACAAAACACTTGAGTATGTTTTTCAATGCTTTAATGAACAAGTATCAAAGGAAGTAGCAGGAAAGAGGCAGAAGGAAAGCTGCAGGGAAGCTCAAATACCTTTCTTTAGTATTCTTTAGAACATCATTTGGAATTGAACACTTGTAGTTGGATGCACTCCCTTGCCTAGCAGCCAGTACGCAGCACGAACAAAAGTCTCTGCCACAGACTTGTTTGGAATAAAACCCGTACGATCCTCTGCCACAGGATGTATTGGTTTGCGATGAATGTCAGACACAGTACTTGAACCTTTAAGCCAACCCGGCAGTACTATACTGTAAGATTACTTCAGGATACATCCTCCAACCGAGTCACCAGGCCCCTCTCCAGACCAGCACTACGCATGATCCTTCCATGACGGGTCCTCCCCTGGGATCTCCTCAGTTGTCCAGCTTTTTCACTCAGGATAGACAGCTCAGGACCATTCCTCTGCTGCTGTGGTAGGCCCCAGACAGGCTTCTGGGCCCACCCACACGCCGCAGCGACGCGGCCCCAGGAACAGAGGACCACCTGACAGCCAGGAGGGCCAGCAGGTGGCTAAAGACGAACCCCCAAACATGGCGTCTGTCCCATAAATACCCTCTCCCAGAATGCAACTCGGAGGACCACCTCCACCGAGTTGTCCCCGGGTCAGAGGAGCATCCATACGCTTCAACACGTTGCCTTTCCAACACCAGCCCATGGGGACAACGACACCCATTGGCGCAATGTGGAATCACACGCAACTCAGCCAAGCTGGAACAGAGGCAATCCTAACTTCACCTAACAAGTAACTCACAAGATTTACCTATCAGCGGTAGATCAAAAATCTACCAGCGCTACAGATAGATAGATAGATAGATACATAGATACATAGATACATAGATAGATAGATATGAACTCTGGCCAGCTGATTGGCTGACTAGAGTAGTGACATCAGTGTTAATACACCTTGCAATGATACAAGTAGTAAGCTGGCTCTGCATAGGAGGATGGTCCCTTCCTGTTCCAACATGACTGCCCATCAGTCTCCAAAGCAAGGTCCATAAAGACATGGATGAGCGAGTTTGGGGTGGAGGAACTTGACTGGCCTGCACACAGAGTCCTGACCTCAACCCAATAGAACACTTTTGGGATGAATTCGAGTAGAGACTGTGAGCCAGCCCTTCTTGTCCAACATCAGTGCCTGACCTCACAAATGCTCTTCTGGAAGAATGGTCAAACATTCCCATAGACACACTCCTAAACCTTGTGGACAGCCTTCCCAGAAGAGTTGAAGCTGTTATAGCTGGAAAGGGTGGGCCAACTCAATATTGAACCCTACAGAGTAAGAACGGGATGCCGTTAAAGTTCATGTGCGTGTAAAGGCAGGCGTCCCAATATACTGTGTGTGTGTGTATATATATATATAAACTCTGGCTAGCTGATTGGCTGACTGGTGCAGTGACATCAGAGTTAGTAGTGAGCTGGCTCTGTATAGGAGGAGAGAGATAGGAGGAGGGATGGGTTTTCTCATATCCCCCCCGGCCAATGTAAGGATGTGTTGCCACAGTATATTGCCCATGTATTGGCACTACTGCCAGTGTGTTGGAAAAATTATATACTGTATATGCAATATATTTTTTCCACCAATAGCTAAAAAGTACTGAAAGTATGTAATGCCACAATATGTTGCCCATGTATTGCCACAGCTGCCAGTGTGTTGGAACAATTATTTATATGCAATATTTTTTTTTTAAAGGTTATAGCCAGTCACAGTTGATCTTGGCATAATTTACATTTTTTCGTTTTGAAGTTCAATGCCAAAACGTGATGCTTATGGTGCCTAAATGTACCGCACCACCGTGGACTTGCTACACTCTGTCCAATTATCTCACCAAAAATACCAATCTTGGCACAATAAACCAAAGAGCACTGCGGGGGGCATAATATCAGACTCCTGGGAGAGGCATTGAGCCAATTACAGGAAAAGGGGGGATGATGATTTTTGGAAATCCTCTCTCTAGAGTACTGTTGCCATGTTTGAAAGCTAAAGAAATTTGATACATATAATTTTTTTTGAACGTTATAAAAAGTCTTTGGACCCAAACGGGAAGGCAGTTTTTTTAATTGCATTAAATTACAAAATGCTTGTTTAGCTGTTATATACCTTTACGTTATATCATATATCATTTTATTTTTTTATTTTTTTTCCTTTAAATAACTGAGAACGCAATTGTAGGTGAGAGGCATTTCAATCCATAAAGCATGAATTTCCTTGTAAGTCACACAGGCAAGTGCAGTATTGAATTGCTGCAATGTGATTAAGAATAAGGAACATGAAATAGCATTGCTATTGATTGTCAGTGAATCGCGGTCCTCAGATTTACTGCAGGGATCAATAGAAAGCATCCAGCTTCTGCAGACACCGAGCTGAAATCTGCGCTTGTCTTATTTAAAGGGAAACAACAGGTTTCTACTACAGGATATACACTGAGCAAAATTATAAACTCAACACTTTTGTGTTTCCCCTTATTTATCATGAGCTGAACTCAAAGATCTACGACTTTTTCTATGTACACAAAAGGCCGATTTCTCTCAAATATTGTTCACAAATCTGTCTAAATCTGTGTTAGTGAGCACTTCTCCTTTGCCAAGATAATCCATCCACCTCACAGGTGTGGCATATCAAGATGCTGATTAGACAGCATGATTATTGCACAGGTGTGCCTTAGGCTGGCCACAATAAAAGGCCACTCTAAAATGTGCAGTTTTATGACACAGCACAATGCCACAGATGTCACAAGTTTTGAGGTTGCGTGCGATTGGCAGGCTGACTGCAGGAATGTCCACCAGAGCTGTTGCCCTTGAATTGAATGTTCATTTCTCTACCATAAGCCGTCTACAAAGGCGTTTCGGAGAATTTGGCAGTACATCCAACTGGCCTCACAACCGCAGACCACATGTAATCACACCAGCCCAGGACCTCCACATCCAGCATCTTCACCTCCGAGATCATCTCAGACCAGCCACCCGGACAGCTGCTGCAACAATCGGTTTGCATAACCAAAGAATTTCTGCACAAACTGTCAGAAACCGTCTCAGGGAAGCTACATAGTTACATAGTAGGTGAGGTCGAAAAAAGACACAAGTCCATCAAGTCCAACCTATATGAGCTCATCTGCTCGTCGTCCTCATCGGGGTCTCCACCTGACTGCGGTTCGTCGTCGTAACCGTCTTGAGTGGGCAAATGTTCACATTCGATGGTGTCTGGTACTTTGGAGAGGTGTTCTCTTTTTGGATGAATCCCAGTTTTCACTGTACAGGGCAGATGGCAGACAGCGTGTATGGCGTTGTGTTTGCATTGTGGATGGAGTGGCCCATGGTGGCGTTAGGGTTATGGTATGGACAGGCGTATGGTATGGACAACCAGCACAGGTGCATTTTATTGATGGCATTTTGAATGCACAGAGATACCATGAAGAGATCCTGAGGCCCATTGTTGTGCCATTCATCCACGACCATCACCTCATGTTGCAGCGTGATAATGATAATGCACGGCCCCATGGTGCAAGGATCTGTACACAATTTCTGGAAGCTGAAAACATCCCAGTTCTTGCATGGCCAGCATACTCACCGGACATGTCATCCATTGAGCATGTTTGGGATGCTCTGGATCGGCGTATACAACAATGTGTTCCAGTTCCTGCAAATATCCAGCAACTCCGCACAGCCATTGAAGAGGAATGGACAACATTCCACAGGCCACAATCAACAACCTGATCAACTCTATGTGAAGGAGATGTGCTGCACTGTGTGAGGCAAATGGTGGTCACACCAGATACTGACTGGTTTTCGAACCCCCCGACCCCCCCAATACAGTAAAACTGCACATTTTAAGCTATCAAAAAGAATGGTAGTTGCGCTGTGATGAAAAGGGGAAGCGGAATAATGGGAGGGACTAAGTATAAAGTGAATGTGATAGAGAGGTGGAAAACAGCTCCAGAAAGGGGCCACAAATAAAAAGAAGGTAACAATATACAAAATGGTGAACTCAAGTGGGGTAAATATAATGTATAAGTGTGGCGATTACAATAAATATCTCAAAACATAAATATACAATATATAGAGTTGAACAAACTTAAAGTGGAGTTCCACCCACTTTTACATCTCTTCAGCATCCCTCACTAAACTGTGCACTGTAAACAAATTGGATATTTTTAAATTTTTTTTCTCAGCACCTACTGTATATCTGCTGTATTCATTTTTCACTTCCTGCTCCCTGGCCGCGGCCCATCGCATCATTTCCTGTTTGCAATGCATTCTGGGAAGGGGCGGCAACTTCCTCTGAAACTGCCGTTGCTATGGAAACCTGACCTGAAACCTATTACACTGCTTGTGCTGCACTGAGCATGTGCGAGATCTGCAAGGATGAGATCCAGGAAGAAATACAGTCTGGCTTCAGATGCCCACACTTAAGATGGCCACGGCCTGCTGTAAGTTTATAAAATAACAAACTACTGCTATAAACTAACAAAACAGACCTTAGTTTACAGACTAACTTTACTATAATACATTAAGTCTGTGTATTATAGGGGTATTTTTTATTTAAAAAGTATAATTTTGGCCGGAACACCACTTTAAGTGAAAAAACTCAACAAAACACCCCAGTTGCTCTAGTCTCCAGACTAGCACAAATTAACTAACATAAATATGAAGACTGGATACAGTGAGTCCATATGAGTGAATAAATAACAGTGCCACCACCAAACAACGTGCAACTCTTCAGTGTGAACACCTCCGTGTCTTTAAGCAGCTCACCTTACTGCTGTAAGGTGTACAGCATGTGCTCAGTTAGAAACCACGGGCGGACATGGATATCCCATCCGGTGTTGCAAATGGTTCCAATGGTGGGTATATAAAATGATCAATAAAAATGACATAAGCTGTATATCAAATATAACACTGTGACGACCAGAGGGGGGGTGGACCAAAGGAAAAGGGTGCACTCACTTGTTGAAAGTGAGTGTGGGCATCAATCCATGAACGCCGAGTTCGTATGCCTCAGTAGATGTCCTCAATTGGTCCCAGCTCCGCAATGCTCGTCACATAGGGTAGGTGTGTATTGGGTATAGAGAAAGAGCATAATCCCGTATGGTAGACTAATTTTATTTAAAACAATAAAGCAGACTCACATTTAAAAGCAGACTGCGGCACATAACATCCACGAGCACCGAGCTCGTGTCCTGCCGTTGAGATGTGACAGTGTCCCGTGCTCGAATCCTAAAGGATCTTTAAGCTACTTTCACACTGGGGCATTGGCAGTAAAGTACCGCTTTTTTTAGCAACGCTTTACAGTAGTTTTTGCGGGGGTTTTTGGCCGCTAGCAGAGAGCTTTTAACCCCCGCTAGCGGCCGAAAAAGGGCTAAAACCGCCCCCCCCAAAGTGCCGCTACAGTGGCGCTATGCCCAAGGTGTGCCGGCACTGCCCACTGATTTCTAAATAACATTTTATTGTTATATTTGTATTACAAGATTACATAGTGTATACCATCGTTCAAAACCGTACACTGCCCACTGATTTCAATGGGCAGGGGCACTTTAGGAGCGGTGTATACACCTCGCTCCTACAGCGCTGCAAAGATGTGGCTTGCAGGACTTTTTTTGGTGTCCTGCCAGCGCACCGCTCCAGTGTGAAATCACACGGGCTTTCACACTGGAGTGAGAGGATAGGCTCTTTACAGGCGCTATGCAGGCACTATTTTTAGCGCTACAGCGCCTGCAAAGCGCCTCAGTGTGAAAGCAGCCTTAGGGTCTTTTCACACTGGGGCGGTTTGCAGGCGCTATTGCGCTAATAATCGCACCTGCAAACCGACCCGAAAGTGCGGCTGCTTTCATTCCAGTGTGAAAGCCCCGAGGGCTTTCACACTGGAGCGATGCGCTGGCAGGACGGTAAAAAAAAGTCCTGCCAGCAGCATCTTCGGAGCGGTGAAGGAGCGAAGTGTATACCGCTCCTTCCCTGCTCCTGCCCATTGAAATCAATGGGACGGCGCGGCTATACCGCCGGCAAAGCGCAGAGGCACTTTGCGGTGGTTTTAACCCTTTCTCGGTCGCTAGCAGGGGGGTAATACCCCCCGCTAGCGGCCGCATACCGACGGTAAAGCGCCGCTTACAATGTCGGCGCTTTACCGCCGGCAACGCCCCCGCCCCAGTGTGAAAGGACCCTTAGAGCCCATTCACACAGGGGCAACACGACTTGCAGGTCGCCTCAGCGAGGCGACCTGCAAACGACTTCCGCGGCGACTTGCAAAACGACTTCTGTATAGAAGTCTATGCAAGTCGCCCCAAGTCGCCCCCAAAGTCGTACAGGAACCTTTTTCTAAGTCGGAGTGACGATTAGAACGGTTCCATTGTACAGAACGGGAGGCGACTTGTCAGGCGACTAGGTCGCCTAACAAGTCGTCCCTGTGTGAATGGGCTTTTAGAGTGGCCTTTTATTGGGGACAGCCTAAGGCACACCTGTGCAATAATCATGCTGTCTAATCAGCATCTTGATATCCCACACCTGTGAGGTGGATGGATTATCTCAGCAAAGGAGAAGTGCTCACTAACACAGATTTAGACAGATTTGTGAACAATATTTGAGAGAAATCGGCCTTTTGTGTACTTAGAAAAAGTCGTAGATCTTTGTATTCAGCTCATGATAAATAGGGGCAAACACAAAAGTGTTGCATTTATAATTTTGCTCAGTATATATATATATATATATATATATATATATATATATTAGGGTTGTCCCGATACCACTTTTTTAGGACCGAGTACAAGTACCGATACTTTTTTTCAAGTACTCGCTGATACCGAATACCGATACTTTTTTTTTTTTAATGTCACGTGACCCGGGGGGGGGGGGGAGGGGGTGAACGGTGTCTGTGTGGTTTTTTTTTTATTTACAATTTTTATTTTTTACAATAATATTTTTTTTATTCTTTATTGCAATATGGGGTTTTTTTTTGTTTTTTTTTTAATCAGCCCTGTTGGGGGGCTTTGGTGGGATATCAGGGGTCCTAACAGACCCCTGATATCTCCCCTTTGAGAAAGAGACAGAGGATAGAGATTCCCCAGTCCCTTTCTCTGCAGCCTCAGCTGCACTGAGAATGAATGGAGAGAAGACGGGCTCCTCTCCATTCATAAACTGAGACATCGTAATCACAGGAGGTTACAATGTATCAGTTATGTGAATGGACAGAGTCAGTTGACTCTATCCATACACAAAGGAAGGAGGAGGAGGACGGCGGAACGGAGGGGACAGAGAAGGAGAGGGGAACGGAGGAGCGGAGGGGGGCAGCGGAGGGGGGCAACGGAGGGGGACAGCGGAGGGGGACAGAGGAGGATGCAGTGACAGTCAGCAATGATCGCGTGTGGGGGAGTTACAAGCACCGATCACCGCTGTGTCACTAAAGCAGCTGAAAGCCGCGGGGGGAGAAGCTTGTAACTCCCCCACACGCCGATCACCGCTGACAGTCAAGGTATCGGCAGAAGCATCGGGAGCATTTGCCCGAGTACAAGTACTTGGGCAAATGCTCAGTATCGGTGCCGATACCGATACCAGTATCGGTATCGGGACAACCCTAATATATATATATATATATATATATATATATATATATATATATATATATATATATATATATATATATCAATACAGTGTCTTGAAAAAGTATTCATACCCCTTGAAATTTTCCACATCTTGTCATGTTACAACCAAAGGCATAAATGTATTTTATTTGGATTCTATGTGATAGACCAACACAAAGTGGCACATAAATGTGAAGTGAAAGGAAAAATGATAAATGGTTTTCAATTTTTTTTTACAAATAAATATGTGAAAAGTGTGGGGGGTACATTTGTATTTAGCCCCTTTTACTCTGATACCTCTAACTAAAATCTAGTGGAACCAGTTGCCTTCAGATGTCACCTAATTAGTAGAGTCCACCTGTGTGTAATTTAATCTCAGTATAAATACATCTGTTCTGTAAAAGCCCTCAACAAAGGTTTGTTAGAGAACAAATGTCTGTATTGCCAATAAGCCTTTACAGGTTACTAGTTTAGAGTTACACCGGAGATCTGGTGCTAGAATTAATGCTCTCACTATAACTTTCACGACAATACCTCAAGTGTGGTGCGAACAGCATATACAGTATCTCACAAAAGTAAGTACACCCCTCACATTTGTGTAAATCTTTTATTCTATATTTTCATGTGACAACACTGAAGAAATGACACTTTGTTACAATGTAAAGTAGTGAGTGTACAGCTTGTATAACAGTGTAAATTTGATGTCCCCTCAAAATAACTCAACACACAGCCATTCATGTCTAAACCGCTGGCAACAAAAGTGAGTACACCCCTAAGTGAAAATGTCCAAAATGGGCTCAATGTGTCAATATTTTGTGTGGCCACCATTATTTTCCAGCACTGCCTTAACCCTCTTGGGCATGGAGGTCACCAGAGCTTCACAGGTTACCACTGGAGTCCTCTTCCCCTCCTCCATGACGACATCACAGAGCTGGTGGATGTTAGAGACCTTGCGCTCCTCCACCTTCCATTTGAGGATGTCCCACAGAGGATCAATAGGGTTTAGGTGTGGAGACATGCTTGGCCAGTCCATCACCTTTACCCTCAGCTTCTTTAGCAAGGCAGTGGTCGTCTTGGAGGTGTGTTTGGGGTCGTTATCCTGTTGGAATACTGCCCTGCGGCCCAGTCTCTGAAGGGAGGGGATCATGCTCTGCTCCAGTATGTCACAGTACATGTTGGCATTCATGGTTCCCTCAATGATCTGTAGCTCCCCAGTGCCGGCAGCACTCATGGAGCCCCAGACCATGACACTCCCACCTCCATGCTTGACTGTAGGCAAGACACACTTGTCTTTGTACTCCTCACCTGGTTGCCCCCACACACGCCTGACACCATCTGAACCAAATATGTTTATCTTGGTCTCATCAGACCCCAGGACATGGTTCCAGTAATCCATGTCCTTAGTCTGCTTGTCTTCAGCAAACTGTTTGCGGGCTTTCTTGTGCATCACCTTTAGAAGAGGCTTCCTTCTGGGACGACAGCCATGCAGACCAATTTGATACAGTGTGCGGCGTATGGTCTGATCACTGACAGGCTGACCCCCCACCCCTTCAATCTCTGCAGCAATGCTGGCAGCACTCATACATCTATTTCCTAAAGACAACCTCTGGATATGACGCTGAGCATGTGACCTCAACTTCTTTGGTGGACCATGGCGAGGCCTGTTCTGAGGGGAACCTGTCCTGTTATACCGCTGTATGGTCTTGGCCACCGTGCTGCAGCTCAGTTTCAGGGTCTTGGCAATCTTCTTATAGCCTAGGCCATCTTTATGTAGAGCAACAATCCTTTTTTTCAGATCCTCAGAGAGTTCTTTGCCATGAGGTGCCATGTTGAACTTCCAGTGACCAGTATGAGAGAGTGAGAGCAATAACACCAAATTTAACGCACCTGCTCCCCATTCACACCTGAGACCTTGTAATACTAATGAGTGACATGACTACGCGGAGGTAAAATGGCTAATTGGGCCCAATTTGGACATTTTCACTTAGGGGTGTACTCACTTTTGTTGCCAGCGGTTTAGACATTAATGGCTGTGTGTTGAGTTATTTTGAGGGGACAGCAAATTTACACTGTTATACAAGCTGTACACTCACTACTTTACATTGTAGCAAAGTGTCATTTCTTCAGTGTTGTCACATGAAAAAGATAGAAGAAAATATTTATAAAAATGTGAGGGGAGTACTTACTTTTTGTGAGATACTGTACATATGTGTGAGCGTCCTACGTATTTGTTTTTCCTTTGTGCAGGAGCGCAGGGGGACAGGGGCAATTCAATTTTTTTTTTTTTTTTTTAAATATTATTATTTATTTAATTTTTTTCTCTTTACATTTTTTTTATCAACTTTATTGCTATCACAAGGGATGAACATGGGCAGTGACAGGTACTCTTAACCGAGAGATCTGGGGTCAGATAGCTGCGGGTTTGTCACTGAGGCTCAAGTGATTAAAGAGCATTAACCCTAAAAAAAAGTTAGCACTCCTCTTAGGTTGTAAGTCTCGGTGCAGCTAAACCACTGACCGCATTAGCATAATTAGAGAATAAATTCAAAATATATTTTTTTTAAATACTATTCTCCATGCATGTCTTCACAAGGATCTACAGACATCAGTATTAGCTGTCAAGAATATTCTAGAGAACTGGGAGAAAGGTGACTTAGTTGATAAAAATCGCATTCTTCCATAAACTGTATTTTCATAGTACAGCTGTAGAGATCGGCCCCGATAGCTACATGCAGCGTCTACATACATTTGCTATTGTACGTAACTAAGAACTCTGCTTTTATTTGAACTAGAAACTGGTTTGACCACCTGCCATCCACAATACGTATATACACTATATTGTCAAAAGTATTGGGACACTTGCCTTTACACGCACGTGATCTTTAATGGCATCCCAGCCTTATTCCCCTTACACACGATAGGATTTTCCAATGGAAAATGTTCTATAGGAGCTTGTTGTTGGGCTCCATCGGACATTTTCCATTGGAATTTCCGTCACACAAAATTTGATATTTGGTTCTCAAATTTTTCCGACGACAAAATCCGTTGTCGTAAATTCCGATCGTGTGTACACAACTCCCACGCACAAAGTTCCACGCATGCAGAAGAGCCGCACTGGCTATTGAACTTCATTTTTCTCGGCTCGTCGTACGTGTTGTACGTCACCTCGTTCTTGGCGATCGGAATTTCCGACAAAATTTGTGTGACCGTGTGTATGCAAGACAAGTTTGAGCCAACATCCGTCAGAAAAAAAAAACACGGATTTTGCTGTCGGAAAATCCTATCGTGTGTACAGGGCATTAGTCCGTAGGGTTCAATATTGAGTTGGCCCACCCTTTGCAGCTATAACAGCTTCAGCTCTTCTGGGAAGGCAAAGGAGCGTACCTGTACGTCTCCTTTAATCGGCGGGGCTAGCGGCCGCAGCCGCCACGTACAGCGTGACCGTGCCCACGGGACATCGAGTCCGCCGGTCTCCTGGTGATCGTGTAAGAAGCGGTGCTGCGGGCGCGCGCACGCCTGCCGCGTTCTCCGTGACCGTGTGTCCCGTGGACTCGATGTCCGTTGGGTCCCTGCGATCGCGTCACGGAGAGGTAGAACGGGGAGATGCTTTTGTAAACAAGGCATTTCCCCGTTCTGCCTAGTGACATGACAGAGATCACTGCTCCCTGTCATCGAGTTGAAGCCCACCCCCCTACAGTTAGAATCATTCCCTAGGACACACTTAACCCCTTGATCGCCCCCTAGTGTTTAACCCCTTCCCTGCCAGTGTCATTTACACAGTAATCAGTGCATTTTTATAGCACTGATCGCTGTATAAATGACAATGGTCCCAAAATAGTGTCAAAAGTGTCCGATGTGTCCGCCATAATGTCGCAGTCCCGATAAAAATCGCAGATCACCATAAAACTATCCCCTATTTTGTAGACGTTATAACTTTTGTGCAAACCAATCAATGTAATCTTATTACGATTTTTTTCACCAAAAATATGTAGAAAAATACATATCGGCCTAAACTGAGGAAAAAATTTTATAATGGGGTGGGCGACTACATGGCAAATGAGGTTCAATGTAAAAAAATGTAAAAAATGCATTTGGGTGGCAAAAATCTGAATGCAATCTATAGACTGGGGGGAGAACCTCTGGGGGAATCTAGGATGGAAAAGGACCTGGGGGTCCTAGTAGATGATAGGCTAAGCAATGACATGCAATGCCAAGCTGCTCCTAACAAAGCAAACAGAATATTGGCATTAAAAAGGAGATCAACTCCAGAGATAAAACGATAATTCTCCCGCTCTACAAGACTCTGGTCCGGCCGCACCTGGAGTATGCTGTCCAGTTCTGGGCACCAATCCTCAGGAGGGATGTACTGGAAATGGAGCGAGTACAAAGAAGGGCAACAAAGCTAATAAAGGGTCTGGAGGATCTTAGTTATGAGGAAAGGTTGCGAGCACTGAACTTATTCTCTCTGGAGAAGAGACGCTTGAGAGGGGATATGATTTCAATATACAAATACCGGACTGGTGACCCCACAATAGGGATAAAACTTTTTCGCAGAAGAGAGTTTAATAAGACTCGTGGCCACTCATTACAATTAGAAGAAAAGAGGTTTAACCTTAAACTACGTAGAGGGTTCTTTACTGTAAGAGCGGCAAGGATGTGGAATTCCCTTCCACAGGCGGTGGTCTCAGCGGGGAGCATCGATAGCTTCAAGAAACTATTAGATAATCACCTGAATGACCGCAACATACAGGGATATACAATGTAATACTGACACATAATCACACACATTGGTTGGACTTGATGGACTTGTGTCTTTTTTCAACCTCACCTACTATGTAACTATGTAACTATGGAAAGTATTCAGACCCCCTTAAATTTTTCACTCTTTGTTTTATTGCAGCCAATCATTTAAGTTCATTTTTTTTTCCTCATTAATGTACACACAGCACCCCATATTGACAGAAAAACACAGAATTGTTGACATTTTTGCAGATTTATTAAAAAAGAAAAACTGATAGGAGATCACAATTACAAAGTCTCAGCCTATGCAGACGATCTGTTGTTTTCTATGTCTAATCCACACATTTCATTGCCTAATCTTATGAAGGAGTTTGAAGGCTATGGAGCTCTCTGAAATTTAAAAATAAATTTTACTAAATCGGAAGCTATGGGAGTGGCACTTCCTCAATTATACAACCTAACTTTAAATTCAAATGGGTGACTTCAGCGTTTAGGTACTTGGGTACATATATGCCATCAAACCTGGGCAATAATTTTACGGCAAATTTTCCACCATTATACAACGCAGTACGATCTTTATTGGATAAATGGAACCAGGGGCTACATTCATGGTTTGGCCGATGTAATATTATCAAAATGAGTATCGTGCCAAAATTCTTGTACCTTTTTCAGGCATTACCTATCGTTATACCGGCAGTTTTTTTTCGTCAAATTCGCACTCTTTTTACTAAATTTATATGGGCGAATAAACACCTCCCAGGATTAGTAGATGTCTTTTGACGCTACCCAAGTGCTTTGGCGGTGTAGCTGCCCCAGACGCATTTAAATATTATCAAGCAGCCCATCTGGGCAGGATGATCGATTGGAGCAGACATAGGGAATTCAAACTTTGGATAGACATAGAACAACATTCTAGCCCGAGACCTTTGGGTGGAGCACCTTGGTGCTATGCAGCCCTACCGGTCCCTCTTAAAACACATCCTATTATAGGCCCTACACTGAGAATGGGATCTGGGCTCTGTCGGAACCCTAAATTTTCCATGACACAATCACCCTTGTTCCCAATACTGGGAAACCCTAGTTTCCCCCCAGGTATGGAATTAGGGGCATTTAAGAATTTAATAGAGAGGGGCTGTTTTCAGGCATCGCACTTTCTGGATCACGAGAATTGGCCCACGGTGGCCACATTGACGCACCCGGGGGGGCGGTACGAAATAAATCTTTGGCAGGCGTTGCAGCTACGTCATTTCCTTAGATCTCTGGGACCACCGATAAATTATCAGCGTCAATTAACTTTATTTGAGTCATATTGCGATGGAAACGAACCCCTCCCTCGGACGATTTCAAAGATATATGCCTTGCTTAGCATGCCCTCAGAAGATTTTGTGATGCCAGGCTTTGGTAAATGGGAGAGAGATCTGGATAGGACCTTTAGCCCAGCCCAACGACAGAATATTATCTATCTTTCGTTTAACTCATCAATATGCACGCGGATTCAGGAATCTAATTATAAATTACTGACACAATGGTACTACACCCCGGCAAGGCTAAGTAAATTTTCTCCAGAGGCCTCAGACCATTGTTGGAGATGTAGAGAGGATCGGGGGACACTATTTCACATATTTTGGTCCTGTCCTAAGATTAGACAATACTGGCTGGAGGTTCAGAGGATATCTCAAAAGTTTACAGTTTTTCCAATATCAGACGACCCCGCATTTTTTCTGCTTCATTGTTCACAAATCCCCCCGGCAGGCATATAAAAAATCTGTGTTATGTCACATGGTCAACGCAGCTAAAGCCTGTATTACTCTTAGCTGGAGGGATCCCAAACCTCCTTCCATTGCTCAGTGGCTAAATAGGGTAAGGAACATCGGGATTATGGAGGATCTTGTAATGTCAGCACAAGACAGGAAAAAGCAATACACTAGAACATGGGCAGACTGGGATCAATTCGTATACTCAGAAGAGGGGAGGAGACTAATGGGGAGTGTGTCTGGGGAATGATGGGCCCTATGTTGGTGTGTTTTCACTTTGTACGCCCGTCTCCTCGGGGAGCGGAGGATGACACCTTCCCCCTTTTTTTTTTTTTTTACTTCTTTAGTTTTTGATTTGTTTTTTGGGTTTGTGGGTTTACTGATTTACTGTATTTATTGGCGTATAACACTCACTTTTTCACCATGAAAATTGGGTGCAAATAGCGTGTGTGTGTTATACGCCAATACTTCAATTTCAGCTGCCTCGGAGGCAACGGGGGGGGGGGGAGGGGGGGCGGGACGAGTGCCGTCAGATTACATACAGTGAGAATCTCCTGTTTACTTGGCGGCCTCTGTAATAGGAAGTCAATAGATTGCAATGGCGAGGCTGCTGCATTTATGGCAATGGCGAGGCAGCTGCATTTATGGCAATGGCGAGGCAGCTGCATTGATGGCAATGGCGAGGCAGCTGCATTGATGGCAATGGTGAGGCTGCATTGATGTGGACTAATAAGGCTGCATTGATGGCACTTGTGAGGCTGCAGATGGGCATTGACCCTTATTTTGCTTCAAAGTTCCTTACTTACTAAGTTTTTTCCTGAAACTTCCCTCTTAAAATGAATACACCTTATTTAAATTATACACCTGTGCGTGTTATACGTCGATACGGTATTTACTTTTGTAGATTTTTGTTTTTGTTTTTGGTAAAATATAAAAAGAAAGGGAGGATTCCTTTTTTCTTTTGAGTGGATATACACATATAAGTATAAGTAAATGAAGACATGCCTATATGATTATGGATTATTAAGTTGGTACAAAATGTATGGCAGTTAAAAGCAAATGTGTATATGGAAAGTGATATGATATTGAATTACCTGCCTCCTTTTGAATAAATAAAGAATATTAAAAAAAAGAAAAACTGAAATATCACATGGTCCTAAGTATTCAGACCCTTTGCTCAGTATTTAGTAGAAGCCCCCTTTTGATCTAATACAGCCATGAGTCTTTTTGGGAGAGATGCAACAAGTTTTTCACACCTGGATTTGGGGATCCTCTGCCATTCCTCCTTGCAGATCCTCTCCAGTTCTGTCAGGTTGGATGGTAAACGTTGGTGGACGGCCATTTTTAGGTCTCTCCAGAGATGCTCAATCGGGTTTAAGTCAGGGCTCTGGCTGGGCCATTCAAGAACAGTCACAGAGTTGTTGTGAAGCCACTCCTTCGTTATTTTAGCTGTGTGCTTAGGGTCATTGTCTTGTTGGAAGGTAAACCTTCAGCCCAGTCTGAGGTCCTGAGCACTCTGGAGAAGGTTTTCACCCAGGATATCCCTGTATTTGGCCGCATTCATCTTTCCCTCGATTGCAACCAGTCGTCCTGTCCCTGCAGCTGAAAAACACGCCCACAGCATGATGCTGCCACCACCATGCTTCACTGTTGGGACTGTATTGGACAGGTGATGAGCAGTGCCTGGTTTTCTCCACACATACCGCTTAGAATTAAGGCCAAAAAGTTCTATCTTTGTCTCATTAGACCAGAGAATCTTATTTCTCACCATCTTGGAGTCCTTCAGGTGTTTTTTAGCAAACTCCATGCGGGCTTTCATGTGTCTTGCACTGAGGAGAGGCTGCCACTCTACCATAAAGCCCCGACTGGTGTAGGGCTGCAGTGATGGTTGACTTTCTACAACTTTCTCCCATCTCCCGACTGCATCTCTGGAGCTCAGCCACAGTGATCTTTGGGTTCTTCTTTACCTCTCTCACCAAGGCTCTTCTCCCCCGATAGCTCAGCTCTAGGAAGAGTTCTGGTCATCCCAAACGTCTTCCATTTAAGGATTATGGAGGCCACTGTGCTCTTAGGAACCTTAAGTGCAGCAGAATTTTTTTTGTAACCCTGGCCAGATCTGTGCCTTGCCACAATTCTGTCTCTGAGCTCTTCAGGCAGTTCCTTTGACCTCATGATTCTCATTTGCTCTGACATGCACTGTGAGCTGTAAGGTCTTATATAGACAGGTGTGTGGTTTTCCTAATCAAGTCCAATCAGTATAATCAAACACAGCTGGACTCAAATGAAGGTGTAGAACCATCTCAAGGTTGATCAGAAGAAATGGACAGCACCTGAGTTAAATATATGAGTGTCACAGCAATGGGTCGGAATACTTAGGACTATGTGATAATTCAGTTTTTCTTTTTTAATAAATCTGCAAAAATGTCAACAATTCTGTGTTTTTCTGTCAATATGGGGTGCTGTGTGTACATTAATGAGGAAAAAATTTACTTAAATGATTTTAGTAAATGGCTGCAATATAACAAAGAGTGAAAAATTTAAGGGGGTCTGAATACTTTCCGTCCCCCCTGTATATTTTTGGGGGATATTTATTATAGCAAAAAGTAAAAAATATTGTGTTTTTATCAAAATTGTCGCTCTTTTTTTGTTTATAGCGCAAAAAATAAAAAACGCAAAGGTGATCAAATGCCACCAAAAGAAAGCTCTATTTGTGGGAAAAAAAGGACGTCAATTTTTGTTTGGGTGCAACGTCACACGATCGCGCAATTGTCAGTTAAAGCGACGCAGTGCCGAATCGCAAAAAGTGCTCTGGTAAGGAAGGGGGTAAATTCTTCCAGGGCTGAAGTGGTTAAATAATTTTTTTTTTTTTTTTTTTTACATTTTCTTTTTACATTTTTATTTATTTGTTTTTCTACATTTTTTACCTGCCCTTTTGGGGGGGGGCTTTGGTGAAATATCAGGGTTCTACACAGACCCCCTGATGTCCTACGTTTAAGACTGCGAAAGAGACTGAGGACAAGATGGAAGTGCAGATGCCAGAACTGATCCCCCTGCAGCGCAGCCAGAGGGAGGGAGAGGAGAATAAGCTGGCAGCGCTACAGGGGGAGGAACAAGAGGATCGGTATCTGCAATTAGGCAGTACAGCCGGTCCTCCTGCTTGGCGGGTGCCCAGGGCCCCCTATTTAAACTAATACAAAACAGAAAGAAAACCCTCTATTGGCACTTTAAAGGGCAGTGACTCCAAAAGGACACTTCTAAAAGGGTTAAAAGGTATTAATTTATTGTTACAAACATGTAAAAGACACAGCATTGGTTGTGCCAGACAAAATACAAAAATAGATAAGAAACGTGTGACATATTGTTCGTCATCATGAAATCACAACCACTATTGTATAGAGTGATACTCAATGTGTTTCAAGGTCATGCATTTATTCCTCTTCATCAGGAGGACTTTAAAAGCAAGGAAATATGGCTGTGCTGGCCCCGCATCGCCCAGGAGGATCCCCCCCTGCTGGCTGTTTGGAGCAAACCCACCCAGACCCTGTGAGATCCACACTAAAGAGACACCCCATTACCGGCGCATCTAATTGTGTTTACGCAGCTTCCTTTTAAGTGGACACCGGTCCATCTACAACGTGCTACAGTACATTTCAAATCAGTCACACTTATATCAGATTCCCTACTTGGACTCTGGACGGAGAATGTTGTGGAAGGGGGAGACGTAGAAAGTGAGGAACGAGGAGGAAGGGCACAGGCCTTTTGCTGGTTATATAGTAGGTGAGGTTGAAAAAAGACAGTCCATCAAGTCCAACCTATGTGTGTGATTATGTGTCAGTATTACATTATATATCCCTGTATGTTGCGGTCGTTCAGGTGCTTATCTAATAGTTTTTTTAAACTATCAATGCCCCCCGCTAATACCACCACCTGTGGAAGGGAATTCCACATCCTTGCCGCTCTTACAGTAAAGAACCCTCTACGTAGTTTAAGGTTAAACCTCTTTTCTTCTTATTTTATTGAGTGGTCACGTGTCTTATTAAACTCCCTTCCGTGAAAAAGTTTTATCCCTATTGTGGGGCCACCAGTACGGTATTTGTCTTGAGGTGCGGCTCCCAACGAGCTCTGTGGTGCAGAGTCATGTGTTTTATCACCCAGGTGGCTGATTGTACTTTCACTATGGCTGATACGCTGCAGGAAGAGGCTACAGACCACAACTGTGCTGTCAGCAGCAGATACTACAATAAGTCCACAACGTAGAGCTCTGTGGAGTGGCCCTGCGGATAGCAGTATCAGTGGGCCAGTGCTTCCTGATTGGCTGGGAGGAGAAGCAGAAAGACAATAGATAATATTAATTTGCTATTGTCACACAACTGAGCCCACTCATTTTTGAAGCCAATTAGAGCCTCTGGTGCTAATTACAGACATCTAATCTGGACAGATTTCTTCATCCAAGCTAAATGTGCGTATGGACCAATCTCTCACTGAGGCTATTGGATTCTTATAGCCAGTGCTGGGGGCTGTCAGAACCTGGGCGCTATCAACCAGTGACTGCAGATGATTGGCTGCAGTCACTGTTCACCCAAGAAGTATCCTCCTGGCTCCTTCAAATTTTGGATCAAAGGATCTCAGGGTGACAGGGTGCTGACAGGGCCGCTCACAGCTCAAATTTCAGTCCGTTCATCAGAAATTGGCTGAAGTTTGATTAGTGCATGGTCAGCTTAAGTTAGCGCAATGTAGCATAGTATAGCAACTACCCTGTTTCCCCGAAAATAAGACCTAGCGTGATTGTCGGTGATGGCTGCAATATAAGCCCTACCCCCCAAATAAGCCCTAGTTAAAGTCCTTGTAGGTTTTATTTTTAGGGTAGGGCTTATTCTTGGGGAAACAGGGTAGGGCTTATTGGGGGAATAGGGCTTATATTGCAGCCATCACTGACAATCACGCTAGGTCTTATTTTCGGGGAAACAGGGTAACTCTTCCACAGCCTATCAGCTCTTCCTAAACTTTTCCAATAAACACTGATAAATGGATGCTGGAAGCCCACCCCTTAAAGTGTGAAAGTTTTCATATAACAAAGCCCCCATTGTTAGTCCTTCTAAGCCATCTGGCCTATGTTGAAAGGCCACGCAATGCATCATGGTTACAAATTCAGTTTGGCAAATGTCATAAATTTGCTGGAGCTGCAAACTTTGGACAAGCAGGGTTTTTCCTTGAACCCATGGTAGCAGCAAACCTGAACCTCATCCCTACTTAGCAGCTTTGTCAAATCTGCTCTTTTAAAATTAAAGCTGAAATTTGGTTGGTTGCTTCTCTGCTTCTCTACACATCCCTATGATCCCTATGATAAGCCTGGAGAGAGGCGGCAGAGCGGACTTACCTGTAGTTGCTGAAACCAGAGCCAGATATATGAAGAGTCTCTCCATCCCTGGTGCTAGATATTGGTGTTGTACACCATACATGTCAAAGTCTGTCTGGTTCTGCTGTTTTATAGTTATTTTCTCTCAATCAGTATTGGTAAATATCATCTTGGCTGTGTCTATCCCATGCACTATCCCACTACCCTCATTTATCACTTTGTCAGTCTCCCCAATATTCACCCCCCGACTCCCCTTGTTGTCCTTATCGCTCTCTCTCACTTATATTCTAACTCGCTCCCCTTCCCTTCCCTCTCCTCTTCCTATTGTTTAACTAGTCTCTTTCTTTTTATCTGCCTATTATCTGTCTTTTTGTAATTTCTTTCCTCTTTTTCCTTTTCTTTCTTTCTTTCTTTTTCTCTTTCTTTATTTCTTTCTTTCTCTCTTTCTTTTTTTACTCTCTTTCTCTCTTTTTATATGTTTTTCTCTCTCTCTCTCTCTCTCTCTCTTTCTTTCTTTTTATATGTTTTTCTCTCTTTCTTTCTTTTTATATGTATTTCTCTCTCTCTTTCTTTCTTTTTATATGTTTTTCTCTCTTTCTTTCTTTTGCTTTCTCTCTCTCTTTCTTTTTCTCTTTCTTTCTTTCTCTCTCTCTTTTTTTCTTTCTTTGTCTCTCCCGCTCTTTTTCTCTATCTCTCTTTCTTTTTCTTTCTTTATTTCTTTCTTTCTTTTTTTTATCTCTTTCTTTCTTTCCTCTCTCTTTCTTTCTTTCTTTCTTTCTTTCCCTCCTTTCTTTCTCTCTCTTTTTCTCTTTTTTTCTTCCTCTTTTTACTCGCTGTCCTTTACCCTTTCTCTTCCCCACCCTTTTAGCACTATGTATCTCCCTTTGTCTCTCCAAACCCTCACCCTTTTGATCTCCCTGTCGCCCTAATCCCTCTCTCTCTTACCCGTTTTGCTCCCTCTCTCCCTTTACCATCCCTCTTCCCCGCCCCTCCTCCTCCTCCTTCTTCTCTCTCTCTCACTCTGTTTCTCGATCTCTCTTTATTTCTCTGTCTCTCTCTTGCTCTCGCTCTTTCTTTCTCCGTTTCCGTCTCTCTTGGGTGCTCGGTCTCTCTCCTAACACACTATGCTGCAAAGACGCCCAAGATTTAATGCATACAAAAACGTCCTATTTCCTTTAAACAGAACACATGATCAATAGACTGCATTGCAACAAACAGGAAGCGTGAGACAAGAATTTGAAACCCAGCAAGCCGGAGACCGTCAGAGTCATAATGAGACAGTCAGAGAAAGAGGGAGATGCAAGAGAGTGACGATGACAATGGAGCGCCCCCGTTTATTCTTTCTTATCACATTGCTGGCTGCAGACATCTCAGGTACAGTCTAGGTGTCTCTTCTCTCTGTGTTCTCTCTATATGTCAACTCAAATGACACTGAAACTATGTATTAATATAAGTATTAAGGGGTACCTTCAGACAATATTCCAAGTTCTACTGATCATTTAAAGCAGTGGCTCTCAACCCTGTCCTCAAGCATAGCTCCCAACTGTCCCAGATTTCGAGGGACTGTCCCTGATTTGGAGCAATGTCCCTCTGTCCCTCTTTCCTCCTCATTTGTCCCTCATTTTGGTCTGATCTATATCGTTGTATATAAAGTGCACTTTTTATCTATCAAAAAGTGTTTTCCAGCACTAAACCTTTCATCCGAGTTCTAAATTGCTGCATTTGTAAATTCCAAAAGCCAATATAAAGGAATGTTAGTCCACTCCGCTCTTCTCAAGACCTCCTACTCTCAAGCTCTCTTGTCTCCTCCTCTCATGCTTGTCTCCAGGATTTCTCCAGAGCCTCTCCCATCCTCTGGAATTCGCTACCTCTACCTGTCCGGCTATCCCCTACTCTTGCTACCTTCAGGCGATCCCTCAGAACTCATCTCTTCAGGAAAGCCTATCACGTCTCCAACTAATCTTTTACCACTTCCATCAGCTCATTCCCCACAGTTACGACCTTTTGTACCACCTGCCCAACCCTATTAGATTGTAAGCTCTTCTGAGCAGAGCCCTCTTAATCCTCCTGTATCTTATTGTATTATAACTGTATTGTCTCCCTTTTATATTGTAAAGTGGTGCGTAAACTTTTGGCGCTATATAAACCCTGTATAATAATAATAATAATAATAATAATGAATGAATTAATGACTTGTATAGTGCTGCAAATGCAAACTGAATCGCATCAAGGCACTTGGTCCATCCTGTGGGTCCAGCTTGTCAGAAGAGGTAGGTCTTGAGTTTCTTCCTGAAGGTCTGATGGTTTTCTTCCATACGGATGTTGGTCGGTAGAGTGTTCCATAGCCGTGGTCCTTGGACTGCAAATCTTCGTTCTCCCTTTGATCTGTAGCGGGATTTGGGAACGTGGAGTAGGTTTTGGTGGGTTGTTTCGAAGACTGCGATTAGGTACGTAGCGTTTTATTTTCTCGCATAGGTATTGAGGCGCGTTTCTATGTAGGCATTTGTGGGTGAGGCAGAGGGTCTTGAATGTGATCCGATCCTTTATGGTTAGCCAATGTAGGCTCCTCAGGGATGGGGAAATGGGTTCCCAGGGTTTTTTTTTCCTGTTATCAGTCTTGCTGCTGTGTTTTGGATGAGTTGTAGGCCTACAATCTGGTATTTAGGTAGTTTAGGTAGAGGAAGTTTGCGTAGTCGAGTCGGCAGTTAATGATGGTTCCAACTACTGCTGCTTTGTCCACTTTAGGAATGAAGGGGATGAGTCTGCGTAGCAGGCGAAGAAGGTGGTGAGATCCGCTGACTACTGATCCAATTTGTGCATCCATTGTCATTTCTGAAAATGACTCCAGGACTTTTGACTTTGGTGCTTGGGGCGATGGTCTTTCCAAGGATGGTGGGCGGAGTCCAAGGGTTCTTGTTTTTTGAGTTTTGGTTTGCATGTAGTAGGAATAATAATAAAAAAGCACTTGTGGGTTTAACCAATCTTGTTTTTTTTTTTACAATTCTCCTTTAAGGGGGCGTGGCAAGGGGTGTGTCCTATGCCTGCAGACTTTTGCTGATAGGTGTCCCTCATTCCCATCTCAAAAAGTTGGGAGGTGTGGTCAAGTACCCCCAAAAGGCCATGTTTTGGAAATTTCTCTTATGCCCTGTGCACACGATCGGAATTTCCATCAGAAAAATCTTGGATGGTTTTTCCGACGGAATTCCACTCAAGCTTGCCTTGCATACACACGGTCACACAAAAGTTCTCTAAACTTTCGACCGTCAAGAACGCGGTGACGTAGAACACTACGACGAGCCGAGAAAATGAAGTTCAATGCTTCCGAGCATGTGTGATTTTTTTTTTGTGCGTCCGAATTGCATACAGGCGAACGCATTTTCGGAATAGAGAAATAGAGAACATGCTCTCAATCTTTTGCTGACTGGAATTCTGTCCTGCAAAAGTCCGATGGAGCATACACACAGTCGGAATTGCTAACCAAAAGCTCGCATCCGACTTTTGCTGGCGGAATTTCTGATCGCGTGTGCGGGGCATTCGATGAAATAGCTGTCCAAAATATCAAGCCATTGACTCTGATTTAAAGCACATGTGCAAGATGAAGGAAAACCTGCAAACATGGCCTGTTGGGGATACTTGGGGACAGGGCTGAGAACCACAGATTTAAAATACATGTGCATTTTCAATGTTCTTTTTTCGAACGTTTGCTTGAAAATATATTTATAGCAGCCCAATTCAAGTACATTTTCCTTCCCCAATTAGTGGACATTCACTGCAGCATTATTTCTGGTATTATATTAGTTAAAAGCGATGGATGCAGTGGGAGAATGACACCTCTCCCTGCGGATCATTGCTATAGTGATGTAGTTCTGGCTGATGACAGCAAATAACATTGCTATAGTGATCTATTTTTGGTTGATTACAGCAAACAACAGTCCAGCGCTTCCAAAACTGAAACGAGAAAAACGAAAGCGTAAATAAACTATGAAAATAATCACATTTTAAAATATCTAACAAAAAGTAACTATGCCATTACGCCCTGCCCTCCCCCCATCTACAATGGTATGATAATCAAGTATCTAGTGACGTTTGGCCCCTGTATTATACAACGGGTGTAGTAAAGAATCACCCCGCTTTAAATTAATTACATTTTGTTGCTTTGTAGCCTTAAATGAAGATAGACATTATTTTTGTTTTATCCAGCTGTATTTACTCAGTGCAACCTATAATATCCAAATGAAAGATATAAAACCAACGTGTCAGAGAAAAATAAAAAAAAAAGTCAAAAACAGAATCACTGAGTTGGAAAAAGGATCCCCCCTTCCTAAAAATGACTTGCAAACTCAGTCAGGTGCAGCTAAGCACCTTCTCAATGGCAGACAAAGCCATTTCACTTTCAGCTGTGAGCCGCTGTGGTCATTTTGATTAGCTCAGCATGAAAAGAGCTTTCATGGAGCATTTCAGTCCTTGATAGTGCAGCATCCAAGTAAAAGATATAACATCAACATGTCAGAGAGAAAAAAAAAATCAAAAACAGAATCGCTGAGTTGAAAAAAGGATCACCCCCATGTGTCAGTATATTGTTGGACCACTTTTTGCTTTAATTCGAGCCTTTAGTCTGTTGGGATTTGTCTTTTCTAACTTTGCACATCTAGACTTTACAGTATTTGCCCAGGCTTCTTTGCAGAACTGCCCACGTTCAGTTACATTTGATGGTGACCATCAGTTACATTTGATGGTGACCATTCAGCTGTGAGCCGCTGTGGTCATTTTGATTAGCTCAGCATGAAAAGAGCTTTCATGGAGCATTTCGCTCCCTGGTAGTGCAGCTGCAGCAAACAAACTATGGGTGGCAAGGCATTGTCAGAAGATCAAGATAAAGTCAGAAGATGGATACAAACAAAAATCAAAGGCTTTATCAATGCCTAGAAGCACAGTGAGGTCTATTATTAAGGTGGAAGGTATTTAGTACAATAGAGACCCTCCCTCAATCATGACGTCGCTCCAAATTGAATTAAAGAGCCAGGAGGAAACTGGTCAGAGAGGCCACCAAGAGGCAAAGAGTGGTCATTGTGTGCATGTGACAACAATATGACAAATGCTCCACCAATGTGGCTTGTATGGGAGGGTTGCAAGAAAAAAAGTCACTCCTCAAGAAAGGCCACATGCAGTCACCAATGAGCTTTGCCAAAACGCACCTTGAAGATTCCGAGGCCACATGGAAAAAGGTGTTATGGTCAGATGAGACTAATTATTTGGCCTCAACACGATAGGTCTGGCGGAAATCCAATACAGCTCACCATCCAAATAACACCATTCCTACAGTAAAGCGCGGGTGTGGTAATATCCTGTTATGGGGATGTTTCTCCACAGCAGGGACTGGAGGACTTGTCAGGAAAGAGGGAAAAATGGATGGGGCAAAATACCATCAAATTCTTGAGGCAAATCTGCTGCCCTCTGCCAGAAAGTTGTCAGTGGAAAGAAGGTTTATCTTCCAACATGACAATGACCCAAAGCACACAGCAACAATGAGCACACAGTGGTTGAATGAGAAAAAGGTGAATGTCCTTGCTTGCCTAGTCAGAGCCCAGACTTAAACCCCATTGAAAATCTGTGGAATGACTTGAAGACTGCAGTTCACAAACGGTCACCATCAAATGTAACTGAACATGGGCACTTCTGCAAAGAAGCTTTGGCAAATACTACTATCCCAACAGACTAAGGGCTCGAATTAAAGCAAAAGGTGGTCCAACAAAATACTGACACACGGGGGTCAGGGCCGTCTTTACCGCGGGGCAAAAGGGGCAGCTGCCCAGGGCCCAGGCATTGTTGGGAGCCCAAAGCAGCTGCCCCTAGAGACCACGCGGTCCATACTCTCAAACTGTCAGAAAGCTCCCAAAAATCAAAGCCGCGGTTGGGACAGCACATCGCCGATCACTGTACTGGGGATTGCTGTCCGCTGTCCGCACAGACTTTAATCTCCGCCCCATGTACCCCCGCTGTTTTGCGGGCACTCTCCTGAATGAAGGGACATTTCTAAGACGGAGCCTCCTGTTGGATGTAGGACAGGGGGGATGGGGATGTGCCCGATCTATGAGATCACGCCTACTGGGAGGAGTGTGGTGTGATAGCGCGCTGAGGAGATAAGCCGAGTCCTGAGCTAGTGTGTCTGGACTGCGGAGATAAACTCTATGCTAAGTCTGCTGCATTACTGCAGCTTAGCATAGAAGTGCTGCATGTTTGCTGACAAATGGGAAGATGGCATATTTTTCATGTAGCGCTAGGAGAAATGATGGGTTTATTACAGGTTGTTACTGCCTCCAGGTTTTTTCTGCCCCCGGACCCGTGTGTTTCCTCCCAGCCCCCATACTGTGCCCTCCCCACCCCTGTACTGTGCCCTCTTAACCTCTGTACTGCGCCCACCTGATGCCCGTACTGTGCCCTCCTTACCTCTGTACTGTGCCCTCCTTACCTCTGTACTGTGCCCTTCTGACCCCCGTAATGTGCCTTTCTGCCCCCCCCCCCGTACTGTTCCCTCTCAACCCCCGTAGTGTGCTCTCCTGACACTACTGTACCCTCCTGACACCCATACTGTACCCTCCCAATGCCCATACTGTGCCCTCCCAGCCCCCGGTGTGTGCCCTGCCAGCCCCTGTACTGTGCCTTCCTGACGCCCATACTGTGCCCTCCCATCCCCACACTTTTACCTCCTGACCCCCCTGTACTTTGCCCTCACTCCCTGCACTGTGCCCTGCACTCTCCTCACCCCTTTTACTGTACAATGCTGACCCCCTTGTACTGTTCCCCCTAGACCCCCTGTATTCTGACCTTGTGACGCTCAGTCTTTTGCCCTGCTAAACCCTGAAAACTGCCCTTTGCTCTAATGAACTCCATACACTGCTCTACATCCCACTGACATCTGTACACTGTCTTGTTGCTGTCCTCTGCCCTACTGACTGCCTATCCTCTGTCCTGTCATCTCCTGTCCTCTACCCTACTTTTCTCTGTACACTGCCCTACCTACTACTGACCTCTGTACACTGCCCTACATACTACTGACCTCTGTACACTGCCCTACATACTACTGACCTCTGTACACTGCCCTACATACTACTGACCTCTGTACACTGCCCTACATACTACTGACCTCTGTACACTGCACTACATACTACTGACCTCTGTACACTGCACCTTTTTTTTAAATGTAGCCACAGTGAAGTCGCATTGTGCTTTTGCACCATGCGATTTCCCTGTGGTTCCTGTACCCACACATTCACTACGTGTTTTGTGCTCTGACTGTGGGTGGTTGCCGGTGTGGGAACAGCTGCAATTTCTGTAATTTATAATATATCTATATATATGTGTGTGTGTGTGTGTGTTTGTGTGTGTGTGCATGTATATGTATATGTGTATATATATATATATATATATATATATATATATATATATATATATATATATATATATATATATATATATATATATTGTGAATGTTGACGTGTTTTTGGTGCGTAAGTATGGCACTTATTGTTTCTCTGCTGGCATGTGTTGTAAATAAATGGATGCTAAAAGGATAAACATGGATAAAAGGCTGAAACTTTCATCAACCAATCAGTGAGCGGTAATAATGTTCAGTAAACTCTAGCAACCAATGTGTGAGCAGTATTAATGTGCAGTAACCTCTAGTAACCGAATCAGTGAGCAGTAAGGATGGGCAGCAACCAATTAGTGGACCAGTTTTTAGGATGGAGAGCGAAATTGCATGGGGGCGGGGGGGGGGCAAGAAAATGTTTGCCCAGGGTCCTATCCATAATAAAGACGGCCCTGACAGGGGTGATCCTTTTTCCAACTCAGTGATTCTGTTTTTGATTTTTTTTTCTCTCTGACATGTTGATGTTATATCTTTCACTTGGATGCTGCACTATCAAGGACTGAAATGCTCCATGAAAGCTCTTTTCATGCTGAGCTAATCAAAATGACCACAGCGGCTCACAGCTGAAAGTGAAATGGCTTTGTCTGCCATTGAGAAGGTGATCAGCTACACCTGACTGAGTTTGCAAGTCATTTTTTAGGAAGGGGGAAATCCTTTTTCCAACTCAGTGATTCTGTTTTTGACTTTTGATTTTTCTCTGACATGTTGATGTTACATCTTTCACTTGGATGTTATAGGTTGGACTGAGTAAATACAGCTGGATAAAACAAAAACTGATGTTGGATGAACACCTGGCTCACCATTGATGTTCAGCCCCTTTTGTGGCTATGCTGCCTGCCCTACAGACCACCTGGCTTACAATCCATATTCCGGTTCATCCCAAAGGTGTTCAGTAGGGTTGAGGTCGGAGCTTCATCGCCCCTGATGTTAAACCCCTTCCCAGCCAAGTGTAACCTGGCTTACAATCCATATTCCGGTTCATCCCAAAGGTGTTCAGTAGGGTTGAGGTCGGAGCTTCATCGCCCCTGATGTTAACCCCTTCCCAGCCAGTGTCATTAGTACAGTGATAGTGTATATTTTTAGCATCTGATCACTGTATTGGTGTCACTGGTCCCCACAAAGTGTCAAAAGTGTCAGTTAGTGTCCAACTGTCTACCAGTTGGACACTAACTTTTTTTTTGTGACCCAAACTTCTCGTTTGGGTCACAGGGGAACTTTTATTAAAGGAGAACTAACTACACTGCAGTTGGACACTACCGTATTGCAGCCCCGCTATAAGTTGCTGATCCCCACCATTACATAGGTCACATAGATTGGACTTGATGGACTTGTGTCTTTTTTCAAACTCACCTACTACGTAACTATTACTAGGAAAAAAAAAAAACAAACAAATAAATAAAAATATCCCATAGTTTGTAGATGTTATAACTTTTGCGCAAACCAATCAATAAATGCTTATTGGGAATTTTTTTTTACCAAAAATATGTAGCAGAATACATACTGGCCTAAATTGATGAAGAAAATGGATTTTTTTTAAATGTGTTTTAAAGCAGAAAGTAAAAAACATTGTTTTGTTTTTAAAATTGACGCCCTTTTTTGGCTAATGTGCAAAAAATAAAAAGCACAGAGGTGATCAAATACCACGAAAGAAAGCTCTATTTGTGGGAAAAAAATGGACATCAATTTTATTTGGGTACAACGTCGCACGAACCACGAAATTGTCAGTTAAATTTGAGCAGTGCCGAATCCAAAAAAATGGCCTGGCCAGGAAGGGGGGTAAATCTTCCAGAGATCAAGTGGTTAACCACATCTCGCCCGGCCGATAGCAGAATAACGGCCGCAGCGGGGGGGGGGTCAATTATCCTGACTGGGCGTCATATGATGTCCAGCAGGAAGAGCTGCTCCTGCGCGCGCCTAGGGGCGCGCAGCGGAGCGACACACCGCATCTCCGATCTAGGTAAAGAGCCTATGACGGAGGCTCTTTACCACGTGATCAGCTGTGTCCAATCACAGCTGATCACATGTTAACCAGGAAGTGCTGTTTATCGACTTTCCTCCATTCGCGCTGACAAGGCGCGGGTAGAGGAGAGCCGATCAGCAGCTCTCCTGACGGGGGGGGGGGGTCTGCGATGATAATCAGCACTATAATTATCAGTGCAGACCTATCAGCAATGCCCATTAGTGCCCCACTAGTGATGCTTCCCACTAATGCCAATCAGTGCCCACCTGTACCCACATGTGATGCCAATCAGTGCCCATAAAGGATGCCAGTCAGTGCCATTAGTAATACCAGGCAGTGCCCATCAGTAATGTCTGTGAGTGCTTCCTCATCGTGTCCATCAGTGCCCGTAATTGCCCATCAAATAAAGTCCGTGTCCATCGGTGCCGCCTATCAGTGCCCATCAGTGCCACATATCAGTGTCCATCGGTGCCACATATCAGTGCCCATCAGTACTGCATATCAGTGCCCATCAGTGCCCGTAATTGCCCATCAGTGCTGCCTATCAGTGCCACCCATCAGTGCCAAATATCAGTGTCCATCGTGCCGCCTATCAGTGCCCATCAGTGCCACATATCAGTGTCCATCGGTGCCGCATATCAGTGCCCATCAGTGCTGCATATTAGTGCCTCCTCATCAGTGCCCATCAGTGAAGGAGAAAACTTACTTATTTACAAAATCTTATAACAGAAACATAGAAAAACTTTTTTTTTTCAGCATTTTTGGTCTTTTTTTTATTTGTAGCGCAAAAAAAAACCGCAGAGGTGATCCAATACCACCAAAAGAAAGCTCTATTTCTGGGGGGGGGGGGGGGGGATAAACATTTCATCTGGGTACAGTGTTGCATGACCGCGCAATTGTCATTCAAAGTGCGACCGCGCTGAAAGCTGAAAATTGGCCTGGGCAGGAAGGGGGTGAAAGTGCCCGGCATTGAAGTGGTTAAAACGAATGAAATAACGTTTTTGGTTTGTGTTCCCAGATGCAGTGTAGTTAGTTCTCCTTTAATAAAAGTTCCCCTGTGACCCAAACGAGAAGTTCAGCCAAAAAAAAAAAAGTTTTGTCTCCATACTTTTCTATTAAGTGAAAACAATGTTACAAAATAACAACCGGAGACAAATATTTTGTTCTTTATTTTTGTTTCTTACTTACTAATTAATTCCTAGAAAATGAAAATAGATCAGATCTGCTACCGGAATAAAGTTCTACCAAAAGGCATAAATCTTCAGCATGGAATGTGAAAGTGAAAGTGAAAGTTTTTTAGCAAGCGATTATGAAAAAAAAAACCTTCTTGTCCTACAAGGTTGTCACATGCATATGAGTGGAGATAAATATTTTGTTCTTTATTTTTGGGGTTTGACGCTGTTTGGGAGTTGTCTCTGCGATTGAGAGTCCTGCTGCGCTGTGTCTACCTGCAGCGTGAGACTCCACAGACCTCCTAACAGCCCCCCCCCCCTCCCTTTTCCATCGGTCTGTATACCTTTCATCTTACAAATTTAGATCCTCCCCTTATTTTGGGCCCCAGTGCATGTGTCAGCTCGCCGCCGGTCTGTGAATCGGATCCCAGTGGGGCTGTTGGATGCGAGGAAGGGGGTTTTTTTTTTACCATTTTTTTTTTTCCTCCCTTCCTCTACGCCAATTTTTTCATCTTAATTCACACTGACCGTTGTCCGGTGGATGTGGCCCTTGGGGGACCCCTCGCTTCGTTTATTCCCCTTTTTTTTTTTGTTTGGATGCGTCTATGTACTGTTTTGCCATTATGATACATTGTACGTCCTTGAAAAAAAAAAAAAACCCTGATGAAGGAGACTACGGTTCATCTCTGAAACGTCGTTGGGTTTAGGATTTTGTATCATGTTCTCTCTGCCAAACGTTTGTACATCATAATGCATCCATTTGTACTTGTTTATTTTTTATTTATTATGTGTTTTTGTTTTGTTTTTTTGTCTATATATAATAAACTTTACAATTTTTATACAATTTTTGGTATGGTAGTGCCTTCAAAGTCCCACCCCTAGGAGATTTCTCCATTTCCATGACCGCGCATTTGTCATTCAAAGTGGGACAGCGCTGAAAGCTGAAGATTGGCCCTGGGCAGGAAGAGGGTGAAAGTGCCCGGCATTGAAGTGGTTAAAAATGAATGAAATAATGTTTTTGGTTTGTGTTCCCAGATGCAGTGTAGTTAGTTCTCCTTTAATAAAAGTTCCCCTGTGACCCAAACAAGAAGTTCAGCCAAAAAAAAAAAAAGTTTTGTCTCCATAATTCTCTTTTAAGTGAAAACAATGTTACAAAAAAACAACCGGAGACAAATATCTTGTTCTTTATTTGTGTTTCTTACCTAATTAATTCCTAGAAAATGAAAATACCGTATATACTCGAGTATAAGTCGTTCCGAGTATAAGTCGAGGCCCTAATTTACCACAAAAAAAATGGGAAAAACTTAGTGACCCGAGTATAAGACGAGGGTGAGAAATGCGCAGCTACTGTAAGTGGAAAAGAGGGTCAACAATGCCCATTTGCAGCATCACTGTGCCCATTTGCAGCCTCACTGCCCATTTGCAGCCATAGGTCCCCCGAACTTCAAACTCGGTAGTTAAGGGTTCCTAGATACCCCCTAGCTGCAGCCAAAATTTGGGGTCTGAACCCAAATGGTCCCCAAATGACATTGCTGCAGATGGACACAGTTGACCGACTTTGGGGCCCCGTATCTCGGGGCCAATTAGTATTAGGGACCCCAAATTTGGTGTGCAAACTCAGTGGAACTAGCACCAAGTGTCCCCGAGATACGGGGCCCCAAAAATCGGTTCAGAAAATGTCAAGCACTTTTCTGCAGCAGAGAATGACATTTTCCGAACCGGCTTTGGGGCCCCGTATCTTGGGGCCACTTGGTCCTAGGAACCCCAGCTTTGGATATGTTATGGCTTATGGAAAAGTGCTTGACTCGAGTATAAGTCGAGGGGGGCACTTTCAGTACAAAAAAATGTGCTGAAAAACTCGGCTTATACTCGAGTATATACGGTAGATCAGATCTGCTACCGGAATAAAGTTCTACCAAAAGGCATAAATCTTCAGTATGGAATGTGAAAGTGAAAGTTTTTTAGCAAGCGATTATGAAAAAAAAACCTTCTTGTCCTACAGGGTTGTCACATGCATATGAGTGGCTGAACTGCTTAACACTTTTGTGGTTTTTTTGCACACATAACCCCCCCCCCCCCCCCAACATTATATTTTTTCTACCCTAGAGAATAAAATAGTGGTAGTTCCAATTTTTTATGTTACACAATATTACCGCAAAGGTAACACTAAAGTTAATTTTAGGGCACACAAACTTAATAAATGACCCAGTTTTTTGGTAAAATATAAAAGACGAGGTTGCACCGAGTAAATAGATACCCAGCATGTCAAACCTTAAATTTGTGTGCGCCTGTGAAATGGTGACAAATATCAGTTTTCTATATTCTTCATAGGCGACATTTTAAAAGCCCGCTGTGGGTCATCAAGGTTAGTGTTACGCAGTGTTAATTTGGTCGATTAAAACGACTAAAACATTTTAGTCGACTAAATGAATATTATTTTAGTCGACTAAAATACGACTAAAACAACTGAGATGAGTAAAATACGACTAAAACTAAAATGGCATTTTAGTCAAAAGACTAAAATGGGACTAAAACTACAATGCCATTTTAGTCAAAAGACTAATGCCCTGTCTTTCCGATGGACTTTCGACGGACTTCCGACGGACTTTCGAATGAACGGACTTGCCTACACACGATCACACCAAAGACCTACGGATTCGTAAGTGATGACGTACACCGGTCTAGAATAAGGAAGTTGATAGCCAGTAGCCAATAGCTGCCCTAGCGTCGATTTTTGTCCGTCGGACTATCATACAGAAAAATTTGAAACATGTTTTATTTCTAGGTTCGTCGGACTTTTGAGGAAAAAAAGTCCGCTGGAGCCCACACACGATCGAATTGTCCGACGGACTCCGGGTCCGCTGGACCAAGTCTGCCGGAAGGACTTCCTAGAATAAGGAAGTTGATAGCCAGTAGCCAATAGCTGCCCTAGCGTCGGTTTTCGTCCGTCGGACTAGCATACAGACGAGCGGATTTTTCGACCGGACTCGAGTCTGTCGGAAAGATTTGAAACATGTTCCAAATCTAAAGTCCATCAGATTTTCGACCGAAAAAGTCCGCTGCAGGTCCGATGGAGCCCACACACAGTCGGATTGTCCGCTGGATTCGTTCTGTCGGACCAGTCCGGTCGAAAAGTCCGCCCGTGTGTATGCCGCATAAGACTGAAACTAAGTTGAAATTTGACTTCAAAATTAAACACTGGTCTGTAGTGCGTGTTCATACCTCAATACCATAAATAATAACATATTCGATTTTTCACTCCAGCAGTGTATAATGAGCTTGGAAATTGTAGAGAAATGTTTAACTAATGCATTACAATTTAATTACACCCATTAGATTTTAGACGACTAAAATGAGTTTTAGTCGATTAAAATGTACTGGAGATTTAGTCGTCTAAATACGACTAAAACTGAAACAATTGCAGAAGACTAAAATGAGACTAAAACTAAAATGCCATTTTAGTCCTAAGACTAAGACTAAAACTAAATCGAAATTTGCTGCCAAAATTAACACTGGTGTTGCGGAGGAGATCTGGTGCTAGAATTATTGCTCTCACTCCGGCGTGCACGGTCATATGTAACTTGTGTATCACAATCAACGTTTTCATGCGTAGACACCCTGGAGGTTCATGCATGTGTATATGTGGGGGGGGGGAGCTCAAAAAAATTTGAGGGGGGGGTATGTGCTTGGGTGTAATTTTCACTTTTCACTATTAAAAGAACATTTTTTTTTTTTACTTAAAGTGATTGTTATGCCGCGTACACACGAGCGGACTTTACGGCGGACTTTGCCCGGCGGATTTTTCGATGTACTTTACGACGGATTTTCTGAATGAACGGACTTGCCTACACACAATCCACCAAAGTCCGTCGAATTCGTACGTGATGACGTACGACCGGACTAAAACAAGGAAGTTCATAGCCAGTAGCCAATAGCTGCCCTAGCGTGGCTTTTTAGTCCGTCGAACTAGCATACAGACGGCGGACTTTTTGACCGGACTCGATTTCAACGGATAAATTTTAAACAAGTTTCAAATCTAAGTCCGTCCAACTTTTGAGAAAACAAAGTCCGCTGGAGCCCACACACGATCAAATTGTCCGACGAAATCCAGTCCGCCGGGCAAAGTCCGCCGTAAAGTCCGCTCGTGTGTACGCGGCATAAGGGTTTTTTTTTATTATTTAAATAATTAACATATCATACGTACCTCCACTGTGCAGCTCGTTTTGCACAGAGTGGCCCCCAAACCTTGTCTTCTGGGGTCCCCCCGGCGGCTCTCGCGGCTCCTTCCCACATCAGATAACCCCCTAGGAGAAGCGCTCTCCCGAGGCGGTTACCTTGTGGGCGCGTTACCGAGTCCAGCATTCGGCGTCCATAGCTGCCGAATGTATGACTCGGCCCCGCCCCCCGCGTCATTGGATTTGATTGACAGCAGCGGGAGCCAATGACTGCGCTGTTATCAATCTATCCAATCAAGAGCCGAGAACCCCGGGCAGAGAGACAGCATGTCCCTGCCGGGTCCAGTTCCAGGGCTCAGTTAAGTAAAACAGGGGGCTGGGGGGGCCGGACACTGCCAGGTGTTTTTTCACCTTAATGCATAGGATTGCATTAAGGTGAAAAAACACAAAGGTTTACAGCCCCTTTTAACTTTTTTTTTTCATCATATAGCGGACAAAAAGTGAGTATTTTTTTTTGGTGACAGGTTCTCTTTAATGAGACATCCAGGGTCTAAAAGACCCCCAATGTCTCCTCTGTGCTCCACTGAATGTATTGCAATGCAGATCACATTGCAATACCATCTTTTCCAGCCAAGCTGGCCGGGAACACCGAGAGGCCGACCCAGAAGTGTCGTCATTCACGTAGTTTTCCGGGTCAGCAACAAGGAGGGGAGTTGAGTGGATGTGCATTCGCTCTTCTCCTTCCCCTCTAACCAGCGGCACCCGCTATGGCGGTACCGGGCCTGCAGGGCAAGTGGAGCCCCAGATACAGGGCAGGGGCACGCACCATTACTGTGGGGGGGGGGGTGGAAGCAATCGGGTCACAGCGCAGCTGTCCGAATGCTTTCCATCTGACAGGCAGGAGTCTGGTTGTCATATTTACACACAAACCTGGTGGCTGCAGCCAATGGGAATGTGTGTAAACCCCCCCCCCCCCCCCCCCCCTGCTATCAGGTGCATATGGACCTGGCAGCAAAAGGGTCAAAGCGATATTGAACCAAAAACCAAAAATGTAATATATTGCAGCTTACCAATCATTAGATGTGGCGGCTGCATTCGTTTTCTTTTTTTTAGGCCCCCCCCCCCCCCCCCCTCTGTTTTCACCTGGTGATCTGGCCAGTAACACGCCTCCTGCACACCTTCCAACTTTCTGAGATGGGAATGAGGGACACCTATCAGCAAAATTATGCAGGCGTAGGACACACCCTTTGCCACGCCCCCTTAAAGGAGAATTGTACAAAAAAAATAAGATTGGTTAAACCCACAAGGGCTTTTTTTAACACTATTATTCCTTTTTATCGGCTTTTGGAATTTACAAATGCAGCAATTTAGAAATCAGATGAAAGGTTTATCACTGGAAAACACTTTTGATAAAAAGTGCATTTTATATACAACTATATAGATCAGACCGAAATGAGGGACAAATGAGGAGTAATGAGGGACAGAGGGACATTGCTCCAAATCAGGGACAGTCCCTCGAAATCAGGGACAGTTGGGAGCTATGCATTCTGTATTAGAGCCCCACCCCCCACACACTCTGGAGGAAGGAGCACAGAGGACACCTTTGGACAGCAGCATTGTCCATCTGGAGGAAGGGGATGTTAGATGTACTACCAGATTTAGATACACTAACCAAATGAAGCCAAACTCCAAGGGAAACTTTATAGCCAGTTACAGCCAGAGCTTTTTTTTTCAGCGGGAAAGTGTTGGAACGCAGTTCTGGCACCTCCAGCACTGAATGTATGTAATGACAAGGGGTGCTGGGGTATTCTGGAGGGTCTATTGATGCTGGCCGCTGGGGGATCTATTGTTGCTGGGAGATCTATTGTCGCTGGGGGATCTATTGTCGCTGGGAGATCTATTGTCGCTGGGGGATCTATTGTCGCTGGGCGATCTATTGTAGCTGGGGGATTTATTGTTGCTGGGGGATCTGTTGTTGCTGGGGGATCTGTTGTTGCTGGGGGATTTATTGTTGCTGGGGGATCTGTTGTTGCTGGGCGATCTATTGTCGCTGGGAGATCTATTGTCGCTGGGGGATCTATTGTCGCTGGGCGATCTATTGTAGCTGGGGGATTTATTGTTGCTGGGGGATCTGTTGTTGCTGGGGGATCTATTGTTGCTGGGAGATCTATTGTCGCTGGGGGATCTATTGTCGCTGGGAGATCTATTGTCGCTGGGGGATCTATTGTCGCTGGGCGATCTATTGTAGCTGGGGGATTTATTGTTGCTGGGGGATCTGTTGTTGCTGGGGGATCTGTTGTTGCTGGGGGATTTATTGTTGCTGGGGGATCTGTTGTTGCTGGGCGATCTATTGTTGCTGGGGGATTTGTTGTTGCTGGGGGATCTGTTGTTGCTGGGCGATCTATTGTCGCTGGGAGATCTATTGTCGCTGGGAGATCTATTGTCGCTGGGAGATCTATTGTCGCTGGGGGATCTATTGTCGCTGGGAGATCTATTGTCGCTGGGAGATCTATTGTCGCTGGGGGATCTATTGTCGCTGGGGGATCTATTGTCGCTGGGGGATCTATTGTCGCTGGGCGATCTATTGTAGCTGGGGGATTTGTTGTTGCTGGGGGATCTGTTGTTGCTGGGGGATCTGTTGTTGCTGGGGGATCTGTTGTTGCTGGGCGATCTATTGTTGCTGGGGGATCTATTGTCGCTGGGGGATTTATTGTCGCTGGGGGATTTATTGTCGCTGGGGGATCTATTGTTGCTGGGAGATCTATTGTCGCTGGGGGATCCATTATTGCTGGGGGATCCATTGTTGCTGGGGGATCTATTGTTGCGGGGGATCTATTGTCGCTGGGGAATTTACTGTTGCTGGGGGATCTCTTGTTGCTGGGAGGGATCTACTGTTGAGGGAAGCGTCTATTGTTGTTGGGTGCTGGAGGGTCTAGTAATGCAGGCTACTAGGAGATCTAAGTTGCTGACAGGGGTCTGTTGTTGCTCGGATGGATCTATTGCTGCTGGGGAGGTCTACTGTTGCTTGTGGGGGATCTATTGTTGCTGGGGGGATCTACTGTTGAGGGAGAGGTCTATTGTTAGTGTGTAGCATAGACTCTATTGATGGTGGCTGCTGGGAGATCTAAGTTGCTGGGAGGGGTCTTTTATTGCTCAGGTGGATCTATTGTTGCTGAGGGGGGGGGATTTTGTTGCAAGGCATCTTTAATTGCTGGGGGAGGTCTATTGTTCCTGACTACATGGGGGTCCATTTTACTGCCTTTCTTGTTATCATTACCAAATTCCATACAAATTAGCACCACAAAATGATACTCGGTTCTGTATTCTTTAAAAGGGGCAATACTGGAAGGTGGGTAGGGGGCAGAACCAAGGGATGATTCGTAAAGGGGGGTGGGAGGGGGGGGGGGGGGTACCTGCACCTATTTTCTGAAAAAAAAGCCCTGCTTACAGCAAACATTTTTTTACCATTTTGGGATAAGGGTTTTACATAAATGAATAAAAGCTGATCATTGTAAGCACCCGTCAGTGCTAAATGCTTTGTCTCATCCTTGTAACTGAAAGAGAGCTTGTTCTTTTGAAATACAACAGACTTACTGGCAGGATCACCAGATGAAAATTAATGTAAGAAGTCCCTGGGATGCGGTAAATGACTTCCTCTGAAAATATTTGTTTTTGGCTGCGTTTTTTTTATTTTAACAACGATTAAAAATGATGTCTCTGCGGCTGGATGAGCGACAGGCACAAGTCCTGAAAAGCCAAAGTGGTTTCTTATAATAACAACGATCTGTTTAGACAAGTTGGAGTTAATAGCGCTGGCAGCAAAAGCAGAAATACCGGTAAATCCATCTCCGGGGAGCTGGAAGCTGTGTGCAAGCCTGACAACAAAAGGAGAAACCCGGGGAAGGGGTTGGAAGGCGCACAAGTGTTGGTCTAATCCTTACATGCAGAGTCTTGTCATTTTCTGCATGCCTCCGAGCGACGACTCCGAGCGACGACTCCGAGCGATCATTACTACGCCATTCATATGTAAACAATAGGCAAGAAAGGCTTCCGAGCTCAAATCTCCGATGGGCAATGTTCAGATCTTGTCTTTATTCTGGAGGAACTGTCATCTGTAGCTGTATACCGTTATCTGTAGATATCCGGCATGGGTGAAAAAAAAAAACATGTAGTGCTCACCCCAGAGAGGGGTTCCTTTCCCAGGCACACAGCCAGTGCCATCCTAATAGCATCATGGGCTCCTGGGCACTGGGGCCCCTACCACCCTGCATCGGTCATCCCTATCATAGTGCCCCTTTACATCAGGTTCCCCCATCACAGTGCCATATATACCGTACATCAGGTTCCTCCATCACAGTGTCCCCATACATCAGGCTCCCCCATCACAGTGCCATATATACCGTACATCAGACTCCCCCATCACAGTGCCCCTTTACATCAGGTTCCCCCATGGCAGTGTCCCCATACATCAGGCTCCCCCATCACAGTGCCATATATACCGTACATCAGGCTCCCCCATCACAGTGCTCTCATACATGAGGTTCCCCCATCACAGTGCTCCCATACATCAGGTTCCCCCATCACAGTGCCATATATACCGTACATCAGGTTCCCCTATCACAGTGCTCCCATACATCAAGTTCCCCCATCACAGGGTCCCCATACATCAGGTTCCCCCATCACAGTGTCCCCATACATCAGGTTCCCCCATCACAGTGTCCCCATACATCAGGTTCCCCATCACAGTGTCCCCATACATCAGGTTCCCCCATCACAGTGTCCCCATACATCAGGTTCCCCCATCATAGTGTCCTCATACATCAGGTGTCCCTATCACAGGACCCCCATACATCAGGTTCCCCCATCACAGTGTCCCCATACATCAGGTTTCCCCATCAGTGTCCCCATACATCAGGTTCCCCCATCATAGTGTCCTCATACATCAGGTGTTCCCAATTACAGTGTCCCCATACATCAGATTTCCCCGTCACAGGGTCCCCATACATCAGGTTCCCCCACAGTGTCCCCATACATCAGGTTCCCCCATCACAGCGTCCCCATGCATCAGGTGTCCCCACCACAGTGTCCGCATACATCAGGTGTCCACATCACAGGGTCCCCATACAGCAGGTTCCTCTATCACAGTGTCCCCATACATGAGGTGTCCCCGAACACAGTGTCCCCATACATCAGGGGTCCCCAATCACAGTGTTCCAATTCATCAGATTCCCCCATCACAGGTTCCCTATATATTAGATGCCCCCCATCACAGTGTCCCCATACAACAGGTTCCCCCATCACAGTGTCCCCATACATCAGGTGTCCCCAATCAGTGTCCCCATACATCAGGTGCCCCCAATCACAGTGTCCTTATACATCAGGGGTCCCCAATCACAGTGTTCCAATTCATCAGGTTCCCCCATCACAGGTTCCCTATATATTAGATGCCCCCCATCACAGTGTCCCCATACAACAGGTTCCCCCATCACAGTGTCCCCATACATCAGGTTCCCCCATCACAGTGTCCATCAGGTGTCCCCCACCACAGTGTCCCCATACAGCAGGTGTCCACATCACAGGGTCCCCATACATCAGGTGTCCCTATCACAAGGTACCCATACATCAGGTTCCCCCATCACAGTGTCCCTATACATCAGGTTCCCCCATCACAGTGTCAGTGTCCCCATACATCAGGTTCCCCCATCACAGTGTCCCCATACATCAGGGGTCCACATCACAGTGACCCCATACATCAGGGGTCCACATCACAGTGACCCCATACATCAGGTATCCCTATCACAGTGTCCCCATACATCAGGGGTCCACATCACAGTGACCCCATACATCAGGTATCCCTATCACAGTGTCCCCATACATCAGGTTCCCCCATCACAGTGTCCCCTTACATCAGGGGTCCACATCACAGTGACCCATACATCAGGTGTCCCTATCACAGGGTCCCCATACATCAGGTGTCCCTATCACAGGGTCCCCATACATCAGGTTCCCCCACCACAGTGTCCTCATACATCCCCTGCAGAAGGGAGGAGAAAGCTTAATCTTCTCTCAAGCAGAAGCCAGCCGCTGCTCCTTCTGACAGTAGTGGCATTGCAGTCATTCTAGTCAAATACCATACGCTCACTGCGCAAGACAATTGGCGAGCACGAAAGATTCATTGAGGAAGAGTCGGACAAGCACAGTGTCTCATACCATATTTCATCCTTCCGTGGAGGCAACACTGGTGCTTTCACAGTTTTTGCCAATGAACATCTCTCGGAGAAGTCTCATACTGCCTGTAGTATGCAGTGGATACTTATATTTTCCTGCAATCAGAAGACACTGTGTGGTATTATTTAGAAGGAGCTGTTTCCCCCTAGTGTTCCAATTTGGCTGTCCTAATAAAGGCAGAGCAAGGCATCTTGGGACATGTAGTCCATACGGAAAGGATTTGCCCTCTAGCTGATTCTGTGAAAACTATAATTACTAGCTGGCTGATGGAGAAGAGCTGACCGCTGGGAGGGACTATAAGCGCCAAGGTTGGAGGCCTAGCGCGCTCTCTTGGGACCGGCGTGGATCTGTCTGCAGAGAATCTGTTACAGGGTGAGCTGTAGCTGATTGCAGCCTGCTTTAGCAGATTTTCCCAATGGATATCTGGAAGGACATCTGCGGACAGTTCCCCTTCACTGTCCGGCAGCAGCCTGGAGGCCTTTCCTGTTCCATCCACCCTGCGGGGATATCAGATTTGTGTGAGCATTGTTGCGGTGCGGCGGAGGCCAGAGGACATCCCTTGAGCCATATTCCTGAGCGATCATCATCCTACGTGCATGCGTGTACGGCCAATTGCGGTTGGCGGTATATGCATGCATGTATAGTTTTACGTGGGTCATTGCCTATGTACTGTGTGTGTTCATATCTCATATTTGGTTGATTCCCTTTTTGTTTCTGGTTTAGCGTTGTTTGCTCCCAATGGCATCATTATTATATTCACATTATATACTATATCACATATTATGTATATTTTTTTACATATTTATTATTTTATGTTCCTACAGTATACAGTATCTCACAAGAGTAAGTACACCCCTCACATTTCTGTAAATATTGTATTCTATCTTTTCATGTGACAACACTGAAGAAATGACACTTTGCTACAATGTAAAGTAGTGAGTGTACAGCTTGTATAACAGTGTAAATTTGCTGTCCCCTCAAAATAACTCAACACACAGCCATTAATGTCTAAACCGCTGGCAAGAAAAGTGAGTACACCCCTAAGTGAGAATGGCCAAATTGGGCCCAAAGTGTCAATATTTTGTGTGTCCACCATTATTTTCCAGCACTGCCTTAACCCTCTTGGGTATGGAGCTCACCAGAGCTTCACAGGTTGTCACTGGAGTCCTCTTCCCCTCCTCCATGATCACATCACAGAGCTGGTGGATGTTAGAGACCTTGTGCTCCTCCACCTTCCATTTGAGGATGTCCCACAGATGCTCAGTAGGGTTTAGGTCTGGAGACATATTTGGCCAGTCCATCACCTTTACCCTTAGCTTCTTTAGCAAGGCAGCGGTCGTCTTGGAGGTGTGTTTGGGGTCGTTATCATGTTGGAATACTGCCCTGCGGACCAGTCTCTGAAGGGAGGGGATCATGCTCTACTTCAGTATGTCACAGTACATGTTGGTATTCATGGTTCCCTCAATGATCTGTAGCTCTCCAGTGCCGGCAGCACTCATGCAGCCCCAGACCATGACACTCCCACCACCTTGCTTGACTGTAGGGAAGACACACTTGTCTTTGTACTCCTCACCTGGTTGCCCCCACACACACTTGTCACCATCTGAACCAAATAAGTTTATCTTGGTCTCATCAGACCACAGGACATGGTTCCAGTAATCCATGTCCTTAGTCTGCTTGTCTTGAGCAAACTGTGTGCGGTCTTTTTTGTGCATCATCTTTAGAAGAGGCTTCCTTCTGGGACGACATGCAGACCAATTTCATGCAGTGTGCGGCGTATGGTCTGAGCACTGACAGGCTGACCCCCCACCCCTTCAACCTTTGCAGCAATGCTGGCAGCACTCATACGTCTATTTCCCAAAGACGACTTCTGGATATGACGCTGAGCACGTGCACTCAACTTCTTTGGACCATGGCGAGGCCTGTTCTGAGTGGAACCTGTCCTGATAAACTTCTGTATGCTCTTGGCCACCGTGCTGCAGCTCAGTTTCAGGGTCATGGCAATGAATCTTCTTATAGCCTAGGCCATCTTTATGTAGAGCAACAATTCTTTTTTTCAGATCCTCAGAGAGTTCTTTGCCATGAGGTGCCATGTTGAACATCCAGTGACCAGTATGAGAGAGTGAGAGCGATAACACCAAATTTAACACACCTGCTCCCCATTCACACCTGAGACCTTGAAACACTAACGAGTCACATGACACCGGGGAGGGAAAATGGCTAATTGGGCCCAATTTGGATATTTAGACTTAGGGGTGTACTCACTTTTTTTGCCAGCGGTTTGGACATTAACCACTTCAGCCCCAGACCATTTGGCTGCCCAAAGACCAGAACACTTTTTGCGATTCGGCACTGCGTCACTTTAACTGACAATTGCGCAGTTGTGCGACGTGGCTTCCAAACAAAATTGATGTCCTTTTTTTCCCACAAATAGAGCTTTCTTTTGGTGGTATTTTGATCACCTCTGCGGTTTTTATTTTTTGCGCTATAAACAAAAAAGAGCGACAATTTTGAAAAAAGGCAATATTCTTTACTTTTTGCTATAATGATTATCCCCCAAAAATATATAAAAAAACAATTTTTTTCCTCAGTTTAGGTCGATATGTATTCTTCTACATATTTTTGGTAAAAAAAATCACAATAAGCGTATATTGATTGGTTTGCGCAAAAGTTATAGCGTCTACAAAATAGGGGATAGTTTTACGGCTTTTTTATTATTAATTTTTTTTTTACTAGTAATGGGGACGATCTGCGATTTTTATCAGGACTGCGACATTATGGCGGACAAGTTGGACAATTTTGACACATTTTTGGGACCATTGTCATTTTTATAGCGGTGTTATAAAATTGCATTGATTACTGTAAAAATGTCACTGGCCGTGAAGGGGTTAACCACTAGGGGGCAGTGAAGGAGTTAAGTCTGTCCTAGTGTGTGTTCTAACTGAAGGGGGGAGGGGACTGTGCAGGGGAGATGATAGATCGCTGTTCACACTCTGTATGAACAGACGATCTGTCTGTTCTCCCCTCAGAGAACCGCCGGGCACCCGCATCGGCTTCCGTGGGTGAGCAGGGGACGCGCGCATGTGCCCCCTAGTGCCCGTCTATGGTACCGACGTATCATGACGGCGATTTGCACAGCTGAGCCATGTTGCCGCAGTATAACTGCGGCGGCTGGTCGACATGCGGTTAATGGCTGTATGTTGAGTAATTTTGAAGGGACAGCAAATTTACACTGTTATACAAGCTGTACACTCACTACTTTACATTGCAGCAAAGTGTCAGTTCTTCAGTGTTGTCACATGAAAAGATAGAAGAAAAGATTTACAAAAATGGGTGCGGTGTACTCACTTTTGTGAGATACTGTATATGCATGCCTTTATTAAAGTGGAGTTCTGCCAATTTTTTTTTTTTTAAAGTCACTTTTTAAATACTGCAGCTGCTGACTTTTAAAATAAGGACACTTACCTGTCCAGGGTGCCCTCGATGTTGGCACCCAAGGCCGTGCCGTCCCTCGGTCCTCGGATGCTGCTGCCGCCATCTTCGGTAAGGGAATCAGGAATTTAAGCCTTGCGGCTTCACTTCCTGGTTCCCTACTGCACATGCGCAAGGTCACGCTGCGCAATCCGAATGGTCCCTGCTGTCTCTGGGACCCATGTATCTCCCAGCAAGCAGCGGGGGGGGGGGGGGGGGGGGAGTGGCGTAGACCCCCTGCTGGGGTCTATGCTTGAAAGTGAGTGCAAATACCTGTATTATACAGGTATCTGCACCCCCCCTCCCCCCTGAAAGGTGCCCAATGTGACACCGGGGGGGGGGGGAGGGTTCAGAAAAGTGAAGTTCCATTTTTGTGTGGAACTCCGCTTTAACATGCCTTTATAATGTCTCTGTCGGTTGCCAAGCCAGGATTTGACAAAGGGGTGTGTGTCCCGAAACATGTAGTCCTGGCAGCTGACTTCACTTCCTGTTTGTTCAGCTTCCTGTTGGTGGAACAGCTGATCCCTGTGTTCCAGCCACGCTGTTCGGCCGCGGCGGGCAGCTTTCTCACGCGGGATCTGTCTTCTATCCAGATCTCCCGGTATACGCAGGTTTCCCCTCGTCATCCTCTGCTACTGCTGCTGTTCCACATTCAACTCAGGCTTCTTGCTGTTTTTTTTGCTGCAAATAAAACTGTGTTTTATTTGACTTCCGGCTACTTATGTTGCTGGGCTCTGCACTTCCAATCATCACTATCATTAGCCCCACACATATGGCCCATGGATAGTTTACATTCTGGTGCATTATAGCATGGAGCACCTGGCAGTGGTTTGGTTGTGTACAATTTCTGTCGAATAAGAGCTGCACAAGCAGCCAAATTACCATAGTACCCTGACCCTCCCTCCAACACAGCTCCAGCCTCCCTTTTTTCCTGGCCCTGATCATGGGCCCCATTGAGATGGCCCTACGCACAGCAACATTCTGGCTCAATAAACAGTCTAGGGGTTGCCTTTTTAAGATTTATTGCTGAAAAACTTGAACGTAGCCATGGGATGGAGCTGCGGGATACTCCATGAACGCCGAGCAATAAATTGAGGACACCCTTCACTGTAATACTACTTCTTAAAACAGCCTTTCCAACAGAAGCCCCAAAAATGAACAGCACCAGGACATCTTCAGCAATGTCCCGGACCAGGCAAGCACTAGTAAAAATATGCTAGGGATATCAGCAGCAACAGTCACTAGGATCCCTCATTCAGGTCATGCACTCACAATGTCCCTGGATACTTGGATGCCTGCCTCCAATATCAGACGAACAATTCCTCTGTGAGTCTCCCAGACTGGATCCCCAGTGAAATTCAGAGATTTTTAGCAGAACAGCCCCCCCCCCCCCCCCAGCTCTGCCACAGCTTGGACCCCGATGAGAGCAAGTAGCGCAGCCCCTTAGGTTGGGAACCTCTCCTCCTGGACAAAAACAGGGCTGCTTCAGGCCTCAGACTATTTGTGCATTCTCCGGCCACCTACTGGGCACCTCTCCCCAGGGATTGGCTGGAACATACATGTTCAGACTGTACCAAACTCTACCAAACCACTATATTCTGGAACCCTCCAGAAAACAGTGGGAAGCAATCTAACCTGCAGCCTGCGCAGCCCAAAGCAAGCGAAAGCTGCTCAACTGATCACGGAAGAGCCACCATAACTAAATGTACCCGACCTAAATAGCCACCTATCTAGGAGGGTGCTACAAACAGAAAAGAAAAGAATATAAAGGATGATTTACCGTATATACTCGAGTATAAGCCGAGTTTTTCAGTACATTTTTTAGGCTGAACCTCCCCCCCCCAGTCTTATACTCGAGTGAGAGTCTCGAGTGAGGGTGTAGCCTCACTGTGCCCACCTGTATCATCAGTGCGCATTTGCAGCCTCACTGTGCCCATCTGCAGCCTCATTGTGCCCATCTGCAGCATCACTGTGCCCATTTGCAGCCTCATTTTGACAATCTGCAGCCTCACTATGCCCATCTGCAGCCTCACTGTGCCCATCTGCAGCCTCATTATGCCCATCTGCAGCCCCACTGTGCCCACCTGCAGCTGTATCTTTGATAACGAAAACAGCAGGTGTCTCCCGCTGTGTCATGCAGTCTGTTCGGCGTTCATTGTAACAAAGCCCCGCCTCGTCCGTGATGGATGGAACACTGATACAATGCTGGGAAACTGAATCAGTGTTCCGTCTATCACGGACGAGGAGGAGGCGGGGCTTTGTTACAATGGAGGCCACTGAACAGTCTGGACACAGCGAGAGACACTCGCTGTTTTAGTTATCAAAGGTACAGCTGCAGATGGGCACAGTGAGGCTGCAGATGAGCATAATGATGCTGCAGATGGGCATAGTGAGGCTGCAGATGGGCAAAATGAGGCTGCAGATGGGCACAGTGATGCTGCAGATGGGCGCAATGAGGCTGCAGATGGGCACAGTGAGGCTGCAAATGCGCACTGATGATACAGGTGGGCACAGTGAGGCTGCAAATTGGCACAGTGATGCTGCAGATGGGCACAATGAGGCTGCAGATGGGCACAGTGAGGCTGTAAATGCGCACTGATACAGGTGGGCACAGTGAGGCTGCAAATTGGCACAGTGAGGCTGCAGATGGGCATTGTTTACCAGTAGCTGCTGCATTTCCCACTCTAGGCTTATACTCGAATCAATAAGTTTTCCCAGTTTTTGTGGTAAAATTAGGTGCCTTGGCTTAAATTCAGGTCGGCCTATACTCCTGTATATATGGTATTTGTTCCCCTATGATTCCAATGTAAAAAATAAGAAAACTGTGCCGAAACATGCCGGTACTGTGTGTCTGCACCTACTGGAACTGGCGTAGCTGCCAAGTATCTCAGTATCTGGGGGACAGTCCCGGGATATTGGACCCTGTCCCACAGTGTGCTTGTTCCATGGGCTGTTTCACAGAACTTGGACTTTGCGTAATGGCAGCGCGGTGTCGGGCGCTAGAGTGCTGTCTGTGTTCCAGAACCCGGCACTGAAATACTGGTATTGACAGAGGGAGTGATCTTCACCCAACTGTTCAACTATAGTATAGTCCCAGTCTGATGTCACCCTGGAGAGAGGGAACGACATGGGAGCACGTGCTCAAGTAAGAAAACACTAAACACCAGAGCAATGACCTTGAATACCAATACTGGGGGTATTCATTTACTACCACTCCCCATCAATGCAAGTGGGGGACATTTCACTGCCACTGACTATTAATAAAGGGTTGAACATTTCACCACCACTGATCACCAGTGCTGGGGGTGTACATTTACTTCTACTCACCATCAATGCAAGTGGGGGACATTTCACTGCCACTGACCGTTTATGAAGGACTGAACATTTCACCGCCACAGCGTCACTGATCATCAGTGCTGGACGGCTACATTTCACTACCACAGGCCATCAGTGCTGAGGGAGTACATTATACTGCCACAGACCATCAGTGCTGAGGGAGTACATTATACTGCCACTGACCACCAATGCTTTGGGGGGAGGGATACATTTTACTGCCATTGACCACCAGCACTTGGAGGGTACATCTCACTGCCTTTGACCACCAATACAGGGGGGGTACATTTCACTGACAATGGCCACCAATGTGGGGGGCATACATTTCATTGCAACTGATCACCAGTGCAGGGGGGTAGATTTCAATGCCATTGACCACCAATGCAGGAGGGTAAATTTCATTGCCAATGACCACCAATGTGGGGGGTACATGTTTCACTGCAACTGATTACCAGTGCAAGGGGGTACATTTCACTGCCTTTGACCAACAATGTGGGGGACATACATTTCACTGCAACTGACCACCAGTGCAGGAGGGTAAATTTCACTGCCATTGACCACCAATGCTGGGGGGGTACATTTCACTGTCACTGACCACCAATGCTGGGTGGTACCATTCACCTCCACTGAGAACCGATGTTAGGGGGTACATTTCACTGCCACTGACCACCAATGATTAGGGGGGGGGGTACATTTCACTGACTTTAACCACCAATAAAGGGGGGTACATTTCATTGCCACTGACCACCACTCTCATTGGCCATGCCCGTAAGCATCCCGGGAGTAGGAGTGAGTACCAGAGCCTATACTCTGCTAAAAAGCCATCATTTTAGATATATGTTCAATTGAATACTTGTTTTCACCTTGTTTTTCATCCATTGTTAGATGTCAGTGCTGCTGATCTCCTGCAGCCTCTTTGCATCCATCTCCTGATCTGACAACTGTGGACCATGTCTGTATAGTGCTTACTTAAAGCCCCACTTGCAGTCTCCATCAGAAGTTCGAGTAGCAGGGTGACAATGCAGGAGAGCTATTGGAGTGTTGTCATGGAGGTGCCTTCAAGCATCACCAGGGATTATTTTAACGAAAGCTGCATGTTTAAAATAATAGATAATATGTTGTAAAAAAAAAAAAACAAACAAAAAAAAGGATTTTGTAATTACATCAATACGTTAAAGCTTATAGGAAATTTTAGGGATTGAGTTTACATCTACTTTCAGCACTGAACAGAGTCCATTTTTAGGAGTCCTACTGGAGGTCCATCATAGAAGATACATACATGGGTCCTCGGAGATTGGCTTAGTTTCTGAGTTGTCCGTTTATCTCCATTGAGCTGCATGTTTTCCAGCCCTATCTAAGATATAAACTTGTGATATGATCACATTCTCCATTCCTAGAAGTAGAAGTGGACAGGATGATTTTCCTGGAAGCCTCTTACAAAGTCATAAACACAAACTCAAAGATGGACATCTTGCGTAAATTTCCAGATTCCTTTTTTAAAGGCTGTCACCAGCACACCGAGGATCTCCAGAATGGTACCCAAGCTTCATTCAGCGATCACATCATAGTTTACAATAGCGACATTTCGGAGCCACAAAGGACCCCTTCATCGTGCATATTGGTCATAAGCCTGATGAAGGGGTCCTGTGTGGCTTTGAAACACCACTATTGTAATTATGATATGATTGCTAAATAATGTTCCTGAACTGTTCTGGAGATCCTCGGTGTGCTGGTGACATACTTTTCACTTTGAATGTCTTTTGCTTCCCAGCCAGTGGTCGCTGCAACACCCACTTACCTTTACTGCCAGACAGTTGCAGGAAGGTGTGTGTTTGAAATATTGTACTTGTCTTTCCTAAAAACTGCAAAAAGATCACATCACAACAGAATAAGTGCAACATTTCGGAGGCACGCAGGACCCCTTCGTCAGGCACGTGATTGTCATTACATGCCTGACGAAGGGGTCCTGCGTGCCTCTTAAACATTGCACTTATTCTGCAATAAATGTTTTGATTGTATTTCAAGATCAATGGTGTGCTGGTGAACATGTGTATTCATCTGTTATATACAGTGCCTTGAAAAAGTATTCATACTTTTCAGGATGTGGAATTCCCTTCCACAGGCGGTGGTCTCAGCGGGGAGCATTGATAGCTTCAAGAAACTATTAGATAATCACCTGAATGACCACAACATACAGGGATATACAATGTAATACTGACACATAATCACACACATAGGTTGGACTTGATGGACTTGTGTCTTTTTTCAACCTCACCTACTATGTAACTATGTAACTATGTACCCCGTGAAACATTTTGTTATGTTACAACCAAAAACGTAGATGTATTTTATTGGGATTTTATGTGATAGACCAACACAAAGTGGCACATAATTGTGAAGTGGAAGGAAAATGATAAATGGTTTTCACATTTTTTTACTAATAAATATGTGAAAAGTGTGGGGGGTACATTTGTATTCAGCCCTCCTGAGTCAATACTTTGTAGAACCCCCTTTCTCTGCAATTACAGCTGCAAGTCTTTTTGGGGATGTCTCTACCAGCTTTGCACATCTAGAGAGGGACATTTTTGCCCATTCTTCTTTGAAAAATAGCTCAAGCTCTGTCAGATTGGATGGAGAGCATCTGTGAACAGCAATTTTCAAGTCTTGCCACAGATTCTCAATTGGATTTAGATCTGGACTTTGACTGGGCCATTCTAACACATGAATATGCTTTGATCTAAACCATTCCATTGTAGCTCTGGCTGTATGTTTAGAGTCGTTGTCCTGCTGGAAGGTGTCTCAGTCTCAAGTCTTTTGCAGACTCTTATGCCCCGTACACACGGTCGGAATTTCCGACAGAAAAAGTCAGATGGGAGCTTTATCATCGTATATTCCGACCGTGTGTATGCCCCATCGGACTTTTTTACATCGAAAATTCAGACGGACTTAGATAGAGAACATGTTCTATATTTTTTAGACGGAACAAATTCCTATCGGGAAAACCGCTCGTCTGTATGCTGTTCCGGCGTACCAAAAATTACGCATGCTCTGAAGCAAGTACGAGACGTTGTACGTCACCGCGTTCTTGTCGGTCAGAATTTGGTGTGACCCTGTGTCTGCAAGACAGCTTGAGCGGAATTCCGGCGGAAAAACCTTCAGAGTTTATTCCGACGGCAAAACCGGTCGTGTGTACGCGGCATGACAGGTTTTCTTCTAAGATTGCCCTGTATTTGGCTCCATCCATCTTCCCATCAACTCTGACCAGATTCCCTGTCCTTGCTGAAGAAAAGCATCCCCACATGATGCTGCCACCACCATGTTTCACGGTGGGGATGGTGTGTTCAGGGTGATGTGCAGTGTTAGTTTTCCACCACACATAGTGTTTTGCTTTTAGGCTAAAAACTTAAATTTTGGTCTCATCTGACCAAAGCACCTTCTTCCATGTTGTTTGCTGTGTCCCCCACATGGCTTCTCGCAAACTGCAAACGGGACTTCTTATGGATTTCCTTCAACAATGTCTTTCTTTTTGCCACTCTTCCATAAAGACCAGATTTGTGGAGTGCACGACTAATAGTTGTCCTGTGGACAGATTCTCCCACCTGAGCTGCGGATCTCTGCAGCTCCTCCAGAGTTACCATGGGCCTCTTGGCTGCTTCTCTGATGAATGTTCTCCTTGCCCGGCCGGTCAGTTTAGGTGGACGGCCATGTCTTGGTAGGTTTGCAGTGGTGCCATACTCTTTCCATTTTCAGATGATGGATTGAACAGAGCTCTGTCAGATGTTCAAAGCTTGGGATATTTTTTTATAACCTAACCCTGCTTTATACTTCTCCACAACTTTATCCCTGACCTGTCTGGTGTGTTCCTTGGCATTCATGATGCTGTTTGTTCACTAAGGTTCTCTAACAAACCTCCGAGGGCTTCACAAAACAGCTGTATTTATACTGATATTAAATTACACACAGGTGGACTCTATTTACTAATTAGGCGGCTGAATACAAATGCACGCCACACTTTTAAGATATTTATTTGTAAAAAATGTTGAAAACCATTTATCATTTTCCTTCCACTCCACAATTATGTGCCACTTCGTGTTGGTCTATCACATAAAATCCCAATACAATACATATACATTTTTAGATGTAACGTGACAAAATGTGGAAAATGTCAAGGGGTGTGAATACTTTTTCAAGGCCCTGTATCCAGTGTCTAGCTGGTGATCACTGCGGCACCCGCTACAGTAGAGCCTGTAATCAAGGAACATGTATGATGGAAATATAGACAAAACATTACTAAAAACTGGACACACACGATGAGTAACCCATCTGTATTTCACAAGGCAACATCCTGGGGCCATAAACAGAACTGTCCTGATCTTGGGGCTCCTCTTGTTTCTAGTCATCAGAACCTATTGCAGCTTTAGAATGGGACTCAACCTACTCTATAGGACCCCCTTATGGTGAAACCATCAGATCAGTGTGAGGAGGAAGAGAAGCGAAGGCAGGAAGGGGAAGGGAAAGGAGGTAAAAAGAAACAAATCAGGGAAAGAGGGAGAAAAAGTTAAGCAAGAGGGGAAGTAAAAAAGGAAGAAAAAAAAGAGAGAAAAGGAAAAAAAGGAAAGAAAGAAAGAAAGGAAGAAAGAAAGAAAGAAAGAAAGAAAGAAAGAGAAGGAGGAAAAAAGAAGGAAGGGAGAGAGGAAGGAGGGGAAAAAAAGGAAGGGAGAAAGGAAGGAGGGAAAAAGGAGGAGAAAAAAAAGGAAGGTAGAGAGGAAGGAGGGAAAAAAAAAGAAGAGAGGGAGGAAGGAAGGAATTGTTTTTTCATATATTCGTAAAATATTATATACAAGCATTTTCTTATGGAGGAGGCCATCCTCTTTAGTCTCTTACAGACACATTAGGGACACAATAATTTATAGCTCAGGAATGCATAGCTTGTGGTAGGTTTGCTGGTTGTACTGCTTTCCCTGCAGTGAGCAGTTTATAACAGAAGGTGGCGCTAGAGTCAGCATAAACCCAGCACACTGCCCTATTTGGAGCTGTACACTTCCACAGTCAGACATTTATTATACTGTAGCAGCTCTGTAATATATTTTGATGAAGGAAGCAACTACATGGAAAATGAGGTTCAATGTAGAAAAATGTAAAATAATGCATTTGGGTGGCAAAAATCTGAATGCAATCTATACACTGGGAGGAGAACCTCTGGGGGAATCTAGGATGGAAAAGGACCTGGGGGTCCTAGTAGATGATAGGCTCAGCAATGGCATGCAATGCCAAGCTGCTGCTAACAAAGCAGACAGAATATTGGCATTAAAAGGGGGATCAACTCCAGAGATAAAATGATAATTCTCCCACTCTACAAGACTCTGGTCCGGCTGCACCTGGAGTATGCTGTCCAGTTCTGGGCACCAGTCCTCAGGAAGGATGTACTGGAAATGGAGCGAGTACAAAGAAGGGCAACAAAGCTAATAAAGGGTCTGGAGGATCTTCGTTATGAGGAAAGGTTGCGAGCACTGAACTTATTCTCTCTGGAGAAGAGACGCTTGAGAGGGGATATGATTTCAATTTACAAATACTGTACTGGTGACCCCACAATTGGGATAAAATGTTTCAGCGGAAAGGAGTTTAACAAGACACGTGGCCACTCATTAAAATTAGAAGAAAAGAGGTTTAACCTTAAACTATGTAGAGGGTTCTTTACTGTAAGAGCGGCAAGGATGTGGAATTCCCTTCCACAGGCGGTGGTCTCAGCGGGGGGCATCGATAGTTTCAAGAAACTATTAGATAATCACCTGAATGACCGCAACATACAGGGATATGTAATGTAATACTGACATATAATCACACACATAGGTTGGACTTGATGGACTTGTGTCTTTTTTCAACCTCACCTACTATGTAACTATGAAGGCTGTTTTACTCCCCCAGTCTGTGATCACTTCGGAATCTGAAGGATTTATAACTGAATTTTCCCCTAGTGGTGACTGAACACATTTGTAGCAGGCAAGGGTCAGAATCTCCCCCCCCCCCCCCCCCCCCCCCCAGGGGTCCATGTATAAAGGGGTATGTCATTGCAGATTGGGTGGTTTAGGTAGACCTCCGCCCTCCGCACTGCATGGTTGTTGGCAAATCTAAAGAAGACCGTGCAAAGATCATACAATCTAATTGTAACACGTGTTGCCAACATTGGAAGTCTAAGCTGCTCTGTCATTATTACATCATCTTGCATACATCGAGGTTCATCGAGGTTCTTTGTTGATTACTTGGACTTTATTGTTTGGTTCATATTTCAACATACGTTTGTTTGTGTTACGGGACTTTCCACATTTGTATAAAAGGGTTTTTTGATGACAAATCATTAGCACATTAATACACCGCTTGATTCATGTATTTAAAGGGCCAGCGCAGCTACACAAACGATCATTCATCATCCTTGGCCATGCCTTCATTTTAAAAAAAACACAGTTTCTGTACTCATAAGGCCACCATCATCCTTAGCCATGCTTTTATTTCCAAAAGTACCTTTTCCTAACTCGTTAAGGCAACAATTTTCCTTAGCCATGCCTTAATTTCCAAAAATACCTTTTCCATACTTATATCGCCACCATCATCCTTAGTCATGCCTTCATTTTCAAAAATTCATTTTCTAAACCCATTAGGCCACCATCATTCTAATGCCGCGTACACACGGGCGGACTTTTCGACCAGACTGGTCCAACAGACTTTCGAACAAACGGACTTGCCTGCACACGATCACACCAAAGTCCAACGGATTCGTACGTGATGATGTACGACCAGACTAAAAAAAAAGAAAGTTGATAGCCAGTAGCCAATAGCTGCCCTAGCGTCGGTTTTCGTCCGTCGGGCTAGCAGACAGACGAGCGGATTTTTCGACCGGACTCGAGTCCGTCGGAAAGATTTGAAACATGTTCCAAATCTAAAGTCCATCAGATTTTCGAACCGAAAAAGTCCGCTGCAGGTCCGATGGAGCCCACACACGGTCAGATTGTCCGCCGGATTCGGTGCGTCGGACCAGTCCGGTCGAAAAGTCCGCCCGTGTGTACGCGGCACAAGGCTACTTTCCCACTGAGGCACTTTACGGGCAAGCAGCTTCTTTGAGTTGCTTTAGAAACGGTGTATACACCACTCCTAAAGCGCCCCCACCCATTGAAATCAATTGGCAGCGCCGCCGATGGATTGGTCAGTTCCGATAGAAAGATGTCAGAACGCACTGCATTGTGGATCTCTGCATATGGGGCTGTATTAGGTGGCTCATGCTGGCCACGTGTCCTCAGCCAATGGGCTCATGAGCATCACAACTGGACCACAGAGCAATAGTAGAAGGTGACCTGGTCTGATGAATTCAAGAATGGTTTGAGGAGCACAACAACAAGTTTGAGGTGTTAATTCGGCGTCCAAATTCACCAAATCTCAATCCAATTGAGCATCTGTGAAATGTGCTGGAAAAACAAGTCCGATCCATGGAGGCCCCACCTCACAGCTTATAGAACGTAAAGGATCTGCTAGTGGCAATTTGGTGCCAGATACCAAAGCACACCTTCAGGGGTCTAATGGAGTCCTTGCCTTGAGATTGGTTATAGTAGGTGGTGTGGCATAGAGTTGCCCTGCCCGGGTCTAGAAAGAGGTTATAACCAAGAATTCTCAAACAGGCAGGTTGTTGAGGGGCTATAGGGGGTTGGCTTAATGGGGAGGAAACTGGGTTTTCAGTTTCCTCAGTGGCTTGTAAAAGTCTATTTTAGGACCTGGAACCTGGAGATTTCAAAGTGATCCGGGTGGGGTGAAATCTCCAGGTCACAAAACAGACTTTACCAACCAGTGAGGTAACTGACAAGCCAGTTTTCTCTCCATGAAGCCAACCCCCTGGAGCCCCTCAACCTGCCTGGTTGAGAATTCTGGGTTATAAGCTCTTTCAAGACCCAGGCAGGGCACCACTCTGACACAGTGGTCAAAGTGTTATGGATAATCGCTATATACCACTATTAATACATGTTAGCAAGCCGCACATATCTCGCACTGACTGGCGGCTTGAAAAATCACGCTGAATTTTGAATATTATAATAAAATATATTTTGAATATTCTCAAAAAAACATAGTTACATAGTTACATAGTTAGTAAGGTTGAATAAAGACACCAGTCCATCCAGTTCAACCTGAGTGAGTGTGGGTGCAGAGGCGGCTCCCTAATTAGGCAAATTAGGCGGTCGCCTAAGGCCTCGCACTCACAGGGGCCTCGCGGCTGCCTAATTTGCCTGTTCTCAATCACTGAAATTGACGCCGGCGGCTCAGCCTACCCCTACTGGGACTCTGTGGCTTAGGGGCTGACGGACAAATCAGATACTGCCCGCAGCCTGAGGAATAGCGGCCTCATCACGGAGCGTCCCAGTCCGTGGGGTCTCATTTGTAAGTTTTGCCTAAGGCCTCACAAAGCCTAGAGCTGCCTCTGTGTGGGTGTCTACAATTCCCTATTTATTTAAGGTACCCATATAGTGCCGTCAATTTACGCAGCGCTCCACACATACATCGCACACTCACATCGGTCCTTACCCTCAAGGAGCCAACAATCCAAGGTCCCCAACTCACATTCATATACTAGGGCCAATTTTGGACAGAAGCCAACTAACCTCCCAGCATGTCTTTGGAGTGTGGGAGGAAACCGGAGTACCCGGAGGAAACCCACGCAGGCACAGGGAGAACATGCAAACTCCAGGCAGGTAGTGTCATGGTTGGGTTTCAAACCAGTGACCCTTTTTTACTGCTAGGCAAGAGTGCTACCCACTACACCACTGTGCAGAAAGAGAAAAAAATATATTTAAAGCGTATGTGAACCCCCCCCCCCCCCCCCCGCCGCCCTCTGGTGCTTCTACCGACTCTCCGCTTCCATCGGTGAGTCGGAGAACGGATCCGCCAGCCCCGGATAGTGACCATAGAGATTTCCGGCGGACCAGATGGTCGCCGGAGTCTCTATGATCGTTCGGAGGCCGGGCGCGATGTTATGACGTCACACCCAGTCTCTGCATTCAAACAAACGGCTCCACCTCGGCTGGGAAGTGGTGATCGTTTTATTTATTTTTTCTATTTCAGGCTTCCCAGCCTAGAGGTGAGATGTGGGGTCTTATTGACCCCCCATATCTCACTGTAAAGAGCACCTGTCATGCCATATTCCTATTACAAGGGATGTTTATATTCCTTGTAATAGGAATAAAAGTGATCAAAAAATATATTTTTTTTAAAAAAGTGTCAAACAAAAAAAAAAAAAAAAAGTAAAATTAACAATAAAAAAATAAAAAAAAATTAAAGCGCCCCTGTCCCCGTGTGCTCGCACACAGAAGCGAACGCATACGTAAGTCCCGCCCACATGTGAAAACGGTGTTCAAACCACACATGTGAGGTATCGCTGCAAGCGTTAGAGCGAGAGCAATGATTCTAGCCCTAGACCTCCTCTGTTACTCAAAACATGTAACCAGTAAAAAAAAAAATTAAAACGTCCGCCTATGGGGATTTTTAAGTACCAAAGTTTGGCGCCATTCCACGAGCGTGTGCAATTTTGAAGCGTGACATGTTAGGTATCTATTTACTCGCCGTAACTTCATCTTTCACATTATGCAAAAAAACTGGGCTAACTTTACTGTTTTTTGTTTTTTTTTTTAAAGCACAAAACTTTTTTTTTTTTGCCCAAAAAAAACGCGTTCGAAAAAGTTCAACGACCGCCATTGTATTCTCTAGGGTCTTTGCTAAAAAAAAACATATATAATGTTTGGGGGTTCTATGTAATTTTCTAGCAAAAAAAAAAGATGATTTTTACATGTAGGAGAGAAATGTCAGAATTGTCCTGGGTGGCAAGGGGTTAATAGCATTCAATCACAATCTGACTTGTGTAGCAATTGTATACGATACAGCAGGGGGGCGGCAACCTACAGCCCGCGGGCCGCACTCGGCCCCCCCACCGTTCAATGTCCGGCCTGTCAGTGCCCGTGATCAAGTCATGTCAGTGTTAATTTTGGCGGCATATTTCGATTTAGTTTCAGTCCCATTTTAGTCTTCTGCAATTGTTTTAGTTTTAGTCGCATTTAGTCGACTAAATCTCCAGTACATTTTAGTCGACTAAAACTCATTTTAGTCATCTAAAATCTAATGGGTGTAGGTAAATTGTAATGCATTATTTAAGCATTTCTCTATCAATTTCCAAGCCCATTATATATATACTGCTGGAGTGAAAAATCGAATATGTTATTACCTATGGTATTGCGGTATGAACACGCACTACAGACGTCAAATTTTAATTTAGTTATAGTCTTAGTCTTTTGATTAAAGTGCCATTTTAGTTTTAGTCGTATTTTAGTCATGTCAATTGTTTTAGTTTTAGTCGTATTTTAGTCGGCTAAAATGGTATTAAGTTAGTCGACTAAAATGTTTTAGTCGGTTTAAGTCGACGAAATGAACATTGATTCACGTGCACCCGGCCCGCGGACATTTTCGCCGCTCTTCTCTTGATTGGACAGCGGCCGGTATCACAGGGCTGGATGGGGGGGCGGGAAGTGCTGGGCGTAACTTTTCACATTAAACGATAGGTGGTTGCCGGGCGATCCTAGCAACCAATCACCAGCCTTAACTTCAGCAGTTCCCGCCCCCATCCAGCTCTGTGATACCGGCTGATCTCTGCTCTGCTGTACACCTGTGTCAGATAGGAGAGTTCTACACAGTGTGTGTGTGTGGGGAGGGGGGCAGAGGACACTGCAATAGGGGCTGGGACCCCTTCTCACCTGGGGACAGGGACACCATCACCCCTTGGGGGGAAAGGGAGCCAATCACGCCTGGGGACAGGGACACCATCTTACCTGGGGACAGGGACCCCATCAACCCTGAAGACAGGGACCCCATCACCTCTGGGGACAGGGAGCCAATCACCCCTGGGGACAGGGACACCATCTTCCCTGGGGACGGGGACCCCATCACCCCTTGGGACAGGGACACCATCACCCTTGGGGAAGGGACCCCATCAACCCTGAGGACAGGGACCCCATCACCCCTGGGGACGGGGATACCATCTACCCTGGGGACAGGGACACCATCTACCCTGGGGACAGGGACACCATCACCCCTGGGGACAGGGACCCCATCACCCCTGGGGACAGGGACACCATCACCCCTGGGGAAGGGACCCCATCAACCCTGAGGACAGGGAACCCATCACCCCTGGGACGGGGACACCATCTCCCCTGGGAACAGGGACACTATCACCCCTGGGGGGGCAGGGACCCCATTTCCCCTAAGGGCAGGAACCCGATTTTCTCTAGGGACAGGAACCCCATCTCCACACCATGCTGTCTGGCAGGGCTGGCATCAGCCACCCTTGGGTGCCAGGATGGGGGAGAGGGTGCACTGGCCCAAATCATTTGGTGGAGGGGGGATTATGGTGGGGGGTTGTTTTTCAGGGGTTGGGCTTGGCCCCTTAGTTCCAGTGAAGGGAAATCTTAACGCATCAGCATACCAAGACATTTTGGACAATTTTATGCTCTCAACTTTGTGGGAACAGTTTGAGGATGGCCCCTTCCTGTTCCCACATGACTGCGCACCAGTGCACAAAGCAAGGTCCATAAAGACATGGATGAGCGAGTTTGGAGTGGAGGAACTTGACTGGCCTGCACAGAGTCCTGACCTCCACCTGACAGAACACCTTTGGGATGAATTCGAGCGGAGACTGTGAGCCAGGCCTTCTCATCCAACATCAGTGCCTGACCTCACAAATGCGTGAATGGAAGAATGGTCAAACATTTCCATAGACACCCTCCTAAACCTTGTGGAGGGCCTTCCTAGAAGATTTGAAGCTGTTATAGCTGCAAAGGGTGGGCCAACTCAATATTGAACCCTACAGACTAAGACTGGGATGCCATTAAAGTTCTATCTATCTATCTATCTATCTATCTATCTATCTATCTATCTATCTATCTATCTATCGATATATATCGATAGATAGATATATCTAGATAGATATCTCTATCGATCGATCGATCGATCGATCGATCGATAGATAGATAGATAGATAGATAGATAGATAGATAGATAGATAGATAGATATTGTTTTCCCCATTAGAGTGGAGTTACCCTTTAAGTGGAATAGACATCCAGTAATGACACTGCAAGTCATTACCAAATCCCGGCGTTGACAAGAGAAGGTCTGCCGACTATTTTATTGAACCCTGCTGCTAGAATTGTTATCTTTCTGGGAAGACATTTTCTATGTGATTTACACATTTTTTTTCTGTTTAATGCTACGGGGAAGGAATTTGATAGAGAGATTTGAACATTTCCCTTCTAGTCTATGATTATGATGGAAAAAAAAATAAAAGGATGTGTGTTCCCGCACCTGTCATCACACTGCTATAGAGAACAACACATGTATTTATTATTACAGGTACTTCTATAGTGATGACAATTTACACAGCACTTTACATATATTGTACATTCATGTCAGTCTCTGCCCTCCAGGAGCTTTCAATCTAAATTCCCTTCCACATTACATACTGACTATACACCAAGAGCCAATTAACCTACCAGCATGTCTTTGGAATGTGGGAGGAAACCACACAAGCACAGCAAAAACATGCAAACTCCATGTGGATGGTGTCTTGGCCGGGGTGGTACTGAGGACCCTAGTGCTGGACGGCAGAACTGCTGACTACACATGTCCTGTGACTCTTCTTGTCGCTGGTTCTATCTCAGCAGTTAAGTGGCTAAAATAAGACTATATGGCCAAAAGTGCGTAGAAATCCCTCTAAATCAGGGGTCTCCAAACTTTGGAAACAAAGGGCCAGTTTACTGCCATTCAAACTTTAGGGGGGCCGGACTGTGGTCAGAGGAGTAGAAAATGCCCTGGCATCGGTGAGAGTAAATAATGCCATAGGCTTTGTGGGAGTAAAAATGATTGCCATCATTGGTGTCAGTGGGAGGAAAAGTGTCCCACCGTTGGTTTCATAGGAGGACTAGTACCCCATTGTTGATGTCAGTGGGAGGAATAGTTCCCCGCCGTTGGTGTCATTGGGAGGAGAATAGTACTGACATTGTTGGTGTCAGTGGGAGGAATAGTACCCCATTGTTTGTGTCAGTGGGGGGAATAGTACCCCATTGTTGGTGTCAGTGGGAGGAATAGTTCCCCACCATTGGTGTCATTGGGAGGAGAATAGTACTGACATTGTTGGTGTCAGTGGGAGGAATAGTACCCCATTGTTTGTGTCAGTGGGGGGAATAGTACCCCATTGTTGGTGTCAGTGGGAGGAATAGTACCCCATTGTTGATGTCAGTGGGAGGAATAGTTCCCCGCCGTTGGTGTCAGTGGGAGGAATAGTACCCCATTGTTGGTGTCAGTGGGAGGAATAGTTCCCCGCCGTTGGTGTCATTGGAAGGAATAGTACTGACATTGTTGGTGTCAGTGGGAGGAATAGTTCCCCGCCGTTGGTGTCAGTGGGAGGACTAGTACCCCATTGTTTGTGTCAGTGGGAGGAATAGTGCCCCATTGTTGATGTCAGTGGGAGGAATAGTTCCCCGCTGTTGGTGTCAGTGGGAGGAATAGTACCCCATTGTTGGTGTCAGTGGGAGGAATAGTACCCGAGTGTTGGTGTCAGTGGGAGGAATAGTACCCCATTGTTGGTGTCAGTGGGGGGAATAGTACCCCATTGTTGGTGTCAGTGGGGGGAATAGTACCCCATTGTTGGTGTCAGTGGGAGGACTAGTACACAATTGTTGGTGTCAGTGGGAGGAAAAGTGCCCCAGCGTTGGTTTCAATAGGAGGACTAGTACCTCATTGTTGGTGTCAGTGGGAGGAATTGTACCCCAAGGGCCGGATGAAGGCTAGCAAAGGGTCACATCCGGCCCACGGACCACAGTTTGGAGACCCCTGCTCTAAATAATTGAGTTCAGGTGCATCTAGTTCCAACACTTGAACCCAAAAGCAAACATTTATTATATTGCAGCTTACCAATTCTTAGATGTGATGGTTGCATTCATTTTTCTTTTTTTAGGCTTTCTTTCTTCTATTGTCATCTGGTGTTCCAGCCAGCAAGTCTGCTGTTTTTCAAAAGCACAAGCTCTCCAGCAGAATGCACCAGCTTATAAGGATGAAAGAAACCATTTAACACTGGCAGGGGTGCTTACAATGATCAGCTTTTATTTATTCAAAAAAAGGAAAAAACTGTAATTGATTATAAAATGTTAGCTGGAGTCTAGCTTGAATTTGTTAGTGTATTTAAATCTGCAATACAGCGAACACTCCCCCCCTCCCCCCGCCCAGACTGATAATGTCGCTGCCCGATGTGCCTCCTGTGCTCATTCCTCCAGAGTTTTGTCTCACTAATACTGCAGGTGTGTTACTGGCCAGATCACCAGGTGAAAACAGAGGGAGAAAAGCCAGAGAGAAGGAAACTAATGCAGCCACCACATATCTACATCTAGTGATTGGGAAGCTGCAATATATAAACCTTTTTCATTTTGGGTTTAAAACCACTTTAATGTCGGGGCACACAAAGACATTTTAGAAAACTCTGCACCTCTGAGTATAGCAGCTGATGACTGGCCCCTTCAAGCAGTCCGGCAGAGTGTTTCTTCCCACAGCTTGCTGCTCCCCTTACTCCTCCTCACATGAAGGAAGAAAGACTTGGAGAGGGCCATAAGGTAGCCAGCTGTGCTGGGGACTTCGGTGTTGCTGCTGCTGTCCCAGTGCTGCAATAGGAGCAAAGAGAGAGAGGATCTCCCATGCTGCTGACGCTGCGGGGATGAGGCAAGAGAGCCACAAACTGCTATGGCCACTATCAGTACCAGGATAGGGTTACCCAGCACCCAGGGCAAGGATCCAGAATTGCCCTTTCCTACTGTATCATTAATACATGCTGTAGAAGGCATGTACCACCCTGCATCCATTTTATGCCCCTTTGCTTTACTGCGCCCAGGGCAGCTTTCCCTCCTGTCCACCCCTTGTCCAGGTGCTATGTGTCAGGGCTGCTGTGTTGAGTCCGTGCGTGTTGAGCTACTTACAGTGGTGGAAGGCCAGAGGATGGGCTGCATGCACTGTGCTGAGAGACTGCTGCATCAGGGCTGAGAGACGGACAATGAGGACTCCTGAGAGAAGGTCACAGCTTCATCTCACACTGGAATGGGGGAAAATCCTCTGTGCATGGTGTGACTCTTTACCAGCTTCCATAGTATGCATCAGGATCTTCACCTGTGGTAAGAGGCCTTTTGCCCACCCTGTATTCTCCTGTTGCTAATTGTTGCCCCATGGAGAATCAGCCTAAACGTAGTCCCCTTTTTTCCTTGGATTGCCAGTACTCTCCCTAGGGAGAGAATGAGCGATCCAACAGGACTTCACAGGCCCCAACACCGGCAGAATGTGTTTAGTCCAACTGGCCTGTGGGCAGGTTAAACCAGTTAGTTAGGTGCAGGGAGGTTAGAGTTAATTACATGTTGGGTTCTGCTTTGGCCCAATTGTCCATATAAATTGGAGCAGCAGTCCGGCACAAGAGGTCATCCCCAGAGGTAGTTAGGGGAGGAGAGAATCCCCGGAGAGTTCAAGAGTCCCAGCGCAGCTGTGGGTTTTGAGACCCATAAAGGATTGAGATGGAGGATGGGACCTGGAGGAGCAGGAGGATGTCATCCACCACTGCCCACATGTAAAGACTTCTAACTTGGGGTTGGCCCTGAACCTATGAAGGACTATGATTACTGGAATGCACTTTTGCAGGTATGCCGGGGCAGCACAAAGCCTTTAGTTAGAGCTTGTGTTAGAGCTAGGGACATAGGAATAACCTGTATGTTTGTCTACTTTGCACCCTTCTCTAGTAAAGTATTAAAACGCTGTCCTTGCCTGGTCTGAAGTTACTAAAGAGGTATATCTTAAGTAACGAACACACAGGGTTAACAAGTGAGTCTTAACACCAGGGGCGTTGCTAGGTCTACAAAAGATCTGGGGCTAGAGCCCATAGCAGCATAGTAAAGAAAGTCATACGCTTGGGCGGGCATACACATGTATATACAGTAATATACGTGTGTGTATATATCACCAGAGAGCCCCCCACTTACGTCAGGGTCCCCAGAGAGCCCCCCTTACATCAGGGTCCCCAGAGAGCCCCCCCTTACATCAGAGTCCCCAGAGTGCCTCCCCCTTGCATCATAGTCCCCAGAGAGCCCCCCACTTACATCAGGGTTCCTAGAGAGCCTCCCTTACATTAGGGTCCCCAGAGAGCCTCCCCCTTAAATCAGGGTCCCCAGAGAGCCTCCCCCTTAAAATCAGGGTCCCCAGAGAGCCCCCGCTTGCATCAGGGTCCCTAGAGAGCCCCCCACTTACATCAGGGTCCCCAGAGAGCCTCCCCTCCCCTTGGGGACCCCTGCAGAGACTCGGGGCTATGGGCCCCAGATTTCGGGGCTATAGCCCCAAAAGCCTCCCCCTAGCGACGCCACTGCTTAACACATTGGGGTATGAAGACGTCAGCGTAGAATGGAGTAACCTGAAGACATAAGTAGTTACTTAGGGCAACGGAAATGTAACAAGTAATCTGTCAGTAGCATGTAGATGTTATAGGTGGCACGGCCTCTAGTAGTGAGGAAGATGTTGTCGGCACTCCTTCCACCAACAGTCTGTTTCCCAGAGCAACGGGAGCGAATTGCACAACAGAGGGTCCCATCCTGTACAGAGGTACGGAAAGTCAAGAGCCAAGTTAAGTGCACATAAGGAGCCCTCACAGAGTGCAAGGCGAGGCCCGCTATGCTACTTGGTAGTAGTAGAGGAAAACGCCTGACAGGTGGTTGTGGACATTGGCTCAGCGTGTCCCTCCAAAATTCTAGTTATGACAAAAGTGTACCTTGTCACGGGAAACTGGGAGTTAATTAATAAGAAGATTTTGGGCTGCATGATCAGAATGGACACCAAATCCCAATTTATACGAGGAATACATGAAAAACGGAAAACTGTGGGACTTTAAAGGTGTCAAAGAAAAAAAATGTAGTGCTTTTTAATTATAAAAAATATATTTTATTAATGTCAATAAAAGCATTACCATAAAAAATCCCTTGTTGCATATCAAATTCATTTCATATACAGACACTACCGCTCTACATGTTTCGCTTCGAGTGAGCTTCTTCAGGAGATTCTAGAGTGCTGTATGAAATGAATACTAAAGAAGGTAAATAAAACAACAACAAAGATGGTATTAATTACTACAGAATTACAATTAATTACAATTTGTCAAAAATAGAGGTGCATGAAAATACACACTTATGTTTATATTAAATATCGCCAAAAAGGAATTTTACAATCAAACAATATTGTTGAAGCATAGAAGGACCTCCCGAGCATGAAGGCTTTGCAAAATGCAACACCTGGGTGTTTAAAGTGGGGTTCCACCCAAAAAAACAAAAATACATGAAAAATCCTAAAAAACAAAACAAAAAAACATTTGGATATTTTTTTTTTTAACTTACCTCTAAATGCCTGTTGCTAGGGGGTCCCTCGTAGTCTGCCCATTCCAGTGCCTGGGCTGGTGACATCACTTCCCCCTCGGCACAGGAAGGGCTCCGCTCTGCTCCCTCCCTCCTGTCAATCATCTGGGACCCATTACAGGTCCCAGGTGACTGAGCGGGCCAATCACGGCGCGCGGCGCGGCTCGCGCTTGCGCAGTGGGTGCCAGGCTGTGAAGCCACAGACCGGCGCCCACAGTTGCAATGCCGGCGCCTCTGAACGGAGGGGGAGACGAGCGGGGCTTCGATCCCCCGCATCGCTGGACCCAGGGACAGGTAAGTGTCCAATTAAAAGTCAGCAGCTGCAGTATTTGTAGCTGCTGACTTTTAATTTTTTTTTTTTTTACTGGACCCCCTGGGTGGAACTCCTCTTTAATTTCTGAATATTTCACACAGACAACTCCATGTGAAGGACATAGTAACGACAGGGGGGCAATGTAAGTATAAATTGACTGAATCCTAAGAAGGAAGCATATATATCTGAATAGAGTATATGTATAGAGGATATACTGGGACATATCCCCCCCTGCCCACACGCAATTGTACATCTACATGAGAGGTAGACGTAATGAATTACCTGGATTGATGTTGGTAGGATCAAGGAAAAAGGGAAAATATCATTCAGGCTGAATTTTTTAGCCTGAGAAGGAGGAAAAATTGCCAGGTGTAGGTCTAGGGGAGTAGAATCCAAGTCTGTTTGAATATCACTCCACAAGAGATCCCCTGAATGAAAGGTACATCATAGATGGCTTGCCTGTAAAACAAGCCAGATAATAAATGGTATTTTTTAAGAAGATAGGGGTTTATCCATAGTGGAAAGACTGCCATTGATTAAATAGTTCAAAGGAGTGAGTGAGCAGCAATCAGACAGCATGTTCAGCTTACCTATTACTAAAGGATATAGCAGATGCAGAGGGACAGGAGAGATATACACTCTCTCTCTCTTGCAGGCCCTCTGACAGATGATGGCGGCAAAAGCCGCATTCATACCCCCCCCTGTTCCGGAAGCGTCTGACATCACTTCTGTAACGCAGACATCGTGTGAGGATGCTAATGCGCACGCGCAATCCAAGATGCGCAAACGGTGTATTGCGCAGGACATTGGAGGACAGTTGTGGTTCAGTGCACATGGTGTCCATTCATCTCTAAGAGTAGAGGTGCACCTTAAGGTTGAGTATTCCCCCATGGCAGCCTCGTCCCTAGGCTTTAGGACGGCACAAAGTAAAGGTACCCCATGTATGTGTGTGTAAAGTCACCCCGTAACCAACTTCCTAACATGGCCCAGAAGAACCCATGTGGGGTAGGCCTCTCATGTGACCCACACTTTCTGCCGAACGAGTTAATGGGAAAGGACATGACAAACAACCACCACCCTGCTACTGCACCCCCCTGTCAGGCCAGTGACGTAGATGGTGTCTCTTGTGTGCAGACAGGCAGGATGATTAATGCTTTGTTGTTGGCCCAGAATTTACTGTTTTCCTATGTCATTGCTTGTAAACTGTTTAACCTACCCTTACAAGCAGGGGCGGACTGACCATTCGGGCACTCGGGCACTGCCCGAGGGCCCCATACCACTAAGGGGACCCATCAGGGTTGCCAGCCTCAATAAAACCAGGGACAGTATTTAAAAATCTGTGTTTTTTTAAAAACCCCAAGATTATAGCTTCCCCGCCTCTCCAGTGCCTTTTCAGTGTGTGTATGTGTATTCTGTGTGTGTATACTGTGTGTGTATATTGTGTGTCTGGGTGTGTACACTGTGTGGCCACATAATCTATTGCCTGGGGGCCCCATAATCTCCTATAGCCTGGGGGCCCCATAATCTCCTGTTGCCCGGGGGCCCCATAATCTTCTCTTGTTGCCCAGGGGCCCCATAATCTCCTATTGCCCGGGGGCCCCATAATCTCCTATTGCCCGGGGGCCACATAATCTCCTATTGCCCGGGGGCCCCATGAGTTGTCAGTCTGCCCCTGCTTACAAGGGTTTTGCTGATCTTTAATAAAGCCTACTTTACAGTACAACTGTGTGGGACAGTTAAGGGTCAGTTCTGGGCATCACGGGGGAAGAGCAAGAGGAGGTACCTTGTGGTAATGTTTTTGGCAAGGACCTTTTCTGTTCCAGTATGACTGTGTCCCTGTATACAAAGCCAGCTCCATAAAGACGTGGCTTGACCCTTTTCGTGTGAAAGAACTTGAGTGACCACCACAGAGCCCTGAACCCTCACCCCTACTGTACACCAATTCTGAGCTATGGCTTCCAATCCAACATCAGTACCTGACTACAAAATTGCTTTTTTCCCCGAATGGGCACAAATTCCCACAGGCGCACTCCAAAATCTCGTGGAAAGCCTTCCCAGAAGAATGGGGATCTACAAAGGAGCAGTGGAGTCGTGAAGACTCCATACTAGTGGAATGGGACGTCCAACATGCTCAGATAGGTGTGATGGTCAGTTGACCACAAACCATCTGGATCAAATACAGTCCCAGAGATATAGCAAGTCAAGCCAGAGGCGTAACTAGGACCACCATAGAAAGTCGTGTTAATTCCCTAGTCAAGCGATTCCATGCGTTCTGGAGCGCATACAAAATCGCATCAGTGGGAACCAGGGCACAAAAAAAAGACTACTTTTCTGTGACTTTGTTGCGATGTGAGTGCCATAGACTGCAATGTTAAAGTAGCAAGCTAGACACGAGGAAATTGCAAGCAAGTTTCAAGCAAGTCACAAGGAAATCGCTTGCACGACTTTGGGGTCGTAGCAGTGGCTTACGGTCCGCAGCGCCCACACCCCCCCCCCTCGGGCAAAGTTGCACGTGCGACCTTTTGCGACCCTCTCATCCGATATGACTTTCGAACAAACTTCACAATAATGATGGAAAAACACGCCTTCATTTCTCCTTAATAAACTCATACAATGGGTTACGCTCTGTCTATGTATGGTAGCCGTGTATTCATTCTGTGTATTTATTTCCTTTCTCTGACATCAGAGGCTCCATCTAACCAACCCAGGAATTGTTCCATCATTCCACTATACAAATTGATTTTTTCATAAAAAAAAATAAAAAAAAAATTAAGATTTGCTACAATAGCAAATAATAACTCAGAGTGATGTAAAAATAGCCCTGAATTTATCAATCAGCCATTATCGCACAGCCCTCATCACTGTCTTGTCTCTCTGCCTCCGACCGTGTCATTATGGCTTTCTCGCACTGTGTCATTATCTCCAATAATTAACTGACAGATGTGCGTGCGTCTGCAGCTGCGGATGTGAAATTCTATGACATTCTTCCATTCCTAAACAGGAGGCTGATAGCGTTCCCCCCAGCTGTCTGTCACCGAGGTACTAATTATTCCTTCACTGGGGACCCATATTCTTTTTTTTTTTTAATTTTTAATTTTTTTTTATTTATTTATTTGCAATTTGTGCCATTTTTGGGCATGTAAGCACTTATTGGGTCTGTACAAAAGTCATATTTCCGTTTAAGGTGGAGTCTGATAGGCTGAGACACACCATGGCTTTATGCACTTTTCTGGAGACTAAAAAAAAAGTCTGTGGACAGGTCTATTAATAAAATTTTTATTTAATAAAATAGTGAATGTACATTCTTTCTGTGCGAATGGGGGCAAAAAAAAAAAACCTAAATTAGGCTATTCCTTGTGGTGGTCGATTGATTATTCCTTCACTGGGGATCCGTATTCGTTTATTTTCCAAATTTAACCACTTCAATACCGGGCACTTTCTCCCCTTCCTGCTCAGTCCAATTTTCAGCTTTCAGCGCTGTCACACTTTGAATGACAATTGTGCGGTCATACGGCGCTGTACCCAAACAAAATTTTTATCATTTTTTTTCCACAAATAGAGCTTTTTTTGGTGGTATTTGATCACCACTGGGGGTTTTATTTTTTGCGTACAAATAAAAAAAGACTGAAAATTTTGAAAAAAAAAAGGTTTTCTTTGTTTCTGTTATAAAACTTTGCAAATTAGTAAATTTTCTCCTTTACTGATGGGCACTGATGAGGCAGTACCGATTGGCACTGATAAGGCGGCACTGATGATGAGCAACAATGGGCACTGATAGGTGGCGCTGATATGCAGCACTGATGGGCACTCATAGGTGGCACTGATGGGCAGCACTGATCAGGAGGCACTTGCAGGCATCATTGATGCCATCCTAATGGGCACTGAGTGGCACCCCTGGTGGGCTCACCTGATGGTCTGAAGTGGGCATCCCTGGTGGTCTGAAGTGGGCATCCTTGATGGGTCTGCACTGATAATCAATGCGCTGATTATCAGCGCAGACCTCCCTGTCTGGAGAGCAGCCAATCAGCTCTCCTCTACTCGCGCCTGTCAGTGCGAGTGGAGGAAAAGCCGATGAACGGCTCTTCCTGTTTACACTGTGATCAACTGTGATTGGACACAGCTGATCACATGGTAAAGAGCCTATGTCATAGGCTCTTTACCTAGATTAGAGATGCGGTGTGTCAGACTGACACATCACACCACCGATCACCGCGCTGAGTGCACCCGTGGGCGCGCGCTAGTGGTCTACTCTGCTGGACGTCACATTACGCCCAGTCAACATAATGAAACCACTTTCTGGCCATCATTTTGCTATATGGCGGGCGGGAAGTGGTTAATTTTATTTTATTTATTTATTTATTGACAGCTTGTGTCAGGGCTGACATCTGTTGACACAGCTCTTCGAGCTCAGAAGCACCTCTCCTGGCCTCAGACATAATGGCTGATTGATACTATCAGGTTCTGGTGGCTAGAGGCCAATAGAGAGAGAACTTCCTTTGCAGCTAAGTTCCGGACTCCACTGGAGGTAAGACAGGCGGAGTTAGGCAGAAAGTAGCACAGGTCGCCTATGTAGTTGCTTGCAGCAGGACTCAGAGATACTGCTGATGTGCAGGGCAGGGACTGCAGGCAGGTGGCGTCTGTGAGATGTGAAAGGCCTGGAGAATCACTGAGGCAGCAGGATAGTCGGTGCAAGCCAGGGTCAGGAGCCAGGTGGGTAACAGCGCAGACGAGGTCAGGAGGAGGAGCCGAGGTCAAACACAGGAAGCAGGCAGAGGATATCTGAAGGCAATCCGAAGTCAAGGACCAGAGAACAAGACGGGTTGGTAACAAAGGATCACAGGAGCAAGAGTCACAGAAATACAGGTTACAAGTTGAATCAACCCAGAAGGCCTAGAGTATTCAGAAAATTCTTCCATGATGAGTAAAGAAGCCTCTGTAAACCCAGAGGACCTGTAGCATTCTGAAAATTCTTCCATGATAAGTAAAGAAGCCTTTGTAAACCCAGAAGACTTGGAGTATTCCAAAGATTCTTCCATGATAAAGCAACAAAGCCTCTGTAAGCCCAGAGGACCTGGAGTATTCCGAAGATTCTTCCATGATAAGCAAAGAAGCCTCTGTAAACCCAAAAGACCTGCAATATTCCAAAGATTCTTCCATGATAAGCAAAGAGGTCGATGTAAATGTGGAGGAACTGGAGTATTACAAAGCCAATTCCATCTACAGAAAATCAGTTGTAAATAGAGAGCAAGATAAGATGTGATAGATAAGATAAGGTGTTATAAGATAAGATGTGATACGATAAGATAAGGTGTTATAATATAAGATGTGATGGATAAGATAAGATGTGATATATGTAGCGGATGCCCCGTGGGCCCACATCTATCTCTGGCCATCGCCGAGTTGACACAGGCTCTCTCGAGAGGGGAGAGCGTGCCTGTCAGCTCCTGTGGGGGATTTCTCCCCCCTCTCCCCACTGACTCGCTGATTTAAGCAAGGATTCTGATGTAAAGGGGGGGGCACTGATGTAAGTGGAGACTCTGTGGTAAGAGGGGACATTGATGTAAGGGGGAACTCTGATGCAAGAAGGGCACTGTTTTAAAAGGGACACTGATGTAAGATGAGGCATTAATGTAAGGGGGGGGACACTGATGTAAGATGAGGCAGTAATGTAAGGGGGGGACACTGATGTAAGATGAGGCATTAATGTAAGGGGGGGACACTGATGTAAGATGAGGCAGTAATGTAAGGGGGGGACACTGATGTAAGATGAGGCAGTAATGTAAGGGGGGGACACTGATGTAAGATGAGGCATTAATGTAAGGGGGGGGACACTGATGTAAGATGAGGCAGTAATGTAAGGGGGGGCACTGATGTAAGATAAGGCATAAATGTAAGGGGGGGACACTCATGTATAATGAGGAATTAATGTAAGGGGGGGACACTGATGTAAGATGAGGCATTAATGGAAGGGGAGACACTGATGTAAGGAAGAACACAGATGTAAAGAGGGATACTAATGTAAGGTGGGGCATTGATATAAGGGGGGGGGGGACACTGATGTAAGGTAGGACTCTGATGTAAAAGGGGATCCTGATGATAGGAGAGACTCTGATGTTAGGGGGGATTCTAAAGTAATGGGATTAACTGATGTAAGGGGACACCAATGTAAGTGGGGCACTAATGTTAGGTTGTAAAGTAAAGTTGTAAAGTCTGGCACTTTGTCTGCCAAATCGTGCCAAATCGATCGTGTGTACGAGACTTTAGAGTCATTAACCACTGCTGTCAGAATTCGGTCTTTTAGACAGTTTTCTATACATTTACAAACTAATCTTTCCAAACCTCTAGACTTTACTTTACACATGAGCCGTGTGTGGGGAACTGTGTCGAAAGCTTTGGCAAAATCTAAATATACCACGTCCACCGCCACTCCTCTGTCCAAGGTTTTACTTACCTCCTCATAAAAAGAAATCAGATTTGACAAAAACTAACTTTTGTTTTTTATGAATACGTGCTGTCTGTTACTTAGAATATTTTTTTCCAGCAAGAACTCATCTATGTGGTCTTTTATTAAACTCTCCAGTATCTTTCCGACTATAGAAGTTAAACTAACAGGTCTATAGTTACTTGGTAAAGACTTTAATCCCTTTTTAAATATGGGCACCACATTGGCCCTACGCCAATCCAGTGGTACCATTCCAGTCATTAACGAGTCCCTAAATATTAGAAACAATGGCTTTTGGTTTTTTAAAAGCTCTTTTCTTATTATTTATAGTTTTTTTTTTAAATTAGGCCGTGAGCCACATAGGTTTTATTTTTAGCCTTTTAAACTTATTGCTCATGGGAATATACTTTGCAGTGAGTTTGCATAGTATTTTTGAAGAATTCCCATTTCTGTTCTGTGTTCATCAATCCCAATATTCTCTCCCAGTCTAAATCCTGGAGAGCACCCTCATCCTTGGAAAATTTGCTCTCTTAAAGTTAAAGTGGCGTTCTGGCCGAAATTTTACTTTTTATATAAAAATACCCCTATAATACACAAGCTTAATGTATCCTAGTAAAGTTAGTCTGCAAACTAAGGTCTGTTTTGTTAGTTTATAGCAGTAGTTTGTTATTTTATAAACTTACAGCCGTCCGTGGCCATCTTGAGTGTGGGCATCTGAAGCCAGACTGTATTTCTTCCTGGATCTCATCCTTGCAGATCTCGCACATGCTCAGTGCAGCACAAGCAGTGTAATAGGTTTCAGGTCAGGTTTCCATAGCAACGACAGTGTCAGAGGAAGTTGCCGCCCCTTCCCAGAAGGCATTGAAAACAGGAAATGATGCGATGGGCCACGGCCAGGGAGGAGGAAGTGAAAAATGAATACAGCAGATATACAGTAGGTGCTGAGAAAAAAAATAAAAAAATATCCAATTTGTTTACAGTGCACAGTTTAGTGAGGGATGCTGAAGAGTTGTAAAAGTGGGTGGAACTCCACTTTAAGTGTTTTTTTTATTTCCCATGTTTGTTGCTTACAGCTAACAATAAATTAAATCATGTTATGGTCACTGATACCCAGATTTTCCTTTATATGAACATTACTAATAAGCTCTGCATGGTTTGAGATTACCAGGTCCAACAGAGCATCATTCCTAGTCAGGGCCTCAAAAAACTGGACCATAAAATTGTCTTGTAATAGGTTTATAAATGTTTTTCGCTTTAAAGGGGTTGTAAACCATCGCAGTTTTTAATGCATTCTATGCATTAAGGTGAAAAAACATTTTTTAATGCAGCAGCGCCCCCAAGCCCCTTTATACTTACCTGAGACCTGAAATTTGCACGACGGGAACGAGCACACCAGCTCCGGCCGGTGTCTAGTGTCCTGATTGGATAGATTGATAGCAGAGCAGCCATTGGCTCCTGTTGCTGTCAATCAAAAATCCAATGATGCGTGCGCCGGTGGGGCGAGTCCGGCATTCGTGTCTGTGGACGCAAATGCTGGACTTGGGAGCGCGCCCGAAAGGTAACCCCCTCGGGAGAGCGCTTCTCCTAGGGGGTTATCTGATGTGGGGAGGAGCCGCAAGACCCCAGAAGACGAGGTTCGAGGCCACTCTGTGCAAAACGAGCTGCACAGTGGAGGTAAGTATGATATGTTTGTTATTTTAAAAAAAAAAAACCCTTATGCCGTGTACACACGAGCGGACTTTCGACGGACTGAACTCCGAAGGACTTTTTGACGAAGTTCCGATGGAGTTCTGATGCAACGGACTTGCCTACACACGATCACACCAAAGTCCAACTGATTCGAACGTGATGACGTACGACCGGACTAGAATAAGGAAGTTCATAGCCAATAGCTGCCCTTGAGTCGTTGTTTGTCCGTCGGACTAGCATACAGACGAACGGACTCGAGTCCGTCGGAAAGATTTGAAACATGTTCTATTTCTAAAGTCCGTCTGATTTTTCGACAGCAAAGGTCTGATGAAGCCCATACACGATCGAATTGTCCAGCGGATTCGTTCCGTCAGACCTTTGCTGTCGAAAAGTCCGGTCGTGTGTACAACGGCATTACATTCACTTTAACTGTTCCAGCAGTCCCATTATTCCAGTCAATTGTCGGGGTAGTTGAAATCCCCCATTATTATCACTGTCCTAGTGCTTGCAGCCCTTTCTATCTGTGCAAGGAGCTCAGTCTCCACCTCCTTATTAACACTGGGAGGTCTATAACAAAGTCCAATGATAACCTTTGTAGTGCGCACACCCATGTACAATTCCACCCATAATGCTTCTGCTTCAGACTCATCACACTCTTCATCAAGTAGGTCCTCTTTCACACTCGCTTTGAGATCACTTCTCACATAGATAGACACCACCACACCTCCGTTTTACCCTGTCTTTCCAAAAGAAAGCACAGCCAGAAATATTAATATCCCAGTTATGTGAAGAATGAAGCCAAGATTCAGCAATACCAATTAGATCTTAGTTCTCCTCGTGCTCCAGAGCTTCCAACTCACCTATTTTGCTTGGCAGACTTCTGGCATTGGTGAACAAACACTTTCATTCATTGTCACATTTTTCCCAATTATTTTGCATACTTTTTATTTTAGTACAAATAGTACCATTTCCAATGGTTGTTTTTAACATAGGAACCTTCATATTACCTGCCATAGTCCTCCCCCAATCTTCCCCCATTTCACCCACCAATAGGGGCTGACCCCTGTCTGACTTGTCTGCCCAATTTAGTGTTAGTGGGTAAAACCTTGTGAGCTGCCAAACTACTCCCCTAAAGTGAAAATCAAAATAAAGTAAAAAATAAATATTAAAAATAAACTAAAAAAACAGCTGCCAACACTTCCCACACTTCCCCAGATGTGACAATGCAAACTGATCTATCAAATGCGCGGCGCTTAAATAGCTATACAACTAATATACATGTGTAGCACAAATGCCATAAATAACCAGAAAATATATCCTGTAATACAAAGGTAATTAATAAATGCCCAAAAACAATAATAATATAATATAATAAAGTGCTAGTGATCCGTGTATTGTACAAAGATCCTTAATAAAGTAGCATTCTGTGATACAAGGGTAAAGTGTCCAAAAATATATATATATAAAAGTGCACGTGCTCCGTGTATTGCACAAAAATCCTTAATAATAATATTTCAAAAATCCATTATGAAAATATAAAAAGTGATGATTGTGATGATATCTTCATGCAGTGTGCACACACCCTCCACCAGATGTACCCTCACCTTAAGCATAGCTCCCAACTGTCCCCTATTTTGAGGGACTGTCCCTGATTTGGAACAAAGTCCCTCTGTCCCCCGTAGCTCCTCATTTGTCCCTCATTTTGGTCTCATCTATATAGTTGTAAACAAAAGGCACTATTTATCTATCAAAAAGTATTTTACAGTGCTAAACCTTTCATCCAATTTCGCTGCATTTGTAAATTCCAAAAGCCAATATAACGGGAATTAGTAATGGTAAAAAAAACACTCGTGGGTTTAAACAATCAATTTCTTTTGTACAATTCTCCTTTAGGGGCATGACAGGGGGTGTGTCCTATGCCTACGTACTTTTACTAATAGGTGTCCCTCATTCCCATTCTCAGAAAGTTGGGAGGTGTGCCTTAAGGGCTTTATATAAAAGCCTGTGATAAATATTATCAACTTGAAAAGATCCTCCTGTGTTTTCTCTTTCCTGTGGTGGCTGATTTTGGCTTAAATGCTGATACAAGGATTCCTTCCTCCTGATTAAAGTGCAGATTAAAAGCCACTGCTTCCTCCTGGCTATTAGCTCCTCATATATAACGCATGTGGAAAACAATAGAAGCTTGTAATAGTGTGATAACATTTAAAACAGCTTTATTGCAACTTAAAATCCACATAGATTTACACTCACATTTGGCATAATAAAAACACTCCTTGGTATGCTTATAGACAAATGGGTGATAACATCACTTGGAGACCGAATTCGCAGCCCCAGATCCCGGCGTTCACCCCGTCCTAAGCCTGTACTGTAAGAGTCCTTGCTTACTTCCTCGTCAGCCGATCAAGCTCCTCCTACCGGTTTCGTCACAATCTCGTGACTTCCTCTGGGAATTGTGATTGGCTGATGCACTTCCCATACTATTTATCGTATAGATAATAGATGTCTTATGTTGACACAATCTAGCTTATACACTGCCAGTTTCTTATGACCGGCATATATTTATTAAATTGTGACACCTAGCTGGTAAATATCTGATGCTTGTATGCCGAAAATACTAACATTTGGTCTCTAGTGGACAGTTTGTTATATTCCCATATGCAAGCTCTTTCAACCATAGTTCCAAGCGACCCCTAGTGGTAATTCATGTGTAATGCATTGGAAATCTCAATTTTTCTTATGCCCACGTGGAACTGAATTGTGGACATATACAGTGGAACCTCGGATTACGAGCATAATCCGTTCCAGGAGAATGCTCGTAATCCAATGTACTCGCATATCAAAGGGAGTTTTCCCATTGAAGTCAATGGAAACTAAAATAATTCGTTCTGCATTGACTTTAACGGGATGCAATACCGCATGCGGCCAGATGCAGGGGGGCGCTGGAGCGCCTCGGAAACGTCCGAAAAGGCCCGAGCACACTTCGGCGGACCTCAGCAAACCTCGGAAAGACTCCGTTCACGAGCCTTTCCGAGGTTTGCCGAGGTCAGCCGAACTGTCCTTGGGCCTTTCCGTGCATTTCCAAACGCCGACAATCGTCGGTGTTGTTCGGCTCCGGCGCCCCCCACCTCAGGCCAAAAGTGGTACTGCACACCACTTTTGACCTGAATCCTGCTCGTTTTGTTAGACAACAGTGCTCGTTTTGGGAAACGCTCATTAACCGCGTTACTCGCAAACCGAGGTTCCACTGTAATTTGTAATAGTGTGTAAACCACTAATTATATTATTATGGTGATCTTCTTGTGTGTATAGTGGTGATGCATGCCGTTACCATCAGTGCGACAATGACCCCATATCACCCAGCCGCACACCTTGAATAAATTGAATAGCTAATTACATATATATACTAAAGATTAAATTTAAAAAAAAATTTAAAAATTTAAATGAAGAATATTAAGAAATGTACTAATAAAACTATGTGTTGTTATAACAATACTAATCATAAGGAGAGCCATATAAAACCCAGTTTTGTAGGTAGACTGTATACATAAAAATTAATATTATTGTATTTTTTTTTAAAAAACTGCAAAAAATGAATGGTTAAAAATTAGCCAAGAAACAATTGAGGTCAAATTCCTTTTTTTAATCCTCTGGGCGCTAAAGAGCCCAATTTCAATGCATTACACATGAATTACCACTAGGGGTCGCTTGGAACTATGGTTGAACAGGCTTGCATATGGGAATATAACAAACTGTCCACTAGAGACCAAATGTTAGTATATTCACCATACGATCAGCAGATATTTACCAGCTAGGTGTCACAATTTAATAAATATATGCCAGTCATAAGAAACTGTCAGTGTATAAGCTAGATTGTGTCAACATAAGACATCTGTTAGGAAATTTGCCACAAACTAATTAGAATTATGAGCTACTAGAAAAAGGCGGCGATCGCCGCTATAAATAATATGGGAAGTACTTCAGCCAATCACAATTCCCAGAGGAAGTCACGAGATTGTGACGAAACCGGTAGGAGGAGCTTGCAGCACAGGCTTAGGACGGGGTGAACGCTGGGATTTGGGGCTGCAGATTCGGTCTCCAGGTGATGTTATCACCCCTTTGTCTATAAGCATACCAAGGCGTGTTTTTATTATGCAAGATGTGAGTGTAAATTAGAGTTGCCACCTGTTCAGATTTCACCCGGACAGTTCGGGTTTGGAATCATGCGTCCAGGTTTCAGACTATCTGAGACCCAGACACTTTATTCAGGCTGGATTATGGCTTCCCAGCAGGGTTGCTGGCTGCAGTTGTCTAAGCCAAGAGTGTCTTTTACACTCTCTTTCACACTGCCCAAAGCCAACAATCCCCCCCAAACACACACACACAGACGGGAAAGGAGAGAGGACTCAATCTGCTCCTCTTTCTCCGGCCCCTACCCCTCTGTGTTTGCCCACCACTGAAAATTTTCCATTTTAAATCAAAATGTAAAAACATTTGTTCATTACAGAAAATAGTCTAATAACATTCTTTTTTTTTGACTACGGTGGCAATATCTCCTCAGCATGGTCTGTGGATGGGTTTTCTGGCAACCTTAGGGTCCTTTTTTTTATTTATTTGCGTAGGAACCCAATGATAGTGAATGTACATTCGATCTCTGTAAATGGGGGCAAAAAACAGATATTATTAGGCTGTTCCCTGTGGTGGTCGATTTTTTTTTTTTCATTGATTTAAAATGGCAAATGCTGCATTTGGTCAACAGATCTAGGTGCTAAGTATCATAATTGCCTATGATACCTAGCGCCATCTAGTAGCCAAGTAGGATATTTTCCATTTTAAATCAATGCAAAACCATTCATCCAGCAAAGGGAATAGCCTAATAACATTTGTTATTTTGCCCCAATGTTAATGCACTTTCTATGCTATGCAAAGGTATAAAAACAGACCTCTTTGGAGTTTCACTCCTCCGGGACCAAAAGAGGTATTCGCCTGTTCTCCACCCCAACTGCTGTTTCCTTTGACATGGGGAATTGAAAACGTGGATGTAAACCCAATCACTAAAACATGTTAATGTCATTTCAAATTCAAAAAACTATTTTAAATATTCCTAAATCTTCAGCTTTCACGATAATAATACCTGGCGATCCTACCAAAGCCCTTGTTCAGCCACCTCCTGTTAATGGGTGGCAATGCTCAGTCCCTGTCTTCAAATTGTGTTTCTGCGTTGTCACGCAGGGGTCAGAAAGCGATGGGAAAACCATTGGGCATGTCCATTGAGAACACAGCAATAAAAAAATAACAACATAATGTTAAGTAAAGAGAGGAAGTCACTAGGCTGGTTCTTGCACTCCACCTGAGTGAATATTAATCAGAACACAATGTCTTCTCAACTTCTCACACCTCCAGACGTATTCTTGAGTGATCACAAGTCATGACACCATGGTGTGTGTGTGTTAAAATGGTAGTAAACCCTTACAAATATCCAAGGAAAGTGACTGGCCTCAGAAGATACACAGAGATGAATCAAATTCTCCTACATACGTTTGTCTGCAGTCTTCTCTTCTCTACATCTGTTCAAAATTCAGAATTGATAAAGCTTGTCCGAAAGTTCAGAAAGAAGGAGGTGGAGAGGTGAAGTTACACTCAGTGAGGAGAGTTCTGAGAGGTGATTGGAGGGAAGGGACACACAGGAACCGAGCTGAGGCTGTCAATCAGCTGGTCCCTTCCGTCACCATATTTCTCTTGGTGTCAGGAAAACTCGTCAGGAGTGATACAGTTTGATTGCGGTGGCAAAAAAGCAATAATGAAACAGGTGAAGCCTTGATCTGGTTTAAGGTCAAGAAAGAACCTTTCCCTGATTGGCAATAAAACCCAGATGGCAGCCTTGAGAGAATCCATGCTACCAGACTAGGTGGCCCTGCCCACCTTTGTGTGTTCCAGATCCTCCTGTCATAGACATAAATATAAACCCAGCAGGGATGGTGGGAACCCCTCATAATGCACAGCAGGTGTACAGACCCGGGAAATCAGCACAGGGATGGTGGGAACCTCTCATAATGGGCACAGCAGGTTTAAAGACCTGAGAACTCAGCACAGGGATGGTGGGAAACTGCCATTCTGCTCCTTGACAGTGAGGTGTGAGGTTGCTGGTTCCTTGGCTCCTGTGCTTCCAGAAACCAGGGGCTGGAGTTGCTTCTCTGCCACAGGAGGGATGCTGGATCCTGGGGAGGACCCTGGCGGGGCCCCCTGGATAGGCCTATGTAAGATACTGGGCCTGGCCCAAGGAGTAATGAGTCTCTGTCTGCCTTTAGACAGAGGATTGTTGGTAAGCTGAAACGATTGAGAAAGAGGAGGAGAAATTGATGATTTTGATGGCGAAGAGACCGGCTCTGAGGCCTGAGTTGAAGGACTTGGAACAAGCTGTGAGGAAGCAGAAAGAATTGGTGAGCTCTCTGAAGGAGAACAGCGGAATATTTAAAGAAAAATATAGAAATGAGGAACGATTCACCCGAATGAGGAGAGGAGCCGCTTCCTGCATAGAAGGTGACCCAATCAGTGAGGAGATGCAGGTACCGACAGAGTCAGCAGAGAGTGAGAAAGTGGGCCTGGAGGATTAGCCCAGCTCTTCAACATCTCAGGCATCTGCTGAGCCCTCAATGGCGGAGGCCTCTGTCCCCCTCACTCTGCAGCAGCAATATGGAACATCTGAGCAGGAGGTTGGGGGAGGTACTGGCATGCTGGAATTCATCTGTAAGCTGGAATCCCCTCCGGGTGCGGATTCCCCAGATGATGAGAAGATGGACAGTGTTGCTCACCCTGTGAAACAGAGACCTGTAGCGAGAGCAAGATCCACCGTGAAGTCTACAGCAGCTGGGGGTGAAGTCTGATCCCACCGTCAGACATGACATCGCAAAGGTAACAACACAGCAAGCAGGTACAGTGTGTGTGCAAGATGGTGATGTGGACTTTATTAATGACAATGAGCTTGCTGAGGGTTGTAGTGCTATGGGCAGTCAGCCCAGACCTATAGACAGTGTGGAACATGAAGTGCAGTCTGAATTACCTGCTGAAAACAAAGCTTCAGATCAAACTGGTGAGAGTAACTGTCAGCTTCTGGGGGAAGAGTCTGCAGAGAGGAGCGCAATGGACAATACGGTGACTTTGCCTGGACCAGACACAGCGGCTGTTCCTCAGAATGGTGGAGGAGATGCTGGGAGCAGTAGTGTTACAACTCTCCAGGAGTCTGCAGTAGCCAAGACTGTGATTGAACCCAGGAAAGAAGCTGAGTGTTCAGAGCAGGTGGAGAGGGCAGGTCCTGCCTCTGCTATCACAGCTGATTCAGACTCTGCCAGCAGGTTTGAATGTGTCTAAGGACAAGACTGCAATTACTGGTGGTGTAAGAAGAACTTATGCTGGTATTGCTGCTACAGGATCTGAGAAGGGGCAGCAAGTAGGGAAGGAATATGAAAATGTTTTATCTTCCTCCCTGTTTAAAAGGAGGAATGTTGTTCAGTTAAAATGGGAGGGCGGTGGAATCCCCCCACATAGGAGGGCAGTGGTGGATAAGATTCTGCAGATGGGGTTTAGGATATCTTCGCCCTGATCAGTCCGGCAGGTTCCTATGAGTACGATTTGTCCTTTATCCGTCCGGAGTCTTTGGATATATTTTTGGAGGAATATGAGCACGTGTGTAGGGGCCTGCCGGACTGGAATGGGCTCATCCCCAAGCTTGTTTCACGCCAGCCACTCATTAAAATGGTGACCGTTCTTGTCCACAATGAGTCCATACCACAAGGGAATTTATCTGTATGGTTGAGGAGGTATGGAGACGTCCTGAGCCCTCTAAAAAAGATTTTGGACAATCGGGGAATATCGCCAGGCTGGGGGTTTGTGCAGTTAAAATTAAATGTAATTGACAATGTTGTCCAGCATCTGCCATCTATACCTTTCCTGGGGAGGGACAGGCTGACCATCTTCTACCCGGGCCAGCCAAAGCTATGCAATAAGTGTGGTGATAAAGGGCATCTTGCATCCTTCTGTCCATTGATGAAGTGCTCTCTGTGTCAGGGTATAGGACATTTGGCGAAGGACTGTAACAGGTGCAATCTGTGCAATGCGGTGGGACATCCTTGCAGTCAGTGTCCTGAGGCAATGCATAACAAGCCTGAGCTTATGGAGGATGTTCAGAGCTCAGCAGCTGGGGTGCCTGTGAGTCCATCTGAGTCTGTGCCAATACCCAATATGTCTGTGGTGCCCCAGTCTGTGCCAATACCCAGTATGTCTGTGTCTTCCCAGTCTGTGCATTTACCAAGTGTGCCCGTGTCTTCCCAGTCTGTAGGTAAGGTTTTGGTTACCAAGAATGTGTCCATTTCTTCTATGTCTTCTAAAATTGCTGAGGCGAGAGCATCATGTGCAGAGCCAGTCCCCCTCCCCTGACGTTGTAGGGTTTCTATTGAGGATCATGGGGTGCAGAGGAGTGGGGAGGATGGTGAAGAGGCTGGCCTGGTAGTAGATAAGGGGAGGGGGGTGAAGGGGAGGATAGGTGTGAGGAGGCTGTTGACTCCGGTTTATCCAAGGATGATATGGAGTGGTTGGAGGATAAAAGGAGGAGGGGCAAAAGAAAGAAAAAAAAAAGAGGTACAGTTACCTTAAGTCCTAAGGTTTTGCCTTTGCAAATAAGTTTGAGGTCCTGTCAGATGATGATGATGAATGGGACTCGTTCAGTTCCAGGGTGCAATGAAGCGCGCTGGTTCTCCAGGGAGAGGGAGTAGTCAGGCTAAGAAACGGCTGCCTCAGTTACCCTAATGGCAGTTCCCACTCAGTTTTTATAAAAGGCAACATGCATGGTGACGGTGGTGTTCCTTAGTCTGGCTCTCCCGTAGGGATTATGTTGTGCGCAATTTGGTTTGCATCATTTATTATATTCTTGTTTTTTTCTTGTTTTGTATAGTCATATTCAATTATTTTGTAAATATGTTTTTTTTTTTTATTTATTATGGTTTTATTGTATATAAGTTGTTGTTTGTAAGATTTTTCAATAAACAAAATTATTCCGTTATAATGGGCATAGCAGGTGTAAAGACCCAGGAACTCAGCACACGGATGGTGGAACCCCCTTATAATGGGAACAGCAGGTGTGCAGACTCAAGAACTCAGCACAGGGATGGTAGGAACCCATCATAATGGGCACAGCAGGTGTAAAGACCCAGGAACTCAGCACAGGTAGCATGGGAACCCCTTATAATGGGCACAGAAAGTGTACAGACCCGGGAACTCAGCACAGGGATGGTGAGAACCCCTCATAATGGGCACAGCAGGTGTACAGACCAGGGAACTCAGCACAGGGATGGTGAGAACCCCTCATAATGGGCACAGCAGGTGTACAGACCCGAGAATTCAGCACAGGGATGGTGGGAACCCCTCATAATGGGCACAGCAGGGGTACAGACCTGGGAACTCAGCACAGGGATGGTGGGAACCCCTCATAATGGGCACAGGAATTGTACAGACCCAAGAATCCAGCACAGGGATGGTGGGAACCCCTCATATTGGGCACAGCAGGTGTACAAATCTGGAAACACAGCACAGGGATCTCACTAATGGAGCTTTGAGGAGATAGAAGAGAAAGTCTAGGGGGTTTAATTTCTCTAGCATCTGACACTGAGATATCAGTTTTGGGTGGGTTGACCCTTTAGCCAACTCAGCTGCAAATTGCTCTCGGAAATTGTTCCAAGTTGTTGACATCTGTGCTGATGGGCGATGTTGGTGGACCGAGCTGTGGTTAGAGAATATTCTTGCTAGTCACTATAAATATCAACAGTCTCCGCAGGGACGCTGCTATCTGAGCCAGGCTGCATTGATATTCCCAGCACAATAGAGAGTCTTTGTGGAGTAAATGTCACATAACTTATTACACATAACTGTCATACTTTGTACACTGTGCAAACAAAACAGGTTCCACTGCCACATCAAGGTAGCCAAACACAGCGGTCCCGGCGTTCCCCTCTCCTTTCCCTGCTTTCTGCAAAGTCACTCGCTGAAGATATAATGTAAAGGCGATAGCGCCAGCTCAAAACAGGGACCTGACCACGCGTGGCTGGAGGTACCTGGCTCCACAGACTTATCTTTAACGCTGTGGCCTGATATTGCTTTTAGATTTTGCTTTATATCTCTATAAGGCTTTGGTCGAAGGTGCGGCGCCTTGGTGACAGTTTTAGTGATAGAAGCAGTGTTATTTTTTCAATAATATTCTTTTTCTTTGCCTCTCTAGCAGGCCTTTAAGTGGGCTTTAATGCACGGGGGGGGGCGGAGTGGTTTCTGTATCATGTGACCACTGTGATTGGCTCTCAAAGAGGTCACATGATCAGGATCCCATTGTCTCTTGATCAGAAGCCTTGGCCTAGAGCTATCGGTAACTCAGAGAAAGGATGGTCGGCACTCAGGATAGCATCCAAAAATGATCATGATCAGCATGTTCTGGAGCGAATTGCAGCAAAGCTGGGGCGACGGGCAAACACGAGCGTGTCCCCTACCTGGAAGAGCCCGATCAAGTACATGTACCTGATCCGACGCAATGGGGCTGCTCTGGCACAGTGTATCTGTGGTAGATGGTCGCCAAGTGGTTGAAGATCGTTCACAAGTACTCCAGAAGACGATCTATCGAAACGCGTTGAGCCTATATGTGGATTGTATAGGATCTAAGCAATTAACTCGAACCCTAGATCTCGGTTTTTATTTGTTTTGTGATTTGGCTTTTATTGAATGTTTTAATAAAGTTCACAGTATTTATCTACGCCAGGGTTTCTCAACCAGGGTTCCGTGGAACCCTTGGGTTTCTCTAGAGGTTGCTAAAGGTCCCTGAGCAATGGCCAATTTCTAGAGGTCCCTGAGCAATGGCCAATTTCTAGAGGTCCCTGAGCAATGGCCAATTTCTAGAGGTCCCAGAGCAATGGCCAATTTCTAGAGGTCCCCGAGCAATGGCCAATTTCTAGAGGTCCCTGAGCAATGGCCAATTTCTAGAGGTCCCTGAGCAATGGCCAATTTCTGCCTCTCAGGTAAGTTCTCAAGGACACCATGGATCTTTTTAGTTATCTGTAAGGGGGTAATTCTTCCCAATAACCACAAGTGTAAGAAGCATTCTTCTCATTGACCATCACACTAATGTATGATGAGTTGTAGATTTTTCATTTTTAGCAGGGGTTCCCCGAGACCGGAGAATTATTTCCAGGGTTCCTCTGTGTTGAAAGGGTTGAGAAAGGCTGATCTACGCAGTGTTTTTCTTGTAGCTATATGTTCCTCTAAAAGTCCTTGGCTACTACTTTTGCCGTTTGTATATGCTACCTTTAGGGACGAGGACCTTTAGCACTCAGCATATTGGATAATCCGCTGTTATATATTTTTAAGGTTACATTACTTTTTTTAATAGACCAAGATCCAACCCTAGGTGGCCCTTTGTGTCTGTGTCTTGGTTTAGCTTCAGAAAATTGTACATGTTGTACGTGGCCCTAAATGTTTTGCGTTAGCGGGGTTACATAAGTGCAAGCACACCCACTATGCACACGACAATGTGATCCGCGTGTATCATATCATATAACAAACACGAAAAGGGAAGTGTGACTGAAACAAAAATAAATACGTTAAATATTGAACCGGTCAGAGATGTTGAACTGGGTGGTGAAGGAGATAAGACGGCCGGTATCTGCAGATAGTGACTCACCCCAGGACAGGTATGCTGGAGACATTCGTCCAACGAGTGTTTTATAACTAGATTCCTTAAAGGAGAAGTACAGCCAAAGCTCATCTGGCTGTACTTCTTCTGTGGATCACAGGAGTGCAGTTCGCTTTGCACTCCTGTGACCCGTTTTCAGCAGACAACGGTCTGACAACGGTCGGCTGACGTCACAGAGCTGATGCAGGCTCGGGCAGGATCGCGATAGTGGAGTTGGGATCCACCCACAAGCCTGGACCGGCACCCGGCTCAGCCTCTCAGCGAGCCACTGAGAGCCTGAGCCGGCCGCTCCCGCCCCCTCCACAGCCCAGCGCTTCAGCTCCTTCCTGCCCAGGCCAATTTTCAGCTTTCAGCGCTGTCACACTTTGAATGACTATTGCGCGGTCATGCAACACTGTACACAAATGAAATTTTTATCATTTTTTTCACACAAATAGAGCTTTCTTTTGGTGGTATGTAATCACCACTGGGGTTTTACATTTTTTTGCTAAATAAACGAATAAAAACAATACATTTTTACAAAAAAAACGTTTTCATAGTTCGTTATAAAATTTTGGAAACATGGAATTTTTCTCCTTCACTGATGTGCGCTGATGAGGCTGCACTGATGGGCACTGATAGGCTGCACTGATGGACAATGATGGGCACTGATGGGCACTTATAGGCTACACTGATGGTCACTGATGAGGCTGTACTGATGGTCGCTGATGAGGCGGCATTGATGGGCACTGATAGGCTGCCCCGATGGGCATTGATGAGGCCGCACTGGTGGGTGCTGGTGAGGAGGCACTGATGAGACTGCACTGATAGATGGCACTGATGGACACTGGTAGGCGGCACTGATAGGCAGCACTGGTAAGAGACAGTGATGAGGAGGCACTGATTGGCACCACTGGTGGGCACTGTTTGGACTGCACAGATAATCAGGACACTGATAATCAGTGCCCTGATTATCATCTACATGTCTCTTTTAGAGAAACCAGTTATCTGCTCTCTTCTTCTCTCCTCGTGCTGTCAGCATGGGGAAAGGAGTGGCGATAACCGGCTTCTAGTTACATCCATCATCAGCTGTGATTGGACATGCTAAAGAGCCACTGATTGGCTCATTACCTCAATCTGTGATCAGCAGTGTCCTCTGGACACTGTGATCACAGAGCGCGCTGCCTGGGTGCGATCACAGGAGGCCGTCATATGATGGCCTCCAGTGGCGGCTGGTGCTCAAAATTTTTTTTGGGGGGGGGGGGGGCGCCAACAAACAGAAAAATTCTGAAAAAAAACATCAATTGCAGCCTCACTGTGCCCATCAAATGCCGCCACTGTGCCCATCAAATGCCGCCACTGTGCCAATCCAGCGCAGCCACTGTGCCCATCAAACACCACCACTGTGCCCATCAAACGCCGCCACTGTGCCCATCAAACGCCGTCACTGTGCCCATCAATTGCTGCCACTGTGCCCATCAAATGCTGCCACTGTGCCATCAAATGCTGCCACTGTGCCCATCAAATGCTCTCACTGCGCCCATCAAATGCAGCCACTGTAGCCATCAAACACCGCCACTGTGCCCATCAAATGCCGCCACTGTGCCCATCAAACGCCGTCACTGTGCCCATCAATTGCCACCAATGTGCCCATGAAATGCCGCCACTGTGCCCATCAAACGCCGTCACTGTGCCCATCAATTGCCGCCACTGTGCCCATCAAATGCCGCCACTGTGCCCATCAAATGCCGCCACTGTGCCCATCAAATGCCGCCACTGTGCCCATCAAATGCTGCCACTGTGACCCCCTTGCCCACTCGTCGTCTGCCCGGCACTTACCCTGTCTCTGTGGGGCAGCAGGTGACGGCAGCAAGCGGTGTTCTCCATGCTCCTCCATGTCTTCTCCCGTCCTCTCCTCCTGTCCTCTCCTATAGGCAATTGGACACCAGATAGTCATCCAATCACAGTGCCTGTCCTTTCAGCCAATCAGGTGACGGGTATCAGAACCAAGCACCTGATTGGCAGGGAGGCGGTTCAGTGTTAGGAAAGCAAATATTCATTTGCTGTTCTAACACACCTGGGTGAACTGCGAGCGCCAAGCATGGCGCTTGTAGGTCACCTTTTTTGACGCCTATTAAAGCCTATGGCTCTAATCAGGTGCTTCAAAAACACCCCCCGTCGCTGTAATTCAAGCGAACGGCACCCGAAAAGGGGCCAGGCACCTGAATAGGGGGTGGCAGCGGCAGCCATGGATAGATTCATGCAATGCATGAATCTATCCATCTACATAGAGGGGGTGGCTGGAGAGAGGGGGCGGGGCCCGTGCGCCCTTATGGACGCACCGCCACTGATGGCCTCCCAGAACTAGCCATTTGTGCTGTAGCCATCATTCGGCTATGGCACGGTCGGCAAGTGGTTAAAGTGAATCTGGACCCAATAACAAAATGCAATATATTGCCACTTACCAGTCCTTTTCATTTTTCAGACTTTTTTCTTTCTATGCTCTCCTGGTGATCCTGCCAGTAACAACCATCCTGTTCTAGGGTGACAAGGTTCACTCCCTGTACTGTATCTGTAGAGAAGTAGTGTTGCCACCCAAGGACATGGAGTGTGCTAGAAATACGTAGATGTGTGTTGTCTGGGCCCCTTCGCTGGACAAAGGACAGTCCAATTTTTTTGGACTTTATTGAGGTGGCTCGCTGGCAGGAGGGGTACATCAAGGAGTCTCCAGAAAATGTATTGGAAGAATGACAGCGCCACACCAATTTGTTCAGTCTTGTATTCAAGCTGATGTAAGGATAAAAATGCCAACGCGTTTCGAGGGCTTTCAAATCCTCTTTTCATCAGCTGTCCCACTGGTGCCCGCCTTGCAAATCCATCCTTATTATTATTATTATTATTATTATACAGGATTTATATAGTGCCAACAGTTTTCACAGCGCTTTACAACATGAGGGCAGACAGTACAGTCACAATACAATTCAATACAGGAGGAATCAGAGGGCCCTGCTCATTAGAGCTTACAATCTGTTCTCATTTTCAGTATACATGCCCGGATGAAGGGGGAATCTGTGAGCCCTGAAGCGCTTTGGATTTTTATCCTTACATCTGAATAAATAAATGAACACATAGGGGATTGAGCAAATCTGTGTGGTGTTCTCATTCTTCATATAGGAAGTGTGTTAGGAAGATAGAATACCCCCTCTCCTCACCATTTCTCCATAACATAGCGGGGAGGTGTTCTGTAGTCCACCGAGGATAAATAAGCAGGGCCGATAGCGTTGCTTAAGAATGTACAGGAAGTTACAAGTTCTGGATTTCTGTCAGGATCAACAAGTATTTGAATGCTCTTATTGAACAGATGGAACAAATTGCTTTCAATGGGAAGGATCGGGTAAGTATAAGTGCTTTTACTCTCCCCTAGACTGAATAAACGCATCCAAGAATTTATCGATGATAAAGGGAACAGGAGACTCTGGTTAGGCAAGGCATTGCTAATGCATTATTATAATAATTGCTCTACCTAGAGTTTATCTTTAAAATAAATGCAAACCCAAACACCTAAATCTTATATAATCCTAACCAATCCAGTCCCTAAATCTCTAAATCGTCCTAATTCCCCTTGAGTCTCAAAGTTTTTTTTTTTCTGTTCTTTTTTTTTTTTTGTGTGTGTGTCAGTTCTGCACATTTTATCATTTGTAGTCTTCACTAACATGCAATAATTATAGTTTTTTGGGGTTTTTTTGGATGGGGGAAAGATAGTTTTAATTTGGTAGAACATGTGGATATATATTTTTAATTCATTGGTTTTTATTGGGAATAGATTCAAAAATTAAATAAAACATTTAGGAATAAATACTGTACATTTTTCATAATTTACACAACTTTTTTTTGTGTTTTTTTTTGTTTTTTAGAGGTTTGAGATCATTAAAAATTTGAATGACATTAGGTTCACTTAAAAGTACATAAGCATGCGATGCTTGCTCCTTAAATTAAAATGTCATTCAGACATCATTGTTGTGACCTAGGGATAACTTTTGGGATTTTTTTTTACTTCTGGGAGATTTTTTTTCTTTATATATATATATATATATATATATATATATAGAATATATTCTATAATAATATGTATGTTTGTGTATATATATATATATCTATATATATATATATATATACACACACACATATATATATATATGTATATATATATATTCTATAATAATATGTGTGTTTGTGTGTGTATATATATATATATATATATATATATATATATATACACACACGTACACACAGTATAACATTTAATTCATTTTTAATGTTTATTTAATTATTATTTATATTATTTATTGTTTAATAAATAGATTTTACTTTTTTTTTTTTTTTTTTTTTTTTTTTTGCATTTTATCCTCTTCATGGAGAGTCTAGATCCCGTCAGTGCAGACCAGCTCCAGACCTCCCATGCAGTTGTGTAGCAACTGATCACTTTTAAATAGTGATCTATTGCTGCCTGCAATCAGTTACAATGCAAATCAAGACAAGAGGGCCCTGTCCATGGGAGCTTACAATCTAAAAGGGAATGGCAAGTGATACAAATAGGTAATAACTGTGCGGGGATGAGATGATGGATAACAAATAAAATTTGCTCGGTAGAGGTAGGATAGGCTTGTAGGTGGGGTGCAGTGGAACGACACACTCAGTCCCAGTGCAATGAAAGAACTTGTATTGAAATAATTCAGAGACGGATCAGAAGGGGAAGGCAGCTCAACCGGGAACACTCACAGTTCCAACAGCGTGCAGAGAGCCGGATACAGACGAACTGACGGCGCCTGTAGAGAGGGGAAGAATGGGGGCCGGGTCATCTTGTGCCCAAGCAGGTAGGTGTCCAGAGAAGCTTTCCCTTCTCGTTGGGAATCTTCCCCTGCTGCTAGTGCCGTCACTACCAGGTTGGTTACCTGTCCCTACTCTACCAACCGGCAAATGAGTGCCAAACCTGGGAGCCAGGGCCTTAAAAAAGGCTCTGCCTTACCCAAGATGGCCACCAGAGTAACATGGGGAGGCAGCCCAGTGACCCAGGAAATCATAGAGAAACATTGTTCTTCCTGATTTTCAACTGCAGTGCTGCTGCAGAGGAGCGCCATTTGCCATGGAGGAAATAGACGGCACTTGCCTACAGGCTTTCTACAAGAGATGAGTTTTCAGGGATTGTCAAGAGTACTCTGTCTGGAGAGTTTTAAAAGTATTATATATATATATATATATATATATATACACACACACACACACACTGTATCTCTCTCTTTTTTTTTTTTTTTTTTTACTTTTGTAGCTGGGGAGGTGGAAAGGTTTAGAATTTACACCAAAGTCCTCGGATCTCTTACTTAATGAATGTAAAGTTAATTCCCTGCACTGCTGCTCTTCCCTGGCAACTTCTATCCCAAGCTCTACTCCCCAGTATTGCAAAATCTAATGTTCTCAGACTGTATTCCCTGCAGATTGAATGTAATTCATTAAAAAAGATGAGTGTGAATGGGGAAAACACTGCTTTAGGCTGCTTTCAGACTCAAGCATTTTTTTCTTGTTGCGCTTTTACCATGCTAAAAAGCAACAAAAAGGCAATCCCTTTAAACCCAATGGGAGTCTTCACACCACTGAGCCGCAGGTGGCGTACATTTTGAAATGTCCTACATGCTGCATCTTTGATACGGTTTTCAAAACAGCACCAAAAACAAAGGTCCCCGTTGAAATGAATACAACATGTGTCAAAAGTGCATCAAAACTGCACATAAAATGCAGGTCCCCATTGAAATGAATGAAAAATGCATCAAAAGCGCATCAAAATAGCACCAAAAATGCAGGTCTCCATTGAAAGGAATGAAAAATGCATCAAAAGCGCATCAAAACAGCACCAAAAATGCAGGTCCCCATTGAAAGGATTGGAAAATGCATCAAAAGCGCATCAAAACAGCACCAAAAATGCAGGTCCCCATTGAAAGGATTGGAAAATGCATCAAAAGCGCATCAAAACAGCACCAAAAATGCAAGTCCCCATTGAAATGAGTACAAAATGTGTCAAAAGTGCATCAAAACAGCACCAAAAATGCAAGTCCCCATTGCAATGAATGTAAAACACCTTGAAAAGTGCAGCAAAACAGCATAAAAAAGGCAGGTCCCCATTGAAATGAATGGAAAACACGTCAAAAGCGCATCAAAACAGCACCAAAAATGCAAGTCCGTATTAAAATTAATACAAAATGCGTCAAAAGTGCATCCAAACAGCACCAAAAACCCAGCCCCCCCCCCCCATAGAAATGAATGGAAAACATTAAAATGCATCACAAAGCATTGAAGATGCTTTTGCGTGGAATTTTTGGTGCATTTTTTGAGTCACGGGTGCAAACAGGGTAATAGGCACCCAGAAAATACACCCGAAATGCATCACAAATGTGGCCAAAATTCATATGATTTTTTTATTATGTTTTTTTTTTTAACGGGGCATTGCGAAAGCAGCCTTATGGCCAATAGATGGCGTGGGGAATCAGAGGAAATAGGTATGCTCCTTAGCGCCATCTAGTGGCCAAAATGTGGTATTCCCCCCTAAAGCCCCTAAACTGTGTGCAGTTTCAATGAATGAACAGCTTTGGAAAAATGTTTCTATAAATAAACCACCATCTTACACAACTGACAGTGCCAGGTGCCGCACAGAGGTCGATGGGGGGGGCTTCATCAAAATTTAGCTAGGGGGCGCCATAATTTGTAGTTACCTCCCTCATAACCCGACCCTTTAAGTAGATTGTGTTTGGTACGTGGCTGATAAACACCAGAAGGACTGTAGGTGGCATTGATTGAGATGCAGACAATGGGCTGTACATCAGCGGGAATGAGGGAATATTGACGTCGGCAAACCGCCGGTAATGAGCCACGGCCGGGGACAAAAGGGGATAAACCTCAAGCGTGGCCTGAGAAAAAAAAAAATAACAGACAATTTTATTCACATTAATTGAAATGGTATTGACAGAGGCGGCACTGACGAGCTCCCAGCAAGCTATCTTCACATAAATTCAGAACGCAGCGGGTGAGGCGCTCGGGACGGGCAGCAATTTGCTGAGACGGCGCGGCCCCTCGTTACCAGTTAGCTTTCCCAGCAATAAAGCGTTACTCCACCTGTGAGACGGTTTTCCCACACAAACCACATCGGCACACATCATCAGCTTCCTTCCTCTCTCTCTCTCTGTATCGGCTGCCTCTGTTAGACTTCTCAGATTTCTATCCGCAAAAACTTGTCGTTGTCAGTTGGGATTCTGATTCAGTTTTTTAACAGAAGGCAGGTTTTGACACTGAAAGGAGTTTTCTCTGTGGTCTGTAAACCATGTCACCTTTTGTAGGACAACATGGATTACCTTTAAATGCCCCCGTCACCTTTTTAAAGCAGCTAAATCTTCTGGCCTTCTGAATGGTAACTCACCAATTTTCTTTTTTACTACTGTACCACTGACCACCAATGTAAGGAACATTCCTCCCACTGATCACCAATGTAAGGAACATTCTTCCCACTGATCACCAAAGTAAGGAACATTCTTCTCACTGATCACCAATGTAAGGAGCATTCTTCCCACTGATCACCAATGTAAGGAGCATTCTTCCCACTGATCACCAATGTAAGGAGCATTCTTCCCACTGATCACCAATGTAAGGAACATTCTTCTCACTGATCACCAATGTAAGGAACATTCTTCTCACTGATCACCAATGTAAGGAACATTCTTCCCACTGATCACCAATGTAAGGAACATTCTTCCCACTGACCACCAATGTAAGGAACATTCTTCCCACTGATCACCAATGTAAGGGACATTCTTCCCACTGATCACCAATGTAAGGAACATTCTTCCCACTGACCACCAATGTAAGGAACATTCTTCTCACTGATCACCAATGTAAGGAACATTCTTCTCACTGATCACCAATGTAAGGAGCATTCTTCTCACTGATCACCAATGTAAGGAGCATTCTTCTCACTGATCACCAATGTAAGGAACATTCTTCCCACTGATCACCAATGTAAGGAACATTCTTCTCACTGATCACCAATGTAAGGAACATTCTTCCCACTGATCACCAATGTAAGGAACATTCTTCTCACTGACCACCAATGTAAGGAACATTCTTCTCACTGATCACCAATGTAAGGAACATTCTTCTCACTGATCACCAATGTAAGGAACATTCTTCTCACTGATCACCAATGTAAGGAACATTCTTCTCACTGATCACCAATGTAAGGAGCATTCTTCCCACTGATCACCAATGTAAGGAACATTCTTCCCACTGATCACCAATGTAAGGAACATTCTTCCCACTGATCACCAATGTAAGGGACATTCTTCCCACTGATCACCAATGTAAGGGACATTCTTCCCACTGATCACCAATGTAAGGAACATTCTTCTCACTGATCACCAATGTAAGGAACATTCTTCTCACTGATCACCAATGTAAGGAACATTCTTCTCACTGACCACCAATGTTAGAGACATTCTTCTTTCTTTTTTGGCTATTATTAATTATTTGTATCATTTCATTATCACTGAAGATAGGTTAGTTGCATGGAGCAGTCCTGGGTGTCAGTACACGAAGCACACCTCATCTCGTCTCCTCTTATGTATTCTCATATCTCAGCCTGCTGATCGTGTACAGTGATCTGTAGAAAGTCATTATTAGCAGAGTTCACTGAGACTTGAAAGTCATTTCAATGATTCCTCCGTGTTAAAAGCTGGGAAAGGCTGGTGTGGGCTGTAAGTGACACGGTGGAGCTGAGAGCAGCATGGCTTCATTTTCTCAGAAATGTAATGTTATTTGGTGACACGCGCCTCTAGATTAATGCTCGGTGTGATAATACATTACAGGTCCACTTTACACTTATAACAGGGGAGAGAACTTTCTATAATTATACTGTATTTGGCTGATGCGGACTCAGAATTCTGTTCAATAATAAGCACACAATGCGTCCATGAAAAAGGGATTTTTGACAATGATGTCCAATTAATTGGTGGGGTGTATGTCTCCTCCAGCTAACCCCCTGCGGACGCGGCAGGGAGCGGAGAACAATGGCTGCGGGGGGTGGCTGAAGAGCTGAAAGGCTCAGTGTGGGAGCCACGCAAAACCCAGAGAAATATCATTAATATTCAGAGATGGGATGGTGGCATTGTCAGTCACTGTTAGTATTTAGAATTCTGAACCAAGAATGCCATTTCCTTCCTGACTTCCCCCCTTTCTTCCTTCCTTCTCCCCTTCCTCCCTTCCTTCCTTCTCCCCTTCCTTCCTTCTCTCCTTCATTACTTCTTTCCTACCGTGCTTCCTTCCCTTCATCCTTCTTCCCTTCTTTTTCCTTCTGTCCTTCTTTTATTTCTTTTTTGTTCCCTTCCATCCATCCTTGCTTCCTTCCTTCCCTTCATCCTTCCTCTCTTCTTTTTTTCTTTTACCTTCTGTCCTTCCTGACTCCTGCCCCCTCCCCCCCTTCTTACTTCCTTCCTTCTCCCCTTCCTCCCTTCCTCCCTTCTCTCCTTCATTACTTCTTTCCATCCTTGCTTCCTTCTTCTGCTTCATCCTTCCTCCCTTCTTTTTCCTTCTGCCCTTCCTTTTCCCTTTCCGTTTCTTTTTTCTTTATTTCCCTCCTTCCTCCTTTTCCTTCTTTCTTAGCTTCCTCCCTTCCTTCCGTCCTTCCTTCTTTCTCTCCTTCATTATTTTTTTTCGTCTTTTCTTCCCCGCTTCTATCCTTCAATTCATCTTTTCTCCCTTCTTTTTCCTTCTGTTCTTCCTTTGTTTCTTTTTTCTGTATTTCCTTCCTTCCTTCCATCATTCCTTTCTTCCTTCTACCATTCCTTCCTTCCCTATTTTTCCTTCAGTCCTTCCTTCATTTTTTTTTTTTATTTCCCTCCTTCCTTCTTTTTCTTCCTTGCTTCCTTACTGCCTTCCTTCATTCCTTCTTTCCATCCTTTCTTCCTTCCTTCACTTCATCCTTCCTCCCTTCGTTTTCTTCATGTCTTCCCTTAATTTCTGTTTTCTTTATTTTCCTCCTTCCTCCTCTCTCCTGCCTTCCATCCTCCCTTCTCTCCTTCATTACTTCTTTCCATCTTTTCTTCCTTGCTTACTTCAATTCATCCTTCCTCCCTTATTTTTCCTTCTGTCCTTCCTTTGTCCTTCTTTTTTCTTTATTTACCTCCTCCTTCCTTCTTTCCATCCATCAATCATTCCTTCCTTTCATCATCCATCCATTCATCCATCATTCCTTCCTTTCATCATCCATTCATCCATCATTCCTTCCTTTCATCATCCATCCATCCATCATTCCTTCTTTTCATCATCCATACATCCATCATTCCTTCCTTTCATCATCCATCCATCCATCCATCATTCCTTTCTTCCATCATCCATTCATCCATCATTCCTTTCTTTCATCATCCATCCATCCATCATTCCTTCTTTTCATCATCCATACATCCATCATTCCTTCCTTCCATCATCCATTCATCCATCATTCCTTCCCTTCATCATCCATCATTCCTTCCTTCCATCATCCATCCATCCATCATTCCTTCCTTCCATCATCCATTCATCCATCATTCCTTCCCTTCATCATCCATCCATCCATCAATCCATCCATCCATCCATCCATCCATCCATCCATCCATTCATCCATCCATCCATCATTCCTTTCTTCCATCATCCATTCATCCATCATTCCTTTCTTTCATCATCCATCCATCCATCATTCCTTCTTTTCATTATCCATCCATCCATCCATCATTCCTTCCTTTCACCATCCATCCATCCATCCATCATTCCATCCTTTCATCATCTATCCATCATTCCTTCTTTTCATCATCCATTATTCCTTCCTTTCATCATCCATCCATCATTCCTTCTTTTCATCTTCCGTCATTCTTTTCTTTCATCATCTATGCATTCATCCATCCATCCATCATTCCTTTCTTTCATCACTCATCCATCCATCCATCCAGCCATCATTCCTTCCTTCAATTCATCCTTCCTCCCCTATGTTTCCTTTTGCCCTGGGACACAGTTACAATCGGGGCTGATGTATTGATTTGCACAGAACAATCTGTAAACATGAGTCCTGCAGGGGAGGACCAGGGCCACCTCATTAAAGTGCTGCTTCACCTTCATAGTCTATGCTCTCCATGTCTGGATGAGCAGCGGACATGGCTGCATTGTAGCCGGCAGGCAGATCCATGACCCTGGCTGTGCTGTCTTGGCAGGTGTACCTGAATCACAAGACTGGATGAAGAGAATTGTAGGTAGATGGTAATATCTTTGTATATCAATTATGCATTTAGCTGTTTTGTCTGTAGTTCAGCACATGTGGAAAGTGTTATGACATATTAAACCTTTTATATCATAATCTGTAGATGTTCAATGTTGGTGAACTGAGTCATATATGACAGTCTGACAGTATACAGGGTATAGAAGTTGATACGACGTATGTGCGACATTCTGTCCAAGCTGCAGCTTGCACTGTCTGATCTGCCATGATCACTGAATGTCAATATTAAAGTGGAACTCTAAGGAATAAATCATCCTCTAGCTAAAGGAAGAAGCAGCACAAGGAGTCAATCAGTTCTTGTACTGAAAGGGAGCATGCTTATGGGAGGAGAGATGTGTTAATCACTGTGCTGCTTCTCCTTTTACTGTCCAGTCACAGGCTGGGGGGAAGGTCCAGGACAATCTGGGCTCAGAATAAGTGGGTAGAATAATGCTGCCTTTCAGACTGAGGACAACCAGTGGCAGAAGTAAAGTACTGCAGAGGAAATCTGTGGATTGAAGGTGAATAGAGCAACAAAAGTTTGGTTTTGTTATTTTGTTTTTTAATAGGCTATTCATTTTTTTTAGCTCTGCATTCATTGTTCTTTCAATTTTTTATATTTTATTATTATCTTTCTATAATCCATCGCTCAGAAGAGATCATACTCAAAGCAGAAGGTTCTGTACCGTGTAATAGAGTCAATTAGACTTTACTGTATTGCACAATACTGCCAGTCTTACATACTTCAGGTGTTGGGGGGTGGTCAACGGATGGAGGAGGGGAGTACAATTATATGCAGGAATATATGTTACTGCACTACACAGTTGCTGATAATTTTAAAACTGTTTTATGATTAGAGTGTTTAGCCAGCTTTAGAATTTTGGGGGGCTTCCTCTATACTCCTTCTATATGCATATATCATATACACCCCATGTAACTGTACTCATATATAGGAGTCACCTTCGAGGGCTATTACCCCACCACTATTCACAGTTGTGATGTTTCTTGCAGGTAAATTCCAGGTCCTATCACCAGACTCCAGGCAGGTTGTAGAAGTGGGATCAGATGCCATACTGCAATGCAGTCTCTCCCCTCCCCTTGGGCCCGCCGGCCTCCAGGTGCACTGGTTCCGCTCTCTGTTTCATTCCACTGTGTTCCTGATGAAGAACGGAAAGGAGGAGAAAGATCAGCAGAGCCAGGAGTATGTAGGCAGAGCGTCCCTCCGCAACGGAACTGCGTCCGCAGAACTGACGCTCCTTCTGCGCAACGTTACTCTGAAGGATGCCGACACCTATCACTGCTTTGTGGAGGACATCGCCAGCGAACATTACAATGAGGCCATCATCGAGCTCGCTGTCATAGGTATGTTTGCTGATGGGAAATTGATTTGAAATGGTTCTCCTTCCTTACTATCCTCTTTTCCTTCCTTCCTTCCTCGCTTTCTCTTTCCTTCTTCCCTCCCTTCCCTCCTCCTCTCTCCCTTCCTTCCATCCTTGGTTCCTTCCTTCTTTTCCTTCCTTCCTTCTTCCTACCCCTCCTCCTTTTCTTCTTCCCTCTCTTCTTCCTTTCCATCTTTATAAGTTTGTTTGCCATTGGGAAATTGATTTAAAATGGTTCTGCTTCCTTGGTTCCTTCCTTCTTTTCCTTCCTTCCTTCTCCTCCCTTCCTTCTTCCTTCCTATCTCTCTTCCTTTTCTTCTTCCCTCCCTTCTTTCGTTGCATCTTTATAAGTATGTTTGCCATTGGGACATTAATTTCAAATGGTTCTCCTTCCTTCCTTCCTCTTTCTTCTTCACTCCTTCCTTCCTTTCTATCTTCTTTCTTTTCCTTCTTTTACTCCTCCTTTATTCCTTCCTTCCTTTCCATCATTCACTTCCTGTCCTCCTTCTTCTGTTCTTTCCTTCCTTCCTTCCTTCCTTCCTTCCTTCCTTCCTTCCTTCCTTCCTTCTTCTTTCCTCATTTTCTCCTTCCTTCCAACCTCCTCTCTCCCTTCTTTCCTTCAATTTCTTTCTTGCTTTTCTTCATTCCTTCCTTACCTCTTTTCTTCCCTCCTTCCTTCCTACCTCTCTTCCTTTTCTTCTTCCCTCCCTCTCTTCCTTTTCTTCTTCCCTCCCTCTCTTCCTTTTCTTCTTCCCTCCCTTCTTTCTTACCACCTTTATAGGTTTGTTTGCCATTGGGAAAATAATTTGACATGGTTTCTTTCTTTCTTTCTTTCTTTCTTTCTTTCTTTCTTTCTTTCTTTCTTTCTTTCTTTCTTTCTTTCTTTCTTTCTTTCTTTCTTTCTTTCTTTCTTTCTTTCTTTCTTCCTTTCTTTCTTCCTTCCTTCCTTCCTTCCTTCCTTCCTTCCTTCCTTCCTTCCTTCCTTACATCCTTCCATGCTCCATTTACTTCCTTTCCTCCTTCTTCTGTTCTTTCTTCCCTTCCTTCCTTTTTTTTCTATTTCTTTTCTTTCCTTTTCCTTCTCCCTTTGTTTTCTGTCTGTGAAACAAATAGGGAGATTTTCCCTCACTTCCTGTCTAATGTGCCACCCCTACAAAAAATGAAGGGGAGAATTATCACCAAGGTAGGCAGGAAGGCACAGAAAGCAATAAATAATGGTACATCCTCACGCTACAAAATAATTGCTTTCGTTTTCTTTACTTGTTCATATTGCTAGTAGGTCTGTTATTTTTCCACTTCCTTGAACAGGATGACAAAGCTGCAGTCAAATGTGCAGTAGTGTTGTCACCATGTGGAAAAGGTAATTTTTTATGGACTTATATTTAAATGGACTTGCATATGAGTACGGTGGCAGAGTGGCTCTCCTGGGCTGGATCACATGCTCCATCACTTCCGGGTGGGGATGTCAACCCATGTGATTACTCATGACACAAGCTGATAAGCAGGTGCCGGCCAATGATTGACCGCCGGCACCTGCTGATGTGCGAAGAGGATGACAGGACAGAGCTCTGTGAATTTAAACCTTACAAACCTTTGTCCTGTCAGTGGAGATGTGCAGGGTTTTGTTTCCCTGCAAAGCACATCCCTTAGTAAAAGCACCTCACACAGCACACATATACACTGGCTAAGAGCACATTTAACCATTTGGTAGCCCTAGATATTATCTCCTTCCCAGCTAGTGTCATTAGTACAGTGACAGTCTATAGTATTATCACTGAGCACTGTATTGGTGTCACTGGTCCCAACAAAGTGTCAGTTGGTGTCAGTTAGTGTCAGTGTGCCCGCCATACTATCACAGTCCCGCTAGAAGTTGCTGATTTCTGCCATTACTAGTGTAAAAAGTAGAAAACAGTAAAACAGTATCTCACAAAAGTGAATACACCCCTCACATATTTGTAAATATTTTATTATATCTTTTCACGTGACAACACTGAAGAAATGACATTTTGCTACAATGTAAAGTAGTGAGTGTACAGCTTGTATAACAGTGTAATTTTGCTGTCCCCTCAAAATAACTCAACACACAGCCATTAATGTCTAAACCGCTGGCAACAAAAGTGAGTACACCCCTAAGTGAAAATGTCCAAATTGGGCCCAAAGTGTCAATATTTTGTGTGGCCACCATTATTTTTCAGCACTGCCTTAACCCTCTTGGGCATGGAGTTCACCAGAGCTTCACAGGTTGCCACTGGAGTCCTCTTCCCCTCCTCCATGATGACATCACAGAGCTGGTGGATGTTAGAGACCTTGCGCTCCTCCACCTTCCATTTGAGGATGTCCCACAGATGATCAATAGGGTTTAGGTCTGGAGAGATGCTTGGCCAGTCCATCATCTTTACCCTCAGCTTCTTTAGCAAGGCAGTGGTCATCTTGAAGGTTTTTTTGGGGTCATTATCATGTGGAATACTGCCCTGCGGCCCAGTCTCTGAAGGGAGGGGATCATGCTCTGCTTCAGTATGTCACAGTACATGTTGGCATTCATGGTTCCCTCAATGATCTGTAGCTCCCCAGTGCTGGCAGCTCTCATACAGTTCCAGACCATGATACTCCCACCACCATGCTTGACTGTAGGCAAGACACACTTGTCTTTGTACTCCTCACCTGGTTGCCGCCACACACACTTGTCACCATCTGAACCAAATAAGTTTATCTTGGTCTCATCAGACCACAGGACATGGTTCCAGTAAATCATGTTCTTAGTCGTCAGCAAACTGTTTTCAGGCTTTTTTCTGCATCATCTTTAGAAGAGGCTGCCTTCTGGGATGACAGCCATGCAGACCAATTTGATGCAGTGTGCAGCATATGGTCCGAGCACTGACAGGCTGACCCCCCACCCTTCAACCTCTGCAGCAATGCTGGCAGCACTCATACGTCTATTTCCCAAAGACAACCTCTGGATATGACGCTGAACACGTGCACTCAACTTCTTTGGTCCACCATGGTGAGGCCTGTTCTGAGTGGAACCTGTCCTGTTAAATCTCTGTATGGTCTTGGCCACCGTGCTGCAGCTCAGTTTCAGGGTCTTGGCAATCTTATTATAGCCTAGGCCATCTTTATGTAGAGCAACAATTCTTTTTTTCAGATCCTAAGAGAGTTCTTTGCCATGAGGTGCCATGTTGAACTTCCAGTGATCAGTATGAGAGAGTGAGAGCGATAACACCAAATTTAGCACGCCTTCCTCCCATTCACACCTGAGACCTTGTAACACTTAAGAGGCACATGACTCCGGGGAGGGAAAATGGCTAATTGGGCCCAATTGGGACATTTTCACTTAGGGGTGTACTCACTTTTGTTGCCAGTGGTTTAGACATTAGTGACTGTGTGTTGAGTTATTTTGAGGGGACAGAAAATTTACACCGTTATACAAGCTGTACACTCACTACTTTACATTGTAGCAAAGTGTCATTTCTTCAGTGTTGTCACATGAAAAGATAGAAGAAAATATTTACAAAAATGTGAGGGGTGTACTTAACTTTCTCCCCAAACCAATCAATATACACTTATTTGGAATTTTTTTTACTAAAAATATATATAGCAGAATACATGTTGGCCTAAATTTATGAAGAAATTGTATTTTGAATTTATTTTATTGAATATATTTTATAGCAGAAAGTAAAAAATATTGCTTTTTTTCTCCAAATGTTTCATCTATAAGCACAAAAAATAAAAAAAAACCCAGAGGTAATCAAATATCACCAAAAGAAAGCTCTATTTGTGGGAAAAATTATATAAATTAAATTTGTGTACAGTATTGCATGACTACGCAATTGCCAGTTAAAGTAACGCAGTACCAAGAAGCAAAACATGGCCTTGTCATGAAGGGGGTGTGGGATTGGGGTGATTAAACTCAAGCAGTAGGTGCGTTTACAATAAGTTGCGCCAGTCCAAAACTATATTTTAGGGCATGGCAGCCACTTTTATTCAATAAAAGTTAAGTTCACATGTACATCAGTTGCCCACACAGGTGTTTCTTCCACACAATGTGCACAGATGAAAATACAGAGCCACCTGACTGACTTGTTGGCGGCACTGCTGCTCCTCTTACCAGTCCCTTTGACTGTGTTGTCCATCTCTCCTGGAACCAGTGGTGGCTGGTGCTGAAAATTTTTGGGGGGACACAAACCGAAAAATTCCGGAAAAAAAAACATCAATTGCAGCCTCACTGTGCCCATCAATTGCAGCTACTGTGCCATCAAACGCAGCCACTGTCCCCATCAAACGCAGCCACTGTGCCCATCAAACGCAGCCACTGTGCCCATCAAACACAGCCACTGTGCCCATCAAACGCAGCCACTGTGCCCATCAAACGCAGCCACTGTGCCCATCAAATGCAACCACTAAGTCCATCAAATGCTGCCACTGTGCTATCAAATGCTGCCACTGTGTCCATCAAATGCTGCCACTGTGCCCATTAACCGCTTCAGCCCCGGAAGAATTTACCCCCTTCCTGACCAGAGCACTTTGTTGCGATTCGGCACTGTGTCGCTTTAACTGACAATTGCGCGGTCGTGCGACGTGGCTCTCAAACAAAATTGACGTCTTTTTTTTCCCCACAAATAGAGCTTTCTTTTGGTGGTATTTGATCAACTCTGCGATTTTTATTTTTTGCGCTATAAACAAAATAAGAGCGACAATTTTGAAAAAAACGCATTATTTTTTACTATTCGCTTTAATAAATATCCCCCAAAAATATATAAAAAAAATGTTTTTCCTCAGTTTAGGCCGATATGTATTCTTCTACATATTTTTGGTAAAAAAAATCGCAATAAGCATTTATTGATTGGTTTGCGCAAAAGTTATAGCGTTTACAAAATAGGGGATAGTTTTATGGCATTTTTAATAATAATTATTTTTTTTACTAGTAATGGCGGCGATCAGCGATTTTTATTGTGACTGCGACATTATGGCGGACACGTCGGACATTTTTGACACATTTTTGGGACCATTGTCATTTATACAGCAATCAGTGCTATAAAAATGCACCGATTCCTGTGTAAATGACACTGGCAGTGAAGGGGTTAACCACTAGGGGGTGGGGAGGGGTTAAATCAGTACTAGGGAGGTGTTTCTAACTGTAGGGGGGTTGGGCTGTGTATGTCAGTACACTGATCTCTGCTCCGATGACAGGGAGCAGAGATCACTGACACTTGTCACTAGGCAGAACGGGGAGATGCTGTTTACACCAGCATCTCCCCGTTCATACTCTCCGTGAGACGATCGTGGGTATCCCCGCAGCGATCGAGTCCGCGGGACCCACGACCCGACTCACAGAGCTCCCGGCCGGCGCGCACGCAATGACACGGCGGGAAATTCAAATGGACGTGCCTGTATGTTTGCCCAGCCGTGCCATTCTGCCGACGTACATCATCGTGCGCCGGTCGGGAAGGGGGTAAATACTGCCACTGTGCCCCATCAAATGCTGCCACTGTACCCATCAAATGCTGCCAATGTGCCCATCAAATGCTATCACTGTGCCCATCAAATGCTACCACTGTGCCCATCAAATACCACCACTGTGCCCATCAAATGCTGCCACTGTGCCCATCAAAAGTTGCCACTGTGACCCCCCTCCGCCCGCTCGCCATCTGACCAGCACTTACCCTATCTCGGTGGCGGGTCAGGCAGCTGGTGACACATGCGTCCTCATGTGTCTCCTTCCCTCCTCCTGATAGGCGTCCAATCACAGCGCCATCTCTGGCCCATGGATTGGGGTTCTCCTGACACCCCTGATAGAAGCCGACCTGACTCCTGGAACTGAGAGCTCTGTCTCTTGGATGGGGCCCTCTGACCCCATAATGAGACCTCTGCCTTGTGGCTTCTGGCTGGGGCCCCAGAACCCGGGGTAAGACCTTCCGTCTCCCAAACTGGAAGCGGTCTCCAAACTGGGAGCCCTGAACTATCTCTAGACCTGCGTATATAATGACCCTGTACCCTGCAGTCAGCCAGGTTTCAGGTGTCTAGCAAAACCTGGACACAGTATTAAGACTTCTGATCCAGAACTACAAAATCTGGAGAAAGCCAAACACCCAGCTTTTTTCACTCAGAAATGATGGTTCTGAACCTCACATAAGGGACTTCCAGAGAACGTCGCATGACATGTCAGAATCAATGGTTTCCTAAGAGAGCTGTCTTTACCAGTCTGACTTGTGTCGATCCAACTTTAAAAATGCTTCCTGCACTACTTTGGTCCGACTTGGGCACGATTTCAGCCCATTTGAATGGAAGTCGGGATCGTCATCTTAACTGATCCGACTTGTGGCATGCGACTTGTGCTCATGTATTTAGACAATATGTCACGTTCCTAGAGAAGACTCTTCTTGCATGATAGACTCTAAGATTCAGGCAACAATACACATGCCTCCTGTATTTAGACAATATGACATGTACCTGGTAGGAGACTGAGTTGAAGAGGGGACTTCTCTTGCATGAAGGATGTCAAGATTCATTTTAAGAACACACATGCATCTTGTATTCAGACAATATATCATGTACCTGGTGGAGACCGTGTTTATGAAGGGCCTCTTTTGCACCTACAGCCCTGGAAGTGGCACACAGAGTAGACATGTCTTTGAAAGTTCTCCATTATCCAGGCTATGGTAAATCCAGTGATAGTGGACAAGCTATGAAAAGTCTTCAACGCTGCAGAACAAGTCCAGTTGACAGTGATGGGAGTAAGTCACACATGTGCAAGTCACAAGCAAGTCTCAAGTCTTAACCTTCAAGTCACAAGCAAGTCCCAAGTTACTGTGGCGAAAAGCAAGCAAGTCAAGTCGAGTCCCTGCTAGAAGTCAAGCAAGTCAAGTCAAGTCATTTATTTTGGTCAAGTCACAAATTAAGTCAAAATACTGATCTACCCCGAAGCCGGGACTCGGGGGGAGCTTTCTTTTGTGGGGGGGGGGGGGCTTTTGCCTAGGCCAAGACACAGCACTGGTGGTGCCAAGTCATTGCAAGTCAAATAGCCCAAGTCAAAGTCTAGTCACAAGTCATTAGTGACAAGTCAAAGTCAAGTCGAGTCATTTATTTAATTTTGTCAAGCAAGTCGCAAGTCCTCAAACAGGTGACTCGAGTCTGACTCGAGTCAAGTCAAGTGACTCGAGTCCCCCACCTCTGCCAGTTGAATATAATTAAATACTACTAGAAACTGAGAAAATAAGGAAACAGTGTGGCAAGAGTGTCGGAATAGACAGGCATTACCGGATCTGTCAAGACTGGCAGGTGTGTGGATCAGCTGGCTGTAGACTACCAGACAAGAACACCGGAACACTTGAACGAGCAATAGAAACATGTACTGGATACAAGCCAAAGTTGTTAACAGTCATGCCGTAAAGGTACCGATTCGGGAGACGGGACTGAAGTTTAGAGTTCAAGGCAAGGTCAGTAATATGTAGGTGGGGTGCAGCATGGTGCGGAGCAGGGGCGTTGCTAGGGGGTGGCTTTTGGGGCTATAGCCCCGAATCTGAGGCCAATAGCCTCGAGTCTCTGCAGGGGTCCCCAAGGGGAGGGGAGGCTCTCTGGGGACCCTTATGTAAGTGGGGGGGCTCTCTGGGGACCCTGATTTAAGGGAGAGGCTCTCTGGGGACCCTGATTTTAAGGCCTAGGCTCCCTAGGGACCCAGATTTAAGGGGGAGGCTCTCTGGGGACCCTAATGTAAGGGGGCCTCTCTGGGAACCCTGATGTAAGTGGGGGGGCCCTCTGGGTACCCTGATGGAAGGGGGAGGCTCTCTGAGGACTCTGATGTAAGGAGGAGGCTCTCTGGGGACCCTGATGTAAGCGGGGATATATATACACCCACACGTAAATTACTGTATATTATTATTATTAGTATATTACGTATATACATGTGTATGCCCGCCCAAGCGTATGACTTTCTTTACTACGCTGCTATGGGCTCTAGCCCCAGATCTTTTGCAGACCTAGCAACGCCCCTGGTGCGGAGGCAATAATACACACACACAGGTGCAATAGCAAGCTTGCATTGAAGAAATGCAGCAACAGTTCACAACAAACCCCGTGGGAGGACTGGCCAGTTGGGTGCACTCACAGTTTCCAGCAACGTGGAAGGAGCCGATTCCAGCTGCACTGACAGAATCTGTTGAAAGGGGACAGAGTGTGGCCTGGCTGTCTAGTGCCCAATCAGGAAAATGTCCAGAAGAAATGCGAACCTACCCTTTTCCTGCTCGTCGGGAACCTTTCTCTAATGATAGTACTGTCCCTCATAGGCGGGGTACTCTTTCCTACTCTACCCACTCACAAAAAAGCACAACAAGCCTGGGATCTAGGGCCCTAAATAGACTATGCCTGACCCAAGATGGCTGCCTGAGTCACATGGGGCAGCAGTATCCAATTGAGTGCTTCTCAGTGACCCAGGAAACCATAGAAGAACTGTGTTCCTCTCGACTTCCTCTCCAGCTGCGGTACTGCTGCGAGAGAGTGCCACCTGTAGTGGAGGAAGTAGACTGCACCTGCCTACAAATAGCTGGGCAGTAGAGGTACAAGGCAGAAGCTATCAAGCAGCAGGCCAAGGTAACAACAGGCAGGCAAAGGGCCAGGCGAAATTCACAAGGTAAGCTGGGTCATACATTAGAAACCAGAACAGCAGGACAAGTCAGAAGTTAACAAGAATGAGCTGAAGACCATTCATACTGGACTTGTGTATGTGCCCACACTGGTCTTTTCACACTGAAACTAACCTGTCCTTTCTCACACAATATTTTTTGCAAGGGCAATAAAAAAAGGGATTTATATACTGAATACTATCATTATCGGTATTAACCCCATCCAGGTACCAGAATACATTCATTTTTTGCTATGGTAAGCCTTTAAAACAACGTCCCCTTCAGTGAGGTTGGTGAGGAACCAAATGCCCCGATGTTCCTCTACTTCTAATCCTAATGTTGTCTATCCAGAAGAAGGCTGAAGGACAGACAGTGACTTATCCGCCAGTTTTCCTTTGAAGTGAAGAAAAAAAAAACCCTTCTTGACCCCAGCAAGGGCAATCATAATTCTTCCCTCGATAATCACTTCACTAGTAAATCTACTAATTATAGCCGGTGATGGCACATCTAGCAAGAAGGGCATCCAAACCACATTCACTCATCCTGTTGGTCCTCACCACCTCCTTTGGCAGAATACTCCCGAAGCCTGACCATTAATGAAGAACCGCTTAGCGATCAAATGGTTTCACTTTAGTCTAAAGGTGACCTTATTGTGATGGTCCTCTGGCAAACAATTGGACATCGGATGTTTACTTTTCTCTTGTACCGTCCACAATAGAGGCAATGTGGGGTGAGATAAGGCTATATTCACACCTTGGTGCTTGGCGGTGGTGTGTGTCACTTGCTAAGGAGGATCTATCAAAAATACAGAGGTGTGAATGTAGCCACATATCAATGGTCTATATCATATACCGAATGGTGTTATGTAGAAATGATGGACACATACTGTACATCTCCTGGCTATGACAGAGGACAGAAGCCGTTAATCCATTTGATCACACGTTTGCTGCATTCTGGATATATATACGTATATACATACATACACTACTATTACCAAAAGTATTGGGACGCATGCCTTTACACCCACATGAACTTTAATGACATCCCAGTCTTAGTCCGTAGGGTTCAATATTGAGTTGGCCCACCCTTTGCAGCTATAACAGCTTCAACTCTTCTGGGAAGGCCGTCCACAAGGTTTAGGAGTGTATCTGTGGGAATGTTTGACCATTCTTCCAGAAGCCCATTTGTGAGGTCAGGAACTGATGTTGGACGAGAAGGCCTGGCTCGCAGTCTCCTAATTCATCCCAAAGTGGGCTCTATCGGGTTGAGGTCAGGACTCTGTGCAGGCCAGTTAACTTCCTCCAACCCAAACTCATCCATGTCTTTATGGACCTTGCTGTGTGCACTGGTCCAAATCATTTGGTGGAGGGGGGATTATGGTGTGGGGTTGTTTTTCAGGGGTTGGGCTTGGCCCCTTAGTTCCAGTGAAGGGAACACTTAAGGTGTCAGCATACCGAGACATTTTGGACAATTTCATGCTCCCAACTTTGTGGGAACAATTTGGGGATGACCCAGGGGCAGACTGACCATTGAGCCACTCGGGCACTGCCCGAGGGCCTTGGGCCACTAGAGGGCCCCATCAGGGTTGCCAGCCTCAGTAAAACCAGGGATAGTATGTATAAATCTGTGTTTTTTTTACATCTGTCTGTGTATACTGTGTGTACATGTATGTGTATACTGTGTGATTGTATGTTGTGTGTGTGTATACTGTGTGGCCCCATAATCTCTGATTGCCTGGGGGCCCCATAATCTCCTATTGCCCGGGGGCCCCACGAGTTATCAGTCCGCCCCTGGGATGACCCCTTCCAACATGACTGCGCACCAGTGCACAAAGCAAGGTCCATAAAGACATGGATGAGGGAGTTTGGTGTGGAGGAAATTGACTGGCCTGCACAGAGCCCTGACCTCATCCTGATAGAACACCTTTGGGATGAATTAGAGAGGAGACTGCGAGTCAAGCCAGGGCTACAGACGCCCAGACCGGGTAGCTTTATATGTTGTCCTCTGTATTGTTTGTCCTGTTTGTATTGTTACTAGCGGCCGCACAACGTTTACAATTGTGTACATTTGCAATATATAACATAAATGCGTTTTTAATGTTTGAATTTTTTGAATAAATATAACTCTTTTATCATTAATATCTACGTCCATATTGTTGCACAGAGTAACCCTTTTGAACCCATCTCTATTGGGTTTTCCCCTTCATTCCCCCTCCTTTCCCCACATTTGTTACAGGGCTACAGAAAGCCTTGTTCCCTCCCCTAACCTGTATAATTATTTAAATTCAATGAAATTATGAATAAATAATAATAATATAATAGTAATAATATCAAATCATATAAAATGATTATAACAAATAATATAAATATTAATAACAATATTTTATAATATATCAAATTATAATTTAAATGATATAAAATGTTATATCAAATAATAAATATTGAATCTGGTCTGGTCCAATGATCCTGCAGCTTCAGCTTCCCTGTGTCAGTGAGTGGCTGCTGCAGGGGAGAGGAGGGAACCATAACAATGGCAGGTGCTACGGGAACCTTTGGGTGATGTCACAGAATTTCCAGCTGTTTTTAAGCATTCCCTGAGCCAGAGCTGCAGGATCACGTGACTGGACCGGAGCAGAATAAATATAGGTAAATATACAGATCTATTTTATACCAGTTAGGCAGGCTAGCAGAGCTGGGGGGGGGGGGGACATTTAAATAAAAAATTGTTACGTTTAGGATTTTCTTCAACATTAAAGCTGAACTCTATGCACAATAATTGTTATTCAAATATACTCCTCAGTAGCTGCAAAAGTTATAAAGGTGCTTTGTGTGCACCAAAATGTCTTTTGCAAACCTGGATATTACCTTGGAAAAGTAGCAGTGACTTCATCGCTGTACTATATATAGCCTGTGCAGACAACAGAGCTGTGGGAGGGGCCACAGACTGCCTGCAGAAAACTACAGGAGGGGGGCGGAGACAAGACCAGTCACCCTGCACAAGGAGAGCGAGCAGAGCTTTGGGAGGGGCCCAACAGGCCCCACCCACTACAGACTGCCTGCAGAAAACTACAGGAGGGGGCGGAGACAGACCAGTCACCCTGCACAAGGAGAGCGAGCAGAGCTTTGGGAGGGGCCCAACAGGCGCCATCCACTACAGACTGCCTGCAGAAAACTACAGGAGGGGGCGGAGACAAGACCAGTCACCCTTCACAAGGAGAGCGAGCAGAGCTTTGGGAGGGGCCCAACAGGCCCCACCCACTACAGACTGCCTGCAGAAAACTACAGGAGGGGGCGGAGACAAGACCAATCACCCTGCACAAGGAGAGAGAGCAGCAGCAACAGGAAGCTCCTGCACAGAGTTTACTGGACAGATCTGGAAGAAATACACAAATCACACTAAGGTTCAAGGAAGTATAAACATGGCTCTTGTATTTAGATGATATTTGCTTATCCGGGAGTGCGGCTTTATATTTTGTGAGTGTGGGTAAAAAGGCATGAATACCAATACATTGAGGATGAACCACTGTCAGGGATCAATAGTAATTGCATAATCAAAATCTGGGGAGAAGGACATGGTATATAGGTGGGTCTTATCCAGTAGGAGGGTCCATTTCATACTACAATCCTTGCTGATCACATGAGGTGCTGTTGTTACTGGTAGTGCAGATGCAAACTAAAATATTATATTATACATATAAAATACAAATTTTAAGTGGTCTGGGTGAACATTTTAGATGTCGGTGCGGATACTTCAGGCACCCAATATGGTAAGTATGCTCTTCAACTAAATTCCAGTAAAATGATACCACTTCATTCTCTTCTTAGTCTCTCTTGCTCGACCTTAATATTTATTGTGAAGATGGACAGGCATGCACAGAAATCAAAAAGGAAACTTTGACGTGTTTCGCACTATGTGCCACCCTCAAATTAAGCAACTTGTGCAAAATACGTCAAGGTTTTCTCTTTGAGATAAGAAAATGCGGTCGAGTAAGATTAACAAGAGAAAAAAAGTGGTTTATTTTACTGGAATCTTAACATACCAGGCAAGGTATGAAAGCCATTAACCTTCAAGCATGTGGTATGAAAAACTGGTTCCCTTGAGGCAGCAATGTTTCTGTGCCTTAAGTATGACATTGTAGGGGTTTAGTGTTTGGGGTATAGTTAGGGCTTAGAGTTGTGTTTCCAAACCTTGTTCCTCAAGTGCCTAACAAGCTATGTTTTGGGAATTTCCTTTAGATAAAATAGCTGGCATAAATACCAAGCCGTCACTGATTTAAAGCCCCTGTGTGAGGTGAAGAGGGAAATTGTAAAAAATGTACCTGTTGGGGTACTTGAATGATTGAGATTGAGAATAACTGACTTAGTGGTTCAAATAATGGACCCGTGACTTTTTTCAAATTTGTTTTGGATGAAAAAAGTAAAGAGTAGAAATGCTGTCAGGTTTTTGTTGCTGTCTGTGTCCAAATTAAGAAGATCTCCCTCACTTCAACTTCCCAGAGACACAACAGGAAGTGTAAGTCCCCCCAGAAGGAAGAGAAATCCCACCTTTGACAGTTGCTCTCCATGGGGACTAGGGACCATCATCCCCTGGGCATACAGTAAGGGTAAATCTGTCCACAATAGCTTATCATGTACCTAGTTAGAGGTTGAGGTGACTAGAGGTCTTCTCTTACACTGCTGGTCCAAACATCCATGAATTGCAGCACAGGGTAGTGAAAGGGCATAGAGTGCCATGAGTCCAGTTTACAGACTCTTCCTTCTTAAGACAGGCTTGAGATGCTTAAGCAGGCTGACAGGAAGGCAGCTGGCTAGAGCACAGAAGCACATAGCAGTGTGAGAGCATAGTCTGGACAGGCAGTGGTCAGCAACAGAGAAAGCAGACTAGGTAGCAGGCAGAGTCATGGTCAGGAGACAAGCTGAGGCCACCTAAAGGATCAGCAGTTGTGAGCCGTAGTCAGGGTCTAGCTACGGTTAAGACTGGGAACCAACAGAAATAAGACATGGTTAGGAATTAACCATGGTCAATCTAGGAATCAGTAGTAACAAGCCATGATCAGGAACTTACCAAGGACAAGCTGGGAATCAATAGGAACAAGCCATGATCATAAACTTACCAAGGAAAAGCCGGGAATCAACAGGAACAAGCCATGGTCAGGAACAAGCCATGGTCAGAAACTAGCTAAGATTAACCTGGGGATCGGCAGGAACAAGCCGTGGTCAGAAACTAGCCAAGGGTAACCTTGGAATCAACAGGAATAAGTTGTGATCAGGAATTAGGCAAAGTCAAGCTGGGAATCAACAGGAACAAGCTGTGGTCAGAAACTAGCCAAGGTCAAGCTGGTAAGGAGGAGGAGTGGAGTTACTTTTCTGAGACTGCTCAGCTAGGCTCTTTTTTTGTCATCGAGGGAACCGAAGAGAGCACATCTGCTGCATACTGTCCAGACTGCTGAGAGGCCAGACCAGCGAAGACACCTGAGGCAGCACAGGAGAGACCGAAGTGATCACATCTGCACCGCTGCTGCGGGGAGAGCAGAGCATCCTCTAACCCTCTACTTCCCACTGCTGAATCTCCAAAGGCACCCCCCCTTCTACAGAAAGAGTTCACGGCTGCACCACAGGGGCTGGTGAGATGGCACGGCCCATGTTCACACTGTTTTAGGGCTGGGCTCAGCCCTTCCTTCTCTGAGCTGGCCGCTCAGCTGTCAGCTAATTGCTAACTCCTATCTCTCCACAGTGGCTCACCTTTTGATGATATCCTGCTCATCAGTCCTGCCTACTTAAGCCATCCAGCCCAGATGATGATCTCTGCCTTCGCCTTGGTCAACATCACAGAGACTTTCTCCTGCACTCCTGTTAAAGACTTGCTTGTCTCCAGATCCTGCTTGCTGTTCCACTACGCTGATTCCTGGCTTCATAACTTTCTGGCTTGTCTCACTTTTCCGTTTCGGCTACCGAACTTTGGCTATGTTTTGACTACGTTTGTTCTATTTACTTTTATTATTAAACAAGTGTAATTTAGCTGTACTTCTGTCTCGGTCTGATTCATGGTTTCTGACACACTGCTAGCAGAACTGAGTTACTGGAGGCAGGACATTAAGTATAGTGCATCTATAGCCCATCTGTACCACACCTTTACTGCATCTTTATCACATCTATAAAGCATGCTGGTTTACTTAAACTGTCGTTAAGTGCACAACACTTCTTAATGGACCCCAACGATAGCCAGCAGAAGAACAACTTTAAGGACTGCCCCTCTCGTAAAAACCATTCTGCAAGTCCCCTTTGTTCCCTCTCCAGTATTGTTTCTATGGACAGTGCACATCTGGTTGGTCTATGCCTAGCTTAGTTACCATAGATGCACTTTGGCAATATAGTTCCTGTGCTCGGTAAATCAAACTTTTTCACTGTTCACTGCACTTTAGGTGGCATTGCTACTGTTTATGCTGATCTGAACACCAAGTGTCATGTTATGCCCAGTCCTTATTACTAATCACCCGTATGCTAAACTGTGTGTCAAAGGTGAGGTGTCAAAGGGGCTGAAGTTCTTAAAGAGGACAAGGCAAAGAACAGAGCACTCACTCTATCCAGCGGCTCCTGCGGGGGTAGTGCTACAGCCTTATCTCACATGGATTGCTTCAAACTCTGACTTACCTGAACATTTTAAAATTACTTTTTAAGTAGAATATATATATATATATTTATTTATGTATTTATTTTTTTCTATAGAGGAACTGATTGCAGTTCTTTGGTATAATATGAACTTTCCATACTTGAATAAGTACAATTGTCCGCCTATGAACCTCCAGGTCTGCCCAGTCTTACTTGTAGACAAATATAAAAAAACAAAAAAAACAAGCTTATATCAGTCATGCTGTTGTAGGTACACATGAATAATAATGTAATTAAGATTTGGCTCCTCTCCTTTGGTCAACAACCATGTTACATAACTAAAGGTAATGATAACCAACCCAAGATTGCACTATTCTAGGCTGCATGCTATTTGCTTTGCACTCGTAAGATGACAGGTTCCCGTTATAGTGTTTAAGGGGCAAAATTCCTGCCAGATCCAATCCTGGTTATCAGTTGGTACACCGGGGCTCTAGCTGTGGAACTTGTTGTCTGGTTTTGACACAAGGTTCAAACGAACCTGCCAGTCCAAGCTTCACCAGATTGTTTCATTTAGTGGTCAATTGGGATTCAAAGTCTCTACTGGTACCCTTTCCTGGACGGTCATAGTGGTAGTTGCCACCCCCCAATAAGAAGCATTCACCAAAAGAACTACACTATATAACCAAAGGTTTGTGGACAGACAACCATCACATCTACTTTATGAGCAGAAGAATGTTGACATTGCTCCACATTATTGAGCTCAGGTGTTTCCATTAATGGTAAATTGATTAATTCCATCAATGCTACACCTTACAAAGACATTTTTGATAACTGCTTCCAACCTTGCAACCTTGTGGTGAAGGCCCTAATTATTGATTCCATCATTATTTCCCCATGTGCACAAAGCCAGCTCCATAGAGACCTGGTTTGAGTTTTGTGTTTGCAGGAACTCCAAGTGGCCTGCACAGAGCCCCAACCTCGGCTCTACTAAACACTTTTGGATGAATTAAAATGCCAATGTGAGCCAGGTCTTCTCATCCACTATCAGTACCAGCCCCCACAAATGCTTTTTTAGCTGAATGGGCACAAAATCCTACAGACACTCTCCAAAATCTTGTGGAAAGCCTTCCAAAAAGATTAGAGGCTGTTGTAACTGAAAAAGAGGCGCTCCATATTAATGCCCATGGGTTTAGATTGGGATGTCCAACAAGCTCATTCACGGTAGGTGCAAACCTTTGGCCGTATTAGGCCGTATTAGGCCAATGGAATCACATACTGTATGGGTATTCTCGACCCATAACCCATTAAGGTGGCAAAAGAGGGTATCCCACGGGGTTCTGCAGGTGATGGCAGTTGTACCGTCTTCGAACTGGGTTTCCTGTTAGGGTTGCTCACTGGGCACCCTACCAGTGTTGAAATGGTAAGTGGTCATTTTTTTTTTTTTTTTGGAGCCCTAATACTTGGGAGTAACATAAAGCCACCAAATCACTGGGTTCTCTATTACATTAGGGGGGCTGGTTTCATTAGAGAGAGATGTTCCGCCCCTCAAGGAAGACAGGCAGGATGTCTGACCACCAGACAAGGCATAGTGGGATTGGCTGTCCGTGTTTATGCCCTGTTCACCCTGAGGGCATCCAATGAGCCCTTGTGATATAAGGGGGGGGGGGGGGGGGGGGTATTTGGCCAGACTGTATTGCTTAACTGCAAGTGGAGAAAAGCCGGGTGGTACACCAGACTGTGCTGTTTGTCAGGGCTTTGTAAATCACAGAACTGACTGGATAAAATACAGATCTATAGGCCGGTAAAACAGTTACTTTATACTGTGTTTTAACTGATGCGACTACAAAGGCATGCGACTTTGCATTGGGACTTGCTTGTGACTTGTTGTGACTTCAGTGCGATATCATGCTACTTTGGCCCATCATAACAATGCAGAATGTGACAAAAATGATTGAACTTACAAAACCCTCTGAAGTTGCACCGAAAGTCACAAAGATAGGCAAAGAAACCAACTTTCTTGCAACTTTTCTGATTTTAACATTGCAGTTTATGGCACTCATGTCGCAAGAAAGACGCATTAAAAGTGGTGCAGGAACTTTTTTGTCGATGCTACTTGAGTCACAGCAATTAATATGACACCCATTGAAATAAATGTGTTTTGACTTGTCATGCGACTTTCTTTGTCACGCCGCAATATTCCCCACACACACGTGCCTGAAAATGGCTGTTCAGTAATGTTGGGTGCTGTAATGACCACAGGCTGGAAACTGTAGACAATCAGTGTTTAGAAATGTCATCGGCACACAAGGATTCACAAAAGGGCCAAAGCTTTATTTTCGTGGTCACATGATAACCATACGGCAACGTTTCGGGTTCTACGTAGGGCCCCTTCATTAGGCCTCACTTGCCTGATGAAGGGCCCTGCATGGCTCTGAAACATTGCCGTATGTTTAAGTGTGACCACAAAAATATGGCTTTAAACCTTTTGAGGAATCCTTGGTGTGCTGATGACATTTCTTTACTTTTTTCCGTGTTGCACGTCACAGCATGTCCATGAGAGGTCACAGCAGTGTGAACCAGGGCTTAAGGCTCCATTCACACTTGTACAATTTGTCATGCAACTTTGTACTTTAAAGTTGCATGACAAGTCATCCTGCATGTTCTCCGATGATAACCCTTCATATACAGCTGTGCTCATAAGTTTACAACACCTGGCAGAATTTAGATTTCTTGGCTATTTTTCAGAGAATATGAATAATAACAACAAACATTTTCTATCACTCATGGTTAGTGTTTGGCTGAAGCCATTTATTATCAATCAACTGTGATTACTCTTTTTAAATTATAATGGCAACAGAAACTACCCAAATGACCCCGATCAAAAGTTTACATACCCAGTTCTTAATACCGCGTATTGCCCCCTTTAACATCAATGACAGCTTGAAGTCTTTTGTGGTATTTGTGGATGAGGCTCTTTATCTTCTCAGATGGTAAAGCTGTCCATTCCTCTTGGCAAAAGGCCTCCGGTTCCTGGAAATTCTTGGGCTGTCTTGCATGAACGGCATGTTTGAGATCTCCCCAGAGTGGCTCAATGATATTGAGGTCAGGAGACTGAGATGGCCACTCCAGAACCTTCACTTTATTCTGCTGTAGCCAATGACAGGTGACTTGGCCTTGTGTTTTGGATCATTGTCATGTTGGAATGTCCAAGTACATCCCATGCGCAGCTTCCTGGCTGATGAATGCAAATGTTCCTCCAGGTATTTTTTGATAACATACTGCATTCATCTTGCTATCAATTTTGACCAAATTTCCTGGCCTTTGTAGCTCACACATCCCCAAAACATCAGAGATCCACCTCCGTGTTTCACAGTAGGAATGGTGGACCTTTCATCATAGGCCTTGTTGACTCCTCTCCAAATGTAGTGTTTATGGTTGTGGCCAAAAAAAGCTCAATTTTGGTTTCATCGCTCCAAATGACTTTGGAAAGGTTTGAGGCTTGTCTTTGTGCTGTTTGGCGTATTGTAAGTGGGTTACTTTGTGGCATTTACATAGTAATGACTTTCTCTGGCGACTCGACCATGCAGCCTTCTTTCTTCAAGGTAGTGCAAAAACCTTTTCCAAAACCCACAAATCGTACCAAAACTATGTAATATGAGTACCTCCCTAACTAGTCAATCAATTTGTATCCATTCAGGAAGGCCATGCACTGCATAGCTGTTGGTCGAGGAGATTGTACAATCAAATTGTATTGTGTTGTGAGGTTTAGCCAACCAAGGCAAAAGAAAAAAAAATAAACAAAACTTCTCGGTTGTGTTTTGGTGATGCCCACTCACACCCGAGACCAGGGGAGGATCCATGGGGGGGGGGGGCAATTGGTAATTGCCCCCCCCATTAAAGGGGGATGCTACTGGGGACCAGGGGCAGATCTAGGGGGGCAACTGGGCAATTAATTGATGCTGCCCCCCCCTCTCCCGAGAAAATAGTGAGCGGGCAGTCATGCCAGTAAGCAGGCCGATAGGCGAGTGGGAAGGCCGGACAGTGAGTGGCGGGCGAACAGAGAGATGACATCATCTCTCACCGCCCGGCTTGCACCATCGCCAGTTCAGCCCTCACTGTGCAGACGTGGGAAGCAGAGAGATTGCATCATCTCTATGGTGCCTGCCGTCACTCTGGGACACAGAAAATGACAAACCACATCTTGTAGCAGACAAATGATGTGGCAAGTGACAATCCGCACCTTGTGGCAGGCAAGTGACGTGTCAAGTGACAATCCGCACCTTGTGGCAGGCAAGTGACGTGGCAAGTGACAATCCGCACCTTGTGGCAGGCAAGTGACGTGGCAAGTCACAATCCGCACCTTGTGGCAGGCAAGTGACGTGGAGAGAGACATTTCGCACCTTGTGGCAGGCAAGTGACAATCGGCATCTGAAGGCAGGTGACGTGGCAAGTGACAATGCGCATCTGGCGGCAACTAATGTGGCTAGTGACATGCTGAACCTGAAGGCAGGTGACGTGGCAAGTGACAATCTACATCTTGTGGCAAGTAACGTGGCATGTGACAATGTGCATCTGGTGGCAGGTGACATGGCAAGTGACAATCCGCATCTTGTAGCAGGCAAATTACATGGCAAGTGACAAACCGCATCTGGTGGCAGGTGACGTGGCAAATGACAATCTGCATCATGTGGTAAGTAACGTGGCAAGTGACAAACCACATCTTGTGGCGGGCAAGTGATGTGGCAAGTGACAATCCGCATCTGGTAGCAGGTGACGGTGACAAGTGACACGCTCAGGGCTCCCACTGATTTTCATTGTGGTGAGTTGAACTATTTCATTTTATATTACAATGTAATATAAGAAATAATGGGCTTCAATCATCCTGACACCATAACAACCATGGTGCCGTGATGATTGAAGCACCAACACCAGCTATTTCACCCCATAAATTGCCCACGAAAAACCTTATTTTCTGGCAGTGCCCCTCCCGAGACTAGACTCTGGGTCCGCCCCCGCCCTAGACACAGGCCAAGTGTGCCTAATGGTAGATAGATGGCTGGAAATAACCGATTTTCCTCTTTTTTTTTTTTTTAAATATTCCGTTATCAGCATTCTTCCCCATTCATAGTCTCCTCTCCGTCTTCTTTGTACAAGTCTAATTATATTTGTCTTCTCGGCTTCTGTGAAGGTCGTTGCAAATGAGATTCAGGTTGATTTTTCATGGATTACTAAATTGGGATGTGGCGGTCGGACATCATTGGAGTGGAATTGAATAATTAAAATAGGAGGGGGGGGAGGGGGGGGGGGGGGGTCAGTCATGCGTTAAGATACTTTGACACCTGTCATAGCAGGGATCAGATGATGGCCGTGTACAGATCTGCACCACCAGATGCAATGCAAACAAAATCCAAGTAAATGCTGAATATTAAAAAAATAAAAATAATCTATGAATTAAAAGAAAAAAAATCAAATATTTGCTAAACGGATGAAGTCATTGGATGATGTTGTCTTTCTATTCAAAGAATTAAAGCTGAACTCCGAGGATGGAACGTTTTTACCTTCACAGTGGGTTCCTTTCCCTACCGCGAAGGTTAAATGCCCGCTTTGCCTGGAGGATGAGGAGTAAAGTGATCGACTCGCCTCGTTCCTCACTCCCATCGCTGTCTGTGTTCTCCTCTGCTGTCCGATGTTCCGGGATGTGGATGGGTCTTCAGCGTCCATCAATGGGCCTCCATCGTATACGATGACGTCATAGAGATGTAACTCTTTGGGCGGCGAAGCGGAGAGGTTTCAGGAGATCGGTCACATAAAGATTAGGAAGTCTGCAGAAGTGAGGAATAATCTACACTATATTATCAAAAGTATTGGGACGCCTGCCTTTACACACACATGAACTTTAATGGCATCCCAGTCTTAGTCCGTAGGGTTCAGTATTGAGTTGGCTCCGCCCTTTATAACAGCTTCATCTCTTCTGAGAAGGCCGTCCGCAAGGTTTAGGAGTGTGTCTATGGGAATGTTTGACCATTCTTCCAGAAGAGCATTTGTGAGATCAGGCGCTGATGTTGGATGAGAAGGCCTGGCTCACAGTCTCCGCTCTAATACATCCCAAAGGTGTTCTATCGAGTTCAGGTCGGGACTCTGTGCAGGCCAGTCAAGTTCCTCCACCCCAAACTCGCTCATCCATGTCTTTATGGACCTTGCTTTGTGCTCTGGTGCGCAGTCATGTTGGAACAGGAAGGGGCCGTCCCCAAAGTGTTCCCACATGAGTTGGGCGGCACAGTGGTGTAGTGTGTAGCACTCTCACCTAGCAGTAAGAAGGGTCGCTGGTTTAAATCCCAACCACGACACTACCTGTCTGGAGTTTGCATGTTCTCCCTGTGCCTGCGTGGGTTTCCTCCCACACTCCAAAGACATGCTGGTAGGTTAATTGGGTCCTGTCTAAATTGTCCTTAGTATGTATGAATGTGAGTTAGGGATCTTAGATTGTAAGCTCCTTGAGGGTAGGGACTGATATGAATGTACAATGTATATGTAAAGCGCTGCGTAAATTGACGGCGCTATATAAGTACCTAAAATAAAATAAAATGAAATTGTCCAAAATGTCTTGGTATGCTGACGCTTTAAGAGTTCCCTTCACTGGAACTAAGGGGCCAAGCCCAACCCCTGAAAAACAACCCCCACACCATAATCCCCCCTCCACCAAATGATTTGGACCAGTGCACAAAGAAAGGTCCATAAAGAGATATAAGAGCGAGTTTGGGGTGGAGAAACTTGATTGGCCTGCACAGAGTCCTGACCTTGCCCTGAAGGAACACCTTTGAGATGAATTAGAGCAGAGACTGTGAGCCAGGCCTTCTCATCCAACATCAGTGCCTGACCTCACAAATGGGCTTCTGGAAGAATGGTCAAACATTCCCATAGACACACTCCTAAAACTTGTGGACAGCCTTCCCAGAAGGGTTGAAGCTCTTATAGCTGTAAAGGGTGGGCCAACTCAATATTGAACCCTACGGACTATTAGGGCGTACACACGGTCGGACTTTGTTCGGACATTCCGACAACAAAATCCTAGGATTTTTTCCGACGGATGTTGGCTCAAACTTGTCTTGCATACACACGGTCGCACAAAGTTGTCGGAAAATCCGATCGTTCTAAACGCGATGATGTAAAACACGTACGTCGGGACTATAAACGGGGCAGTGGCCAATAGCTTTCATCTCTTTATTTATTCTGAGCACGCGTGGCACTTTGTCCGTCGGATTTGTGTACACACGATCGGAATTTCCGACAACGGATTTTGTTGTCGGAAAATTTTATCTCCTGCTCTCCAACTTTGTGTGTCGGAAAATCCGATGGAAAATGTCCGATGGAGCGCACACACGGTCGGAATTTCCGACAACACGCTCCGATCGGACATTTTCCATCGGAAAATCCGACCGTGTGTACGGGGCATTAGACTGGGAGGCCATTAAAGTTCATGTGCGTGTAAAGGCAGGCGTCCCAATACTTTTGACAATATAGTTTAAATTTATAGCATGATTTATCATCCCCAAGGCAAAATTAATAGTTAACCTTTGCCGCAGAGAGGGGGACCCATACTTTTCAATGATCCTTGACCTGTCCTTGTGCCAAAAAGGGCCCCTTAATTTTTGACAGAAAAAAAAAATCAGATCAGGCACAAAAAAATAAAAATAAACCCCCTAAAAAAACAAAACCACACATACGAAAACACTATTAAATAAATGATAATAATATATTCTAAATATATCCTAATATAAAATTCTATTAATAAAAATGTAAACCATATTTTGCCCATAACATTTCCATGAAGTTTCACAGCTAAATCAGTTTTGCATAAATGATTGTGTCTATCTCCGATCTTTTCAATTATTTATACAGTATTTTAATCTCTTTTTTTTTTTTTTAAACCTGCTCAGCAAAGTTATAATGTGCTAGTATGCATCCCATACTAGCACATTATGTGAAACTTACCTTATAACGAAGCATTCCAGCATTGTGCTGTCACTGCTGACAGGGCTTCCATCTTTACCTGGGTTGGCGGGCTCCGGTTCTTTGATTGGACGAGCCACGAAGAATGTCTCTCCCGCGCATGCATGTGGAAGCTGCTGTTCACGGCGCAGGTCTCTGTGGGAATGACACGGGTGTGACGTTCCATCAGAGCGCATGCGGCGGTGACGCCACCCTCAGCTTCACAAGTAAATATCTCCGGTGCAGGTGTAGGAGATGTTTACTGTACCTATAGGTAAAAATCATCCATGGGAGTCTACTCTCACTTTAAGGAACTGGAATGATTTTATACACATTTCCTTCACCTGAAAAAATATGTTTAAAATATTGTGGGCACTGGGGGTGGTACACGCTCCAAAAAATCTAAGCAGGGAGTATGCAGTCAGTTTTGCTCTTCTGCTCCTGGTGACACTATCCTCGTGCATTTGCCGGCAATTCCTGGCTGTAAAAGTGACAGCCCGGAGTTGCTGTGTAAACACAGCAGCTAGGAAGATGCTGATGTCACAGACAGTGTTTATAAACATTGTTCAGAGACGAGATAGAGAGATACACAGTACCATAGTTTATAACATTGATCCAATAGAAATGGAGAGATATAATGTAACACTGTTTATAAACATTGTTCAGACAGGAAATAGAAAGATACAACGTAACACTGTTTATACAAGGATAGTTACCACCGCTCCAGGCCGTTCGGGTTCAAATCTCCCGTCCTCCACTGTGTGAGAGCTCCAGGTGCTGTTGTATGCGTGCAGGAAAAAGATCTGGACAGCCGCACTCCGGAATAGGCAAATTAAATAAAATCTTCTTTATTCAATAATGTGGCATAAAATTAGTACATGACACTGTTGGAGCAATACAACTTGACCGCTAACGCGTTTCACGTTCTTACAGAGCGCTTACTCGTAGCTCATGAGTAAGCGCTCTGTAAGAGCGTGAAACGCGTTAGCCGTCAAGCTGTATTGCTCCAACAGTGTCATGTACTAATTTTATGCCACGTTATTAAATAAAGAAGATTTTATTTATTTGCCTATTCCTGAGTGCGGCTGTCCAGATCTTTTTCCTGCACGCTAACACTGTTTATAAACACTGTTCAGACACAGGATGGAGAGATACTAAGTAACATTGTTTATAAACTTTGATCAAACAGGAGATAGAGATATACAATGTAACAGTGTTTATAAACATGGTTCAGACAGGAGATAGAGAGATACAGCGTAGCATTGTTTATAAACATTGATCAGACAGGTGATAGAGAGATACAAAGTAACAGTGTTTATAAACATTGTTCAGACAAGTTACATAGTTAGTAAGGTTGAATAGAGACACCAGTCCATCCAGTCCAACCCGAGTGAGTGTCTACAATTGTCCCTATCCCTGTACATTGTGTCTCAATAAGATGCTCATCTATTAGATTATTATTTATTTAAGGTACCCATATAGAACTGTGCGCTTTACGCAGCGCTCCACACATACATCGCACGCTCACATCAGTCCCTCAAGGAGCCCCCAATCCAAGGTCCCCAAATCACATTCATATACTAGGGCCAATTTTGGATAGAAGCCAATTAACCTCCCAGCATGTCTTTGGAGTGTGGAGGAAACCGGAGCACCCGGAGGAAACCCACGCAGGCACAGGGAGAACATGCAAAATCCAGGCAGGTAGTGTCATGGTTGGGATAGAGTGGATACAGGTGATACAGGTGATAGAGTGATACAACGTAGCATTGTTTGTAAACATTGTTCAGACAGGTGATAGAGAGATACAAAAGTAACAGTGTTTATAAACATTGTTCAGACAGGTGATAGAAGATACAAAGTAACAGTGTTATAAAACATTGTTCAGACAGGTGATAGAGAGATACAAAGTAACAGTGTTTAAAAACATTGTTCAGACAGGTGATAGAGAGATACAAAGTACAGTGTTTTATAAACATCTGTTCAGACAGGTGATAGAGAGATACAAAGTAACAGTGTTTATAAACATTGTTCAGACAGGTGATAGAGAGATACAAAGTAGCATTGTTTATAAACATTGTTCAGACAGGTGATAGAGAGATACAAAGTAGCATTGTTTATAAAACATTGTTCAGACAGGTGATAGAGAGATACAAAGTAACAGTGTTTATAACATTGTTCAGACAGGTGATAGAGAGATACAAAGTAGCATTGTTTATAAACATGTTCAGACAGGTGATAGAGAGATACAAAGTAACAGTGTTTATAAACATTGTTCAGACAGGTGATAGAGAGATACAAAGTAACAGTGTTTATAACATTGTTCAGACAGGTGATAGAGAGATACAAAGTAACAGTGTTTATAAACATTGTTCAGACAGGTGATAGAGAGATACAAAGTAGCATTGTTTATAAACATTGTTCAGACAGGTGATAGAGAGATACAAAGTAGCATTGTTTATAAACATTTGTTCAGACAGGTGATAGAGAGATACAAGTAACAGTGTTTATAAACATTGTTCAGACAGGTGATAGAGAGATACAAGTAGCATTGTTTATAAACATTGTTCAGACAGGTGATAGAGAGATACAAAGTAACAGTGTTTATAAACATTGTTCAGACAGGTGATAGAGAGATACAAAGTAACAGTGTTTATAAACATTGTTCAGACAGGTGATAGAGAGATACAAAGTAACAGTGTTTATAAACATTGTTCAGACAGGTGATAGGAGAGATACAATGTAGCATTGTTTATAAACATTGTTCAGACAGGTGATAGAGAGATACAAAGTAGCATTGTTTATAAACATTGTTCAGACAGGTGATAGAGAGCTACAAAGTAACAGTGTTTATAAACATTGTTCAGACAGGTGATAGAGAGATACAAAGTAACAGTGTTTATAAACATTGTTCAGACAGGTGATAGAGAGATACAAAGTAGCATTGTTTATAAACATTGTTCAGACAGGTTATAGAGAGATACAAAGTAACAGTGTTTATAAACATTGTTCCGACAGGTGATAGAGAGATACAAAGTAGCATTGTTTATAAAACATTGTTCAGACAGAAATCAAATCCTTGGTCATCTGCTATGTGGAGTCCACAAATGTCGGACATGTTGTCTTCAATGGTGATGATGAATTGATAAAGAAATGTAGAGATAAGTCTCCGTAGCTCCTGTATTGGATAATGTGGTGCTTTGAGGAGATGAGGTGTAATCCGGGTGAAGGAGAAGATAACGAGGGATATATCAGGACGGAGTAGAAACATGTTTGATCTTCAAAGGATTTAAGTGGGTATTTGTCTAATTATACATAGTTAATGGAGTTTTTCTTTTTTTGGATCCTTAAACCCCCGGCTCACTTCATCCCGGCATTACCAGCCTCTCCTCAATCTCAGAGATCTAAAAAGAAAAGATTACCTGACCCCGAGTCCGGGATTCTGTCCGGGATTCTGTCCGGGATTCTGGAAAATGACCGGACCTTGAACCTCATCGCTTAGAAGGACTATAAAAGTCTTTCATCAGTTGTGTAAAAGTTTTCTACAATAGTACTGAAGAGTCCCACATATGGCCCACCGGAGATGTGCTAAAACAAGAGCAACATCTACAGGAAAATAGAAGATTTTATATGGCGTGTGTAGAGAGCTTACAAACAAAAATAAAAAAAAGAGGCCGAGCTAAGAGAATACATTTGGGAAATTTTAGATTTTTTAATTTTTTTACAATTTCTATATGAAATTAAAATATGTCTTATAAATCATATTAATTATATTCATAAATACAATATAGACAGATTCTATTGAAATCTGATATATATTTTTTTTTTTTGCTAGAAATATTACATTGGAAAATAAAATGATGGCAGTTACAATTTTAAACTTTATATGCAGTGCCTTGAAAAAGTATTCATACCCCTTGAAATTTTTCACATTTTATCATGTGACAACCAAAAACATAAAAGTATTTTATTGGGATTTTATGTGATAGACCAACACAAAGTGGCACATAATTGTGAAGTGGAAGGAAAATGATAAATGGTTTTTAACATTTTTTTACAACTAAATATGTGAAAAGAGTGGGGGGTACATTTGTATGGCGCCGCCCCCCCCCCCCCCCCCCCCAAGTCAATACTTTGTAGAACCTCCTTTCTCTGCAATTACAGCTGCAAGTCTTTTTGGGGATGTCTCTACCAGCTTTGCACATCTATATCAGTGTTTCTCATCTCCAATCCTCGGGGTGCCCCCACAGGTCATGTTTTCAGGCTTTCCATTATTTTGCACAGGTGATTTGATCAGTTTCACTGCCTTAGTAATTAGCAACACTGTTTCATTGTGAGGGAAATCCTGAAAACATGACCTGTTGGGGTGCCTTGAGGACTGGAGTTGAGAAACACTGATCTAGAGAGGGACATTTTTGCCCATTCTTCTTTGCAAAATCTCAATTGGATTCTCAATGTGATTTAGGTCTGGACTTTGACTGGGCCAGTCTAACACATGAATATACTTTGATCTAAACCATTCCCATTGTAGCTCTGGCTGTATGTTTAGGGTCGTTGTCCTGCTGGAAGGTGAACCTCCGCCCCAGTCTCAGGTCTTTTGCAGACACTAACAGGTTTTCTTCTAAGATTGTCCTGTATTTGTCTCCATCCATCTTCCCATCAACTCTGACCAGCTTCCCTGTCCCTGCTGAAAAAAAAGCATCCCCACCACATGATGCTGCCACCACCATGTTTCACAGTGGGGATGGGGTGTTCAGGGTGATGTGCAGTGTTAGTTTTCTGCCACACATAGCGTTTTTCTTTAGGCCAAAAAGTTCAATTTTGGTCTCATCTGACCAGAGCACCTTCTTCTACATGTTTCCTGTGTCCCCCACATGGCTTCTCACAAACTGCAAACAGGACTTCTTATGGATTTCTTTCACCAACGTCTTTCTTCTTGTCACTCTTCTATAAAGATCAGATTTGTGGAGAACATGACTAAGGCCTCTTTCACACGAGGGATCCGTATGTCCGTTTTTCATCCTTCCGTTTTCGGATGAAAAACGGACATACATGTATCCCTATGGAGCGTCGGATGTCAGCGGTGACATGTCCGGCTGACATCCGACCCCGCTCCGATCCGAAAAGTGTAACGGAGGAAAAACCTACTTTTCCATCCGTTTTCGGATCGGATGACGATGGACACTACGGACCGTCATCATCCGATCCCCCCATAGGGGAGAGCGGCGCTCTGACAGGTCCGTCGCTGCACAGGCTGCAGCGATGCACCTGTCATCTTCCTGCTCAGCGGGGATCGGCGGAGCTATCCCCACTGAGCAAGCGGATGTTCACGGGCGGATCATCACTGATCCGCCCCGTGTGAAAGAGGCCTAATAGTTGTCCTGTGGGCAGATTCTTCCACCTGAGCTGTGGATCTCTGCAGCTCCTCCAGAGTTACCATGGGCCTCTTGGCTCTTCTCTGATTAATGCTCTTCTTGCCCGGCCGGTCAGTTTAGGTGGACGGCCATGTCAGGGCATTAGTGTATCTTGGAAGAATAGCACCTCATATCAGTGGGAGGAATAGTCCCCAAAGGGCCAGATGCATACAAGCAAAGGGTCACATCCGACCCACAGGCCACAGTTTGGAGACCAGTGGTTTGAAGGAAACCTTCCACAAACGTGGGAAATTCAAACCACATATGATTGAATAAAAACAACGGTTAACTTCACTGAAAACCCTTCTCCAAAATGATTGGCAGCTCCAGAGATATAGATACAGCTGAAGTTCTATGTAAATATTGACTTTTTGTAAAAAGGATCAAATGACACCTCAATTCCTCCCACCTCTTGGATCCAATTGTTTCATTCTTATCATGGGCAGCCTTGGTGACCAATAGGAATGTTCGGGAGGTAGAAGGGCACAGACCTGAGGCTAACCTTTCCAAAGTCGAGGTTGGTCTATCATTGCAGCTTCTTATGGATCTTCTGATCGTCTCCCTGAAGGCAACCTGTATTCAATAACAGTTCGGCAATGGAGAATGTTTTCTGTGATGTTTGTCAGATAAGATTTTCTTGGTTTATTTTATGATTTAGATTAAGATTAGAATAAACTTCAGGAACCATTCAGGCAGAAAACCACAAGGTTCCTCTAATGGTCACAGATAGGCATCTGAGCTGCTTAACTCTTTCCATACTGAGTTATCCAGACTAGCTGAGCAGCTGAACGTGCCAGGGAGTTTGGGAGGAAAAGAAAGAAGCTTGCTGGCCAGGAAACTTTAGAAAAAAAGAAAAGACAGTTCAACATCTGCAGACATGTAAATTATAAAAGACATAAAATATAGTCAACTGTGTAAGACGACCATTCACAACCAGGGTTCCTTCCAGAGGTTGCTTGGGGTTCCTTGGAAAAGTGGTGGATAAACCCCTCCAATCTAATGGTGCTTGCATAGTTGCAGGCCAACCTCCATAGCCAGCGACATCAACCTTTTAGCTGTTGTTAAGGTTGGCATTCTTCTCACTGACCACTAATGTAAGAAGCATTCGTCCCACTGACCTCCCCATGTAAGGAGCATTCTTCTCACTGACCACCAAGGTAAGGGACATTCTTCTCACTGATCACCAATGTAAGGAACATTCTTCTCACTGATCACCAATGTAAGGAACATTCTTCTCACTGACCACCAATGTAAGGAACATTCTTCTCACTGACCACCAATGTAAGGAACATTCTTCCCACTGATCACCAATGTAAGGAACATTCGTCCCACTGACCTCCCCATGTAAGGAGCATTCTTCTCACTGACCACCAAGGTAAGGGACATTCTTCTCACTGATCACCAATGTAAGGAACATTCTTCTCACTGATCACCAATGTAAGGAACATTCTTCTCACTGACCACTAATGTAAGGAACATTCTTCTCACTGACCACTAATGTAAGAAGCATTCGTCCCACTGACCCTCCCCATGTAAGGAGCATTCTTCTCACTGACCACTAATGTAAGGAATATTCTTCTCACTGACCACTAATGTAAGGAACATTCTTCTCACTGACCACTAATTTAAGGAATATTCTTCTCACTGACCACTAATGTAAGAAGCATTCGTCCCACTGACCTCCCCATGTAAGGAGCATTCTTCTCACTGACCACCAAGGTAAGGACATTCTTCTCACTGACCACCAATGTAAGGAACATTCTTCTCACTGATCACCAATGTAAGGAACATTCTTCCCACTGACCACCAATGTAAGGGACATTCTTCTCACTGACCACCAATGTAAGGAACGTTTTTCAAACTGATCACCAATGTAAGGATTATTCTTCCCACTGACCAACAATGTAAGGAATACTCTTTCCACTAACCACCAATGTAAGAAGCATTGATCCCACTGACCCACCATTGTTATGCTGCGTACACACGGGCGGACTTTTCGACTGGACTGGTCCGACGAACCGGAGTCCGGCGGACAATCCGACCGCGTGTGGGCTTCATCGGACCTTCAGCTGACTTTTTCTGTCAAAAATCTGACGGACTTTAGATTTGGAACATGTTTCAAATCTTTCCGATGGACTCGAGTCTGGTCAAAAAATCCGCTCGTCTGTATGCTAGTCCGACGGACGAAACCGACGCTAGGGCAGCTATTGGCTACTGGCTATGAACTTCCTTGTTTTAGTCCGGTGTACGTCATCACATACGAATCCATCGGACTTTGGTGTGATCGTATGTAGGCAAGTCCGTTCGTTCGAAAGTCCATCGGAAGTCCGTCAAAAGTCCGTCGAAAGTCCGTGCGACTTTTGATGCCGAAAAGTCCGCCCGTGTGTACGCGACATTATTCTCCTCATTGGCCACAAATGTAAAATAACATTCTTCCCATTGATCATAATTGTAAGGATCTTTCTTCTCATAACCCCCAAAGTAAGGGGCATTCCTCTCATCGGCCACTAGTGGTGAGCTAAGGTTCAGGCCAAACCATGGGATGTTGTCACATGATAGAAGACCACAAGCACAATCCACAGTGCCCCCAGCCTTGCATAACAAAGTGGAGGGGATGCTGGAGACAACATTTACCAAATATGGGCACAAGGCTATATTTGGTCAATGATATAGACTACCAATATAGGGGGCATTCTTTTCACTGGCCACCAATGTACGGGTTAGGACTACCTAAGAGAAGCTATCACATGATGGCATGCCACCTGTCCAATCACAGCCTCTTGTAACGAAGGGGCATTAATTGGCCTAACTTGGCTAAATGGCCACATTTGGTCAATGACATTGATCACCAAGGTAAGGGACATTCTTCTCACTGGCCATCATTGAAAGAGGAGCATTCTTATAACTGACCACCAAGGAGAATTCTTCCTATTGACCACCAATTTAAGGAGCATTCTTCTCACTGTAAGGAGCATTCTTCCAATGGAAGGGCTAGGGTTACCGACAGGAAGCTGTCACAGGATAGCAATCAACTGTGGCCAGGAATTCCTTGCCTTGCAGCCTCATGTAACAGAAGGAGCAGGGGTAACAGAATGCCGCTCTTACAATGGTGGCCATATAGGCCAAGAATGTCACCAGCGTGACATTCCCGGCCTAATATGGCCACCATTGTAAGAGCGGCATTCTTCTCATTGACCAGCAGTGTAAGGGACATTCTTCCTGAGGACAACCAATGTAATGAGCATTCTTCTCCCTGACCACCAATAAAAAGGGGCATTTTTTCCACTGACCACAATCTAAGAAGCGTTCTTTAGTCAACTGAACGGGGGCACCTTTCCCACTGACCATATTATAAGAGTGCCCTTCTTATACTGACCACCGATGTAAACCTATTCATCATGCTAATGCATTATTATCTGTAGATATAAATTTTAGTAGGGTTCCTTGAGACTGGAAATTGTTTTTTATGGGTTCAATAAGTTGAGAGGCTTCCTTCTACAAAATTAAAGACTGAAAGAGCAGTCAGTAAACTTGCTAACAGGTTGATTCTTTCTGACAGGATCTGGTTCCCTTCCCGTCATGTCCGTCTCTCTGAAAGATGGCGTCATCATGGTGTCCTTCTTCACCTCCGATTGGTTCCCCAGGCCAGAAATGCATTGGGAGCTGGAAGGTGTTCCTGTCATCGCTGATACATCAGAGACCATCTCCAACCAAACCAATGGACTTTTCACACTAGAGAGCCGGGTTCTACTGAAGGAGCCGAGCCACCGGCGTCTATATGGTGTAGTGCGGCACCCCGTGACTGGGAAATCGACTGGACTTTATATGACTATTTCAGGTACATAAAATCATATTGCGTTTTATTTAGAAACATGAAAAATTGACTGCTTTTTTATTTATACATTATTATTTTTTTGCTTGTTTTAGTTTTTTTTGTTTGTTTTGTTTTTGGGTTTTTTTTTTGCTTTTTTTTATCTATACATAGTTTTTTGCTTGTTTTATTTTTTTTTGTTTGTTTTGTTGTTTTTTTTATTATTATTATTTATACATAGTTTTTTTTTGCTTCTTTTAGGTGTTTTTTGGTTTGTTTTGGTTTTTTTTTTTTTTTATTTATACATAGTTTTTTTTTTGCTTGTTTTAGTTTTTTTTTTGTTTGTTTTGTTGTTTTTTTAATATTATATATACATAGTTTTTTTTGCTTCTTTTAAGTTTTTTTTGTTTGTTTTGGTTTTTTTTTTTTATTTATTTATACATAGGTTTTTTTTGCTTGTTTTAGTTTTTTTTGTTTGTTTTGTTGTTTTTTTTTATTATTATTTATACATAGTTATTTTTGCTTGTTTTAGTTTTTTATTTTGGTTTGTTTTGGGGTTTTTTTTGCCAAAGAACCATTTTTATATTGGAGATGTGCCTAGAGCAGGGATATGCAATTAGCGGACCTCCAGCTGTTGCAGAACTACAAGTTCCATGAGGCAAAGCAAAACTCGACAGCCACAAGCATGACACCCAGAGGCAGAGGCATGTTGGGACTTGTAGTTTTGCAACAGCTGGAGGTCCGCTAATTCCATATCCCTGGCCTAGAGCACAGATTTGGCAATATATTTATTGGTGTGTCATCAAAACGACAGACAGAAATTGTGTTCTGACACTTAGAGGTCTATTTGTAAAAAAAAAATCACTGTGTGAATGACCTGGCATTGCAAAATAATCCTCATAATGTGTTTATTTCCTATGATTATCAGTGCCATCTAGTGGCCATAAGGCAGTATTTCCCTCATTGAGGTAGTTTAGGAAAATACTGCACTATGGCCACTAGATGGAGCTGTTGGTGATGACAGCTCTTCTTTTTCCTATCCTTTATTTAGGCAGAAGTTGTAAGTAAACCCTCCTATCGTTTTCAGCCAAGGAAGCCGCCATCTTTGCCTCTGTTTAATCTTCAACTGCCATGATGCTGCACATATGATCAGTTATGACCCCAGCCATTGGATGGTTTGACAGTTTGATTGAGAGCACAACCAATGGAAGTGTTACATTAGCGGCACGTGCCGGGAATGAAACTGTTTTATGGATAGGTTTACTTCCACTTTAAAACCAACATCAATGATGCCGGCAGTGCCAGCTCCTACACCGAGAGCTAGCTGAGACCCCCCCATTAAATTGTGCCATGGGGCCCAATGATTCCTGATCAGATAAATGTTAGCTTTGCACTTACTATAAAAGCAATGTAAGTAATGTAGGTGTATTTATAAAAAAAAAAAAATTTGCAGGGCTATTCATCTTGTGAAACTGCATGTACCTTCGTTCTGTGAAAATGGATTCAAAATCTGATGGTATTGGGCAGTGAATGCGAACCTTGGCACCCCAGATGTTTTGGAACTACACTTCCCATGATGCTCAACTACAATGCAGAGTGCATGAGCATCATGGGAAATGTAGTTCCAAAACATCTGGGGTGCCAAGGTTCGCCATCACTGGCATAGGGCTGTTTTCTTTCCAGGTTAAATCAAAGAAAATACCACATTATGGCCACTAGATGGAGCCAACAATGACATTACGGGCCACTAGATGGAGCTGTTGGTGACAATACGGCCACTGGGTGGAGCTGACCATTATAGTAAATAATCATTTCTTTCCCACACATTCGACCTGTGAAGAACACAGCCTAATAACGTTCGATTTTGACCCCCGTTCCCACAGAATGAATGGACAAGCAGTTTCACAGGATGAATAACTTATAGCTGAACTCGCAATGAATTTTCTGTGGATCGTTGTGTTTCTAAGCAGGCACAGTGTCTGTGGATATGCGGGATGTTTGTATCTCTATGTACCAGTGATTGGCTGTTTGTCTCCACAGAGGAAATGTTCCCTCGGGTGTCCTCTTGGGCCTTTGCCTTCCCTGTTGTCTTTTCCCTGTTCCTGGCTGGTGCAGCATTCATGATATTTCTTCTAAAAAAACAGAGAACCCAGAAAGGTGAGTAGAAACATTGTCAGCACTTACCTGTTCCCTACAATGGACCTACCTTGCATCGGATATATTTCTTCATGTGAATTGCATGCATGCTCAATAATGCGTCACTTCCGGTATTCTTTACCTCTCCCAGACCTGCTTCAGCCTTGTGACTTGCTACAATGTTACAGTGGACAGTCTGAGTGATCTGAGGGGGGAGACTGAGGAAATGCTTCCTATTGCCTGCAGCAGACTGATGACATTGACTCTAGGCAAAGTAATTGACTGCTAGACGTGTACAATTCGTTTCGTTCTGAAATCGCTTTTTAACGAATTTCGACAAATTCATTCATTCGGAAATATCCGAATTAACAAAAACCCGTTTAACTGCGTTTTCAGAATATTCAGACATTTAAAAAACATTCAGAATCTCCGAAATTTCTAATTTTCTAATTTCAGAATTTTTCGGAATTTGAAAACTCTGAAATTCTGAAATCCGAAAGTTGGGAAATTTTGGAAATTCGAAAATACGAAAATTCAAAAGAATGAAAATCCGAAAATAAGAACAAAAATTTGAAAACCCCGAAAAATTTGAAAATCTGAAATAATAACTCATAATAAATAACTCAACTATTAACTAATAACTTAACTATTACTAAACTATTAAATTATAGGTATTGGAATTTCCTTTCAGATTTGGCTGTTAGTGACAAACTCGTTTAACTACGTTTTCAGTATATTCGGAAATTCAAACAAATTCAGAATTTTCAAATTTCCGAAACTTTAAATTTTTCGAATTTCAGAATTTTTCGGAATTCGAAAACCCTGAAATCTGAAAATCCGAATATTTTGAAAATTCGAAAATACGAAAATTCGAAAGAATGAAAATCCGAAAAATAAGAACCAAAATTTGAAAACTCAAAAAATTTGAAAATCTATAATAATAACTAATAATAAATAACTTAACTATTACTAAATTATTAAATTATAGGTATTGGAATTTCCTTTCAGATTTGGTTGTTAGTGATGAACCCGTTTAACTACGTTTTCAGAATATTTGGAAATTCTAAAAAAAAATCAGAATTTTCAAATTTCCGAAACTTCAAGTTTTTTGAATTTCAGAATTTTTCGGAATTCGAAAACTCTGAAATTCTGAAATCGGAAAATTCGAAACTTTGGAAATTCGAAAATATGAAAATTCAAAAGAATGAAAATCCGAAAATAAGAACAAAAAATTTGAAAACCCGAAAATCTGAAATAATAACTAACTAATAATAACTTAACTATTACTAAACTATTAAATTATAGGTATTGGAATTTCCTTTCATATTTGGCTGTTAGTGACGAAACGTAACGAATACTAATTTATCTGAAGTTACGAATTATCCTAAATAACAAATTCCACATCTAAACTAATAGAAAAGAGTGCCTCAATTAATAAATGAAGATAGGGGCGGGTACCATCATCCTTATATTAACAGTGATGAGGTATGGGGGTGGGGTATGTCAGGGGCTACTCCAAAAAATGCCCCATGACGGGGAAATTTTATGGACTATCTCGGTACCCAGAGATTGGACAACGGAATATAAAAATTATATTTGTAGAAAAACAACTTAATACACATTGATACAAATCACATCTAAAAACATAATTGCATACAGAAGCTAGATGATACAGACTTTAAACAGTGGGAACCCCTCAAATTAGTGGAGCCTCCGGGGATGTAGGTCCAAAGTGTAATCCTTGGTGATCCAATTAACTAGAAGATTGTATTTCTCCTTAGATGTATAAGGTCAATCCCTCCTGAAGAAGCAAATTTATTGTCGAAACATGTAGAGGATTACACTTTGGAGCTCCACAAATTAGTGGAGCCTCCGGAGATGTAGGTCCAAAGTGTAATCCTTGGTGATCCAATTAACTAGAAGATTGTATTGTCAATCCCTCCTGAAGAAGCAAATTTATTGGCGAAACATGTAGAGGTTACACTTTGGACCTACATCTCCGGAGGCTCCACTAATTTGTGGAGGTCCAAAGTGTAATCCTCTACATGTTTCGACAATAAATTTGCTTCTTCAGGAGGGATTGACCTTATACATCTAAGGAGAAATACAATCTTCTAGTTAATTGGATCACCAAGGATTACACTTTGGACCTACATCCCTGGAGGCTCCACTAATTTGTGGGGTTCCCACTGTTTAAAGTCTGTATCATCTAGCTTCTGTATGCAATTATGTTTTTAGATGTGATTTCTATCAATGTGTATTAAGTAAATTCTCTACAACAAAATAAAATTTTTATATTCCATTGTCCAATCTCTGGGTACCGAGATAGTCCATAAAATTTCCTTGTCATGGGGCATTTTTTGGAGTAGCCCCTGACATACCCCCCCCCCCTCCCATACCTCATCTAAACTAATGGAATGTAACAAATTACTTTTTATTATTATTATTCGTTATTAATTTTTTCTGTAACATTTGTTTAGATGCGGCATTCATTGTTTTGGATAATTCGTAACTTCGGATAAATTCGTATTCGTTCACTAACAGCCAAATCTGAAAGGAAATTCAAATACCTATAATTGAAGAGTTATTTATTATTAGTTAGTTATTATTTTGAATTTTCAAATTTACGATAAAAACAAAAAACAAACACATTTTTCAGCAGTGCACATGTCTAGGACTGGAGCTTAAGGACCACATTTTAACCGCTTCAGTCCCGGACCATTTGGCTGCCCAAAGACCAGAGCACTTTTCGCGATTCGCCACTGCGTCGCTTTAACTGACAATTGCGCGGTCGTAACTTCAGATAAATTCGTGTTCGTGATGTTCACTAGCAGCCAAATCTGAAAGGAAATTCCAATACCTATAATTTAAGATTTATTTATTATTAGTTAGTTAGTTATTATTTCGAATTTTCAGATTTTCGGATTTTCTTTCTTATTTTCGGATTTCCGGATTTTCGAATTTCCAAATTTCCGAGTTCCGAATTTACGAATTTTCAAATTTATGATAGAAACAAAAAAGGAATGAAACGAAAAACAAACACATTTTTGGCAGCACATAGTCTAGGACTGGAGCTCAAGGACCGCATTTTAACCACTTCAGCCCCGGACCATTTGGCTGCCCAAAGACCAGAGCACTTTTTTGCGATTCGGCACTGCGTCGCTTTAACTGACAATCGCGCGGTCGTGTGATGTGGCTCCCAAACAAAATTGACGTCCTTTTTTTCCCCACAAATAGAGCTTTCTTTTGGTGGTATTTGATCGCCTCTGCGGTTTTTATTTTTTGCGCTATAAACAACAACAAAAAAAGCGACAATTTTGAAAAAAAAGAGCAATATTTTTTCAATTTTGCTATAATAAATATCCCCCAAAAATATATAAAAAAAACATTTTTTTTCCTCAGTTTAGGCCGATATGTATTCTTCTACATAGTTTTGGTAAAAAAAAAAAAAAAAAAAAAAAAAAAATCGCAATAAGCGTATATTGATTGGTTTGCACAAAAGTTATAGCGTCTACAAAATAGGGGATAGTTTTATGGCATTTTTATTTTAATTTTTTTTTTTTTACTAGTAATGGCGGCGATCTGCGATTTTTATCGGGACTGCGACGTTATGGCGGACATGTCGGACAATTTTTGACACATTTTTGGGACCATTAGCATTTATACAGCGATCAGTGCTATAAAATTGCATTGATTACTGTAAAAATGTCACTGGCAGTGAAGGGGTTAACCACTAGGGGGCAGTGAAGGGTTGAAGTGTGTCCTAGTGTCCAGCGATCGCGGGAGCCCGGCGGTGATCGCGCACGTGCCCCCTAGTGGCCGTCTATGTTACCGACTTAACATGACGGCGATTTGCACAGCTGAGCCATGTTGCCGCAGTATAACTGCGGCGGCTGGTCGGCAAAAGCGGTTAATAATGAAAGGTGGAGCTTTTATTTTTAAAAAAACAAATGGTACTGTTGCTGTATATTGTGACTTGTAAACTTACTGAAAGGTCCACTATACTAATATATAATAATAATAATATATTAAATGAATATTATTCTCAATTCAATTGGTTTACCCTCATTTTCTAAATATTTATTTTATTCTTTTTGTTTTTTTGTTTTTTTTGTAGATGAACTCCAGACAAGAAATAGTAAGCTATTTTATGGGTGTTATACTGATACATTATATTTGTAAACTATATACAAGGACACCTTTCTATTTTTCCATGTCTCTTTCTCATCTTCTCAATATTACTGTTCTGTTGCAAATGCCCCTTTATCCATTGACATACCCCCGGGACCCCAGTCTGCCCAGTCTGTATGGTCACCTGCTGACTTGGCACCCTCCACAGGCAGTATAACTCATCAATAAAACACAGACATTCACTCTAATGCAGTTTTACTTCAAATAACTTTCTTTACAGAGGATGTTTTTCCAGACTTTTGAGGGAGAGGAAGGAAGGGGAGGGGGGAAAAAGGAGGGGGATGGGTGAATGACCAAAACGGGAAAAGAAGAGTGGGGGGGGGGGGAGTTGGGGAGATGGAGGTGAGGAGGTAGGGGAAAAAAGGGTAAAGAAAGGGAGGAGGGTAGGGGGGCAAAAAAAAGGGGGGGAGGGGAAAAAAGGGAGGAAAGGGGGGGAGAGAAAAAGAAAAATGGGGGGGGGAAACAAGGGGAGAAAGGAAGGGGGGGTGGGGGTTTTGGTTTAGTGGGGGTGTGAATGGGGAGGGGGAGGATGGGGGTGCGAGGAATGGGTGGTGGGGAGAAGGGAGTGCATATATACCTAATGGTTAAAAGAATTACAACCTACCTGCTTAGATAGCTTTAAAAGTCTTTTCAAAGAATGTATACAAAACTCCAGGGGAGAAAAAAGCACAACAGGCAAAAAGAGGAGAGGCAAGCAGAGGGACCATACACGGATGTGCCGTAATTCTACATCACCAATAGATAGTTGCAAGCTGAAGGTTCAGTTCACATGAAGCAAGAGCCTGGTAAGGGAATCCCTCTATCTGTAGCCAAGCTAAAGCCTATGGGAGTCAGTGGAGTCTGTGAGGATAGAACGAATAGGGCGTTCATGCAGGAAAAGACAGGAAGTCAACCCACCAGGATTTGGTTCTGAAGGTCCCAATCTTACCTTACTCCTGGTTGCCGGTCACCACCCCCCTAGAGATAGATCCGCGGTGTTCACTAGTGGGCCGAGACCCATTAAATGAGCTCCCCAACCCGGAAGCCATACGCATGCTGCCTGAAGGCGGCGCGTGACGTCATCGGGTCTGGCTCCCCGCACTGCGGAGGTGCGTGGTGCCACGCTACTGCGCAAGCGCACGCCGTCTATGTCCAATGGGCAGGGAAGCCCAAAACATAGGCAATGCAAGAGAGGGGCAGTTCCCTCAAGGAAAAATACCCTCACCAGGGGAGTCACGTGTCCGCCGCTGGGGAGAAGAAAAAAGCAGCCAGGAAGAGACTATGAGGAAAGCAACAACCCAGATTAATTTTACCAACTATACACAACATTTAGTACATAGAAAAAACACATTGATTGCAACAAGTAATAAGGGGCTGAATAGCCCCAAATCTATAATACTAAACTTTATTTGTAAACAGAACATTTTGGAAATTTGACTATTTCTGACCTAGTTCAGGGGCTGATATGGACCACCTGGTAACCTGAGATGTAATAGGTCACTGGGGAATTACTGCAATAGTTGGCAGGGGTACACAAAGGAAACCCATGGGATCAGGGTCATTTAGGAAACCCATTATAATTCTTTTAACCATTAGGTATATATGCACTCCCTTCTCCCCACCACCCATTCCTCTCACCCCCATCCTCCCCCTCCCCCATTCACACCCCCACTAAACCAAAACCCCCCACCACCCACCTCCCCAACAACACCCCCCCTTCCTTTCTCCCCTTGTTTTTTCCCCCCATTTTTCTTTTTCTCCCCCCCTTCTTTTTCCTCCCCGTCTCTTCTCCCTCCCCCTTTTTGTCCGCTCCCCCTTTTTTTGCCCCCCTTCCTTCCTCCCTTTCTTTCACCTTCCTTCCCCTACCCCCTCACCCCCATCTCCCCAAACTTCCCTTTTCTCCTTTCGCCCCCCCCTTCCCCATCCCGCCCCCCATTTTCTCCCTCCCCCCCCCACCCCTCTTCTTTTCCTGTTTTGTTCATTCACCCGTCCTCCTTCTTTTTTCCCCCTCCCCTTCCTTCCTCTCCCATTTCCCCAACAACCCCCCTCCTCTGCACCCCCTTTCCCCCTCCTTCCCCCTTTCTCTCCTTCAAAACCACCACTAGATGTCAGCATACATAAGAACAATAGCAACCTGATACAGTACAATAAACAACAGAACTAACTAGCACTAAACAGGAGAGGAAAAACAGAGGGAGATACTAAATCCAAGGTTGTGATGGCCCTAAACCACCACTAGATGTCAGCATACATAAAACCAATAGCAACCTGATACAGTACAATACCACAACAGAAAAAAAAAATGACATAAAGGAGGGACAGAACTAACTAGCACTAAACAGGAGGGGAAAACAGAGAGAGATACCAAATCCCAATGCTGTGATGGCCCTAAACCACCACTAGATATCAGCACGCATAAGAACAATAGCAACGTGATACCGTACTACACAACAGAAAAAAAAATGCATATAAGAGGAACAGAACAATCACCACCCAAACAATCTCAATGGTATTATGCAGAATATGAGTCCTTTGTGGAGGAGATGAGCCTCGGGGGGGAGGAGGGGGTATCTCACCAGTTTTGACTTTTGGAGCAAGCCATGGACCAATCAACCAATCACACGAGGAAGAATTGTGATTTCTGGGAGCATTTTATAGACCAGTGGCTTGCAGAGCGAACGCCCCGGGGTCACCAGATTGAAAGGAAGCGACATTTGAAATTTTTTGATCTATTTAGAAAGTGACAGTCTGCGGATTGAAAATACAAAGGTCATATTTTAATATTGATGAGTTAGAGAATGATTTGCATAGAAAAGCGATTTATTTTTCTGTCTTTGTTCCCGCTCTGGTGGAATTTTAATCGTCTTTTCTTTTTTTTCTGTTTGTGGTCATCCAGGTGAGCTGTGCTCAGAAGTGGGTAAGTAAAGTGGGGCTGGGGGGGGATGGCAGACACACAATGCAGGCTGGGCATGCGTCATTCAAACTCTTTTAACCCTTTCGTTGGAGAATTTTTTTCTTTTTTTTTTCTTTCTTGTGCCCGGGTTTAACCACTTCAACTTCGGAAGGTTTTACCCCCCCTTCATGACCAGGTTGTTTTTTTTGCTATTCAGCACTGCGCTACTTTGACTGGTAATTGTGCAGTCATGCAACACTGTACCCAAATTACATTTATATAATTTTAATTTTTTTTCACACAAATAGAGCGTTCTTTTGGTGGTATTTGATCGCCTCTGTGCTTTTTATTTTTTATTAACCACTTGCTTACCGGGCACTTAAACCCCCCTCCTATCCAGACCAATTTTCAGCTTTCAGCGCTGACGCACTTTGAATGACAATTGTGCGGTCATACAACACTGTACTCAAATGAAATTTTTATCATTTTTTCCCCACAAATAGAGCTTTCTTTTGGTGGTATTTGATCACCTCTGCGATTTTTATTTTTTGTTAAAAAAATTTAAAAAGACCGAATTTTTAAAAAAATTTTTTTTTTTTTTTTATATTTTGTTATAAAATTTTTTAAAAGGGTAATTTTTCTCCTTCATTGATGTACGCTGATGAGGCGGCACCAATGGGCACTGATAGGTGGCAGTGATGGGCACTGATGGGTGGCAGTGATGGGCACTGATTGGTGCCAATAATGGGCACTGATCTTGTACACTGCTAGGTGGCACTGATTGGCACCACTGGTGGGCATTGTTAGGTGGCAATGGTGGGCATTGATAGGTGGCACCTGTAGGCATTGATAGGTGGCACTTATGGGCATTGATACGTGGCACTGGTGGGCACTGTGGGCACTGTGATGTGGCAATGTAAGGTGGCACTGGCAGGGGGTCCGGCCCCTTACACGGATCGGTGATCACCCGAGTCTCAGTGACTCGGTGATCACAGCGCGCTCCACGCGCGCCCTGCAGGGCGCGCGCAGGGCACGTGCACAGCGGAGGCCGTCATATGACGGCCTCCCGGGAATGCAGGTCCGCGCTGTAGCCGTCATTCGGCTATAGCGCGGATAGCAAGTGGTTAAATAAACAGAAAAAAGACCAAAAATTGGGGGAAAAAACGATATTTTTTACTTTCTACTGTAGAATATATCTGGGAAAAAATGAAATTTCTTCATAAAATTTTAGCCAAAATGTATTCTGCTGCATATTTTTGGGTAAAAAAAAAAAAAATCCCAATAAATGTGTATTATTGGTTAGGCTGGGTTCATACATTTCCGTTTGCAGTGCGGTTTTTACTTGAATTTGCACCTGAACCAGACCCAAAAATCGCACGGGACCCTTTGCAAAAATGGATTGCGGCCGCACCAGACATGTGTGAACCGGCTCCATTGAAAGCTGGTTCAGTTCACATGTTATGCGAATCGGGTGCGGTTAAAGACGTATCCGATTCGCATATATGTGAACCGAGCCTTAGCGTCTATGAATGATGGTATATATACTGGAATTTGTATTTCTTTTTTTTTTAATACTAATACGGCGATAAGCAACTTATAATAGGGCTGTGGTAGTGCGGCCGATAATCTGACACTAACTGACGCGGAGGGGGGGTGACTAACTGCCACTGACATCACCAGTGACACTAATACAGCAATCAGTGATAATATTATACACTATCACTGTACTAATGACACTGGCTGGGAAGGGGTTAACATCTCGGGGTAATCATGAGGTTACCTGTGCGCCTAACAGTGGCGGCCACTCTATTAGGGGCACCGCCCCCCTTATACATGCGCCCGGCCCCTAATCTACATGCAGGGCGCCGGACGCAAGGATTTCAATTTTTTTTTTTTTTAAAGCACATGATTAGAGCCTGAGGCTCTAATTGGCTTCAAAAAAGGGTGGGCTTGGGGCTCAGAGCACTGCGCCCTGAGCTCACCCAGTTGTGTGACAATAGTGAATTTATATTCGCTAATGTCTTACTGATTCTCCTCCCGGCCAATCAGGAAGCGGGTCCTGAGACCCAGGTTGGCCAGGGAGTCTTAGGCAGTCCTGTTCTGCCGGGAGGAGAAGCAATGGCCCCGGCTCTTTCCTCGGCAAGCTGGGGCGAGGAGCAGCAGGTGGAGGGGCAGAGCGGCAGCAACAGCCTATTTAAGCTTCCGGGAATCCTACCCCGGATCCAGCACCACCTCGTCATCAGCCTCCTAAGGTAAGGCCACTGATCACCACCTTCCCGTCAGTCTCCCGTGGGGGGGGGGGGGGTTGCGGTTGTGCGAGTCAAGGGGTCTAGGTTTGTTTGCCCCCCCCAAAAAAAATATTGAGCATCAGCCGCCACTGGTGCCCAACCAGTGTTAATGTGTGTATTATGTACTGCTCTTTACTAAAAATCTCTTTGTTCCTTCTCCCTGCTTTGCAGGGAGAAGGAACAGAGAGATTGTTCCGTCCGTACAGAGCCCTGTGTTGTTTAGCAACACAGGGCTCTGGTCTGTGATTGGACACAGGCGATCAGCAGGTCCCTGCACATGAATCATTGGCCGGGACCTGCTGCCAAAATCCCATTGTGTCCAATCACGGAAGGTGTTGGCGGGGCGGGGACCCATGCGCACACCCTGTACCCAAAAGGGGCAGGTACATCGCTGTGCCTGTCTGCAGTACATTGCGGGCGGTCCCGAAGTGGTTAAAAAATAATTTTAGGTCTGAAGATTACATAAAACCCCCAAACATTATACAGTGTATTTATTATATACAGTATATTATTTATTTTTTATATATATATATCTATATATATATATATCTATATATATATATATATATATATATAGATATATATATATATATATATATATATATATATATATATATATATATATATCTATCTATATATATATATATATATATATAGATATATAGATATATATATAAATATAATGTGCAGGTAAGCTGGGGGCGGTCCTAGGGAACTGACTCTTCCTGGATTGGTCAAATGTTTTAGCGGGTACAGAGACACATCGCAAGTAAATAAAACTTAATTTACTGTATCTGAAAATTTTTATTTACCTGAAATGTTTTAAGTTGATGACAGGTTCTCTTTAATGACTGGTTGACATCTCCTGTGTTGTCTGATTTTAGATTGGAGGAAAGCCGTGATGAGTCCAGGTAAGTGTCTTCCAGATTCCAGACCTCCGTCACCCCCCCTATACTGTCCATGCCATGTCACCTCTCCTGGGGTTAAAATGGGTATAGTTATAAAAACCTGAGCCTATGCTGCTCTCTGTGAAAAGTGTAAAGCATGGAGTGCAGGGGTCAGGATTAAGTAACAAGCAGAGTGCATGGATCAGAATTAAGTAACACACATGGTGCTGAGGTCAGGAGTAAATAACGTACAGAGTGCTGGGTCAGGAATGAATAAGGTACAAATTGCTGGGGTCAGAATTAAGTAATGCACAGGGTCCTGGGGTCAGGAGTAAGTAACACACAGGGTCCTGGGGTCAGGAGTAAGTAACACACAGGGTCCTGGGGTCAGGAGTAAGTAACACACAGGGTGCTGGGGTCAGGAGTAAGTAACACACAGGGTGCTGGGGTCAGGAGTAAGTAACACACAGGGTGATGGGGTCAGTAGTAAGTAACACACAGGGTCCTGGGGTCAGGAGTAAGTAACACACAGGGTGCTGGGGTCAGGAGTAAGTAACACACAGGGTGCTGGGGTCAGGAGTAAGTAACACACAGGGTGATGGGGTCAGTAGTAAGTAACACACAGGGTCCTGGGGTCAGGAGTAAGTAACACACAGGGTGCTGGGGTCAGGAGTAAGTAACACACAGGGTGCTGGGGTCAGGAGTAAGTAACACACAGGGTGATGGGGTCAGTAGTAAGTAACACACAGGGTCCTGGGGTCAGGAGTAAGTAACACACAGGGTCCTGGGGTCAGGAGTAAGTAACACACAGGGTGCTGGGGTCAGGAGTAAGTAACACACAGGGTGATGGGGTCAGGAGTAAGTAACACACAGGGTGATGGGGTCAGTAGTAAGTAACACACAGGGTGCTGGGGTCAGGAGTAAGTAACACACAGGGTCCTGGGGTCAGGAGTAAGTAACACACAGGGTGCTGGGGTCAGGAGTAAGTAACAAACAGGGTGATGGGGTCAGGAGTAAGTAACACACAGGGTGCTGGGGTCAGGAGTAAATAACATACGGGGTCCTGGGGTTAGGAGTAAGTAACACACAGGGTGCTGGGGTCAGTAGTAAGTAACACACAGTGTGCTGGGGTCAGGAGTAAGTAACACACAGGGTGATGGGGTCAGGAGTAAGTAACACACAGGGTGATGGGGTCAGTAGTAAGTAACACACAGGGTGATGGGGTCAGTAGTAAGTAACACACAGGGTCCTGGGGTCAGGAGTAAGTAACACACAGGGTGCTGGGGTCAGGAGTAAGTAACAAACAGGGTGATGGGGTCAGGAGTAAGTAACACACAGGGTGTTGGGGTCAGGAGTAAATAACATACGGGGTCCTGGGGTTAGGAGTAAGTAACACACAGGGTGCTGGGGTCAGGAGTAAGTAACACACAGGGTGCTGGGGTCAGGAGTAAGTAACACACAGGGTGCTGGGGTCAGGATTAAGTAACACACAGGGTGCTGGGGTCAGGAGTTAGGATTAAGTAATGCACATGGGGCAGGGGGCAGAATTAAGTTACGCACAGAGTCCCGTATTTCTGTCGGCGAAGATTCGCTCTCCCTCTCTCCACGGGGTCCCGGCTCTTGATTGGGTAGATTGATAGCAGCGCAGCCATTGGCTCCTGCTGCTGTCAATCAAATCCAATGATGTGAGTGCCGGGGGGCGGGGCCGAGTCTGGCATTCGTGCCTATGGACGAAAATGCTGGACTCAGGAACGCGCCCGCAAGGTAAACCCCCCCCCCCCCCCCGGGAGAGCGCTTCTCCTAGGGGGTTATCTGATGTGGGGAGGAGCCGCCGAGGGACCCCAGAAGACGAGGTTCGGGGCCACTCTGTGCAAAACGAGCTGCACAGTGGGGATAAGTATGATATGTTTGTTATTTTAAAAAAAAAAAAAAAAACGAGCCTTTACAATTACTTTAAGTAACTCAAGTTATTTTTGTCCATTTTTGTGCTGAGTTCAGCTTTAGGAAAATAACTTTAAAAAGATTGTGAGACTCATCAGTACCTTTGCTGTTCCCTTGCAGAGTTCATCACCTTCTCCCCCGAGACCGCCCATCCAGAGCTGTCCGTCACCGAGGACTTCCAAACCCTCATGAACCGGCCTCCTCCCGACATGCCCACACTAAGCAATGCCCGTTTCGAGACTGAACGTTGCTGCCTTGGCCTCCCAGCCTTTACCCAGTGCTGCCACTACTGGGAGGTGGAGGTGGGAGATGGACTGGAGTGGGCGGTTGGCGTTGCTTCTCCAAAACTGCAAAGAAGGGGTGATGCCTACATGTTTCGCCCCCAGACGCTGATTTGGTGCATCTCCCGATTTACGGAGGCCTTTACAGCCCTGGACACACAGGAGAGCCCATTGCCCTTAGTGGGAGGCACCTTGCAGAAAGTTGGGGTCTACCTCAATCTGTCAGGTCCAAGGAAGCTCACCTTCTATGACCCCAGAAGCTGGGATGTGCTCTATTCCTTCACTGATGTGGGTCAGGGAAGGGAAAGTGTCCTGCCATTCTTCTGGCTTGGCAAAAAAGGCGGCACAATGCGATTAAAAGGTCAAAATGGTGGTTAGCGTGACACCGAAAGATAATGAATAGACTGAGCAGAGTAATGTACAATTCACATCAACCAATGAGATGATCAATTACCAATGGTCAACAATCATGAACCAGCTACTATTAGGACAATGCAAGAATGTAACCATTCAGTGTTACTGCAGATTGGCTTTTCCGCATTAATTGCAACAGGTTCATTTGGTTACACGTATCTCCTCTTTGCTCCTCAACAAGGAATTGAGAAGAAGAAACCCTGTGAGTTCTATAGGCCGCAATTAGGAATTAACACAAGGTTGAGGACTATCAGCCTGAGCAGCCAATCCCCAAGCACCATTATTGTCACATGGGAACAAGGGGTGCAAGTTGAAATCTCCCCAGACCTGGAAGTATTTTTCTTCACTCCTGAAGATGTGGTGGGATGGAGGGTGATTGGGGATGAAGGAAAATTGGGTATGTGTTTGTTGTGGAGGGGGGCATACAAGTAAACCTGTTGATATGACTTGCAAGGGCAACGCACAAGTTCACTTTAAAACTGGTTCTCAACCTATTTCACCCCAGAGGAACCCTTGAAATAATGTTGAGGTGTCAGGGAACCCCGATTGGTAATTTGTAGAACAGGCATAAGTAGAATATTGGACATCCATAGCAGATTATTTGACAACACCCCCCTACTCTGTATGGCCAAAAACAATTAAATGAAACAAATAAAGGCCAAAAAACAGAAACAAAAACTGTGAAAATGGTAGTGTTCCTTTACATTGGTGGTCAACGGAAAAACGCCTCTTCATAATAATGACTTGAAAAAGTAGGAAGGAAAGAGCACCCACTGTCCAAAGAAAAACAAGTTTAAAAGTAGAGAAAAAGATGTTTATTGGATGTGGTGAACAAGCACATCAAGCCAACGCGTTTCGGGGGAAAGGATTCCCCCTTCTTCAGGGCTATTTGTCGCTACCAGCTATTTAAATAGGAAAGGTTTCCAAGCTGGATACCTATTTGTAGGATTTTGGAAAATAAACTGGCAAAATGAAAGCTGTGGTTGCTGGGGCAGCATAGACTTGATCGCCACTTCCAAAAAACATCTTTTTATCTACCATTAAACTCGTATTTCTTTGGACGTTAGGCACTCTTTCCTTTCCACTTGTCCAAGTCTACATGCGGAAACAATCATAAGTTTGTACCAAAAGGGCAGCAGCCCATACCCCATTCACCGCCATTATTCAATATTTGGCACAACTTACTAGGAGGAATTCCTCCACACTACCACCCATCTATGACTAGCGACTGATCTAGTCAGCACATACGAGGTACCGTTCATAATGGCGGTCAGTGTAGGAGTGACCCCTTATGTTGGTGGTCATTGTAGGTGGGAGATCAATCCACCATTGTTCACTACTCAACCCCTTCCCACCCAGCTCCAGTGTCCCTTTAACCAAATTATTATGCCCGAGGGGTGGTAAGAACATGACCATTGTGAATGGCTATCAAAGTGGTCACAAGATGAGGAGACAGTCCTGTCGGTTCCCAATTATTATTAGAGGCTGGGAGCTGTCTTTGGCAGTTTGGTAACTATGCTGGGAGCACACTGTCCATGGATGTGTTTGTATGGTGCATCCTCTTTCCGACACATATACAGTATCTCACAAAAATGAGTACACCCCTCACACTTTTGTAAATATTTTATTCTATCTTTTCATGTGACAACACTGAAGAAATGACACTTTGCTACAATGTAAAGTAGTGAGTGTACAGCTTGTATAACAGTGTAAATTTGCTGTCCCCTCAAAATAACAACACACACCCATTAATGTCTAAACCACTGGCAACAAAAATGAGTACACCCCTAAGTGAAAATGTCCAAATTGGGCCCAAAGTGTCAATATTTTTTGTGGCCACCATTATTTTCCAGCACTGCCTTAACCCTCTTGGGCATGGAGTTCACCAGAGCTTCACAGGTTGCCACTGGAGTCCTCTTCCACTGCTCCATGATGACATCACAGAGCTGGTGGGTGTTAGAGGCCTTGCCCTCCTCCACATTCCATTTGAGGATGCCCCACAGATGCTCAAAAAGGTTTAGGTCTGGAGACATGCTTGGCCAGTCCATCCCCTTTACCCTCAGCTTCTTTGGCAAGGCAGTGGTCATCTTGGAGGTGTGTTTGGGGTCGTTATCATGTTGGAATACTGCCCTGCGGCCCATTCACCGAAGGGAGGGGATCATGCTCTGCTTCAGTATGTCACAGTACATGTTGGCATTCATGGTTCCCTCAATGAACTGTAGCTCCCCAGTGCCGGCAGCACTCATGCAGCCCCAGACCATGACACTCCCACCACCATGCTTGACTGTAGACAAGACACACTTGTCTTTGTACTCCTCACCTGGTTGCCGCCACACACGCCTGACACCATCTGAACCAAATAAGTTTATCTTGGTCTCATCAGACCACAGGACATGGTTCCAGTGAACCATGTCTTTAGTCTGTTTGTCTTCAGCAATCTATTTGCAGGCTTTCTTGTGCATCATCTTTAGAAGAGGCTTCCTTCTGGGACAACAGCCATGCAGACCAATTTGATGCAGTGTGCGGCGTATGGTCTGAGCACTGACAGGCTGACCTCCCACCCCTTCAACCTCTGCAGCAATGCTGGCAGCACTCATGCGTCTTTTTCCCAAAGTCAACCTCTGGCTATGAGGCTGAGCACGTGCACTCAACTTCTTTGGTCGACCATGGCGAGGCCTGTTCTGAGTGGAACCTGTCCTGTTAAACTGCTGTATGGACTTGGCCACCGTGCTGCAGCTCACTTTCAGGGTCTTGGCAATCTTCTTATAGCCTAGGCCATCTTTATGTAGAGCAACAATTATTTTTTTCAGATCCTCCATGTTGAACTTGCAGTGACCAGTATGAGAGAATGAGAGCGATAACACCAAATTTAACACACCTGCTCCCCATTCACACCTGAGACTTTGTAACACTAACGAGTCACATGACTTGGGGAGGGAAAATGGCTAATTGGGCCCAACTTGGACATTTTCACTTAGGGGTGTACTCACTTTTGTTGTCAGCAGTTTAGACAATAATGGCTGTTAGTTGAGTTATTTTGAGGGGACAACAATCAGGTCCAACGTTCCATTCATCAGTTGCCATATCTAATAGGGAAGGGGCGAACGGACCCCTGTTCGGTTCGGATCAGAACTTCAGAACACCACGAACGTTCTGACCCGAACACAGAGCCCCATTAAAGTCAATGGGACCCGAGCGTCAAATATCAGAAGTGCCCATTTTGAAGGCTTAAATGCAAGTAATTAGGCATACAATGGCTATAGGGGTCAGGGGCCTGCTCTGGGGGACATGGATCAATAAAAAAAAAGTTTTTGAAAAGCGTCATTTTTAAATGAGCAGTGATTTTTATATTTTTAAAGTGAAAGCCTAAAAATGAAAAATTCCTTCCAATATAGTGCCAGAGGGGTCCCCTTAGTCTAACTGTAAAGTGGAAAATCTGTACCATGTATAGAATCTGCTGCAGCAATAATTGAATTTATAAAGCCCAAAAAAATGTCATTTTTCCTGCAAGCTGCCTTTATTTTGCTCAGCAACAGCTGGGGAGCCAGTGTGTATGATGAGGCCACAATGTAGTGCACTGGGAACAAGATTACATATTTTTTGGATACATTCTGGTGTAACTTTGACTTTGGATAGAAGTAACGGGTGCAGAAAAATTACTCTTTGGGTGTCGGTGGTGCCTTCCCACCCTAACCCTATGGAGATAATCTTGATGAAATTAAGAATTTGCCTTGCTGTAAATAATTGCAATGATATGCACCTGTCAAACAGGTGCAGAAAAATTACTCTTTGGGTGTCGGGGCGCCTTGCTACCGTAACGCTATAGAGGTGCCCTTGATGAAGGTAAAAAAAATTTGCAATGATATGCACCTGTCAGAAAAATTGGTCTTTGGGTGTTAATTGTGCCCATGAAACCTATACCAAAAACATTCTTCCAGGTTAAATGATTGAACACCCTCAAAGCTAAGCAGCCTGCTGGCCCCCTTACAGTGCCAAGGGAACGTCTGCCTCTCCTTGTTGTTCTCCCAGACATTATTGGGAGGGAGGGGGCGGTGCTTATAAGCAAATGTAAAGGAGAAGTTGAAATCTGTACGTAGATGCACTTTAATCAAGGTAAAGAGGTGTTTGGTGCCCTTTAATTTGAGTACTCACACTACACAGACACACTCCACGGATACAATATAATATACTGCAATATAATGCGCCAAATGTACAGTGATGCACAGAACTATATGGCGTTAAACTTGTGGTAACCACACAGAACTATATGGCGTTAAACTGGCAGTAACGCACGCAAAACTATATGGCGTTAAACTGGCAGTAACGCACGCAATATGATATGGCGTTAAACTGGCAGTAATGCACTCAAAAATATATATATGGCGTTAAACTGGCAGTAACGCACGCAATACGATATGGCGTTAAACTGGCGGTAACGCATGCAAAACTATATGGCGTTAAACTGGCAGTAACGCACGCAATACAATATGACGTTAAACTGGTAGTAAGGCACACAGAACTATATGGTGTTAAACTGGCAGTAATGCATGCAAAACTATATGGCATTAAACTGGCAGTAACGCACGCAAAACTATATGGCGTTAAACTGGCAGTAACGCACGCAATACGATATGGCGTTAAACTGGCAGTAACGCATGCAAAACTATATGGCGTTAAATTGGCAGTAACGCACACAATACAATATGGCGTTAAACTGGTAGTAAGGCACACAGAACTATATGGCGTTAAACTGGCAGTAATGCATGCAAAACTATATGGCATTAAACTGGCAGTAACGCACGCAAAACTATATGGCGTTAAACTGGCAGTAACGCACGCAATACGATATGGCGTTAAACTGGCGGTAACGCATGCAAAACTATATGGCGTTAAACTGGCAGTAACGCACGCAATACAATATGGCGTTAAACTGGTAGTAAGGCACACAGAACTATATGTCGTTAAACTGGCAGTAATGCATGCAAAACTATATGGCATTAAACTGGCAGTAACGCACCCTGAATGATGGTCCTCACTACACTCACACTATCCCTAGACTGACACTAAACTAATATTCTACACTGTAGCAAAGGAATTGAAGCAAAATAGCACAGTATAGCACACTAACTAATAGCACTGAACAGAGCCCTGTTCTATCTCTCTCCACACCAAAATCACACTGAAAATGGCTGCCATTGAAAGAATACTTTTATACTGTGGGGTGGGAATGAGCCATGATTGGAGTCATGAAGACAGTGTCCAATCATGACTCTGACAGTGCTCTGTGCCCCAGCAGTGAAAGCTTCAGCCAATCAGGACTTGCAATGCATTGTTCAACGCCACAATGCATTGTGGTCAGTTTGGGGGGGCCCGAACAAAAGGTTGAATGACCTATTTGTTCGGATGTTCAGTCCAAACAACGAAAGTTCGGCCCGAACTAATGCTTGGGCCGAATCGTTCGCCCATCCCTAATATCTAAACCAAATCTGCCCATACACTAGTATTGGCCATGGATGTCATTAAAGCCCAAGTTGACCACGTGCTGATGTCTTCTAAGACAGTTACCCAGGACCATGGAGTAAGGACTGTCCCAGTGTTGGGAAATCAACAGCAATCAGGAAAGGCCTTCTAACCATGGCGATTGTTTGGTTCTCTGAGAGTTCTCATTTAGCACTGCCCCTTAGACAATGAACCAACACTTGATCTGGCCATGGATGTCATTGATGCCCAAGTGCACCATGTGCTGATGTCTTCTGAGACAGTTACCCAGGACCATGGAGTAAGGACTGGGAGTCATGTGCAGACAGTCCGAGTGTCGGGAAAACAATAACAATCAGGAAGAGCCTACTAACCAGGCCGATTGTCTAGGTTCTCTGAGAGTTGTCATTCAGCACTGCCCCTTAAACAACGAACCAATGCCTGATCTGGCCAAATCATTTGATGTCTGTGGATACATTCAAACCCAAATCCAGTGAAATGTATTTATTTATTTTTTGGATAGCACGGGGAGGAGTTAGAAGTTCTTATACATCCATGTGACCCACTTGGAAGAGATTGTCCTCACTTTCCATCACGGTGATCATACAGGAGGCAATAGGAATCTCTCTTATAGGGTCACTAACAGTTGAGCAGATTTCCTTCACTTGATATCCTTGGAGATTGACTTTAATGGGACACTGTCACTTTGCCAGGGCAAAAGTTAAAAAAAAAAAAAATATATATATATATATATATATATATATATATATATATATATATATATATATATATATATTACAGTTGGATTTGCTCCGGAGTGGTGCCAGTTTTTGGCGAGCCAGCCGTGATGAAATGCAGCTGGTTTTAGGTCAGACTTCTATCTGTCAGGCAATTGGAATGTTTTCAATACAAAGGTGATCCATAATATCCCTGGAGATGGACTTTAAAGGAACACTGTCAATTTGCATAAGTCAGGACAAATGTATGAAAAAACTAATAATAAATATATATATATATATATATATATATATATATATATATATATATATATACACTATATTACCAAAAGTATTGGGACGCCTGCCTTTACACGCACATGACCTATAATGACATCCCAGTCTTAGTCTGTAGGGTTCAATATGGAGTTGGCCCACCCTTTGCAGTTATAACAGCTTCAACTCTTCTGGGAAGGCCGTCCACAAGGTTTAGGAGCGTGTCTGTGGGGATGTTTGACCATTCTTCCAGAAGCACATATGTGAGGTCAGGCACTGATGTTGGATGAGAAGGCCTGGCTCGCAGTCTCCGCTATAATTCATCCCAAAGGTGTTCTATGGGGTTGAGGTCAGGACTCTGTGCAGGCCAGTCAAGTTCCTCAACCTAAAACTCGCTCATCCTTGTCTTTATGGACCTTGCTTTGTGCACTGGTCCAAATCATTTGGTGGACGGAGGATTATGGTGTGGGGGTTGTTTTTCAGGGGTTGGACTTGGCCCCTTAGTGCCAGTGAAGGGAACTCTTAAGCCGTCAGCATACCAAGACATTTTGGACAATTTCATGCTCCCAACTTTGTGGGAACAGTTTGGGGATGACCCCTTCCTGTTTCAACATGACTGCGCACCACGGCACAAAGCAAGATCCATAAAGACATGGATGAGCGAGTTTGGGGTGGAGGAACTTAACCTCAACTTGATAGAACACCTTTGGGATGTATTAGAGAGGAGCCTGCAAGCCAGGCCTTCTCATCCAACATCAGTTCCATGACCTCACAAATGCGCTTCTGGAAGAATGGTCAAACATTCCCATAGACACACTCCTAAACCTTGTGGACGGCCTTCCCAGAAGAGTTGAAGCTGTTATAGATGCAAAGGGTGGGCCAACTCAATATTGAACCCTACGGACTAAGACTGGGATGCCATTAAAGTTCATGTGAGTGTAAAGGCAGGCGTCCCAATACTTTTGGCAATATAGTGTAGATAAATCGTATGTGTATGGCCCATTAAATGATCTTTTCAATCTTCCAGTGGTAATAATAATACAATCCTATATAAAGTCGCACTGTGTGTGGCCACCATTAAACAGATGACGGTGATCACCCACAAGCACTAGTGGATTGTCCCCGGAGTGGTGTTGGTTTTTGGCGAGCCAGCTGTGATGAAATGCCGCCGGTTGTAGGTCAAACTTCTATCTGTCAGACAATTGGAATGTATTAAATACAGACAAAGATGACTCAGGAAGCAACAATGAGATGTCACGTGTCACCTTCTACAATGTTGTCACCCCGAGGAGCCGTCACTGGAGACACGCTGAGAATAAAGAGCTGGAAAGATGTCATCTGTCAATGTGAAATGTTTGACAATAAAGCTTTATTTTTCCGTCACAACATATTGCTTGTTTTTATCACAATATATGTCATAGATACAGCAACACGCGCCCTACAGATCAAACGAGGGATAAGAAACAAACAAAGTATCACATGTATACAATGGAGCGCGGGGTACAGAGAACAAACCACATACAAAGTACAATAACAAAGATTATCAAAGATAATGAAAACATAAATCAGTCAGCTGTGTGTCTTCATTCCTCCAACATTTCGGGAGATAGGACTTCTTTGTCAGAGATTCCCCATTCTCAGGGGGTCTTCGTACCCCGAAACATTGGACATTGGGTTCTCAGCTTAATCACCGGCTGACTGATTTACTTTTAATAGGGCCACCAGAGTGCTTTATAACTGCACACATCTAAAGGCAATCCTGCATCTGCCAACAAACACTGCGACAAGGCAATTGTCTGCTCTCATCCACATGGCAACAACGCTCTTCTCTACTCTCACCAACATGGCAACAACGCTCTTCTCTGCTCTCATCCACAGGCAACAACGCTCTTCTCTGCTCTCATCCACAGGCAACAACGCTCTTCTCTGCTCTCATCCACAGGCAACAACGCTCTTCTCTGCTCTCATCCACATGGCAACAACGCTCTTCTCTGCTCTCATCCACAGGGCAACAATGCTCTTCTCTGCTCTCATCCACATGGCAACAACGCTCTTCTCTGCTCTCATCCACATGGCAACAACGCTCTTCTCTGCTCTCATCCACAAGGCAACAACGCTCTTCTCTGCTCTCATCCACATGGCAACAACGCTCTTCTCTACTATCACCAACATGGCAACAACGCTCTTCTCTGCTCTCATCCACAGGCAACAACGCTCTTCTCTGCTCTCATCCACAAGGCAACAACGCTCTTCTCTGCTCTCATCCACAGGGCAACAACGCTCTTCTCTGCTCTCATCCACAGGGCAACAACGCTCTTCTCTGCTCTCATCCACAGGGCAACAACGCTCTTCTCTGCTCTCATCCACATGGCAACAACGCTCTTCTCTGCTCTCATCCACAGGCAACAACGCTCTTCTCTACTCTCACCAACATTCCAACAACGCTCTTCTCTGCTCTCACCAACATGGCAACAACGCTCTTCTCTGCTCTCACCAACATTGCAACAACGCTCTTCTCTGCTCTCACCAACATGGCAACAACGCTCTTCTCTGCTCTCACCAACAGGGCAACAACGCTCTTCTCTACTCTCACCCATATGGCAACAACAACGCTGTTCTCTACTCTCACCAACATGGCAACAACGCTCTTCTCTACTCTCACCAACATGGCAACAACAAAACTCTTTTCTACTCTCACCCACATTGCAACAACGCTCTTTTCTACTCTCACCAACATTGCAACAACGCTCTTCTCTACCAACAACAAGGCAATTCTCTGCTCTCACCCACATTGCAACAACGCTCTTTTCTGCTCTCACCCACATGGCAACAACGTTCTTCTCTACTCTCACCAACATTGCAACAACAACGCTCTTTTCTACTCTCACCAACATTGCAACAACGCTCTTCTCTACTCTCACCAACATGGCAACAACAACGCTCTTCTCTGCTCTCACCAACATGGCAACAACAACGCTCTTCTCTACTCTCATCCACATGGCAACAACAACGCTCTTCTCTGCTCTCATCCACAGGGCAACAACAACGCTCTTCTCTACTCTCACCAACATGGCAACAACAAAACTCTTTTCTACTCTCACCCACATTGCAACAACGCTCTTCTCTACTCTCACCAACATGGCAACAACGCTCTTCTCTACTCTCACCAACATGGCAACAACACTCTTCTCTGCTCTCACCCACATTGCAACAACGCTCTTCTCTGCTCTCACCAACATGGCAACAACACTCTTCTCTGCTCTCGACAACAACGCTCTTCTCTACTCTCACCAACATGGCAACAACACTCTTCTCTGCTCTCGACAACAACGCTCTTCTCTACTCTCACCAACATGGCAACAACACTCTTCTCTGCTCTCACCAACATGGCAACAACGCTCTTCTCTACTCTCACCAACATGGCAACAACGCTCTTCTCTACTCTCACCAACATGGCAACAACGCTCTTCTCTACTCTCACCAACATGGCAACAACGCTCTTCTCTGCTCTCACCAACATGGCAACAACGCTCTTCTCTACTCTCATCCACATGGCAACAACAACGCTCTTCTCTGCTCTCATCCACAGGGCAACAACAACGCTCTTCTCTACTCTCACCAACATGGCAACAGTAAAACTCTTTTCTACTCTCACCCACATTGCAACAACGCTCTTCTCTTCTCTCACCAACATGGCAACAACAAAACTCTTTTCTACTCTCACCCACATTGCAACAACGCTCTTCTCTACTCTCACCAACATGGCAACAACGCTCTTCTCTACTCTCACCAACATGGCAACAACACTCTTCTCTGCTCTCACCAACATGGCAACAACGCTCTTCTCTACTCTCACCAACATGGCAACAACACTCTTCTCTGCTCTCACCAACATGGCAACAACGCTCTTCTCTACTCTCACCAACATGGCAACAACGCTCTTCTCTACTCTCACCAACATGGCAACAACGCTCTTCTCTACTCTCACCAACATGGCAACAATGCTCTTCTCTACTCTCACCAACATGGCAACAACGCTCTTCTCTGCTCTCACCAACATGGCAACAACACTCTTCTCTGCTCTCACCCACATTGCAACAATGCTCTTCTCTACTCTCACCAACATGGCAACAACACTCTTCTCTGCTCTCGGCAACAACGCTCTTCTCTACTCTCACCAACATGGCAACAACACTCTTCTCTGCTCTCGGCAACAACACTCTTCTCTGCTCTCCCCAACATGGCAACAACGCTCTTCTCTACTCTCACCAACATGGCAACAACACTCTTCTCTGCTCTCACCAACATGGCAACAACGCTCTTCTCTACTCTCACCAACATGGCAACAACGCTCTTCTCTACTCTCACCAACATGGCAACATTGCTCTTCTCTGCTCTCACCAACATGGCAACAACGCTCTTCTCTACTCTCACCAACATGGCAACAACGCTCTTCTCTGCTCTCACCAACATGGCAACAACGCTCTTCTCTACTCTCACCAACGTGGCAACAACGCTCTTCTCTGCTCTCACCAACATGGCAACAACGCTCTTCTCTACTCTCACCAACATGGCAACAACGCTCTTCTCTGCTCTCACCAACATTGAAACAACGCTCTTCTCTACTCTCACCAACATTGCAACAACGCTCTTTTCTACTCTCACCAACATGGCAACAACAACGCTCTTCTCTGCTCTCACCAACATTGCAACAACGTTCTTTTCTGCTCTCACCAACATGGCAACAACAACGCTCTTCTCTACTCTCACCAACATGGCAACAACGCTTTTCTCTGCTCTCACCAACATGGCAACAACGCTCTTTTCTGCTCTCACCAACATGGCAACAATGCTCTTCTCTGCTCTCATCCACATGGCAACAACGCTCTTCTCTACTCTCACCAACATTGCAACAACGCTCTTCTCTACTCTCACCAACATTGCAACAACGCTCTTCTCTGCTCTCACCAACATGGCAACAACACTCTTCTCTGCTCTCACCCACATGGCAACAACAACGCCCTTTTCTGCTCTCAACAACATGGCAACAACACTCTTCTCTGCTCTCACCCACATGGCAACAACAACGCCCTTTTCTGCTCTCAACAACATGGCAACAACACTCTTCTCTGCTCTTACCCACATGGCAACAACAACACTCTTCTCTGCTCTCACCAACATGGCAATAACACTCTTCTCTGCTCTCACCCACATTGCAACAACGCTCTTCTCTACTCTCACCAACATGGCAACAACACTCTTCTCTGCTCTCACCCACATGGCAACAACAACGCCCTTTTCTGCTCTCAACAACATAGCAACAACGCTCTTTTATGCTCTCACCAACATGGCAACAACGCTCTTCTCTGCTTGCACCAACACGGCAACAACAACGCTCTTCTCTGCTCTCACCAACATTGCAACAACGCTCTTTTCTACTCTGACACACAGAGCTGTGGCTCAGGAGCAATGCTGCTCAAGTGCCCCCATAGTAAGCTGCTTGCTCTGGGGGCAATGGGCGGGAGGGAGGGGCCAGGAGCACCGGCGGGGGATCTGAGAAGAGAAGGATCGGGGGCTGCTCTGTGAAATACCACTGCACAGCACAGGTAAGTATAACATGTTCCACAGATGCAAGGATTGCATTAAGGTAAAATTGTTTAATCTTACCTGGTAATTGCTCAGTCATGCAACGCTGTACCCAAATTAAATTTATATCATTTTTTTCACAAAAATAGAGCTTTCTTTTGGTGGTATTTGATCACCTCTGGGTTTTGTTTTGTTTTTTGTTTTTTTGTGATATAAACCATTTTTTTACCTTCTGTTATAAAACATATCCAATATGGAAATTAAAAAAAAATCAAATTCCTTCATACATGTAGGCCGATATGTATTCTGTTACATGTTTTTGGTAAAATCCCAATAAGTGTATATTGATTGGTGTGCGTGAAAGTTATGGCGTCTACAAATTATGAGATATACACTATACTGGAATATTTTATTTATTTTTTATACTAGTAAAAGTGGCGATCAAGGACTTATAGTGGGACTGTGATAGTGTGGCGGACAAATTGGCACTAACTGCCACTGACATCACCAGTGACTCTAACAGAGTGATCAGAGATAATACCATACACTGTCACTGTACTAATGACACTGGCTGGGAAGGGGGTTACCATTTAGGGGCAATCAAGGGGTTAACTGTATGCCTAACCATGTGTAATGTGTGCTGATTTTTACTACAGATCAATTTGTTTCTTTTCCCTGTTTTGCACCAACATGGGCTACAAGACCATCAGCAGGAAGCTTGGTGAGAAGGAGACAACTGTTGGAGCGATTATTTCCCGATTATTGGCCGCTCAATCACCTGGGACCTGTAATGGGTCCCAGATGATTGACAGGTGGGAGGGAGCAGAGCGGAGCCCTTCCTGTGCCGAGGAGGAAGTGATGTCACCAGCCCAGGCATTGGAAGAGGCAGACTATGAGGGACCCCCTAGCAACAGGCATTTAGAGGTAAGTGAAAAAAAAAAAATATCCAAATGTTTTTTTGTTTTTTGTTTTTTAGAATTTTTGAGGTATTTTTGTTTTTTTGGGTGGAACACCACTTTAAATTATCCTCAGAACCTGTGTAATCCATATGTGTTCGGGTTTAAAGGGATGAGGTGGCGACCCTATCTGGAGCTCCAAGCAAGATTTCACCTCATGGGGCAAGGATGATCATGAGAAAAGCCAAGAACTACACGGGAGGAGATCGTGAATGATCTGAAGGCAGTTGGCACCACAGTCATCAAACAAACCATTGGTAGCACAATACCATAGTTGCCAATAGTCCCAAATTTCCCGGGACATTCCCGGGATTTAGACCCTTTTCCCGATTTTATTGTTTCCAAGGAAATGTCCTGGGAAATCCCTTTTTTCCCGTTTTTCCGCCGCCGCCCGCCATTTTCCGGAAGACCAGACGACTTAGAAACAAGAAGCGGAGACTGCCGAGTGGCTACAATAGGAATAGAGCTACAGCAACGCCAACCCCCCGCCCCCGGTCTGTCTGTCATCTGTGACCTGTTCTGAAAAAGGGTGGGCTGTGGCACAGCTCAATTTCTATTGTAGCTAGCCAGCTCCGCCTCTATTTTGTTGCCCCATTGCTTCTTACTTCATTAATGGCGGCGGAGGCACTGCTGCTGGGATATAGAAGGGCTCCAATGAAGGGGGGGGGGACCTGAGCTGTAAGGAAGCACTCCGCTGGGGACAGTGACACCTGAGCAGTAAGGAGGCACTCCGCTGACTGGGGACAGTGACACCTGAGATGTAAGGAAGCACTCCGCTGGGGAAAGTGACACCTGAGATGTAAGGAGGCACTCCGCTGACTGGGGACAGTGACACCTGAGCAGTAAGGAAGCACTCCGCTGGGGACAGTGACACCTGAGCAGTAAGGAAGCACTCCGCTGGGGACAGTGACACCTGAGATGTAAGGAAGCACTCCGCTGGGGACAGTGACACCTGAGATGTAAGGAAGCACTCCGCTGGGGACAGTGACACCTGAGCAGTAAGGAAGCACTCCGCTGGGGACAGTGACACCTGAGATGTAAGGAAGCACTCCGCTGGGGACAGTGACACCTGAGATGTAAGGAAGCACTCCGCTGGGGACAGTGACACCTGAGATGTAAGGAAGCACTCCGCTGGGGACAGTGACACCTGAGATGTAAGGAAGCACTCCGCTGGGGACAGTGACACCTGAGCAGTAAGGAAGCACTCCGCTGGGGACAGTGACACCTGAGCAGTAAGGAAGCACTCCGCTGGGGACAGTGACACCTGAGCAGTAAGGAAGCACTCCGCTGGGGACAGTGACACCTGAGATGTAAGGAAGCACTCCGCTGGGGACAGTGACACCTGAGATGTAAGGAAGCACTCCGCTGGGGACAGTGACACCTGAGATGTAAGGAAGCACTCTGTTGGCTGGGGACAGTGACACCTGAGATGTAAGGAAGCACTCCGCTGGGGACAGTGACACCTGAGATGCAAGGAAGCACTCCGCTGGGGTCAGTGACACCTGAGATGTAAGGAAGCACTCCGCTGGGGACAGTGACATCTGAGATGTAAGGAAGCACTCCGCTGGGGACAGTGACACCTGAGATGCAAGGAAGCACTCCGCTGGGGTCAGTGACATCTGAGATGTAAGGAAGCACTCCGCTGGGGACAGTGACATCTGAGATGTAAGGAAGCACTCCGCTGGGGACAGTGACATCTGAGATGTAAGGAAGCACTCCGCTGGGGACAGTGACATCTGAGATGTAAGGAAGCACTCCGCTGGGGACAGTGACACCTGAGATGTAAGGAAGCACTCTGTTGGCTGGGGACAGAGCGTTGTCACCCCACAACACAAAGTCTCTGAACAAGGACCTTACATGGCTCTACCTTACAGGGTTCTATTTTTATCCAACCTGCCAACTGAAAATATTAAAAATGACATGAACGTGGCAATTATGAGCTTTTGTCTTTTTGCTTTTTTTTTTTTTTTTTTTGCTTTTTGTCTTGCATTGCGGTGTGGCGCGGTGCACCATTTTTGGTGTGTCATTTAGAATGGGCGGCCTTACCACAACATACACTGACACATGGCATAACGCATATTACCAACCCGCCGCAGTATGCAGTGGGGGAAAATAATTATTCGATCCCCTGCAGATTTTCTACGTTTGCCCACTTACAAAGAAATGAAGGGTCTATCGTTTTTATCATCTGTGTATTTTAAATGATAGAGACAGAATATCAATCAAAAATCCCGAAAAAACACAAAATACAAATGTTATAAATTCAGTTGCAGTTCAGTGAGTAAAACAAGTATTTGATCCCCAAGCAAAACATGACTTAGTCCTTGGTAGAGAAACCCTTGTTGGCAAACACCGAGGTCAGACGTTTCTTGTAGTTGGTGACCAGGTTTGCACATCTCAGGAGGGATTTTGGTCCACTCTTCTTTACAGATCTTCTCTAAATCCTTACATTTTTTTGTCTCTCTCTTGGGAACTCGAAGTTTCAGCTCCCTCCATACATTTTCTATAGGATTAAGGTCCTGCTTTTCTTCCTTCCACCCCCCTAACACTCTGTGTCCACCCACACTCCAAACCTTGGCGTTGTGCCTCAGAAATGGAAAGTGGGGTGAGAAATTTGAAGTCCAGAAGCCTCAGATACATCTGGATGAGAGGTGCTGACTGCCAAGGGGTGAGTGAGCTCACCATCCATCCATGTCTGTGACTGAAGTCTCCCCCTTCTCTCTCCTGCCTCTGAGTGAGTACACTAAGGTAAATCAGGGTTCTCAGAGCACCCCTTACATCAGAGTTCCCCTTTACACCAGAGGCCACAGTGTTCCCCTTTACATCAGAGTCCTCTTCGTACATCAGAGTACTCAGTGTTCCCCCTTAAATCAGGGTTCCCAGAGCATCCCCTATGTCAGAGTCCCCAGAGTTCTCCCTTATATTAGAGAGTCCCCAGTGTAAGGGAACTCTGCGAGTTAAGATGTAAAGGGGGAACTCTGCAGATTCAGATGTAAAAGGGGAACTCTGTGGACTCGCTATGCACTGCTAAAGTGTTGGGGTTTGACTTGAAGAAAAGGCGATAACCCTACTTTCAGCATGACAATGACCCAAAACATACTGCCAAGGGAACATAGGAGTGGCTCAAGAAGAAGCACATTAAGGTCATGGAGTGGCCTAGTCAGTCTCCAGACCTTAATCCTATAGAACATTTATGGAGGGAGCTGAAACTTCGAGTTCCCAAGAGACAGCCAAAAAAATGTAAGGATTTAGAGAAGATCTGTAAAGATGAGTGGACCAAAATCCCTCCTGAGATGTGCAAACCTGGTCACCAACTACAAGAAACGTCTGACCTCTGTGCTTGCCAACAAGGGTTTCTCCACCAAGGACTAAGTCATGTTTTGCTTGGGGATCAAATACTTGTTTTACTCACTGAACGGCAACTGAATTTATAACATTTGTATTTTGTGTTTTTTCGGGATTTTTGATTGATATTCTGTCTCTATCATTTAAAATACACCGATGATAAAAACGATAGACCCTTCATTTCTTTGTAAATGGGCAAACGTAGAAAATCTGCAGGGGATCGAATAATTATTTTCCCCTCACTGTATACTGCGGCGGGTTGGTAATATGCGTTATGCCATGTGTCAGTGTATGTTGTGGTAAGGCCGCCCATTCTAAATGAACAGATTGTTGACACACCAAAAATGGTGCACCGCGCCACACCGCAATGCAAGACAAAAAGCAAAAAAAAAAAAAAAAAGCAAAAAGACAAAAGCTCATAATTGCCACGTTCATGTCATTTTTAATATTTTCAGTTGGCAGGTTGGATAAAAATAGAACCCTGTAAGGTAGAGCCATGTAAGGTCCTTGTTCAGAGACTTTGTGTTGTGGGGTGACAACGCTCTGTCCCTGTCTCCTGTGTTGTCACCCTGTCACATGCTCTGGATGTAGCTGTGCGGAGGGTTATTGCTCATGATTGCCACACACCAGGAGGCCCATCCTTGGCAATCTGCAGCCAATGCTGGAAGAAATGGCTGGAAGAGGCTGGAGGAGATCAGCAGCACTGAGATGCCACAAAGGATAAAAGGCCAGAGTTCAGCTTTAACTCATCAACCTGGAGGTGTTGGGTTTGTAGGACCTCTGTGTTTGGTTTGTAGGACCACTGTGTTGGGTCTGTAGGAGCTGGTTGTTGGGTCTGTAGGAGCTGGGTGTTGGGTCTGTAGGAGCTCGGTGTTGGGTCTGTAGGAGCTGGGTGTTGGGTCTGTAGGAGCTGGATGTTGGGTCTGTAGGATCTGGGTGTTGGGTCTGTAGGAGCTCGGTGTTGGGTCTGTAGGAGCTCGGTGTTTGGTTTGTTGGAGCTCGGTGTTTGGTTTGTTGGAGCTCAGTGTTGGGTCTGTAGGAGCTCGGTGTTGGGTCTGTAGGAGCTCGGTGTTGGGTCTGTAGGACCTCGGTGTTTGGTTTGTCGGAGCTCGGTGTTGGGTCTGTAGGGTCTCGGTGTTGGGTCTGTAGAAGCTCGGTGTTGGGTCTGTAGGAGCTCGGTGTTTGGTTTGTCGGAGCTCGGTGTTGGGTCTGTAGGGTCTCGGTGTTGGGTCTGTAGGAGCTCGGTGTTGGGTCTGTAGGAGCTCGGTGTTTGGTTTGTCGGAGCTGGGTGTTGGGTCTGTAGGAGCTGGGTGTTGGGTCTGTAGGAGCTCGGTGTTGGGTCTGTAGGAGCTCGGTGTTGGGTCTGTAGGAGCTGGGTGTTGGGTCTGTAGGAGCTCGTGTTGGGTCTGTAGGAACTCGGTGTTGGGTCTGTAGGAGCTGGGTGTTGGGTCTGTAGGAGCTGGGTGTTGGGTCTGTAGGAGCTCAGTGTTGGGTCTGTAGGAGCTCGGTGTTGGGTCTGTAGGAGCTGGGTGTTGGGTCTGTAGGAGCTCGGTGTTGGGTCTGTAGGAGCTGGGTGTTGGGTCTGTAGGAGCTCGGTGTTGGGTCTGTAGGAGCTGGGTGTTGGGTCTGTAGGAGCTCGGTGTTGGGTCTGTAGGAGCTGGGTGTTGGGTCTGTAGGAGCTCGGTGTTGGGTCTGTAGGAGCTGGGTGTTGGGTCTGTAGGAGCTCGGTGTTGGGTCTGTAGGAGCTCGGTGTTGGGTCTGTAGGAGCTGGGTGTTGGGTCTGTAGGAGCTCGTGTTGGGTCTGTAGGAACTCGGTGTTGGGTCTGTAGGAGCTGGGTGTTGGGTCTGTAGGAGCTGGGTGTTGGGTCTGTAGGAGCTCAGTGTTGGGTCTGTAGGAGCTCGGTGTTGGGTCTGTAGGAGCTGGGTGTTGGGTCTGTAGGAGCTGGGTGTTGGGTCTGTAGGAGCTCGGTGTTGGGTCTGTAGGAGCTCGGTGTTGGGTCTGTAGGAGCTGGGTGTTGGGTCTGTAGGAGCTCGTGTTGGGTCTGTAGGAACTCGGTGTTGGGTCTGTAGGAGCTGGGTGTTGGGTCTGTAGGAGCTCAGTGTTGGGTCTGTAGGAGCTCGGTGTTGGGTCTGTAGGAGCTGGGTGTTGGGTCTGTAGGAGCTCGGTGTTGGGTCTGTAGGAGCTGGGTGTTGGGTCTGTAGGAGCTGGGTGTTGGGTCTGTAGGAGCTGGTTGTTGGGTCTGTAGGAGCTCGGTGTTGGGTCTGTAGGAGCTCGGTGTTGGGTCTGTAGGAACTCGGTGTTTGGTTTGTAGGAGCTCGGTGTTGGTGAAGGTCCCGGTGACACGGTTTATTCCTCGGCCTAAATTTAGAGTCTAATCAAATTGCTTTTATGAATTTGGCCTCCGGCGTTTGCAGGATCGGCAATTACAGAGCGAGTGATGAGGAGGAATCCGGAGGAGGAGGAGGGGAGAGCGAAGGGACCTGGGTCCAAGGGACAGCAAGCATAGACATCCCTAGAAGATACAGGGGGGAGGGGAAAGGGGGGGTAGAGTCGGCTGAGTGTCAGAGATATTTCTTTGTGCTGAGTGATGGGTCAGTGTAACTTCCAGGTATGATTTCCTCCCACAGATCACAGGAAGGTTGGCACCGTCTTTGTTCAGGCATCATCCAGAGTCACCATCTACTCCCCGGGCTGAGATGTCAGCTCAGAGGTGATGATGACTGTCATTGGCTCTGTTTATAGGGACAGATTGCTGATAATTCCACCAGCAGTGTGACAGTGTACAACAGTGTGCAGCAATGTGACAGTGTGCAGCAGTATGACAGTGTGCAGCAGTATGACAGTGTGCAGCAGTGTGCGGCTGATCACACCTGCAGACACTCCTGTACAGAAGACAATAAGAAATATGTGAAGTATTCTCAGAGTCCTCCACCACATCTTACCCTTCACTCTTTTTCAGTGCTTGCTTCATCTCAGTGCTGCTGATCTCCGGCGGCCTCTTTGCAGCCACTTCATGCCACCATCTGATGTCTGCAGGTCATTCCTCAGGACAGACAACCCATGTCTGCATAAGTATGGAAGCAGCCGCTTGTAGTCTTCATCAGAAGCCCAGGTGACAACACAGGAGCACAACCGAGTGACAGGAACACAGTGTTGTCACCTGTAACAGGAAGTGCCTGGACAAGGACCCTTGGGGCAGGATCAGCAGATGATATCAGAATGAAATCAGTAGATTGACTTACTTACACTTCTGCTTTGCGATAACAAATGCATTACCTGTGCCATTCATTTTATGCCCCCCCCCAGAGCATGCTAGTGCATTGCATTGTCAACAATGGTGCCCATTAGGTTGCATTGGCATTCCCTTCAATAGGCACCCTCAATACAAAGCCCATTAACGTATCACTACACTCTCCTACATATAAAAATCTGTATTTTTTGCTAGAAAATTACTTAGGACCCCCAAACATTATATATATATATTTTTAGCAGAGATCCTAGAGAATAAAATGGCAGCCGTTGCACTTTTTTTACGTCACACGGTATTTGTGTAGCAGTTTGTCTGGGGAAAAATACACTTTAACCACTTGCCCACCGGGCACTTTTACCCCCTTCCTGCCCAGACCAATTTTCAGCTTTCAGCGCAGTCACACTTTGAATGACAATTGCGCGGTCATGCAACACTGTACCCAAAGGAAATTTTTTATCATTTTGTTCCCACAAATAGAACTTTCTTGTTAGTGGTATTTAATCATGACTGGGTTTTTTTATTTATTTTTTTGCTCAAGAAAGGAAAAAATAAAACAGACTTCCCCCATGGGACTTTCAATGGGGTGATCATAGAGGTCATAACGATTAAATAGAGTAAACTGATCTCAGGGTTTATTTGAAATTGCAAAAACATCATCATAAATAAGCATAGGCATAAAAACATCATGAAGCAATAGCTTACAACCATAGACATGCTGATACATTGATGGAAGTAAAAAGTATGCATATACATCTGTATACTCGACGCGTTTCGCGATGCTCTGCTCGCTTCCTCAGGAGTTGATGCACGTGCAGGGTGTCTATGAGATAGATATATAAAAAAAAAGATATAGCATACTATAATGATTGTGGTTAGAGAGGAAGCAGAGGGACCTATGCAGGTAGCCCTATAATTACAATTTGGTCAATTGGTCCCAAGGACTGATCCCCAATGGTGACAATGAAAGGTGCTCCAACCGGGAGCTGAAGGAGCAGAGCCAAACCGAGGTCAGGCGGAGGTCAGGCGGAGGTCAGGCAGAAGGCGAATATGGCAAAGAAATAGAGTCTGTCCCTTGATGTGCCCCATTGGCCATATATACCATGACAACTATAACAAATATATATATATATATATATATATATATATATATATATATATATATATATATATATATATATATATATATATATATATATATATATATATGTATCTAAGTCCTTTGAAAATTACCACAATAGTAATATGAGATTTTTTTTATGAGTTTCTGTTTTACAATTTTGCACTGATGAGGAGGTGTTAATAAGGAGGCACTGGTAGGCAGCACTGATGGGCACTGATGAGGAGGCACTGGTAAGCAGCACTGATGGGCACTGATGAGGAGGCACTGGTAAGCAGCACTGATGGGCACTGATACGGAGACACTGGTAGAGGGCACTGATGGGCACTGATGAGGAGGCACTGGTAGGCACTGATTAGGAGGCACTGATAGGCAGCACTGATGGGCACTGATGAGGAGGCACTCATGAGAAGCCGCTGATGAGGAGGCACTGGTAGGCTGTACTGATGGGCACTGGTAAGCTGCACCGATGAGCACTGATGAGGTTGCACCGATGGGCACTGATGAGGAGGCGCTGATAGGCAGCACTGATGGACACTGATGAGGAGGCACTGGTAAGCAGCAGTGATGGGCACTGGTAGGTGGAACTGATGGGCAGTGATGAGGAGGCACTGATAGGCAGCACTGATGAGGAGGCACTGATAGGCACTGATTAGGAGGCACTGAAAGGCAGCAATGATGGGCACTGATTAGGAGGCGCTGATAGGCAGCACTGATGGGCACTGTTAAGGAGACACTGGTAGGCTGTACTGATGGGCACTGATGAGGCTGCACTGATGGACACTGATGAGGAAGCACTGGTAAGCAGCACTGCTTTGCACTGATAGGTGGCACTGATGGGCACTGATGAGGGGGCTCTGATAGGCACTGATTAGGAGGCACTGATAGACAGCACTGATGGGCGCTGATGAGGAGGCACTGATGGGCACTGAAGAGGTTGTTCCGGTAGGCAGTACTGATGGGCACTGGTAGTCTGTAATGATGGGCACTGATGAGGCAGCACTGATGGCACTGATGTGGAGGCACTGATAGGCAGCACTGATGGACACTGATGAGGAAGCACTGGTAAGCAGCACTGATGGGCACTGCTAGGCGGCACTGATGGGCACTGATGAGGAGGCACTGATAGACGGCACTGAGGGGCACCGATGAGGAGGTGCTCATGAGGAGGCACTGATGAGGAGACACTGGTAAGCTGCACTGATGGGCACTAATGAGGTTGAACCGATGTGCACTGATGAGGAGACACTGGTAGGCTGCACTGATGGACACTGATTAGGAGGCACTTAAAAGGCAGCACTGATGGGTGCTGATGAGGAGGCACTGATGGGCACTGATAAGGAGACACTGGTAGGCTGTACTGGTGAGCACTGGAAAGCAGCACTGATGGGCACTGATGAGGAGGCACTGATGGCACTGATGTGGAGGCACTGATAGGCAGCACTGATGGACACTGATGAGGAAGCACTGGTAAGCAGCACTGATGGCACTGCTAGGCGGCACTGATGGGCACTGATGAGGAGGCACTGATAGACGGCACTGAGGGGCACCGATGAGGAGGCGCTCATGAGGAGGCACTGATGAGGAGACACTGGTAGGCTGTACTGATGAGCACTGGTAAGCTGGACTGATGGGCACTGATGAGGTGGCACCCATGTGCACTGATGAGGAGGCACTGGTAGGCTGCACTGATGGACACTGATGAGGAGGCACTGATAGGCAGCACTGATGAGGAGGCACTGATAGGCACTGATTAGGAGGCACTAATAGGCAGCACAGATGGGCGCTGATGAGGAGGCACTGATGGGCACTGATGAGGAGACACTGGTACGCTGTACTGATGAGGTGGCACCGATGTGCACTGATGAGGAGGCACTGGTAGGCTGTACTGATGGGCACTGATGAGGAGGCACTGGCAGCACTGATGGGCACTGATGATAAGGCATTGATGGGGCTGCACTGATAATCAGGGCTCTCCTTTCCTCACACAGACACAGTGTGGGAGGAAAGGACTGTCGATAACCGATACGTCTGTGTACATGTGATCAGCTGTGATTGGTCCTTTACCCCGATTTGTGATCAGCTGTATCCAAAGGACACATCGATCACACAGCACACCTGTAGCACACTGCAGGAGGCAAGCAGGCGGCGGGGATCTGGGGGGAAATCTATTGACGCCCTCCCAGAACTGGTCGGCGAGTGGTTAATGATTTTTTTTTTTTTTTAACATAATATATAACCCGACGCTTACATTTTTTTACATGTTACCTGTTTAGAGTTACAGAGGAGGTCTACTGCTAGAAATATTGCTCTTGCTCTTACGGTTGCGGCGATACCGCTGTTTACATATGTGGGCATGACCTACGTATGCGTTCACCACTGCGCTCCAGCACGGAGGGACAGGGGGCGGTTTAAAAAAAAATGTATTATTTATTTTATAAATTTTGTCTTTTTTTTTTACATTGTCCCTTTTAATTTTTTTTATTTTTTATAAATTCTATTGTAAACATCTCCCGCGATAACAAAAAAGCATGACAGGTCCCCTTTATGGAGAGATCTGGGGTCTACAATGGAAAAAATGAGATAAAAAAAAACAAAAACCATTGATCTAATGCTTTAAAAAAAAAAAAAAAAAAATGGCCTTGTTTACACTGAGCCAGAACTGGAAGTGACGTACGCCATGACGTCGCTCCAGTCCTCCTAGACCATAGAGATTAGCGGAGACCATCTTTGCTCAGAAATAAATAATGAAATTAATGAAAAATGATGGTATATATCCCGTAGTTTATAGACGGTATAACTTTTGTGCAAACCAATCAATATAAACCTATTGGGATTTTTTTTTAACCAAAGACATGTAGCAGAATATATTTTTCTTCTTTATAAAGAAATTAACATTTTTAAAAAATGTTTATTGGATGTGTTTTATAACAGAAAGTCTAATTTATTCCGTTCAAATTTTGGGATTTTTTTAGTTTATATAATTAAAAATTTAAAAAAAACGCAGTGGTGATCAAATGCCACCCAACGAAATCTCTATTTGTGTGAGAAAAATGATATAAATTTCATCTGGGTACAGTGCAGCAGGACCGCGCAATTGTCAGTTAAAGTAGCGCAGCGCTCAATAGCAAAAACTGCCCTGGTCATGAAGGGGGGGGGGTAAAAAATTCCGGAGCCAAAGTGGTTAACTGCAACAAAGAAATATCAGGTCTCCTCTGCCAAACAGGGCTGTGCTGTGTGGCAGAGCTGTGTAAATGTGAGGACTGGATGAACAGAAATACAACTCCTTTGGCAAGTATGACAACTTCCTGGTTTACACTAGTGTTAGCACCCTGAAGAGCGATCCCTGGTGGATCACTGTTCAGAGGACGCTCGACAAGCGGTGAGGAGGCTTTGTACCACTTACTCGCTACTTGTCTTTTAACCCAGGCTGTTGTGGTGCAGCTGGCACACAGCCCCATTCACTTGCAGTGCCCGCTGAATGCCTCGGGGGTATAATTCCTGCCATAGAAGCAGTACTGTCACAGGGCCGTCCATCACCCAGGGCAAGAATCCAGAATTGCACCCCTCCCTCACTGGTAATACATGCCATATAATGGGCATGCCACCCTGTGCCTGTCCTTTGCCCCCTTGTTCGTCTGCGCCCAGGGCAGCCTCCCCTCCTGCCCACCCCTTGCCCCCGTCCTGCATAAAAGCAAAGCATTGTGACCACGGTATGTGTACAACCCCCCCCCCTCCCGGACACTGCCTCTCCAGGTAAAGGGGGAGTGGTTTGGGGCAGTAAAAACGCAGCTCAACCCCATCGGGCTCTTTTACACAAGTGTCAGCCATCTGAAGAGCGACCTGCTGTGGATCGTTCTTCAGGGGGCTTTGGACATCAGGTGAGGAGGTTTTATGTCCTCTCCTTGCGCCTGTTTAAGCCCCTACAAACCGGCACCATTGCACCTGCAATGCCCGTTGTTGGTGGGGTGGCTGCGGCCGTATTCAGATGAGCGGGGGGGTCACGTTCATCTGGGGTTTGAACTAAGAGGGGGGATGGGGGGGTTGTGCTAGTAGGGATGTTTGGGGTGGATTTTCACTAGGAGGGGGGATGGGGAGATTTGTGCTAGTAGGGATGATTGGGGTGGATTTTCACTAGGAGGGGGGGGATGGGGGGATTTGTGCTAGTAGGGATGATTGGGGTAGATTTTCACTAGGAGGGGGGATGGGGGGATTTGTGCTAGTAGGGATGATTGGGGTAGATTTTCACTAGGAGGGGGGATGGGGGGATTTGTGCTAGTAGGGATGATTGGGGTGGATTTTCACTAGGAGGGGGGATGGGGGGATTTGTGCTAGTAGGGATGATTGGGGTGGATTTGCACTAGGAGGGGGGATGGGGGATTTGTGCTAGTAGGGATGATTGGGGTGGATTTTCACTAGGAGGAGGGATGGGGGGGGATGTGTGCTAGTAGGGATGATTGGGGTGGATTTTCACTAGGAGGGGGGATGGGGGGGTTGTGCTAGTAGGGATGATTGGGGTGGATTTTCACTAGGGGGGGGGATGGGGGAGATTTGTGCTAGTAGGGATGATTGGGGTGGATTTTCACTAGGAGGGGGGGGGATGGGGAGATTTGTGCTAGTAGGGATGATTGGGGTGGATTTTCACTAGGAGGGGGGATGGGGGAGATTTGTGCTAGTAGGGATGATTGGGGTGGATTCACACTGGTAGGGGGGATGGGGGGGGGGTTGCTAGTATGGATGATTGGGGGGGGGGGGTACTAGGAGGGGGGTTGGGAGGGGGGAGAAGATGTGTACTCGAAGGGGAAATATGAGGGATAGAGGATTTGTAGGAGGGGGGATGGGGGAGATTTATGCTAGTAGGGATAATTGGGGTTGATTTGCACTAGGAGGGGGGGTGGGGGGGTTGTGCTAGTAGGGATGATTGGGGTGGATTTTCACTAGGAGGGGGGATGGGGGAGATTTGTGCTAGTAGGGATAATTGGGGTTGATTTGCACTAGGAGGGGGGGTGGGGGGGGTTGTGCTAGTAGGGTTGATTGGGGTGGATTTTCACTAGGTGGGGGCATGGGGGAGATTTGTGCTAGTAGGGATGATTGGGGTGGATTCACACTGGTAGGGGGGATGGGGGGGGTTGCTAGTATGGATGATTGGGGGGGGGGTTGTACTAGGAGGGGGGTTGGGAGGGGGGAGAAGATGTGTACTCGAAGGGGAAATTTGAGGGATAGAGGATTTGTGCTACGAGTGATTTTTTGGGGGGGTCATTTGTGCTGGGGGGATGGAGGGGGCAAAGATTTGTGCTGGGATGGGAAATTTCAGCAGGGGGGTGAATTTGTACTGGGAGGAGGGGGGTTATGCTTGGGGGTAAGAATGCCAATTAGGGCTCAAGTTTTTTGGTTTTTTTTGGGGGGGGGGGGGGTTGCTGACGCATAATGCTCATACATCTACGTGGGGGGGGAGGGGGCGCAGTTTTTGCATATTCGCCCTGGGCTCTAGGTGACCTTGTCCCGGCACTGACAGTAGGGATAATTTTTTGCCGCATGTGTACACCCCCATCTGACTAATCCTGCAGCTCAAGGGGGGAACCTTTAGGGGGCAGTAAAAATGCAGCTCAACCATGTGTTTTTCCTGCCCCCCCCCCCCTCCCTTCCAACTGCAAAAGAGAGCCCTTACATGTGTTTGATTAAAGTTTTTAACCTTGGGATGATCTGTAAAGTTAATGAGATTTCAGTAATTGGTCTGACACACCCTTTATATATGATTTATATGGCCAGGTATTGTATATACATTGGATATCTGGGGCTCACTGAGCGCCTATAGAGGAACGTTTATAAAGCGGTGAATGGGACGTTTTCCTAAGCCGGGAATCAATCAGAGTCATTCACCTGCAGCAAAGGTTTGGTGAATGTCAGCTTTATAAATACGCCCCGTAACCTGCACCAACCATGCTGGCCATCCCAATCCCCGAATATCCCACAGGCCTCTCTGAACCCCCATCCCCCCCCCCCGGTGCTCCACACCTGACCTCTGCGTTCATCTTTTAGCGAAGGGCGAGGATCGCAATACCATTCCACGTTTGGTGTTGATCTCTTTTTTTTTTTTTTTTTTCTATTATTATTTATTTTGGAGGTCACCCCCTCCTGACACCCCTCCCAGGGAGGCACCACATCGCTCTCTCTGCCTACGTGCGTCACCGGGACAATTGCTATAGGTGACAAGTCCCTTATCAATGCACCTGCACGGAGGGAGGGGGGAGGAGACAGAGACGGAACCTGCACTAGGTGAGACTTCCAGACAGACAGGTCGGGCCAGATTCTGGGAGCTGCTCTGGGCCAGGTGAGGCTGGCTGACAAAAGCCTGACGGTGCGAGCGCTCGGTCACAATCAGGAGGAGGGAGAGGAGAGAAGAGAAGAGACCAGAGAGGGTCTGGATGAGGAGGTGAGCGTGATGGGTCCTCATAAAATCCTGGAATATACAGAAGAGGGAATAGGGCTTGGGACGTAATAATAGCATAGAGGTAGATAGGAGCGTGTGCGGAGCTGCCGGTACCAGCGTTTACATGCCAAGGACAGATTCAGAGGTTGCCAGGCAGATAAACAGCAGAGCCGGTTCAGCAGGTAAGAGACGGGCACCAAAACTGAGATCCGTCACCTTAAAGTGTATTATATAAGGGCAATGTTTTTTTAGTTTAGTTTTCAGGAATTAGATCCTCTGTCCAGTTTTTTTATAGCTGTAGCTGACCCTGTCTATTTGTCATCAAGACAAAAAGTTAGGAGGAATTAACATTTTTTCGAGATGAAATCAAAACATCTCCCAATGGGGACAACTGTCTCCTGTGACAACTGTCTAAAGCTGACCATAAACCAGTAGAATAAAGTTTGACCGTTCCTACGGAAATTCTGAAAAATTGTCCAGTTTGCCATCACTGAGTCAAATTTTGTTCAAATGCAAATTCTGAAAACTGTTCTTCAGAGCATATTCCATTTCGCTATCACTGAGTCCAATGTTGTTTGAACTTTTTTACTCAAATTCTAAGAAAAAATTTGCTCGTCTGAGCATTCCGTCTGGCTGTCATTGAGTCAAATTTCATTTGAACGTTCCTCGAAAAATTCAGGGTAATTGTTTATCAGATCAGTCCATCTTGCCATGACTGAGTCAAATTTTGGTTTGAACGTTCCTCGAAAAATTCAGGGAAATTGTCCATCAGAGCACTCTATCCTGCCATCGCTAAGTAAAATTTTGTTTGAACGTTCTTACGCAAATTCAAAAAATTGCTCTTCAGGACATTCCAGCTTGCATTCACCGAGTACAGCTTTTTTGGAACTTGCGTAAGTAAGCAAATTCTAAAAAAAAAAAATGTGTTCGTCAGAGCATTCTGTCCTACAAGAAAATTCAGGGAAATTGTCCATCAGAGCACTCCATCTTGCCATCGCTAAGTAAAAATTTAGTTTGAATGTTCTTATGCAAATTCTGAAAATTGTTCTTCAGGGCATTTCATCTTGCATTCACCAAGTATAGCTTTTCTTAAATTTTCGTATGCAAATTCTAAAAAAAAAAAAAATTTGTTCGTCAGGGCATTCCATCTTTCAGTCATTGAGTCAAATTTCATTTGAAGGTTCCTACAAGAAAATTCAGGGAAATTGTCCATCAGAGCACTCCATCTTGCCATTGCTAAGTCAAATTTTGTTTGAATGTTCTCATGCAAACTCTGAAAATTGTTCTTTGCCATCACTGAGTCAAATTTTGTTCAAATGCAAATTCTGAAAACTGTTCTTCAGAGCATATTCCATTTCGCTATCACTGAGTCCAATGTTGAGTCAAATTTCGTTTGAAAGTTCCTACAAAAAAATTCAGGGAAATTGTCCATCAGAGCACTCCATCTTGCCATCGCTAAGTAAAAATTTTGTTTGAATGTTCTCATGCAAATTCTGAAAATTGTTCTTGAGGGCATTTCGTCTTGCATTCACCAAGTATAGTTTTTCTTAAATTTTCGTATTCAAATTCTAAAAAAAAAAAAATTGTTCGTCATGGCATTCCGTCTTTCAGTCGTTAAGTCCAATTTCATTTGAAAGTTCCTACAAGAAAATTTAGGGAAATTGTCCATCAGAGCACTCCATCTTGCCATCGCTAAGTAAAAATTTTGTTTGAATGTTCTTATGCAAATTCTGAAAATTGTTCTTCAGGGCATTTCATCTTGCATTCACCAAGTATAGCTTTTCTTAAATTTTCGTATGCAAATTCTAAAAAAAAAAAAATTTGTTCGTCAGGGCATTCCATCTTTCAGTCATTGAGTCAAATTTCATTTGAAGGTTCCTACAAGAAAATTCAGGGAAATTGTCCATCAGAGCACTCCATCTTGCCATCGCTAAGTCAAATCTTGTTTGAATGTTCTTATGCAAATTCTGAAAATTGTTCTTCATCTTGCATAAACCAAGCATAGCTTTTCTTAAATTTCCATATGCAAATTCTAAAAAAAAATGTGTTTGTCAGGGCATTGCGTCTTTCAGCCATTGAGTCAAATCTTGTTTGAAAGTTCCTATGAAACATCTCAGCATCACGAGTCAAATGATGTTCAATTGTTCTTATGCAAACTTTAAAAAATGTTTCTTAGGAGCAATCTTTCTTGCCACCACTGAGGCAAATTTTGTTGGAACGTTGTAATGCGAATGATGAAAATAGTTTTTCGGAGCGTTCCAGCTTGCCATCATTGAGTCGAAATTTGTTTCTAAAATTCCTATGGAAAAATTGTTCCTCAGAACCTTCCGCCTTACCATAATTGAGTTGAATTTTGCTCCAATGTTCCTACAGAGATTCTGAAGAAAAAAAAATCAATCTTAGGAGTATTACATTTTGCCATGATTGCGTTCAAATTAATTTGAATGTTTCTACAGAAATTCTGAAAAACTGTCAGTGTATTCTGTCTTATCATCATAAATTTCAATTTCAATTGAAAGTTCCTTTTAGAAGTTCAGAATAATCGTTTGTCAGATCATTCCATGTTGCCATGATTGAGTTGAATTATGTTCAGTCATTCATATGTAATGTTTGAAAACAAAATTTCTTAAGCGTGATCCTTGAGTCAAATTTTGTTGGAACGTCATTATGCAAATTCAGAAATTTGTTTTTCAGGGTGTTCCAACTTGCTATCATTGAGTCGAAATTTGTTCTAAATTTCCTAAGGAAAAATTGTTCCTCAGAGCATTCCATCTTACCATAATTGACTTGAAATTTGTTTCTACAGAAATCCTGAAAAAAAATAAATCATTCTTTAGAGCATTTCATTTTGCCATCACTGAATCAATTTTGTTAGACCGTTCCAAGGGAAATTCTGAAAAATCATTCTTAGGCACATTCCATTTTGCCATCATTGGGTTCAAATTAATTTGCACGTTTCTACAAAATTTCTGAAAAACTGTCATTGCATTCCATCTTACCATCGTTGAGTCAACCAATTTTATTCAAAAGCCTTTAAGATTTGCTACTTGAATTGAATCCCAAATGTATTAAGCAGGCTTTTTTTTTTCTGGGCCCAGGACATGCGCGTTACACTATGTATGATTTTTCCCCAAATGAAAACCACATTAATGTTTGTCCATTTGAGAAAAAAAATACATCCCATACCTCATCAAAGATGAACGTTATTTTGAACCCAATAACCATTATAAAAATCGAACGTTCAGAAAATTAGACGAAATTTCACTGGTGTATAGCCAACGTAAGACAAACTTTTTTTTTTTTTTTACCCCAGAGGGACTCTTGAAATCATTTTGAAGTCTCAAGGACCCCCTGCCTAAAAAATGATTACCCCTACAAGTCACAGTAGCGTGATCAGTAAGTACTAGAAGGTTATAAAAAGAAGAATAAAGAAAATGGCATAAGAAAAGTATTAGACACCCAGAGTGTATTATTTTACAACCCTGCGGCAATAACAAATAAATGAATTGAACAATAATAGCCGGAGGAGACAAACAAAGAATGAGCGTTGTGGTGTCCAATTACAGTAGTTGTTGATGGAAAAACCTCCTCTTACGTTGGTAGTCAATAGAATGCCTTCTCATGTTGGTGGTCAATGGAGAAAATCCCTTATATTGGTGATCAGTGTAGTGGCCCCTTACTTTGGATGTACATGGGAAATTGTCTCCTTACATTGGTGGTCAATGGAAAATGTCCCCTAATGCTGGTGTTTAATGGAGAAAACCCTTTACACTGGTGGTCATTGTAGAAGTGACCCCTTGCATTGGAGGGAAGTGGGAAATTGTCAACTTTATATTGGTGGTCAATGGAAAATGCCTCTCACATTGTTAGTAAATAGAGAAAACTCTTTACATTATTGATCGGTCAGGAAGCGACCCCTTATATTGAAAGTCAGAGTGAATTTGTCCCCTTACATTGATGGTCAATGGAAAATGCCCCCTCACATTGGCAATCAATGGATAAAAAGGCCCTTTTTTTTTGGTGATCGGTGTAGAAGGGACCCTTTACTTTGGATGTCAGTGGGAAATTGTCCCCTTACATTGATGGTCAATGGAGAAAACCCTTTACATTGATGATCAGTGTGGAAGTGACCCATTACATTGGATGTCAGTAGGAAAATGTCCCCGTACATTGGTGGTCAATGGAAAAAATTCCTTAATGTTGGTGGTCAATGGAGAAAACTTCTTATATTGGTGATCCGTGTAGAAGTGACCATTGAATGTCAGTGGGAAATTGTCACCTTTACATTGGTAGTCAATAGAAAAATGCCCTCTCACATTCATGTTCAGTAGACAAAAAGGCCCTTTTTCGGGTGATCAGTGTAGAAGTGACCCTTTACTTTGGATGCAAATGGGAAATTGTCCCCTTACATTGATGGTCAATAGAGAAAAACCCTTACATTGGTGATCAGTGTAGAAGTGACCCCTTACATTAAAGGTCAATGGGAAATTGTCCCCTTACATTGATGG